>JALXJV020000024.1:0-648785 GCA_024633595.2 Lepomis macrochirus
AACGAAGAAGTCGATCGTCGAGCGGTGCGGTGTAACATCAGCGGACCGTCTCTGTCGGAAGAGGAAATCATACCCTTTGACATACAGGTCCAATCTTAACCTGTGAATGTGACCATCACGGTGGGACCCAAGAGTGCCCTTCGGTGTACGAATGATGGTAACCTGACGCCCAATATTACCTGGACCAGAGAGGGTCAGTCCTGGCCCCGGTCCGGTGTCAGAGCAAACAGTTCAGAGCTGCAGTTCCTGAGCACGAGCCCCGAAGTTAGCGGAATCTATCGGTGCGAGGCTGCTAATGTGCATGGAGTACACCACGCCACCGCGGTCTTGATGTGGCACTCACGCACCCTCCCCGTCGACGATCCGCTGTGGCTACTGTGGCTTTCTTTCATTTTAGTGACTGTCATGTGTGTTGCGGACAGGTGCTACCGCAGGTTAGGGAAATGGAAACCGCACGGTCCGCGTGGTAGTCTGGCTATATTGTAGAATGTGCCACCGTGTGTTATAGGTATACGCCATCTGTGTATCATGTGTTTTGAAATATCTCCTGTGTTTCTGCCTTGACTGTATGTGTACTGCTTTGGGAATAAAAAACAATTGAGACACCGAGGTGCGTGCATTGTATGTCCATGTTATACAGCTCTCCCACTTACACACCACATGTA
This sequence comes from Lepomis macrochirus, assembly GCA_024633595.2. NCBI lineage: Eukaryota > Metazoa > Chordata > Actinopteri > Centrarchiformes > Centrarchidae > Lepomis > Lepomis macrochirus. The sequence goes on from JALXJV020000024.1 coordinate 666, forward strand.
ACATTCGGGTGAAATGAAAATATTTTCAAAGACAGGCTACGTGGGTTGATAAGACTTTATTGGTCCACACAACACAAGTAAGAGCAAAACATATGGGAAGGAGTCTCAGGAATCAAACACAAATGAGACGACAACCGTAGCCAACTGACTCTGCCTTGACTGTATGTGTACAACTTCGGGGAATAAAAAACAATTGAGACACCGAGGTGCGTGCGTTGTATGTCCAAGTTATACAGCTCTCCCACTTACACACCACACGTAACATTCGGGTGACATGAAAACATTCTCAAAGACAGGCTACGTGGGTTGATAAGACTTTATTGGTCCATTGGGCCATTGGGCATGGACGACACGGACCTCGAGGCCTACGTCGGGCTGCTCATCTTGGCCGGCGTGTACAGGTCCCAGGGAGAGGCGGCGGCCAGCCTGTGGGACACGGAGAGCGGGCAGGCCGTGTTCCGGGCCACGATGCCCCTCAAGGTGTTTTACGCGTACTCGACGCTGCTGCGATTCGACGACCGCGAGACCAGAGCCGCGAGACGCGCCGTCGACAAACTGGCCGCGGTCAGAGACCTGTGGGACAGGTGGGCCGCGCGGCTGCCCTACCTGTACAACCCGGGGCCCGAGGTGACGGTGGACGAGCAGCTGGTTCCCTTCAGAGGTAGTTGTTGTTATTGTTGTTGTTGTTGTTGATGATGTGAGCGTGCGTGCGTGGGTGCACATGTGTGCGTGCGGGTGCGTGTGTAAATAAAATATATATATATATATATATGTAAATAAAATAAATAAAATAACGTAAAAGATATAAAAACAAAAAAAATACTCGCATCATTTTCCGCAGGTCGCTGTCCCTTCAGACAATACATGCCCAGCAAGCCGGCCAAGTATGGCGTCAAGTTCTGGGTCGCCTGCGACGCCAAATCCAGCTACACCTGGAAGATGCAAGTCTACACGGGGAAACCCCTCCCTGGGGCGGCTGCGGCGGCGGCGGAAGGGGAGAAAGAGGAGGAGGAGGAGGAGGAGGGGAAGGGGAGGAGGAGGAGTAGGTGGAGTGGGACGAGGAGGGGGAGGAGGAAAAGGAGAAGGAGAAGAAGGACGCCGGGCCTGAGGGCGGCGTCCCGAGGCCGCGGCCACGGGAGGGGCCGCAAGAAAGAGGTGTCAGTCGTGTCCGCAGAAAAAGGATCGCAAGACGAGCACCGTCTGCCACAGCTGCATGAAATTTGTCTGCAGGAGCTGCGCGCTCCCCTACTGCGCTGCTTGCGCCGACGAGGCGGATTGCGGGACGGTTTGACCCGCCCGGGGAAGGACGCGCCGTGTCTACGCGAAGCCGGGCCGGCGGGAGGGTTAAGAATAGAAGATCAAGTTTTCAATTACATAACTGTATATAATAAATAGCAGTTGAATTACTTTAAATACACTATTAAAACTATCCACTGGCATTTATGGGGTTAAATCCAAACACAGGGTTTAAATAGAGCTCAGAGCCAGCCCCTTGCTCATTTCTGCTCTGACCTTCACAGAGGCAACATCTCTCTGCTAGTCGGCAAGCCAGTTAGTTTCCCTTTGTTTTTGTGGCTACGCCTGAAGAAGATCCACTTGGGTCGAAAAGTCGCGCAAATAGGCACATTTCATTAGTTAATCATTAAGTTCTCATTTTTGAATATCAATAAAAGTTTTAAAAAAACACAAAAAAACAAAAAATACAGTTAACTCCATTTCACTCTTTCAGTTTTAAATACTTTCATACCTTTTGATTATATTACATCTACCTATTTTTTTAATTTATTTTGTTTTTTCGTTCTTTTGGTATATAATATCAACAAGTTTGGATCATGGGCCCTGCTCATGATGCAGGATGGACAGTGGTGCATTACGGGAAGAAGCACGGGTACTCCCGTAATCGCACCCTCTTTGATAATCAGCCACGAGATTTTCGTGAGCGACCTCAGTACCAGGCCTCCTGGAACCGGGGGGTGGCGGCTTGTGCACCTCCTTTCTCCCGCTATGGGGGAAAGGTTAAGTTCCCTATCCCTAACCGGCCTGCACCTCCTTTGGTTCGTCCCCATCCCCTGTTCTCTGGGAGGTATCTTGGTCCTCAATCCCGTTCCTATGCAGTTGTGACCCATCAGAACACCCAAAGCCGGGCCTTTGGGAACGGGAATTTTCAAACTCGGGGTCAGAGACCCTACCATCGACCAAAGCAGCAAATGAGGAAGTTTCCGGTGAACAGGAACCAGCCGTTTACTCCGGCTGACCCAAAATTTGGTCAGCTGGTGCGTAAACTCCACAAAGTGATAAAAATGGTCCACCACCTGCAAAATATCACTCCCGAACAGGATAAAGCTGAACGGAAAATGATCTCTCGGATGGTGGAGAATTTGGCCACTATGATTAAGCCGGCGTGCCCCACCCCTGGCACGGTGGACTTGATAGTGGGGAATGCTAAAAACTGGGGCTACAACACACTGGTCATTTCGGAAGACCACTACAAAGCTGGCCTGGACTCTGTGGTAGCAGACCTCTCCAAAGACCTGACTCCAGATTGGAAGACAGCCTTTGGGGTAGCAGTAAAATGGGCCCACAGAAACCTGCCCCGCATAAGGCAGGAAGTCATTGACCATGCAGAAGCACTGATCATATCGCCCATGGCTCCTGGCAGAGTCAGTCATACAGACACAAGCACCACAACAGAACACTACACAACAACCACAACACACAACTACAGACCCACCACAGCATGCAACTACACAACAACCACAAACTCCACATCCAACACACACAGAACAAGGGACAGAGACTCCACAACCAGTAGTGACGGGAGGGGAAGACCGAGAGACAGGTCTCCCTCCCCAGTCCCCTCAGCGAGATTCTCCAAAGCAGCAGAGACCCCGACTAAGGTCAGGGAGACGAAATACTTGTGTGGTACAGGAGAACAGTTCACTTCTCGACGTTGTAGAAGAAACAACAGCGGAGATCCATCACACAGAAAACGAAGCATGCGCGTCTCAGGTGGACGACAATGTCCAACCCCAAGCTGGTCTACCAGTTGACAACACATTCACTCCACAGCCACACATGTACAAGGTGAAAAGACACATTAGTACAGAGCGTAAAATGTCGGAATGGGGACTGTGTGTGTGCAAAAAGTTCCTCATAATTGGGGACTCCAATCTGTCAAGGATACCGATGTATAAGATCCCGGACCTGCAGATTGAGAGTTACCCAGGTGCAAACTTCCGCCACGCACAGGCTGTTATTTCCAAGGCATTTAAACACGTGACAGTGGAGAAAGTTGTGCTCTCGTTTGGCATTAATTGCCGGGGACAAAAGGCAAAGGAGACAGCAATCAAACAGATGCAAGCTGCACTGAGAACAGCTAAAAGACAGTTCCCATATGCAGAGGTGTGGATCCCACTGATAAACTATTCAGGGTTGCTGAAGAGGGAGGAACGGGAGACTTTATGAAAAATCAATGAGCATATTACGAGAAATATGCCGTTCCTTCCCCCTCTTCCCACGTTTGAGTTCCATACCGAAAAAGACCACGTACACTGGACAAAGGAAACAGTCCGAGCAATGCTGGAGCACTGGGGGGTTTGTTTAAACTTCAAAGCCCCGTAAGTCTGCTACAGGAAGGGGATAAGGGGCCCCAAGGCCTTACATCTCAGAATGTTGTGGTCTTGGTTAAGAATTTTAACCCCACCAAAGCACAGCTGGAGCTATTGAACAGAGGCTTAACCTTCATTCCGACTATAGACTTGACTAAAAACCAAAAGAAACAATTAGAACTGGACATGCAAACCTACCATAGGAAAATAAAATTGGAAACTTATTTCAGACACACAAACAAAGACACACCACTGCCATTTCGACCTCCATCAAACTGGACACCACCACCGCACAGATTGCCACCAGAAATACACTTATTAATTCGAAAAGACAACAAGGATTTTAAACGATTTTACCGGTTTCATCGAGGAAAAAAAAAATCTGTCACAGCATGAGGTGAAAGCACTCAGGGAATTGATGAATAACAGACATATTGTAATTAAACCTGCTGACAAAGGGAGCTCAGTGGTAATTTTAGGGAGGGAACAATATATCACAGAGGTGCATCGCCAGTTAACGGATAAAAATTATTACAAAAAATTGGAAAGGCCAATCTATTTAGAATCCAACCCACTGGTGCATGACATATTGGAGACTAAAAAGTAAAGGGTTTATCAACAATAACCAAAAGCAATATTTAAAAGGAGACGCACAATTGAGAGAACGGAGGTTCTACATTCTACCAAAGATCCACAAAGAACCGGACAAATGGAGTATACCATTTGAGGTGCCTCCGGGTAGACCCATTGTCTCGGACTGCAGTAGTGAAACGTATAGAACAGCGGAATATATTGATTATTATCTGAACCCCTTGTCAGTCAAACATGCATCATATGTGAAAGATACTTACCATTTCATTGATATTGTCAAAAACCTAAAAATCCCTCCAAATTCATTTTTTTTCACAATGGACATTGACAGCTTGTACACCAATATTGACTCCAAAGCAGGATTATTGGCAGTGAATAAAGTCTTCAAAAAATATCCAGACGAGAATAGACCAAACAAGGAATTGTTGCAATTGCTGGAGATCAATTTGACACGGAACAACTTTGAATTCAACGGGGAATATTATTTGCAAATAAAAGGCACAGCAATGGGAAAACAGCCTATGGAAATATTTTTATGGCGAATTGGGAGGAGGAAGCTCTGTCTAAATGTCCGAAGAAGCCTCTTAATTTCCAAAGATATTTGGAGGACATTTGGGGAATCCGGATTGATTCGAGGGAAAATTTTGATCAATTTCTGGAAATTCTGAACACTCATGACCCTTCCATCAAGCTGAAGCACGTAATTGGCGAGCAATCGATCGATTTCTTGGATACCACAGTGAATAAGGGACCGTCGTTTACACAGGATCAAAAATTGGACATTAAAGTGTACTTCAAAGGCACCGATACACATGCTCTACTGTTTAAAACAAGTTTTCACCCCAAACATTACGATTTGACCGAATATGTACACAGGAAAACGATTTTCTGGAAGCAGTCAACATTCTGTTTACGGTGTTAAGGAAAAGAGGCTACTCTAGGTCTTTACTGAGACACTGCCGAAAGTCATTCCATACTCGTATACAGGCAAAACAAAATCAAATTAACCCTCTAATCACTTCTTTTTCGTCAATCAGTGAAATATTGAACAACAAATTTAAGGCCAATTTTAAATCAATAATGGAGGACTTGGGTGTTTTACAGAATCATCAAATAATCTTGGCTTATTGGAGAAACAATACTCTCAAGGACCTATTGGTCAACGCCAGACTCAAACCAACACAACGAGCCAAAACCAGGCCAAAGCCAGAGTATTTTCGTGCTTTAACGTATGTACGGAATCGGGTCAGCAAAACTATCTTTAAAATTTCACAAAAATTTAGCCCAAATACCTCCAACTGTGTCTATTTGATCTTCTGTGATAAATGTGGAATGCAGTACATTGGAGAGACCAAAAATTCAATTTAGACTCGGATGATGCAACACAGATACAATATTAAAAACAGGAAAGAGATTCATACTCCTAGTCAATCATTTCATCACACATGGTTTACAAAATCTGAGAGTTTCGGGGATTCAAAGTAAAGAAAGAAAACGAACGGAAAGGAAATGGATCCATTTACTTAGTACAATACAACCATCCGGACTGAATAAAAAATATAACTAATTCTAGGACAATCTTACATTTATTTTATGAGGCATGTCAGTCTACGGAGACCCACTGATTGACCTGTACTCCATGTATCCACGGACAGCTGCAGCCTTATTATTCTTCTTATTCTTATTATTCTCATCCTTGATAGTATTATTAATAATCTTATCCCCTCCCAAGCCACTATCCTAACCTCAACCACCTCCTTCTCCGTGCCTAAACCCAACCATTGACACTATAACATAGGATAAAATCATATACATATCATTCTGAATTTAAAAAAATACAATGAATGGGTCATAAAATTTAATTCATTTTTACACGATAATTTAAATCCTAAAAAGCAATAAATACCAATGTAAATAACTATCAAGGATGTATGAAAACACACAGTAAAGCATACTCAGTATTCAAAACTCAATGGAAAACACCTTTTAAAAGCAATAAATATAATTTTAAAAAATGGATAAAAATATTTTCCTATAGCTGATTAAGAATAGAAGACCAAGTTTTCAATTACATAACTGTATATAATAAATAGCAGTTATATATAATGTATGTATATAATAAATACCTTTTTATTATATTATATCCACTTATTTTTTTTATTTATTTTATTTTGTTTTTTCGTTCTTTTGGTATATAATATCAACAAGTTTGGATCATGGGCCCTGCTCATGATGCAGGATGGACAGTGGTGCATTACGGAAAGAAGCACGGGTACTCCCGTAATCGCACCCTCTTTGATAATCAGCCACGAGATTTTCGTGAGCGACCTCAGTACCAGGCCTCCTGGAACTGTGGGGGGGGGGTGGCTTCCGAGGGACGGACCGTGCACCTCCTTTCTCCCACTATGGGGGAAAGGTTCAGTTCCCTATCCCTAACCCTAACCCTTAATGTGGCGCTTGACCCCCACCCACAAAGCTAGCATGTTGCCCGTCAGAACGAGCTCACAGGGGAGGCCGCCAACTAACGCCCCCAAAGCCAGTTTAAAATGGGGGTCTACCAACAGCTGCATGTTGAGACACCACACCCCGCCCCCCCTAGGCCCAGGTGGACCCAGGGTGAGGGCGAGGTGCCAGTGGTCGCTGAAGGCATTGTCCCCATACTCACACACTCGCATCCATCCCAGCACCCCCACCGAGGCCAGGCAGAGGTCGATCCTGGACGACTGGAGCACAGACTGAGCCACTCGACGCCATGAGTAGACTCGAGCGCACTGGTTCTCCACCCTCCACGCATCCACCAGGTCAGCTCACGCATGAGCTGGTACAGCGTCCGCCTGACGCGGTCGGGGATCACGGGCCCACCGCGGCCCTTGTCCAACACCGTCAGAGTGGTGTTAAAATTCCCAAACCACAAGCAGTTGTCGCCGCACCACCGAGCCAGTCCCTCAAAGAAGGCCACCCGCTCAGCGCCGTCAGTGGGGGCGTACACGCAGCCCAGCCTGTACTCCCTGCCGTCCACCACAAAGTCAAGGACCAAGACTCTGCCGGCCCCGTCGGTCCACACACACTCGACATCCGAGACGGCATCGGGGCGGAACAGCACCGCGACGCCCTGCACCCATGGAATAGAAGATCCGGCTTCAATAGTCGCCAGAATGTCCATGTCCGAGTCTTCATGAGAGTCCCCCCCCAGTCAGCGGGCACAGGGAGCGACAAACCACTCGGGGGAGAGGCGGCACGGGCAGGGAGGCCCTTGTCCTCGGGCCCTGGCTCCGCTCCTTCACCCCCGATGATCTTCACGACGGCACTGGGGAGCACGTCCAGGCTATCCCCGAGCTGGGCCGACGGCAGGGACTCTATCGAGCCCCCAGAGCTTGGGGTGTCAGGGACCACTCCGTCCAGCGGGGAGCTGCAGGCCACAGGGGCAGCGTCCTCGTCCCCGGCCTCCATCTCATGCTGCCACTCCGGGGAGGCAGCATCGTCCTCCCCACCCCCACCCTCGCTCAGGCTGGTGGGGCTGTTGCGGCAGATGCACTCAGCCGCAAGGCAGAGGCAGACAGGACATCTGCGTGGGGCACACTCCCGAGCGTAATGTCCCTGCTCCTGACACCGGAAGCACCGGAACTCAGGGCAGGCTTTCAAGACGTGGCCGGTCTGCAGACGGAGCCTGCAGACCAGAGCCTGCTTATCATGCACCACCCTGAAATAATCCGGGCCCAAAGCAGTCATAAAGCGGGCCAAATAGGGGAGAGATTGTACTTGGTCTGTAAATTTCACACGAAGGAAGTGGGTGCCGTCGGCTATTTCAATGCCAGGCCACTTGCGGCGCCGAATGTCAGACACCGGCGCCACACCCCAACCCTTCAGCTTTTCCAAAATCTCCCCATCGGTAATGTATGCGGGGAGGCTTAAGAAGGAAACCACTAACTCATCGTTTGTCAAAGGCTTGGCCAAGACTGACATATCCCCAATCATAAAACCGTCCATCAGCTTAGCCTTACCCTTAGCATCCGACATGGTCACTTCAAAAAGCCCGCTGGCCCGTAGGCTGGCAGGCCAGAAGCCCCCCGCAGCCCAGCCTGATCCCCCTCATCAGCTCCAGGGTGGAGACGCCGCCCCCCCCACTAGTTTCAACACTCACCGTGAGGTCTTTGGTGTAAGCGTGGGATCGGGCAGTCTCCCCCTTGCCGGGCTCACCTCCTCGCCGTCCCACGCCGTCAGCGGTGCTGCCCAGCATGGGCGCCCCCGCTCCAGTCTTGTTGCCAGGCAGCTCAGCCTGTCCAGCACCTTCATTCGCCATACTGCCTCCAGTAGCTCCCAGGGGCAGTCTCCCATCCACAGGCTGGGAAAGCTGAACTGCTCCCACCTGGTCCTCGTTATCCTCCTGATTGCAGCCTGGCAGGCTAGCAACCATGCTAGCCTCCTCCAGCCCACCACCCTCCAATTTATCGACCCGCGCTTCTTCTGGGCAGCGCCTCACCCTCCACCTTCTCCACCTCTCCATCCACACACCTCCTCACCTTCCCACCTGGCACTCCAGGCCCCATCTCAGGGCCTAGAGCAGGCTTCCTTCCGCTAGCCTCCAGGCTAGCACCGCCAGCTGCCAAAGCAGCACTTCCAGCTTGAGCTGGTTTTGAGGCCCCAGCACCTGCAGATGACTTGACAGGCACAGGGATCCCCCCAGACCTGGGCTGGCCACCTGGTTGCGAGCCAGTCTTGGCTGCAATGTCTGCAGCCCGCCGCAGTCGGTGCAGCTCGGCCTTACTAACCGCCATTTCCCGGCCGTGTGCTCCCCCAAACGGCCCAGCTGCCTCCCTTGAGAACAGCTGATCCCTGGTTCAAGTCCACCTCCGGTCCAGAAGACAGCCCTGGATTACCGTCCTGGGCCTCCCGCTGAGCGGCCTGTCCTGCTCCAGCCCCGGGAGGGGCCCATCAGCTTTACCTATGAAAATTGGACTTTGCTCCAACCGGCCAGGTGACACCTCAGATCGACTGGAAATCCTCCCCCGAGTCCAACGGTACCACTCCCGTGCCTCTACGACCTTCCCGTCAAGAGATATTACAAAAAGTATAATCCTCCTCAGGATGATCGTGGTTAATAACCCTAACCCACACTTTGCGTTAAGAACCAGGGTGGTCTACAGACTTATCACAGCTAAACACCACCTTAGCAATGTCATGGCACCAGAGCCACCCAACTCCATAACCAAAATGACCCACAATCTGGCCACTGTCATCAAACCGGCAGCTCCAAACGCCACGACCCTGACACTGATTGATGGCAACGCCAAAAACTGGGCCTACAACACGCTACTGATCCTCAGGGACCACTACAGGGACTGTATTGAGAACGAACTACAGATTCTGATCCAGCTAGGAGTGACTGACTGGCGAGAGAACTTTGAGGTGGCTTCGGCCTGGGCCAGACGCCATTTTATGCACAGACTGCACCAAGACACATTGGATGACACTCAGGTACTGCTGATCCAGCACCTCTCCAGAGCCCCACCGGCTCACACTGAGGCCCGCCAGCCAACACACACACCCACAGCAGCACACTCAGGAGTAGTAACAGTAGTGGACCTGACAGTAGCGGTGGCCAGCACCACACAGACAGACAATGGACAGCAGCCTCCTGCACACACACAGACTCAGACGGTGACAGCTCTGCCCCCCGGGCCAGTTGGCACTCAACCTGTGACTACTCAGAGTCTACGGCTGCCAGCAGCCACCCCAGCGGCTCCAGAACCTACACCACCACCTGCCGCCACTCAGCCGGCACAACAGCCCTCTGCAGCAAAGAGGAACCCAGCTCCAGCTCGTCGGCTCGACGTGACGGCGGAGCTACACGACCTACCTGCAGGTAACCTTCTGCTACAGGACTTCCCAACACTGCCTGCACCAGCCCTTCTCTCCACAATGACAGAGCAGAAGACGGAATGGTCCCAGGATCCTCAGTCTCCTCCTTTTCTCCCCTCTCCCCTTCCCTCCGGTTTCCTTTCGTCTCCCCTCCCCTTTGTGTCTGCACCCATTCTCTCCCCCTCTCTCTCTTCCTTCTCTGGGATCGTTCCTGACATGGAGCCAGAGCCCCGGGAGCAGAGACCCAAGCGCACCACTAGGGGCCGGAACGTGGCCCCCGGCTCACCTCAGCCTCCAGCTCCTCAGCCAACAGAGGGGCCAGCTCCTCCTGAGGACCCCGGCACTACTGGCGACGGCTGGCGAGGTAGTAGTGGTGGGCGCATCCCCACAGGTAGCACCTCTGCCTCCTGCTCCAAAACTGCTTTGGGGCCTGTTCAGAGACAACTCAGTTTTGACCCACCTGCAGCTGCTGCTGCAGCGGCAGCAAACACACAGGTACGTTGCCCCACACGCACACATTGACACCACCAGGAAGATGAAAGAATGGTGTTTGTCAGCCAGGAGAAAGTGGCTCATTATTGGAGACTTCGAATGTTGCCAGGTTTCCCCTTTCCAGTGCCCTGACCTACAAATAGACAGCTTCCCTGGGGCCCACGTTCAGGCACGCAGAAGCCATTTTGGCCAGAACTAATGTGTCTGCAGAACATTGAAAAACTCATCCTGTCCTTTGGTGTCAACAACAGGGCACAAAAACCAATGACCACTGTGAAAGTAGGTAGGTACAGAGAGCAATCAGGATGGCGAAGATCGCTTTTCCCCACGCCACAGTCATTGTGCCGGAGATTAATATCTCCAGACACCTACCTCACCAGGAACAGGAGAACCTGAGACAGCTGAACCACTACATCACTAACAATAAGCTGTTTCTCCCTGCTCTGTCCAGGAATGACTTCACCACCGAGAGAGACGGGATCCACTGGTCTCATTCTACGGCCCAGCACATGCTGGATCACTGGCTGGAGTCGTTAAAGTAGTCTCCCCCGTGAACACACGTCCTCAAACGGGGGGGAAAAATGTAATTAACTTGTCTAAATGTTTTGCTTTGTCTGCTGGTTGTTGGAATGAAGTTGATTCCCCTGCTAAGTAGAGCAAACTTGGCTGCAGAGACCCAAACCTCAAAAAGCAAATTCGACACAACCTCCAACAGTACCACAGACGACTGAAATTAGCAACCTTCTTTGAGCACAAGCCTGACACACAACAACCACTCTTCACTCCCAAGTCCCAGTGGGTTCCCCCTACAGGTAAACTACCTCCAGACATTGACACACTCATCCAGACCGACTTAGACTACTTCCAAAACCAATTTCGATTCGGCTGGGCTAAACAAAATTTGAGTAAACATGAATTTGAGGCACTACAACAATTAAGACAAAATAAGGACATTGTGATTAAACCGGCTGACAAGGGAAGCGCAGTTATAATTATGGACAGGAAACAGTACCTATAGGAGGGCTACAGACAGCTACATGACCCGACCTACTACTCCAAACTTAGGAAGCCCATCTACAAGGACACCATTCCACTGACTGACAAGATCATACAATCACTCCAGGACAAAAAATTCATCAATCACAAACAGACCTTATACTTGAAGGGAGACAGCGAACCTCGACCCAGACTGTTCTACATGCTGCCAAAAATACACAAGGACCCTGCTAAGTGGAGCAAACCTCACGAGATCCCACCAGGATGTCCTATTGTGTCTGATTGCAGCAGTGAGACCTATTATACAGCTGAGTTTATTGATCATTTCCTCAATCCTCTCTCGATAAGACACGCCAGCTACATCAAAGACACTTATGATTTTGTAGAAAGAATTAAACAGATTAACATCCCCCTGAATGCCTTCCTCTTCACCATGGATATTGATAGTTTATATACAAACATTGTAATCCCAGAAGGCATTCAAGCAGTCAAAAATATATTTCAAAAATACCCAGACTCCAAAAGACCCGACAGAGAATTATTGCAACTATTAGAGATCAATTTGACCAGAAACGATTTTGAATTCAATGGGCAATTTTTCCTCCAAATTAAGGGAACAGCCATGGGAAAGAGATTTGCACCGGCATATGCCAATATTTTCATGGCAGAGTGGGATACGGCTGCTTTAAACTCCTGTCCCAAAAAAACACTTTATTACTACAGGTTTTTGGATGATATATGGGGGCTCTGGCCCTTCCTGAGAGAGGATTTCGACCAATTCGTTAACATTTTGAATCACCACAACCCTGCTATAAAATTAAAATATTGTTTCAGCGCCACTACTGTGGATTTTTTGGACACCACCACATTGAAGGGTCCCACATTCACCCAGACTGCGAGACTTGACCTCAAGGTGTTTTTCAAGGAAACTGACATGCATGCTCTCTTGCATAAGTCCAGCTTCCACCCGAAACACACTTTTGCAGGTTTGATCAAGTCTCAGCTGCTGAGGTTCCACAGAATCTGCACTAGACCAGAGGATTTTAAAGAGGCGACGAAGGTGCTGTTCTCCGCTCTGGCCAGCAGAGGGTACAGCAGGGCCTTTTTACGGAGAGCTTTCAAAACCTTCCTTCACACCAAACCTCTCACCACAGATTCCTTACTCCCAGTTATCACCACCTATTCTCCCTCAACAGTCAAATTAGTTAAGGCACTCAAACACAATTTTCAAATTTTAATTTCCACAACCCAGCTATTACAGGATCACAGGCTCATTGCTGCATTCAGAAAAAACAAAAATCTGCAGGATATTCTAGTGAAGGCCAAACTGGCAGCACCTGCTGACTCTAGACCCATTGGGCACGGAGAATTTTTCAGGCACCACCCTGGGTGCTAAACCCACAATGTTTTTGCTACAGCACAGACATTTTTTTATTTTTTATTTAACCTTTATTTAACCAGGAAAGTCCCATTGAGATTACTAATCTCTTTTTCAAGGGAGTCCTGGCCAAGACAGCGGCACAGATCACAACAATTCAGTACATTACAATTTCAAAATAATTTCATAAGACTATTTAAAAACATTTACAAACCATAGATTTCATTTCCAAACCTTTGAGCAAGAGTTTAAACTGGCCAATTGAAACCACTTCCTTTAGTTTCCAGAATTTTTGTAAATTGTTCCATGTTGTGGGGGCAGAATAGTGAAATGCCACCTTACCAACTTCTGTCGCGGACACTTGGTACAGACAGTAGCAGTGAGTCTTGTGAGCGTAAAGAATACAGTCCAGCCGCTTTTGGTTGAATATATTCACACAGATATGAGGGGAGCAGACGCAGAATACCCTTATAAATGAACATATACCAATGATTGAGTCTACGACTCTCCAATGCTGGCCAGCCCACACGTGTGTAAAGTTCACAGTGGTGTGTGCGAGGCTTACAGTTTGTGATAAATCTCAATGCGGCATGATAAACAGAGTCCAGTAGTTTCAATACTTGGGTTGGGGCATTCATATAAATGAGGTCACCATAATCCAGAATGGGTGTAAATGTTGCAGCTACAAGTTTCCTTTTTGCATTGAAAGAAAAACATAGCCTATTTCTAAAATAAAAACCAATTTTCAGTCTCAGTTTCCTAACCAAATGTTCAACATGTCCTTTAAAACTAAGACTGTCATCAATTAAAATACCTAGATATTTAAAAGATTTAACTCTTTCGATTTCTGCCCCTTGAAGAGTGACAATTAGAGGACTTATGTGCAGATTGCTCTTTGCTTTTGAGAATAACATCAACTTGCTCTTATTTGCATTTAAAGTAAGATCCAGTTGTAGAAACATATTCTGAACTTTGTTAAAAGCGTTTTGTAATGTAGAGACACAGGCACTAAGAGTTTTTGCAAAGCTGTAGATAACCATATCATCAGCATAAAAATGGTAATTGGTGTCCACAAGATCCTGACCAACATTGTTCACATAGATAGTAAATAAAAGTGGCCCCAAAACAGAGCCTGCATGGAAATGTCCATTCCAAGAAGTGTGTATATTTAATCAGGTGCAAACGGTGTAACATGCAGTACGCTGGAGAAACAGGGAACACTCTGTTGACCAGGTTCACACAACACAGGTACAATATTGTGTGGAAAAAAGAAACACACATCCCCCTGGTAAAGCACTTTATTGAGCATGGCTGGCCCCAGCTCACTGCACTCATTCTCCAGTGTAATCCCAGGTGGTCCACAGCTCAGAGACGACGTGAGGAAAGGCTCTGGATCCACCGTCTGGGCACCTTGATTCCAGGAGGCCTTAATGAGAAATGAGGGCTCGGGACTGGCTGGCAGTCGATGGCCTGTGCAATCAATGTCGTCGCCGAAGTCATAATTTCCTTCCCTAACCCTGACCCTATGTGGTTACATTTAAAAACCAATGAATATTAATAGAATTGCATTTAAGAACAAATAATTATCAATATAATGGCATTTAAAAACAAACAAATATCTATTAATGACAATTAATACTAATAAATATCACTAACATAGGATAAAATCATATACATACCATTTTGAATTTAGTGCAGGAGAAATAGGGATGAAAAGGAAATACCCAAGTAAATTACAGGCGCCTCAAATTTGTAGCCAGGTACTTGAATAATGATGCAATAAAGTTAGTGATATTTAGTCAAATCAGGAAACCAAAGCCCCTTGGAAAGGCTGGTGTCATAAAGAACACAAAGAAAGGAAGCAATACTTTTTATACAAGCAGACCATTTATATAAAATATAAATCCAAAGCTACAAATAAAATGTAAAACATTATTTATTTATTTATTTATATATATATATATATATATATATATATATATATATATATATATAAGCGGACACAATCTTAAACAAGCCAGGAGAAATCTGGAAGGCCGTCGACCTCCCACTCAAGGTAAGATATGAACTGCTGCAAGGAAGAAAGAGAAGTTTAGAGAAGTTGACCCCCATACTGTGAGATGCTAGAGTTGTGCTGTGCACCTGTGCTCACCACTTCCAGGGCATCCTGAGATGAATCCTCGGCCAACCAGCTGCTGCTCCCCTCACTCAGGATTGGTAACAGTGGAGACATCCCAGGCTCTGCTGCCTCCACTGAGCTGCCGCTGTCCTGTGAGGGATAGCCAGCAGAAGGTGGTGACCCGGGAAAACGGGGCTGCGGTGGAGGTGGTGGTGGTGGTGAGGATCCATCCACTGTTGAGGCAGCTTCACCACACAGAGGAGGACCTGCTTCCTCCTTCTCCAGACCATCAGCTTCTGAAAGACAGAAAAACCTGGAAAATGTGTATGCGCATATGCATCTTTTCACCACAGTGCACAAGGACACAGAACCAGATGGCTACTGAGACATTAACCTTACGAAGCTGGAACCCTGTTGCTCAGTCAGTACGGACAAGGTTACACTGAGCTCGTGAAGCTGTCAGTAATGATAAGCAGAGAATCAGCTTTTATGCCAGGTAGACATACACACAAAAATGAGGAGCAGATCTTCTCTGGTGAGAGAAGCTTGTCTCTTAAAGTATTCAATAATAGGTATGAGTTGTCCAACAGTCTGCCAGAAAAGATTAATGATTTGGAAATTCAAACTCACTATGCAAGTTCTCCACTCCCTGCCCAATGGACATCAGGGACTGCTGGATCACTTCAAGTTCTTTTCTTTTCTTTTTTATTTCATTGAGCCTTGACTTAATGGCTGCCCTCCTTAGGTTCATCAAAACCTCTGTCCTTTTGTCCTTCTGTGAACACAGAACATACAGTGATGTAAATGCTCCTTAATTCTATAGCGCCTTGCTAGTCTTTTCAGCCACTTTTACACTACATTGCATTCATACACTGAACCTGAAGTGCTCAAACAGAAACTAACATTCACACACTGGTGGAACAGCCACCAAGGGGAGTTCGGGGTTCAGTATCTTGCCCAAGGACACTTCGACATGCAGCCTGGAGGAGCCTTCCGATTAAAGGGCAACCCGCTCTATAGCAGGTCTCTGAAATGGCAGCAAAGCAATATGCTTTTATAAAAGAGCTAAAGCCTACCGCCATTTTGTGAACATTTTTTAGGTGACAGTCCAGCCGGACGAAGTTCATCCCACGGCACCTCATTTCTGGGCAGCACAGGGGGCCTCCATATCTACACACATAGTCACGACGTCATAAGCACAGTAATCATTACATTACATTAACTCGTTTTGGCAGATGCTTTAATGCAAAGCGACTTACATTTGAGGAACATTATACATGCATCAAATACAGCACGAGCACTACAACTGACAACATCTTATATTTGACTTCCGGTTGAGTAGACGCTGGCGCGTTTTGCAGCCGCTGCTCTCCGGTAACTATTTTATACTATTTTAAGTTATTTTAACGTTCTTACGGATCACTGGGCCGTGTATTTACACTCAGCGAGCAAAAGCCTTCAGCCGGCTTGGAACGTTTTTACTTTAGTTGCCATCCTGATGTTTTGGTGTGTGAGTCTGGTAAACTAACCTCATTCTCCACCTCAATCTCCTCTTGTCTTCTCGACTCTACGCGGTTGCTGCTGTTGGCTAGCTGCCCGCTGCCGTTCATAATGTGGGCTTGCAAGTTTTACATGTGGTTTATCTTCCTCTGGACTGTCCTTTCAATTCTACATCGACCTGAGGCAGGCCTGACCCAGTATACAGCGGCTGATCTCCTCCTGCTCCGCGGGCTTCTGTCTGTGCCTCCCCCGCTAGTTCTACAGCTACACCCGGAGATCGCGCTCCTTCCCCGCCGGAGATACATCCACCGCGGATCTCGCCGGAATTTCCACCTCGACGACTCCAATCCTATAACATCACTCTGGTCCACTTCTCGCCGTTCCCGCCGATGCTCAAATCGGGCTGCTGACTGCGGTTCGCTTGCTTACCTGGCTAGGGCAGCAAGCCCGGCCCCCGGCTACAACAACTCTACGGTCAACTTTGGTCTCCTGAACGTCCGCTCTTTCACAAACAAGGGTCAGCTTATCCAGGATCTCCTCGTTGACCGTAAGCTGGACTTCCTCTGTCTCACAGAGACCTGGCAACAACCCAGTGACTTCTCCCAGCTCAACGCCTCCACTCCACCTGGGTTTGTTTACCACTCTCATCCTCGTGGCTCTGGCCGCGGGGGTGGTCTCGCGCTGCTCTATCGCGAGACGTGGAAGATGTTGCCAGTCTCCACTCCAGTTTTCCGCTCTATGAAATGCTCTGTATTTAAATTGCCTGGTCCCACTCCCATAGTTATTGCCACAGTCTACCGCCCCCCCCCAAACCACACAGCGACTTTTGAAACGAATTCTCCCCTCTACTCACCCACCTCTCTACTCTCTCTCCTAATGTCATTCTCCTAGGTGATTTTAATGTACATATGGACAATACCTCCTGCCTAGACAGTTTTGGATTCCATCAGTTTGTTGATTTCCCCACCCACATAAAAGGAGATTCACTTGATTTGATTTGCTGCTCTGGCTTAATCCCCTTCAACTGTTCTGCTGATGATGTTCAAATTTCTGATCATTTTCTTTTGTCCTTCAATATCTCCCTGTCTCTCTCTGTAATCAAGCCAGTCCACCAGATTTCTTTTCGTAATATTAAAAACATAAATACAGACGTCCTATCCTCCTACATTGACAATTTGCCTATCCCTGATCTTTCTTCTCCGGACCACCTTGCCACCCATTATAACTCTGGACTTTGCAATATTCTCAACTCCCTTGCCCCTCTCAAAACCCGATCTGTGTCCTTTTCCCGCTCTGCCCCATGGTTCTCACCAGAGCTCCGCCTCATGAAAGCCAAAGGTCGCCAACTGGAACGCCTCTATAAAAAATCTGGTCTCTCCATTCACAAAGAAATGCACAAAACTCATCTTCTTCACTACTCAAACTCAATAGCCGTAATTAAATCAAACTACTACTCTGATCTCATCTGCTCCAACGAAGGAAATTCCAGGTCTCTCTTCTCAATAATGCATACAATTTTTGACCCCCCTGATTCCCTGCCCTCTCACATGTATTCTAGTGAGACTTGTAATTCATTGATTATCTTTTTTAATAAAAAATCAACTCCATTCACGAGCAGTTACATTCAACCCCCTTGCCTCCCCCTTCCCCTTTGCCACTCCCCAATAGCCAGTCATTTTGCTGCTTTCTACTGCCCTCCTCCTCCGAAATTTCTGATCTCATCCGTAAATCCAAGTCCTCAACCTGTTCTCTTGACCCCCTCCCCACAGCTCTGGTCAAAACCTGTCTCACTTCCCTCCTCCCCTTCATAACTTCCATTATTCATTCCTCTCTCTCCTCTGGTATTGTCCCCTCACTTTTCAAAACTGCATCTGTCTTCCCGATTCTGAAAAAAACCTGGCTTAGATCCCACTAACTATAATAATCTTCGTCCCATCTCAAATCTTCCCTTTATCTCTAAAATACTTGAAAAAATAGTGTCTGCTCAACTCCACGCCTATCTTACCCTTAACAGTCTTTACGAACCTTTCCAGTCTGGTTTTCGCCCCTCCCATAGTACTGAAACTGCCCTAATAAAAATAACCAATGATCTCCTCATAGCTGCTGATTCCGGACTCATCTCCATCCTCATCCTCCTCAATCTTAGTGCGGCCTTTGATACCATTTCTCACTCCATTCTCCTCAATAGACTCTCTTCTCTTGGCATCTCCCACACCCCTCTTGACTGGTTCCGCTCATATCTCTCTGACCACACTCAGTTTATTCAACTCAAATCTTTCACATCCCACCCCTCCCCTGTCACTACTGGTGTCCCTCAAGGTTCAGTTCTTGGCCCCCTCCTTTTAATCACCTACCTACTTCCCCTTGGCAATATTTTCCACAAATTCAACATTCATTTTCATTGTTACGCAGATGACACCCAGCTCTATTTATCCAGCAAACCCACCTCCTCGCTCCCCCCCTTGTCCCTTACTAACTGCTTACTTGAAATTAAAGACTGGTTCACCTCAAACTTCCTTAAACTAAACAGTGATAAAACTGAACTCCTCCTTGTAGCCACCAAATCCAAATCCTTTCCAAAATCAATAGTTTCACATTACCCATTGATAATTCCTTGGTCTCCCCCTTCCCTCAGGTCAAGAGTCTGGGCGTAATCCTCGACTCCTCACTATCCTTTCAGTCACACATTAATAACATCAGCCGGTCTGCATGCTTCCACCTTCGCAACATTAACCGCCTCCGTCCCTCCCTTACCACTCACACTGCCTCCATCCTTATCCACAGCCTCATCACCTTCCTCCTTGATTACTGCAACTACTCCCTTCTTTTTGGCGTCCCTCAAATCTCTCCATAAACTCCAACTTCTTCAGAACTCAGCAGCTCGTGTCATCACCAGAACCCCCTCTTTTCATCATATAACCCCTGTGCTTCAGCAGCTCCATTGGCTCCCGGTTCAATTTAGAATACAATTTAAAATCCTCCTGCATACTTTCAAAGCTATCCATAACCTTGCTCCTCCATATCTATCTGACCTCCTTCACATCGCCACCTCCTCCCGCTCCCTCAGATCCTCCTCCTCCATCCACCTCACTGTACCCCCTGCTCGACTTGTCACCATGGGGAGCAGAGCCTTTAGCCGCTCTGCTCCCCAGCTCTGGAACTCACTCCCACCTGTCCTCCGCAGTATCGACTCTCTCCCCCTGTTCAAAACCAGACTCAAAACCTGTTCCAGCTTGCTTATTTGAAAAATACACTGTTCTTGTCCTTTTTCATAACAGTTTTTTATACTTTTCTGTTCCCTGTACCTGTTTTTATTATCTGTAAAGCGACCATGAGTGTTAAGAAAGGCGCTGGTAAATAAAATGTATTATTATTATTATTATTATTATCTATTAGTAAGAGCACTAATGAATACCGGTAGGAGCTAATAGCACAAATCGCATCAATTGGTTAAATACCTGGGGAAAGAAGAAATAGTTACAGATGCAAGCATGTTAGAGGTTAGGAGTTAGAGGTGTTATGAGAGGAAGTGTTCTCTGCAGAGTTTTCAGGAGTCAGAGAGGGACGCCCCTGCTCTGTCACAGATGAGAACAGGGACTGAGGTCGCTTTGTGTGAAGGGATGGCAGAGCCAGGTGCCGTTCGTTGGAGGACCGCAGTGGCCCAGAAGGAACATAAACGTGTATTATGGAGTTTAGGTGGATGGTTGCAGACTCAGCCGTAATCATCTGTGTGTTTGTGTGGGGAAACAGTTTTACTGACCTTCCTGATGCCATTCCCAGCATCAGCCTCCTCTCCTCCTGGTTTGTGACACTGTGCACTTCCTTCATGTGCCCGGAAACATTTGCATAACCCAACAGACACACCGGGCAGTCTTTCAGTGTCATTTTCTGTGTGTGTGATGTTAAACGTTCAGTCTTGTGTTTCAGCTGTTGACTAATTTTTCCACGTTTGATGTTTGCTTTTACAAGTGCGATGCATGCAGCATTACACCTGTAACAAATTCAAGGGATATGGACTTTTTTAAATGCCACCACGCAATAGACTGCAAGGAACTATTCCGTCACTCAGTGCACAGTGCAGCGGGCTCTGGTTGTGAAGTCAGACACTGCTCTCTGTCAGCTCAGCGTCAGCACGGTTTACTGATGGACTGTTTTGCATGCTCAGTGGTTTAGCCTGTTGTAGAGGGACCAGATTGTGCACACACACAGAGACAAACTGATGTGACTGAACTACAGATGATCTCCAACAGGTGAAAGTGAACACACCTGTATTTAATAGGCAATACATTAGGAAACGGCATCATCTCCTAATTTGATTTATTTTTAAATCAGTCTTTACTTATTGGTGTACTTAACAGACTATAATATTAATGCAGAATTTTCTGATCCCACTTGATGGCTACTCGCTAGGAATATTCTCCTGGTGTAATCAGGAGTGGATGACTTGTCATTTCATCATGTTCACTTCTTTACCTTTACCTGAGGAAGACCAGTGGCTGAAATAATTCCAGTCACATCCACGTCAAATAAACGGCTAGGAGAAAAGACCCTGTGTGAAAAGACCCTCCCTACTCCATTTTTTTATTTCTTCTTTTATTCAGACAATACTTTTGTACTCTCACTCAAGCAGATATTTCCATGACTTGTTTTAGCAAAGTAACAGTATAAGTGACCACTTCAAGACTAAAGTTAATGTTTAAATGAATCTTTATTTGAACATAGTGGGCCTCATCGTCTTCCCAAGCCTGCTCCCGCACGCGACACTAGTCAAAACATTAAACATGTGCACAAGCATCGTTATGCAAAAAGTGCGGCGGACTGAGTTTAAGGCCACACCATACGTGCACAGCGCAGCATGAAGTAAGTACTATGCAATCCATTTGTTATAATGGCTTACTAAGCGACCGCTGACAGACTAGCTGGAGCTAACGGTCACCACAGCTGTGGCTGTTTTAATCATTTTTTATCAAAGTGGACTCATGGAAACGCACTCACCAGTTCTCCAAACTTGTAAACACAGCTTCCAAAGTTCTTCTCTCCTTTAGGGGGACCATTTGGGGAAAGGTGACGTGGGCGGGGCCTCCTGTCTACACTACGTTTAGTGTCAACAGTGGAACACGTGACAGTCAAGATCAACTCTAAAATAATTATCTTTGTTCATAAAGTCAACTGTCTGTCTTTTGGAAACACCATGATGACCGTGTTGTGTGTAACGGCTTGTAATGTGAATCATGATCTATTACAATTTATTTAATTTCATTAATTTCATCAGTGCGGTCACATCTCAGTGCGCATGTCAGATCTCTCCGCAGCTGCGTCTTTCCAGGAATGAGTTGAATTTATGTCCCAGCGCGCCGTTTCAGGAGTGAAATTAATTACAATGTTACTTTAGATAATTACCTGGTAATTACTCAGGCATCTTGTGCTGATTTCAGTATTATGCTGTGTTCAAGAATTTCTGACTCCTAACTAGAAAAACTATCTGAAGTCGGATTCTCTCTTCTTTTTTCTCCTAGTTTTCCTAAACTAGGAGAAAAAAATATGCCCCCGGACTTCATGAGTAGCAGCCGAATGAAGTCACACAACGATGGCAGCTCCCATGGTAGTACACATTTTACATGATAAACTACAACCTAAAAGGCAACATAAAGCGTATTTGCATGTAATTAATTAAAAGTATAAATGCTATCATATAGTAAAATGTTAAGAAACTGCAGCACAGAAAATGTTACTTGAGTTCTGCTGGAAATGTGGAAATTAGTAGTAATGCAAGGTGAAAAGCAGAAAATGCTGTGGGGCAGACGGCATCATGGGTGCACATCTGAGTAATAATTAACAACATATATTGCTAGACGCATAGTAGAAATATTTTACCTTTGAAAATGTATTGGAAGAAACCTGAGGAGCCAAGGGGCCTCATGCAGCTGATAACATACATATCAAGGGGCTGTGCTTACATCTGTCTGTAGAGTAGATGCTGTTTCGTTGGCCAGTGTGAGCACAGCCAGAGATGTACAGCCAGCATCCGATACATGCAGCTCAGACCCAAAGGGAACAGCTGCTGCTCCACTAAATTACCCAGCAGATTGGCCCTCCAGGTTAACAGACTTTATGAGGACTGAGTTAGTGTACAGAGGTCCATTCAAACCAGCACTGCATTTTGTAAAAGAGGTTTCTATTCAGTCTTATTAAAGGGGGGAGGTAGTGAGAGCATTGTGGAGTAACTCACATTGCTGTATTCAAACCTGAATTTAAAAACATAATTCCCTCCCATCTTGATGAAAACCTGTTTATTCTCCTTCCCTCTGGTAGACGATACAGCTGCATCACAGGTTGGACAAACATACTTCAGCACATTTTCTTTCCCTGGGCAATCAGAACTCCAAATTTCACAAACTTTAAAGAACACTTAAAAGATTCTGCTGAGCCTTTTGATATTAGAAGAGAACAGAATAGACACTTTATTGTCCCAGACAGGAATTTATCTTGGGCACAGTGATACTTAGCAAAGCACATCCTATTTCTTTTAATTTTTAAAAATATTGTTATTTATTGCATTCAAGTGCAAATTCAGTGTTTTTACAAGAAATTTTCTTCCAAAGTGCAATGGTCTTTCTTAGAGCAATTTTATTTAGTGCCTTTTGTTTGTTTGTTTTGACTCTTTAGTTTTTTTGTGGTTTGTACTAATAAGGATTAGCACTCCTAATTTAGTTGTATATTTTGTACATTCAGAAAGGCTTTTTATTATTAATTCTAGAGACAAGCCGATACTATGATTAAAATATGAAGACATGAGATCATGCATAAGCCCATAAAAGAGCTGCTTCGTCCAATCATCCAGTTGCACCTGGTCAAGCTGGCGTTGGATAACTGTACCGTGGTGCCATTCGAGTACATTACTAAGGCCGCAAAAAAATATCCTACGGGACGTGTGTGTGGAGATTATGAACACTGTGTCTATACATATATACTATATATATTTATAAGGATTTCAAAAAATGTCTGGCACAGGAGTGTGACTTGCATTTAACTCAAAGACATTCCAAATCAAGCAGAAGTGTGGCTAGTTCTGATGCAGTAGGCCATAAAATCCAATAGTATGAAGCTGCAGTACCGAGGCTGCAGTTTGAGGACCCCGCAATCCTGGGACCGCAGTTCTAGGACCCTAGTTATTTTGTGACAGTGCCATCTAGTGGAGTGGTGGTGGTAATACACACCAACACGAAGGAGGTTAATCCTGTCCGCTAGCACTGCGGCCGTAGCTGTAGGGTTAACCAGTCGCCATGCATATAATCAATAACTTAGATTTAGGCACACACTCGGTGGTGGTTGGGGTAAGGATAATTGGCTTCGGGGGGCTGTAAAGAGTAACATGGCTTGCTAGCGCAGCTAGCTGGCTGTATCAAAGTAAACAAGGGTCCTGGAATTGCAGTTCCGGTCCTCGGATTGCGGTCCTGAAACCGCAGCCTCCGGTACTGCAGCTACATGCTACTCGTAAAATCTTCCTATCCCAAAATCTGGGTAAGATCATTCCAAGGATTCTTATGGATGCCATGGGTGTTAAAGATCCCAATATTGTATTGAACAACCCTTTCACAAAAAAATCTAACATTGATTGTGATAAATGATGTACAATGCAGGATAAACTGTTATGGAGTGGTGTGGTGTGGGGACAGAGGACCCAAATGCAGAGCTCAGAAGGAAGGTTTATTGAATAGTAGGGACGTGAGGAATGGAGAGGTGGACGCCGGGGAAACACAGGCACGAGGAAGCAAGGAGACTGGGACCGGAAGACCGAGGGACACTGGGACCGAGGAAGGGAGGTCGCAAGGGAGAACAGGGAGGACGCCGTGGGGGGAGGCCCAGGGAGGAGAGGACCGGATGGCGAGCCCAGCCGACAACACGGAGGAGGGTGAGTGAACCTGGGAGGAAGAAGACAGAGAGACAGGGTTAGCGACACAAGGACTAAGCACTGGGAAAAACGTGGGGAAAAGAAAACAAGAAACAACAGAGCTTAGACACGAAGGTAGCACCGGGTATGGAGCAACGACGATCAAGCGAAGATGGTGTGGAGAGCTGGGGTAGATATACAGGCTGGGATGAGGTGATTACTGGCAGGTGTGGCAGGCTGACGAGGTGGCTGATGCGGAGCAGGTGTGGATCGTTGGCTGGGCTCAGGAGCGGAGGGAGAGAGAACACACAGGGGAGCAGACACAAGGAGGAAAGCAGGCGAGAAAACCGAAGAAAAAACAGAATAACTGATAAAAGGGAGAAAAACCCAGGACACTCACCGTCAGCCGGGCCGCAACCATAACATAAACGCTTAGCTTAAAATCTGTGGAAAAGGCAGTGGCAGTACTGCGGAGAGCGAACTGCTGGGCCCAGTGTCCATCACGCAGGACCACACATTAGAGTTACTAGTTAAAGATGTCTTCAGTGATTTTCAAATGTGTAAAAAAAAATGAAGACAGAGCATGGACCAGGAGCTGTCTAATGAGGGGTATTGTATGAAACCTTTACTGATCTGAAAGAGGATGAACCGGAAAAAGTGTCTTCTGGGGAAACCCTTGTGGTAACACCCACCAATGGCGTAACAAGCATTGAGGAGAAGATGGCGGATGAGAAACGCAGTCTGAATAAGCTCAACCCCTCCAAGGATGCAGTCAAGGCAGCTAAAGCTGATGAAACTGCTTGTCACAACACAGCAACCACCAACGCAAAACTCACTAAGACTGTGCAGTACGTTCTCGGAGTAGCCGGTTACAATTGCTGCGATTGTGACGAAGTGTAAAAGCGCTTTGAGTGATTGGATGACTAAAAAAGTGCAATACCAGTACAGACCATTCACCATGTAGCAAATGTCATTGCTGTGAATGTGACATAGTGTAAAGGCGATTTGAGTGGTCGGAAGACTAGGAAGGGACAGAACATTCACTATTTAGCAAATGTCAGATTGTGACAGAAGCCAGCAAGGCTTTGCAGTGAGTAAACCTCACTCCCTGACACCTTAAGAGACGCACGGTCGACCGACGCTAGTGCCCATGGGTTTAAGCCTGCTCATGAGCGTGTCCGCCTCCTGTATCCGAGGTCGCCGGTTCGAGTCAGGACTGTGCAGTACATTCTCTGGAACAGCCGGATACAATTGTTATGAATGTAACATAGTGTAGCTTTTAGGAGGGGTTTGTTAAAGGGGTGGTATTATGCTTTTTCCCTCTCCTTCTTTGAGTTGTATATCTTTTTTGTGCATGTAAAAGGTTTGCAAAGTGAAAAAGCCCGAAAGTCCAGCCCAAAGGGAGTTCCCATCTCGCACAGAAAGCTGCGCTCAGGACCGCTTGAAAACAGCTTCGTTTGTACTCCAGCCCTTCACTTCCTTGACTTGTGACATCACAATGCAAACGCTGCTAGCGGCTGGCAGGGTCAGGCATGCCCTCAGACCAAGCTAGTCTGAGCGGAGGCCCTTCGGCTCGACTTCGCCTTTGTTAGGGTTTCCATTGTAGAAATGTTGTACCTGTACCTCCTTCCAGGTACTTTTTTTGCGTATGACCTCACCTCCATCGAGGTTTCAAGCGAGCTGAGGGATACTAAAATGTAACGTGAAAAACACGACAGACTGCTGATTAGTGAGAGAGATATATTCACTATTCACTGCATCATCATTGCTGCACCAGACAGAGGCCAGCAACTGAAAGTTTATTTTACAGTTTTGTATGGAATTTCATCACTAAATTCACTTCTGAGAAGTTATGAGGTGAGAAATCAGCTGTGTAGATTTCGAATATTGACAGTTTTACGAGAAGTGATGGCGGAACAAAAATATGATGAATATTTTCGGAGTTGAGGAGCTCCGCAAGTGGTGGCGGGGAAGCCTGCGCCAACATCGCTGGAGGAGCGTAGTGAGGCCGACCAGCCGCCAGCTCACAGAGCCCTCTGCTCCGCTGGTGTCACACAGACCGCTGCAGCAACAACGGCAGAGGAAAACACAGCTGGAAGGTTTTCATACGGCTTATCTGTCTTTACATTCTGAGGAATATTCAAACGTTTTAACCGTAGACTGTATATATTTTAAGAGCTGTGTGGATCGCTGGTGTGTGTGTCGCATTGAACAGTACGGCGCGGCCGTTGTGTGTGGCGTCGCTATCTCAGGCTGAAAAGAGGAGCTGCAGCAATGTGCAGTATGAGAAAAATATGGTGTTTTTTGAAATTTAAACCATATAAACCTGTTCTCGTACAACCCCTAATTAGGATTTTGAACCTGAAAAGGAGCATAGTACCACCCCTTTAAAAGTACAGCGCCTGTAAACAGGGAAAACGTTTGTAAATAAATCAACATGGTCGACTTCCTGTTGGATTTAGGGTATGGCTCCAAGAGACTTTTTTTTTCACTTCGAACTTTGAATGTTAACAAGTTTCTAATAAGAGCCTAAAAGTGTCTTATATGCAATAAAAAATGTGTTCATTGTGATTTAATTAACAATTATATGGACTTATTTATGTTTTTAGTTCTGCCAGTCTAGGCACAAACATTCCATCCCATACCATACACATTTAACATAAAGTCAGAAAAGCACTCAAAAATGCATGAAAGTTGATTTTCAATTGTTTAAAAAGTATGAAGAATGTGAAAAAGTTGAATTAATGTGAGGAAGGTTAAAATGTTTTCTTTTAAATATTTTTGTTTACTTTTAATTTTGAATGTTATGACAACATCAAAGGCCAATTAATTTGATGATGTCATGACAACATCAAAGGTCCAATTCCTTTGATGATGTCATGGCGTAAAAATAATTCCCTCCCACCTTGATGAAAACCTGTTTATTCTCCTTCCCTCTGGTAGACGATACAGCTGCATCACAGGTTGGACAAACATACTTAAGCACATTTTCTTTCCCTGGGCAATCAGAACTCCAAATTTCACAAACTTTAAAGAACACTTAAAAGATTCTGCTGAGCCTTTTAGTATTAGAAGAGAACAGAATAGACACTTTATTGTCCCAGACAGGAATTTATCTTGGGCACAGTGATACTTAGCAAAGCACATCCTATTTCTTTTAATTTTTAAAAATATTTTTATTTATTGCATTCAAGTGCAAATTCAGTGTTTTACAAGAAATCTGATTCCAAAGTGCAATAGTCTTTCTTAGAGCAATTTTATTTAGTGCCTTTTGTTTGTTTGTTTTGACTCTTTATAGTTTTTTTTGTGGTTTGCACTAATAAGGATTAGCACTCCCAATTTAGTTGTATATTTTGTACATTCACAAAGGCTTTGTAATTCTAGGGACAAGCCGATACTATGATTAAAATATGCAGACATGAGATCATGCATAAGCCCATAAAAGAGCTGCTTCGTCCAATCATCCAGTTGCACCTGGTCAAGCTGGCGTAGGATAACTGTACCGTGGTGCCATTCGAGTACATTACCAAGGCCACAAAAAATATCCTACGGGACATGTGTGTGGAGATTATGAACACTGTGTCTATACTTATATTTTTATAAGGATTTCAAAAAATGTCTGGCACAGGAGTGTGACTTGCATTTGACTCAAAGACATTCCAAATCAAGCAGAAGTGTGGCTAGTTCTGATGCGGTAGGCCGCAAAATCCAATAGTAGCTGCGACGAGGCTGCAGTTTGAGGACCCCCGCAATCCTGGGACCGCAGTTCTAGGACCCTAGTTATTTTTGTGACAGTGCCATCTAGTGGAGTGGTGGTGGTAATACACACCAACACGAAGGAGGTTAATCCTGTCCGCTAGCACTGCGGCCGTAGCTGTAGGGTTAACCAGTCGCCATGCATATAATCAATAACTTAGATTTAGGCACACACTCGGTGGTGGTTGTGGTAAGGATAATTGGCTTCGGGGGGCTGTAAAGAGTAACATGGCTTGCTAGCGCAGCTAGCTGGCTGTATCAAAGTAAACAAGGGTCCTGGAATTGCAGTTCGGTCCTAGGATTGCGGTCCTGAAACCGCGAGCCTCCGGTACTGCAGCTACATGCTACTCGTAAAATCTTCATATCCCAAAATCTGGGTAAGATCATTCCAAGGATTCTTATGGATGCCATGGGTGTTAAAGATCCCAATATTGTATTGAACAACCCTTTCACAAAAAAATCTAACATTGATTGTGATAAATGATGTACAATGCAGGATAAACTGTTATGGAGTGGTGTGGTGTGGGGACAGAGGACCCAAATGCAGAGCTCAGAAGGAAGGTTTATTGAATAGTAGGGACGTGAGGAATGGAGAGGTGGGCCTCGAGGAAACACAGGCACGAGGGAAGCAAGGAGACTGGGACCAGGAAGACCGAGGGACACTGGGACCGAGGAAGGGAGGTCGCCAAGGGAGAACAGGGAGGAGCGCCGTGGGGGAGGCCCAGGGAGGAGAGGACCGGATGGCGAGCCCAGCCGACAACACGGAGGAGGGTGAGTGAACCTGGGAGGAAGAAGACAGAGAGACAGGGTTAGCGACACAAGGACTAAGCACTGGGAAAAGCGTGGGGAAAAAGAAAACAAGAAACAACAGAGCTTAGACACGAAGGTAGCACCGGGTATGGAGCAACGACGATCAAGCGAAGATGGTGTGGAGAGCTGGGGTAGATATACAGGCTGGGATGAGGTGATTACTGGCAGGTGTGGCAGGCTGGCGAGGTGGCTGATCGCGAGCAGGTGTGGATCGTTGGCTGGGCTCAGGAGCCGGAGGAGAGAGAACACACAGGGGAGCAGACACAAGGAGGAAAGCAGGCGAGAAAACCGAAGAAAAAACAGAATAACTGATAAAAGGGAGAAAAACCCAGGACACTCACCGTCAGCCGGGCCGCAACCATAACATAAACGCTTAGCTTAAAATCTGTGGAAAAGGCAGTGGCAGTACTGCGGAGAGCGAACTGCTGGGCCCAGTGTCCATCACGCAGGACCACACATTAGAGTTACTAGTTAAAGATGTCTTCAATGTTTTTCAAATGTGTAAAAAAAATGAAGAAGGAGCATGACCAGGAGCTGTCTAATGAGGGGGTATTGTATGAAACCTTTACTGATCTGAAAGAGGATGAACCGGAAAAAGTGTCTTCTGGGGAAACCCTTGTGGTAACACCCACCAATGGCGTAACAAGCATTGAGGAGAAGATGGCGGATGAGGTACGCAGTCTGAATAAGCTCAACCCCTCCAAGGATGCAGTCAAGGCAGCTAAAGCTGATGAAACTGCTTGTCACAACACAGCAACCACCAACGCAAAACTCACTAAGACTGTGCAGTACGTTCTCGGGAGTAGCCGGTTACAATTGCTGCGATTGTGACAAAGTGTAAAAGCGCTTTGAGTGATTGGATGACTAAAAAAGGGCAATACCAGTACAGACCATTCACCATGTAGCAAATGTCATTGCTGTGAATGTGACATAGTGTAAAGGCGATTTGAGTGGTCGGAAGACTAGGAAGGGACAGAACATTCACTATTTAGCAAATGTCAGATTGTGACGGAAGCCAGCAAGGCTTTGCAGTGAGTAAACCTCACTCCCTGACACTTTAAGAGACGACGGTCGACCGACGCTAGTGCCCATGGGTTTAAGCCTGCTCATGAGCGTGTCCGCCTCCTGTACCCGAGGTCGCCGGTTCGAGTCAGGACTGTGCAGTACATTCTCTGGAACAGTCAGTTAGGGTTAGGGTTAGGCATAATGCTATTCAATGGAAACAAAATGAAATATAACTGCTTGAACTTTTTTAGTGGCCGAAAGTGTAGCTGTGACATGTCGAGACGTGGGGGAAAAAGACGCAAGCTCCCGTCAGACTCGGGAGGAGAATTCTTATAATCCACAAGGCAGCCTTCTCACTAATTCAGAAGTTTACAGCAGCAGGGTGTTTTCCAATGTTTGAATAGTAATGAGTCAGCAGTAATGAGTGAAGAGAATCCATACAAGTCTTTCCATACAACGGTAACCCTTCCTTTTTTCAGTCCCCTAATTAGCAGGTATTTACCTGGTAAATATATGGTAAGTTATAGTGGGTTATTGGTAATTACCACAGGTAACAAGTATGTAAATGCAGAGAAACTACAAACTAATTATTAAGTATTTACCTGGTAAGCATATGCTAAATGATAGTATATTATTGTGTAATTACTTAAGGTGATTAGTATGCAATTACATAGAAACTACCAGAGAAAAAACACCACTATTAAATATCAACTCAACAAAGTACCGTGTACGTCAAAATTAAGATGGTAGTTTCCAATAAATTATCTCGTCTTACATAGTTGTTGTGCATGGCTACACCCATTTTTACAGGGTTTATTAAATAATTTACCTTACACTTACCTGTTAACTACCCTGCAGGAACTGTTTTCCCATAGTGTCTTAAATACATCTTAAATACTGGGTATGTTCTTGCTGATGTTTTTACAATTTACTCGGTAAGTAAAGTGTAACTGTACTGTAAAAGGAAGCCTTGCTTATTTCCATGGTATTACCAGAAAAGTACCATATATAATCTGTAAAACATCAGTCCCTTTTCCATTTAATCACAAATTTGTACCCTGTATGTCCTGCAACGTTACCAAGGAAAGTATGGCAATTTACTCGGTAAGTAAAGTGTAACTGTACTGTAAAAGGTTTCCTTCTGCTGTTGTTTCATGGAAAAGGGAACGATGTTTTACAGATTATATGGTACTTTTCTGGTAATACCATGGAAATAAATAAGGCACAATGTTCTGCAGCCATAGATTGTACATTAAAGGCAGGGTAGGTAAATTTGAGAAATTAGCTCAAACGGCCAGATTTTTAAAAGTATCCAACAGGGAAACTCCCACCCCCTCCCTTCTGGGCTCCTTCCAAAGCCACGCCCCCAAAACACATGAACGCGCGTTACAGAGTGCTGGAGAACGAGCACAGTGTGACGAGCGGAGAGCAGCGATGCAGCGGCTCACGTCAGGGGTAAGAAAACATTTGACTTTATCGTTATGAAAATAAACAACTAACGCGGCTGTTAGTTCTCACTATCGAGGTTTAAAAGTCTGACTTTGATTCAATAACGAGCTGGTGAGCTAACTGTTAGCAACAGGTAGCTGTGCTAACAGCTGCGGTAACATTGGGCAAAGCTAAAAACAGGCCAATGCACATTTTCCCGTTTCCATTAGTTACACTATACGAACATGAATTTCGTGTTAGACTCGTAACATGTACGTTGTTTTGCATGTTAGAGCTTCCACTGTGACAGCATTATTGTCTCTGATGAGGACTGCACTCCAGAGCCAAGCACAGACCGGGACAGGACCGGGACCGGCCCGGGGTCGAGTCGAAGCAGAGGGAGGGCTGCCAGGGTCCGAGGAAGGAGAGGCGGGATGGGGAGGACAAGGTGCAAGCCGAGCAGCACATACCTGCGTCGAGCTTCACACTCCAACAACGGCATATGAACAGGTATATATATATTTTAATATTAGTCTGTTATCTCCCAGTGTGCTTGTCTCAAAGTTTCTCTGGTGTTTCCCCCTAAGCCCTTTGGGTGTCAAAAATAGTGCTGTGTAATCACTATTATTACTTTTTTATTGTTTACTGATTGGAACTACAGCTGGGCTCATCTGTGTCATGTACATTGACCTGGTGTGTAATGTGGACACAGAAGTCCTGTTAGAGAACAACAAGCCCCTGTTCAATAAAAATATCTGATCATGTTGATGAATGTTCTTTCCAGTTACACAGATCTTTTCCATTTGGAGTTCTAACAACTATATATTCCTTTACAGACCAGAATCTGAGGACTGTGGACAACATCCAGACTATAGTGTTTCCATGCACCACACATGGCTGAGCTTCAGACGTAGGACAGAGTAACAGACAGTTCAGTCAGGCAGCATACAGACAGTTTGTAGTGTGGCAGTGTGGAGAACTTAAGAGTCGTGATGTTTCTAGAAGATATTCAGCTGTTCTCCTGATCCATTAGGACAATACAGAGGTTTAATCCTAGCAGGGTGGAAGATGTAATGTCACCGACTGCTACACAAATAATTCCCTCTGTGTGGATGAATACCTGTTCATTGTTAGTTTTATTCCCAGAAGGGTAGAGAAAATACAAAGTACATTTCCCTGTTCTGGATAATATTTTCATTCTTTTTTAAATAAAACATTGAAAATGATAAATGCCTTTTCTTTATACATGCAGCATAAACAATCAAGCTACTACATTTTGTCTTATGTCTCCAATAATGACATTCAGATGTGGTATAACACTTGTTTATTGTTATTAAATACTACAACGTATCACAAATAGATCATTTTAAACATCTTTAAAAATGAGTATATACAGGAATCGACAGTGTCCACAGGTGTCCTGACTGATTATGAAGACAGTTCAGACCTGAGATTACTTTTTGATTTATATTTTGCTGTATCTAGTAACACAGTTGCGGCAGGGACACCTGACTGAACCCCAAGGGATCATCAGGTCTCCTGGTTCTGCTTCTAAGGCATCTCCTCAGTAGTAGGCAACTGTTGGTGGAGGAGGAGAGCACACTGGATGTCTTTTTGTTGTACACCTTGCTTTACCTGATACTACAAAAAGGAGGATTAACTTAGTGAAAAGTTTGTAATACCTGACATTATTCTCTAGCAGTTAGCATTTCCACATAAAATGCAATCAAAACAATAAATCAACAACATCTGTATTCCTCATACTGTTTAATATTTTTGACTCATCACTTATAAATGTATTGAGTAAAATGCAGAGGAGTACTCATAATGCAACATACTGTGAACTGTGTCATCAGCTTTTCTCCTGGCTGGACTGTGGACATGGTGGTTATGATCCAGGCCAACCAGTGTGGTCCTTTCAGTGTATACTATTGAGAAGCACAGGGCTATGACAGACTCCAAATCTGCAGGTGACCTGAGGGCACAGTGGAAATAAAACATACAGGACTTTTTTTTACTTCTGGTAAAATAAGTAACGACATCAACAAGTAACAGCAGCATTACAAAAGGTTTTCACAAAGTAGGTTTAGCTATGAACAATGTCAAACTAACGTTATATTATAGGTAGCTTATATACCAGAAACACAGATACCTTTAGCCATCATTGTTTATGTACACTAACGTTGACATGTATCTCATAACTACAAACACAGCTACATCATCATATTTGTAAAAGTAGCATTCAGTCAAACATCAACTGCAGACACAAGATAATCACACAAACCGATTAGATAGAAGCTGTAAAGATAACGCAAGGTTAACGTTAGGTGTAAATATAGTAACGTTAGGCCCTATAATAACAAACCTATATGGTGAATAACTAAACCGGAGCAGTCTACACTTACATTGTCTTACCTCATGTTAGCGTCGGAAAACAGCTCTCGCTGCTGTTTTCCAGCTCACCTACAGCTGGATATAATTCATCGTCTCTACTCTGGCTCCTACACCAGCCTGCACTTGTAGCAGCTGTGAGCTCTATGCTAAGTACGTAGCTACCGTTAGCTGTATGCTTAGTTGGTAGCTACCGTTAGCTCTATTCGTAGGTAGCTATTTGCTAGCGATGAAAGTAACAAATTACCATCAAAATGATAAAAGCCAGATTACCTGTGCAGCAGAAATAAAGCCACCACGCTGTGTCAGCCCCTCGGTGTTCCTCAGTTGTCACTATCGTCGAAAAGCCATGCAGATATTAGCTCCGGTCGGTACGACGCTCAGCTCTTCAGGTCTGGCGAGCTGACGGATGCGCGCATCGGGGCAGCTCATGTAGCAGCGAGGAGAGTGACAGTCGACCAGTCAATCATTGCATTCGGTCCGAATGGAACGAGTGGCTGTGTTTAATGCAGCCCTGACAGGACTACAGACAGCCGATTTTTATACTCTCTTTTTCAGTGCACCTAACTTTTTAATATGCATTGGTGTATATAGACAGTTTCAACAAATATGACAAAAAGTGTTTTAGAAGCAACTTGCCTACCCTACCTTTAAATGAATTTGAAAGTATGTATGTGCTCTATATGTTGAATAAATGTTTTATGGAAAGACTTCTCTTCACTTGCATGATACAGTGGGAGTGTTGTATGTTATACACACTGGAATGTGTATGGTGAAGAAAGATTCACACAGTATATAGTACACTAGTAAATCCTTCTTTTGGCCAGATATGAAGTTAATTATGTGATATGAATTTAGTATTCGAAATATAGTGCTGACAGTAATAACTCTGCATACACAATCATTTCTTAAGTTAACCTATATTAGCCTACCAACTGTATTGCACAATGCGCTTAAAAAAACGTGACTCTTGCTGTTTACATGATGAATGCACAATATTATAGTGGATGTAATCAGCTACTGTTGCTAACGTATTTCTCTTGGTCCAGGCTTATTTTTTTATTTATTTTCATCTAACATCACCCTGGGATAACATTAGTGCTGCATAATGTTACAGATCTGACCGTTCTAAAAGCTTGGCTTTTATTTTAATGTGAACTATTACTTCTGGGTCACCTGGTCCACCTGTCTTTATTTTCTCAACATCTATCTTCAAACGCAGAAATAAAAATATGAATTTCAAAAAACCAAAATCGGACTGTTATTTGAATTTGGTTTAGTCGTTTTTCGATTCAGAAACCAAAAACGGGAGAACGACTCTTTTATTTTGTTTTTGGTTAGAGAAAAAAAAGTGGTTTTCTCGTTTGTTCATAACATTAGTGCTCAAGATACAAAAATAGGACTATAATAACACTAATCGCTCATTCTATGCCTACAAGCTTATTTTTAATCACTTCTTGCTTCCAATCATGTCATTTCCTTCTTTAGCACATAGATGTTTATTGTCACACCTCTTGTCCCCAAATCAAATTCCTTGTTAGTGTAGAAACTAATAAAAATAAAGCTATTTCTGTTTCTGATTCTCCTTAAACCCCACATAATATCCTGCACGTGTGTCTGGAATGTGGAAAAACTTTTTTCAGGAGACTATTCATAAACAACTTGAATGATATCGAGACATGAATCAGGAGCACAGATCCCATTGCTTGAAACATCTTTAATTTATATTGAAGCAGAAAAGCAGAAAACGTGCAAAGAAAAGCCCTTCAGTTATCTTTCTTTAGTCTTTTTCTTTTGAGGTCACTTGGTGCCTTATTTCTTTTTAGTAAATTTTTTGGGGAGGACCGAGATTTGGGGGGGTTCCGAAGGATTTCTGGGCTCAACAGCGCCTTGCAGCCTTTGCTCTTGTTGTATATTCAGTTTTTTGTCCATCTCCTTTGTCTGTCCCAGCAGTTTGGGTCCTTGTGTTTATTTCACCTTCAGTTGTCTCCTTGTCTCCGCTTTCTTCTTGGTCTTTCATCCTTGGTCTCTTGTGTCCTTTATTTTTTCTTGTTTCCTCAGTTTTTACAGGGCAGAAAGATTTTCTGGGGCTTTTAAATCTTTTGCTACGGAGCAATTTTTGGCTGAAGAGCTGTCTTTCAGCCTTTGTTTTAATGTTCTTTTTTGACAGCCTCTTTCTCCTTCGTCTCTCTCTACAGTTTGGGTCCTTGTGTTTATGTTGCCTTCAGTTGTCTGCTCATCTCCTCCAACTCCTTTGTCTTCCTCTGTCAGTCTGCCAGTCTTTTTCTTCTGGGGTTTGTTGTGCGCTTTTTCTTTTACCATTTCCTCTAATCATTTATGTCTTTGGAGTATTACTTTCGGAGAGCCCAAGGATCTGCACAGGTCTTCAGGAGATTTTTTTGGAGTGACCTGCTTACTTGCAGCTATCAGGGGCCTCTTTGACAGTTTTTTTGGTCTTCTCTGTTTTCGTTTTGATGAATGTCCATCATTAGTCGTCCATGCATTGTCGTGATAGTCTGCAGTCTCCATCTGTGTAATGTTGCTGTCTGAATCTTTGTGTTCTTTGGTCAAGTCAATGATCCTCTTGTTGCTGTCTGTGTCACTTACTGTCCATGTTTCAGGGTTTTGTGTACTTTGTGTTTGTGGACTCTTCTCCATCCTGCTCAGCTTCTGCTGTGGGACTTCACCTTCTAATCTTTCAGCTTCCGAACTAAAGATTCTCTTCCTTTTTGTTTTTCCTCTCTTTTGTATTTCATCTTCATCCTCTGAACTTTCAGACTGTTCCTCCGCCGTGCCAGATGCTTCAAGATGACCGACACCCTTCACTTTCTGACCAAGTGCGTTTGCTGTGTCAGAACGACATCGAAAAGCTTGATCTAGGGTTAAATCCGCTTCGTAAAACTTCTCAGCTGTTGAATCTGAGTGACACATCATACTTGCGTTTTTTTTTTTTGGTTTCCAAAAAGAAAAATATTAAATTTATTTCAATTCAATTGCTTTTATATAGTGCAATTAATATGACTGTCTAATGATTACAGTGTGATGGTGCATTGAAGACTGACATAAGGATGATATAATCTCATGCGATCAGTTTCATGCAAATGAAGTCAGAAGAGAGAAGTACATTTTTAGCACTTTGGACCATGAATTTGGAAGTATTAGGGACTGTAAGGCACACTTTGGAAGAGTAAGTGATTTGGATTATGTTTCTGAAATTCAATCAGACGCTAGAAATTAACATATGTCATATTTGCATCAATATAATACATTGTTCAAAGTTTATATATATATTTAAATTTGCAAATGGGTCAAAGAAGAGACGTGTAAGTTTGGAAGGCCATTCATTTAAAGATCCATAGACTGCATTTCAATTGTTATCAGGATATTTATAAAATGTTTTTAAATTAAATGGAAATTCAAAAACTTGGAAAGTAACTTACTCGTATTAGTCTCCTTCCGTCTGATGCTGATTCAGTGGTGAGAACCTCCTTGACAGTCATATTGGTGACCACACCTCTCCTGTGTCCCGTTGAACAGATGATGTACCTAGAGAGAAGGCCGTAGAACTCCTCAAGATTCTGAAATGTGGAATTTCTTTTCAGTGTGCCTGTAAAGTAATGTGAAAGGTTCAAGGTTAGACACTGCTCTTCTGCCACTGAAGGATTTTGGGAAAACATTTTCCTTAACACTCACCAAGTGCTGTAGGAATTTACTTGCCAGCCTTCGTTGGAAATGTGGAAATGTGGCTGGCATCAACAAGCATCTCTGAAACAAAAGAGAATAGGTTCTCAGTCTTTTCCTAGAGCCCCTCAACCCTCATGTTCTAGTCCCTCTCAAGGTAACACGTGGAACTGCAATAACGGCATTAAGGGATCTGTAATTAGATAGAACTCAAGAAGGTTGTGAGATCCATCCCAGCGGCTGCCAACGGGGGAACGAGAGATGACCCAATCTTTGTGCTCTTCTTCTTCTGTTTCATTACAATTCTCTTGTATTGATTGCACTATTCATTAACTCTTACTTCTTCCCCAAGGTATTTACCCCATTAATGCTATACATGCATTTAGCTCTTACTAATATTTATTCCTGCTCTTACTATTGTCACTTGTAGATCTCTTACTATATAAATGCTTTGTTGATGCTTTTATGTTGAACATTCCAATACTTGACATGTGGGACTTACTGGATTTTCTAATGCGCACATCTTGCCAATGGGCAAGGCAATCCCGCCCGCTTTTTTTCATCTTGGACTGCAATGTGAATAAACACCCATGCAATGACTTGCGGGAGGCTTTCACCTCTGGCAATTCTGCTTCTTGTAGAAATTTTAGGAAGCACTTCACATTGCCAATCCGGATTATTTGAGTTGTGATGGCGAAGTGCCTAGACTGTCGGTCCATCTAAGGTAGGAATCACATACATCGTACATTAATATTCATTAATGACTGTAATAAATATACTAAAATAGGGATGTACCAAAAGTAACTTACTGGATAAGTCAAAAGTAACTTTACTGGATAAGTCAGTTTTCCTTGAGAGAGGAGAAGGTCAGCGACGACACTTGCTTTTCTGTCATGAAGCACGCCCATGCTCGGACATGCTGGACTCTTTTTTTAGTATTTTCTGCGGTAACACTTTATTTTAAGGTGCTTGTAATAGGCAGTAATTAACAGTTAATAGGACACTAATAAGAATTTATTACAGCTTATAGACCACTTATCAATGTTAATAGGATGTTTAATGACAGTAATCAGACTGTAAGAGGTTTATATTACTGCCTTACAACGGCTAATTTATCCTTTATTATGCACTTATTAACCATTAACAATGCACCTTTGCAGGTACCTAAAATAAAGTGGGAACAGTGTCTTATTTCAATTAATAACTCCTTTATTATGCACTTATTAACCATTAACAATGCTCCTTTGCAGGTACCTAAAATAAAGTGGGAACAGTGTCTTATTAAGATGAGTAGATGTTTATAAAAATAACTAAGATTATTATTCACTCTAGAGAGTGAATAATAATTTTAAAAATATATTGTATATTTTTACTTAGTTTTAGATAGATCTATCAATTTGCTTTGTGAACAAGTAGAACTCTCCCATCTGAAATGAAAACAACTTTTTGCCTGGCACATAAGCTAGTTAATATAATAATAAATTGTACATTCACACACTCAATATGCACAGATTGCACATCACATTGTAATTTGCATTCCTAATATAGCTACCCTATGTACTTATGTACATTTCTTATTTTATTTATTTTTATACAGTACTTAGTTTTTAATAATATATGTGTGTATATGTATTATTTACCATCCACTAAATGTGCTGTTTTTGCCAATGACAGGTTCAGATTGCTATTTTAGCCGTCTGACAACATCATAGAAAGGGTTTTTACAGAGAGACATTTTTGGTAAAGAGTAGAAAGATTTTCGTTTAACCAGAAACAACTCCAAAATCACCATCGCCAAACACACCAGACTCTATTTAATAATCAATACTTTTACCATGTATAAAGCCAGCATAACTGTTACATGTAAATGGGTGAATTTAGGGTTTAATTCAGTTGTGGTTGTTGGAACAATGGAAAGAACACTAAGATGGTTTGTGAAGGTTTTATCTTGTTTCTGTCGACTTTAAATGAAGTGTGTCTTATGTTGATAAAATGACAGTAAATTTGAATAGAGTCTGGTGGGTTTGGCGATTTCAGTGATGTTTCATGTTAAAACAAAAAGGATCTTACTCTTAAACAAAAGAGCGACGTCTGCAGAGATCCTTTCCATAATGTTGTCAGACACTAAGAATAAGAGCAAGTCAGTGGCAAAACAAGCACATGTTGTGGATGTAAACTGAAGGTCTGATTGTACAGCTGCATGCAGCTAAATAAGGCATGTAGTGTAAGCTAACGTTAGCTTACACTACATGCCTTATTTTCCAGCTGCATGCTAACGTTAGCTTCAAACTAACATTACACTAGAACGAACTATTGTATATGCACTGGCAGAGTTTCAATTACACATGAAAAATCTAAAGCCACCTGCTTCACGTGGTACGGAAGTAACAGTAGCTTAGTTACATTACGCCGGCTTCCAGAATAAATCCACTGTAACAATGTTATCTTCAAATTATATATAAAGTAGGGGTGGGAGAATTCATCGATTCTTCGATGCATCGCGATTCGGACATGGAAGATTATTAATCGATGCACAAATGTCTAAAAATCGATTATTTAAATGTTAATTGATAACGTAATGTTGACGGAACGCAAAAGGCGGAACTCGCGGAAGAGCAGCGCCCGGACCATCTGAGGAGCGCACACAACAGAGAGACCAGTGTCCCCCTACATTCGTCACCGCTGTGGAATGAATAACCACCCCAAAATGTCACAGAATCATTAATATCAATGCACAAGTAATTATTTTAACTCGCACACTGCGACCATGGTGACGCTCTGCAGCTGTGTGTGTGAGGCCGAGCGAGTGAGAGAGAGCGAGCGGCAGAACGTGACGGTGAAAGTTAGCGGTGAAATATATCAGCAGTAAGTTTCTGTCAGGTAGTAAACGTGCAGCGTAGGTCGCTGTGTGACCGTTAATAAAAGTCTGTAGTTTCCCCAACGGCTGGAAAAGTGAAGGCTGTTAGCTGAGCTAACATCTCCACGCATAAGGGCTCAGTCTGTCCCCACACCAGACTCCGCGAGCCTTCAGCGCCACCGCCCTCTGAAACTCTTCCCCACAGAAACGCTCCCTGTCTGGACTCTTTCAAAGATCTACTAAAACACAGCTCTTTACCCAGGCATTCAGTCCTGAATGACTATTTGTTGTTCTGTCACTGTAACTATGTGTAAAGCGCCCTTGGGTCCCGTAAAAGTTGCTAAAAGATTTATTTATTAATGTAACATTAGCAAAATTAGTAATGAAGTAATATTAATTATCAGCTGTATGTCATTACTAACTAACCTACTAGTCAAGGTTTGAGAACATCAGGTACAAGCTGAGACTAAACTGTGTACAGCTCTGTCCTGTGTACACATACTGTACATGCTGATCATTATATTTCAGTTTTCATAAGTCTGACAACTGGTTGTTAATGAAATGGACCATGGAGCTGAGGTTAATAAAGTAAACTAGGGATGTAAACTAGTCCTTTTAAGCTAATTAGCCATTTTCTTTTGGATTTTAATGTGCAAATGAAATGCTTAGTAATTATCCAGGGATCCTGTATAGAAAAAATATGATGCATCAAGATGCATCGATAATCGTTTTATAATCGAATCGCAGCCCTCTGAATCGTAATCAAATCGAATCGTGAGGTACCCAGAGATTCCCACCCCTATTATAAAGCCTCGTTTTTGAGCAATTATAAGACTGTAAAGACTGTTGTAACGGAGCTAACCACTTTGCGAAGTGTTTTCTTACCTTATATTTGATCCACATGTCCCTCATTTGAAATGCAAGAGGTTTCCAGACCAACAGAACAGTCTATGAGTAGGAGTCAACGAGCTCCTCCAGGCTCCTCCTGCACAGTTCGGTGTGCGTGTGTGTGTACCTAAGAAGATTGGCTGTGATTATTTAATACATTTTGTAAAGAAAAAATGTCACAAATGCATATTTATTCAAAACTAGATATATTCATGTAAAGCTATAAACTTAAAAAATGTATTGTTAAAATCACATTAAATTACATCATTTACTCAGTCATTAATGTTTACATCTTAACTTGTTAAGTTTCTTGTAAGTGCTCATACCGATGCTAATAAGAATTGTGTTGCAAGGAAAAACTTCCTTTTAAGAGGCAGAAACCTCGAGCAGAACCATGGCTCAGGGTGGGCGGCCATCTGCCTTGACCGGTTGGGGGTGAGGGGGAGAGAGAGAGAGAGAGATTTTGAGATTTCAAACTTCTTTATTTTCTCTTAATGGAGCTTTCAACAAGAGAACTACATTTCCAAAAACACAGGAAAAAGACCAATTAAATTAACATACTTTAACTCAAAAGAGTCCCAAAACACAAAATGTTCTCCACAACAGAACATAAAACATTCTTTAAACACCAAATATTAATGAACTCTTCTACATTATTTGTAGAACTGTAAAATTCAAAATCAACTTTCAATCTAGCTTTCACCATTCTGACAAAAACTGTGTTTACATCAAAATCTAAAGACTCTTCAATCTTATTCCTTCTACTGAGGTAAATAGCCATTTTTGCTTGACCAAATATAAAATTAAACAGCTGACATTTAACTCTCCATTTCTGACTGTAACTAAAACCAAGAATAAATAAACTCTTAGAAAAATTCTCTCCAAACAACATAAACATTTGTTGTAACATCTGAAAAAAAGAGCACAGTCTATTACAATCCAAAAAACAATGATAAACTGTTTCCCTCTGCAAACAAAAAGGACATTCCTCTCTTACATTAGGATTGATAACAGAAATAAAAGCATTGACAGCCACAATACCATGTAGGATTCTCCACTGTAGGTCCCCTACCCTTTTTGTCAACGGTGGTTTGTATATAGCTCTCCACACCGGTCTGACCTCATTGTCAAGCCCTAAATGAGCTCTCCAAGGAGTGTCAGTCCGCCCATTTAGTTTATCTTTATTTACAATTTTTACAAACATTTTATACATCATTTTTCCATCCAAGTCATCAAATACATTTGTAAGAGTCTCTCTGGACTCTAACAGTTGACCAGTACAGTTTTTAAAATCAGGAAAAAGAGTCAATGCAGGAAAAGAATCATCACCAGTTGTTTGATAGTGTCCATTACAGTAGTCCTTTATCAAGGATACTTCAGTCTTTGTAAGTTCGCACTTCCAAGTATTGATTATTTGATTTATGAACCTGAAAGATCTAACTCCCACATGAGAAGCTAGACCTGTAGTGTCAATCAAGTTAGGTCCGCACAGATCAACCACGTGTCCCAGTGTAACAACTCCCGCTGAAACGAACAACTGCATCACAAAAGGTCCTGCTGTGTGTTCTATGTTGAAACGAGTGCCATGCACAACTGGCTCCTTCAACAGCCATGACAAGGATTCACAGTTTGCCACTTTCTTTTTCTGGAACATCCCCCACACAGTGAACAGTCCTTGATAAAACTTTGGGAGGTTGCACAGTTTTTTATTACACAGGTTCATTAAAAACAAAGGCTCAGCGAGACCCAAATTCCCGCCTCAATTCAATATAGTTCTGGCTAAGGGTCTCCAGACAAGGTCTGTGGGCCCAACGAGGAGTCTCTGAATAAACTGCAGTCGGAAAGCAGCACCCCTACTAGCGAGATGAATAAGTCCCTGCCCTCCTTCCTCCTTTGACAAGAAAAGTACACTCTGTGGGACCCAGTGCAGGCGGTCCCAGAAAAAATCCACCAACACTGCCTGTATCTTGGCCAACAATTGTGCAGGAGGATCCACACACGATAAACGATGCCACAGCATAGAGGACACTAGGTTGTTAATCACTAGTGTACGACCCCTAAAAGACATGTGTGGCAGGATCCATTTCCATTTTTTTAAACGTCCTTCAACTTGTTCTAAAACATTGTCCCAATTCTTGCACAAAAAAGTGTCATTTCCAAGATATACACCTAGATATTTAAACCCACCTTTGTTCCAAATTAATCCGGCAGGTAAAACAAGTTTTCTGCTTAATTCACCAGTGACTGTTATAGCCTCACTTTTCCCCAGTTAATCTTAGCCGAGGACAGTTCACCAAAACATTAATATTCTCTACAAGAGTGTCAATGTCATCTTGTTTTTAACAAAAACAACAACATCATCGGCATAAGCAGATAACTTAAAACTGTTTCACATCCAGGAAGTGTTATACCAGAAAGAGAATTTCTTAATTTATGCAGAAGGGGCTCTATGGCCAAGGAGTACAGCATACCAGATAAAGAACATCCTTGTCTGACCCCCCTATAAACCTTAAAAGGTGCACTCAAACCACCGTTGATCTTTAAAATACTCTCAATGTCACTGTACAAGACTCTAATCATGTTTATAAGGCCAGAGCTGAAACCAAACGCATTCAACGTTTGCCACAAATACTTATGTTCAACTCTGTCAAATGCCTTCTCCTGATCGATTGAAATCAAACAAATTTCACAACCCAATGAGTTGGAGAGGTCCAAAACATCACGAATTAGAAAAATGTTGTCAGATATCAATCTATTTGGAATGCAGTAAGTTTGATCAACATGAATAATATTTTCCATAACTTTTTTCAGTCTCATAGCCAACACCTTTGACAAAAGTTTGTAGTCAGTACAAAGTAGAGACACCGGCCGCCAGTTCTTTATCTCTTGTAAATCCCCTTTTTTGGGGAGAAGAGTGAGGACTGCTCTTCTGCAGCTCAATGGTAAACATCCTTTATTCAAACTGTCTCTCAGAACAAGCAACAAGTCCTTGCCAATCACAGGCCAAAAAACTTTATAAAAATCCACAGGAAGACCATCGATGCCTGGAGCTTTACCGCTTTCTAGACTCTGCAACGCAGATTGTAGTTCCTCAGCAGAGATTGGAGCATCCAGCTCTGGGTTAGCCTCCTCAGAAACCTTGGGTAAACCCTCATAGAAAGACTGTGCCAGCTCTGGTCTCTCCTGAAAATCACTCTTGAAAAGTTTCTCATAGAAAGCAACTGCATATTTACGGATATCCACCGACTCTTGCAACAGCTG
Organism: Lepomis macrochirus; assembly: GCA_024633595.2. Lineage (NCBI taxonomy): Eukaryota > Metazoa > Chordata > Actinopteri > Centrarchiformes > Centrarchidae > Lepomis > Lepomis macrochirus. The sequence continues at coordinate 45,177 of JALXJV020000024.1, forward strand.
TCCGGTACTGGACCGCAGAGAGTGCATAAGTCTCCTTTGTCCATTTTTTCGTTCAAGGCCGAAAAGAAATGAGAAGGTGCATCCATTTTGGCAATATTTTGGTGACGTGAACGAATCAGAGCACCTTGGGCAGAGAAACCCAACAGATTTGATAGAGCTGACTTTTTTCTTTTGAGAACTTTAAAATGTTCTCCTTCTTTTGTTGAGTCTGCCAAATCTTGCAGCTTTACTATTTCACTCTCCAAAACTTTCATCGATCTAGTCTTGTCCCTTGTGACATTTAGAGTATACTGAAGGCAAAGTTGTTTAATATTGACCTTCCCTATATCCCACCACTGTTGTAAAGAAGTGTATTTAGATTTTTCTCTTGTATAACCACTCCAAAAAATACTTGAAAGTATCTCTAAAAACATTATCAGAAAGCAAAGATACATTAAAATGCCAATAGGCACTTTTGCATTTCACATCTTTAACAAATATAGCGGCTTCTACAAGGCAATGATCTGAGATACCAACTGGGTGTATTGAACAACCTTTAAGTACATTGCTCTGATGTTCAAAACAGTAAAACCTATCAAGCCTAGCCAAAGACAAACAATTATCTTTAACATGAGTCCAAGTGTACTGCCGCTGGTTAGTATGAAAAAACCTCCAAACATCACATAAATCATTCGTCTGAATTAAATTAACCAGACAATTTTTACTGGCTCCATGTGGCTCTGGGTGGTTTCTATCTAGAGCTGCATTCTCAGTGCAGTTAAAATCCCCACCTAGGAACAAGTATCCATCATCACTACAGTTACTTATAACAGCATTTAAAGTGTTTAAAAAATACACCCTTTCTGTACCAACAGTTGGAGCATATACATTAATAAAAGTCATTTTTACATTTTCAAAACAGCTTGTATTTTTAACAAACGACCTTCAATGACTTCTTCAGTAACACAAGAAATGGGTAGAAAATCCTTCGCAAACAGAATTCCAACTCCAGCACTGTTGCTACTCTTATGACTGAGAAAAACTTCCCCATCCCACTCTTTCTTCCATTCAGTTTCATTTTCAACAGTGCTATGTGTTTCTTGTAAAAAAATATTTAATTTCTTAACTTTAAACAAATTAAAAAGGGAAAACCTCTTTGCATCCTCTCTAGCACCGTTGATGTTTAAAGAACCCAGCTTTATGTCACACATAGCAAAAGTTAATTTGCATTTTGACAAACCAGAGAGGGTAGCACAAAAAAAGAAAAAGAAAAAATCCTTAATCATCATTGGCTATCTTTGCTCTAACTTTTATCATCAGTTTTTTCAGACGAAAAATTTCCTGATCTGTAAAAGTCAGTTGGCCAGAACACTCTGTGTTCTTCATGAATAGTTTAACTGAGTCAAGGAAGAGCTGTAAATCTGGGAAAAACTCCTCAACTTTGACTGATCTCAAGCCTTTGGTTCTTTGTAAAAAGGACTGGATTTTGGTGAAAGGATAAGCACTCTCTAAATCCATTTGTGCATTACCACTAACATCACTTTCAGACTCTTGTGTACTCATCAACATATCATCTGACTGAGAACAGCTCATAAGATTCATCTTTGAAACTTTTGTAATTTGTTCAGAGTTCGAGTTTTTCCCCGGATTTTTTCCTCTTGGTTGACATTTTTGACATTTCAGCATCCATTAAAACATCTTCCTCATTAATCAGCACTGACTCAGCTACTCTAGTCGCGGTTTGACCGACATTTAACTCATCTCGTGCTTTTTGTTCACTCTCTACATTTTCTGACTGCTCATTGTCTTGATCACTATCATCTCGGTTTTCTTCCTGCACTGTTCTCTGCGGTTCGTCAGGTAAAGAAGCTCCACTTTCGACCCGAACGGCGGCGGATCTGCTGTGTTAACAGCCCGGTCTCTCCTACTCTCTCTGGGCACGAACGAATTACATGCCCTACAGTCCCACACCCAAAACATTTCATCGTCTCTGATGTTACATGCACAGTGTAATCGAAGTCCTCAACCTTAAACTTAAACACTAAATTCAGTTCTTCATCGCTCTTTTTGAGAATCATATGTACATGTCTCCTAAAAGATACAACGTGTTTAAGGTGAGGAGATTTACAGCTGATAGGGATCATCTTTATCAGGGATACAAGTTTTCCGTGTCTCCCTAGTTCTTTTTCCAAAAGTTCATTCTTCAAAAATGGGGGTACATTCGAGATAATGACTTTTTTGGCAGGATTTACAAGAGACAAAACTGATGTGTGTGTATCTTGAATCACTACGCCACTCTCCAGTAACTGACTCACTTTATCCACACTGTCTAAAAAGATCACTACGGCACTATTCATCCTAGACGCCGATTTAACACTATCATATCCGACAATCTCACCCACCGCTAAAACACACTCTTCAACAGAACACCCATTAGGCGGAGAAAGTTTAATAGCATGTCGGCGCGTAAGATTTTGCAAACTAGTGTGTTCCCCTGTAGCAGCCATGCTGACAGCCACACCGGCTGCCGCCGCCGCCTCCACCCAGAACAAACACCAAAGATCCCCAACTAACACTGTTTCCCTAAACAACTCCTCAAAACATCAACAGAGGAAACAAAAAAGCTTTAGGAAAAAAGAGAAGCAGAAAAACTCACATTCGGCACGCTCTCAGCAGCACTCACCGCACTCACTCCCACCACACGCTCAGAGAGAGAGAGAGAGAGCAAGAGCAAGAGAGAGAGAGCAGAGGGAGGCAACCTACACAGTATACACATAAAGGTACAGACAGTAAAGGTAATGTTGCTATAGACTGAATGAAAAATGGTACAGATATTTATAGTAATTAGTTATTAGTAATATAGTTATTATGATAATAATAACAGTAATAAATAGCAATAGGACTTGTAACAGCAGTTGCAACTGTAGCAGAGGGCGTTGAGCAGGAACACAGGGGCAGCAGGAGACTCCCAACCACAGATCCAGACTCCACAGCTCCAGAGCCAGTAACACCTGCAGCAAGCGACAGGAGGAGGAAGCACACGACCACGGGAAAGGGAAGAAGTCGAGTTAGTAACATGCATTAATGGGATGAGGTTGCACTCAGAGAGAGAGAGAGAACCTCTTCTCTCTCTCTGAGCTCAGTGCATCATGGGAAATCCCCCAGCAGTCTAAGCCTATAGCAGCTTAATTAAGGGATGGTTCAGGACTCACCCGAGCCAGCCCTAACTATAAGCTGTATCAAAAAGGAAAGTCTTAAGCCTACTCTTAAATGTAGTAGAGACATTGTCTGCCTCCCGAACCCAAACTGGAACCTGGTTCCACAGGAGAGGAACCTGATAGCTGAACGCTCTGGCTCCCATTCTACTTTTGGAGACTCTAGGAACCACAAGTAACCCTGCATTCTGGGAGCGCAGTGCTCTGGTGGGGTAGTAGGACCCCCTCTGGTAGAGGAGGACATGCTGACGTACTGCGGTAAGCGTGTTGACTCATTTCCGTTTCCGGTGCTTGTGTGTTGGTAGCCTGTTTGCTGCTCTCGCTAAATACCAGATAAAATTGTTAGATTTATCATTACAGCGGCCAATTGTCCGCTAAACACTTATTCTTACAGTAAGTTTGCCTAAGCACTCACAGTTCTTTCCAACTTTAGTGACTGCTGTTCAATCTCATAATTGTTTTCAAAAGTTAGTAGCCAATGCTACCGTACTTTAGCTTAGCCGTTAGCGTCTTTAGCTTAGCAGCTAACGATGGCTTCTCCTTCTCCCTCTCTCTCTCCTGCTTTCTCCTGCTCGGTGTGTCAGATGTTCAGTTACTCCTCTGCCTCCTTTAGCGGTAATGGTACGTGTAACAAGTATAGTTTATTTGTAGACATGGAGGCGAGGCTCGGTGAGTTAGAAGTCCGGCTCCGCACCTTGGTAGATCGGCCTACTGTAGCTAGCCAGTCCCCGGTAGTCGGTGCGGACCGGCCTGAGTTAGCCTCTGGTAGCCGTTCCCCAGGATTTCCTGAGCAGCCAGGAAAGGGTGGCTGGGTGACAGAAAGTCACAGCTCTATTGAGCAAAGTATTCCCATAGCTCTCAGTAGTTACGACTTCATGAGCTTCTTTAATGATAAAATTCTAGCTATTAGAAACAAAATCCACCAAGACCTGCCCTCAACTGGCACCGACTTAACTCAATACTCAGAAACTTTAGAAACCGCTGTAAAACCAATTATATGTTTAGACTGCTTTGCTTCCCTTATCAACTAACTTCAATAATTTCTTCATCTAAACCATCTACCTGCCTCCTAGACCCCATCCCGACTAGGCTGCTTAAAGAAGTTTTGCCCTTGGTTGGCACTTCTCTGCTGGATGTGATTAATTTGTCTTTATCAACAGGCTACGTGCCACAGTACTTTAAAGTAGCTGTAATTAAACCTCTTCTGAAAAAGCCCAACCTGGATCCAAATGTTTTAGCCAACTATAGACCTATATCTAACCTTCCATTTATCTCTAAGGTCCTGGAGAAAGCAGTCGCCAAACAGCTGTGTGACTTTCTACATAGCAATAGTTTATTTGAGGATTTTCAGTCAGGATTTCAAGCTCATCATAGCACAGAGACAGCACTGGTGAAAATTACTAATGACCTCCTAACTGCATCAGACAAAGGACTTGTCTCCGTATTGGTTTTACTAGATCTTAGTGCTGCATTTGATACCATTGATCATCAGATCCTATTACAGAGACTGGAACATTTCATTGGCATTAAAGGAACCGCTCTTATTGGAGCAGCTAAGTGATATAATCGTTCAGTTTATGATACAAGCATGAAAATTGGCATGAGCAGTCTCAATTGGTCACTTCACAAGAAAATTGTCCGAGCCACTTAAAATTTCAAGATGGCGGCCATTTTTCAAGATGGCCGACACCTTAGTGGAGCAGTTAAGTAATATAGTGGTTTATTTGGTTATACAAGCATGAAAATTGGCATGAGCAGTCTCTGATGGTCACTCGACAATAAGCCACCCACAGCTACTTGAAATTTCAAGATGGCGGTCATTTTTCAAGATGGCCGACACCTTAGTGGAGCAGTTAAGTGATATAGTGGTTTATTTGGTGATACAAGCATGAAATGAGCAGAGCAGTCTTCATTTTTCAAGATGGCCACCACCTTAATGGAGCAATTAGGTTTAAGAAATCATTTAGTTGGTGATACAAGCATGAAAATTGCTAAGAGCTGTCTCAAAGGGTCATTTGTAGGGTTGAGCCGGATACTCGGCTGAAACGAGTATCCGGTACAGATAAAGCATTTTTGCCGAGTACGAGTATTATACGAGTAATACGAGTCAATATCTGTACTCGGATTGAAAAAAAATCGTTATTGCGTAGCTGACTGTGCACACACGCGCTCTCTCTCTCTCTCTCTCTCTGCCGGTCATCGGAGATTTGCAACTGTCAGCTGCTCTAACCAGTTTTTTTTTACTTCACCACTGAGTGTCGGACATTTTCTTGCTGTATTAAAAAAATAGATAGTTGTGGTATAAATAAATTGTATAAAATAATATTACAAATTACACAACAGCCTCCCGTCTCCCTCTTACTCACTCACACACACACACACACACACACACACACACACACACATACCTGGGTCCTGCACCACGAAGCGAGTTCAACAAACCCAGTATATGTTTTCGTTACCTGGCTTCACTAACCCTCACAATCCCGATCGGGACAAGCGGCACCCTGAAGTTGGTTATCAACTCGGTAAATTAATCCAGGGTTTCCCGATCCAGCCGGGAGCGCGTTCACATAAAAGAGGCGGTGTTAGCAGCAGATGACCAAACAGACACCAACAGGTCCACTGTCAGCAGAGCGTCATATTTTACGATCGAGGATTAAACTGTAACACTACAGAAATACGACAGTAACACGGCTGAAACTGACACATGCAGGGAGACAGAAAATCGCAGACAGTTTGAATGTCTAAATGAACAGGTGTAGTCTATAATAATGCGTTGATAAAAAAATATCAGCCTTATTCTTTCAGCTCAGCTGTGTGTCAGCGTTTCACATTAAAAGACTCGGCCGTTCTCCCTCACTTTAAAAAACTTGTCGCCACTTCAAAAATTAGATTAATTTATTTAACACACTCAAAAGTGTTCCAAACATTTTTCTAAATTAACTTCATAAAGCAGTGAAACGGAAAAATCCCTTCTTGCTATAAAATGTGCTCAAAAAATGTTTCAAAGACTGAATCTGAACATTTAGGCTGCTGAAAACTCAAGTCCCACCTTGCGCCCACATCGCTAAAGGTGGGACGGAACATGACTACAGTCTCTGAAGTGGGCCTTAGAAATCTATACTAACCTAAATAGATAGACTACGTTCATATTAAAATTTATTATTTCAATACCAAACTGCTCATAATATTCAGCCTCACATAAGAAAAATAAAAATCCATTTATTTAACGTCTGTGTCAGGCTGTGTGAAACGGACTGGGAGCAAATGAAAAATATTAAACACATTTAAAGGCAGTAGGATCGCCATAGTCAAGAGTTTCTCCAGCCTATTGGCTAAAACAGTCTGTGGGATTTCCTACAGATGGTGATGTCATTTTCCAGAGAGCTGATTGGTCAGTATGCAGCGTTTTCACAGAGTTAATTTTTGGAACATTTTTGGAACAGTTAATTCTTTTCTGGAACATAACCTGCTCGGAGCAGGTTAGCCGTTCATAAAATAATTTAAAGTTAAAAAAAGAAAGTTATGTTGAATATGAAAACTATTGTTCAGTACATTTTACTTCATAATTGCATCCGCATGTGTTGTATTCATTGTTGCAAAATATAGTTTGTTTGTTATTGTGATCAAAACCATTGATCTGAAGCTCAATGCTGATGCTGTCATGTAAATAGTTTTCTAATCAGCAATAAATATAAAAATTTCTGATCAACCCATATAAATTGCATGCTTAAAATAACACACTGTTAAAGCCCCGCCCATTTCAAGACAACCCGATCAACTTCCGGGTTAAACCACGCCCACTTCCGGGCTAGTACGGATACGGATACAGATAATTCATATGGTTAACAGATACAGATAATGCTGTACTCGCTCATCCCTAGTAGCGTGTGACGGCGTAACAGGAGGCATACATAAGCACGCCAGCAAACAGGACACATTAGCCTTTTTCTATTAAGCAGGCACTTCGGTCATGGTGCTCCCAGCACAACATCTCTGACGGCATCAGGATTGCCGAGGCTTCCTATGTCTTGTCTGCGGACTCTGACTCCCCTATGTCTCGTTCGGGAGCCCGCTTCGCAGCTTCTCCCGATCGAGGTATGAGCCAGGAGAGGCTGCAGCTGTTCGGCTCTGAGGAGCTGGACGTGCTTAGCATCATGGAGGAGGAAGACTTCTGGCAGAGAAAAGCGGAGCGTCATCAGTCGGCGCCAAGCAATGACAAACTCCTGGAGGTGGTGACGCGGGCAGTGAGCAAGCTCCAGCTTGATTGGCCGCAGGATGTACCAGAGACACATGCTATGAGCAAACTGGATGAGAGCTTTCTGCTGCGTCGTGCGCTGCCTCTGCACCGTTCGCTGCCTTTTTTTCCGGACTTGCATGATGAGTTGTGCAAGTCCTGGGGCAAGCCCTTCTCAGCTCGTCTGACTACTCCCCCGCTCCGGATCTATAGCGACGTGGCGGGAGTCAAGGGTTTTAGCTATGGGATGATACCGGGTTGAGGATGCTTTGGCTAGCTATCTCTTGCCCGGTCATGCATCATCCCTCAAGGAGCCGGCGCTACCTACCAAGCCATGTGGTATGACATCTGCTTTGGTGGGCAAAGCTTACATGGCGGCAGGCCGGGCTGGTGCAAGCCTGCACACAATGGCGGTTTTGCAGGCATACCAGGCCGACCTGCTGAAGGACATAGACTCGGGAGCAGGTCCCTCTAAGGAGGATATTGCTGAGCTCCGTCGAGCTATGGACTTGTCGCTTAGAGTCACAAAGGAGACGGCCCGTGCTATTGACCGCTCCATGTCAGCACTGGTAGCCATGGAACGGCACCTATAGCTCAACCTCTCGGGCATCCAGGAGAAGAAGACCTTTCTCCTCGATTTGTTTGGCGAGGTGGTGTACGCCATCGTCAACAGGTTACAGCATGCCAGGACACAAGGAGAGGCGTTACGGCAATATCTCCCTCGTTGTTCAGGGGCCAGGATGGCGATGGCTGTGGAGAGACGAGTCATCCAGCTCCTACCGCCAGAGTGTCGTTTTTTGTGCTCCCCCTCAGCACACTCGGGATTCGAGGCGGCGCTCTCACCCACAACCCCCCAAGACAAGGGATCTGAGGACCGTTCTTCAGTCTCGCTGGGGCAAGGGGAAGAGGTCCTGAGGTTTCACATCCGATTTTAGAGCTACGGTTCCTGAACAAATCTCTGAGGAGATTCAGGTTCAAGATGCTCACCATCCCCGCCATCGTCAGTCAGATCCAATCCGAGAATTGGTTTGTCACAACAGATCTACAAGACGCATATTTCCACATCCCCATCCGTCCCTCTCACAGGAAGTTCCTGAGGTTCGCCTACGGGGGCGTGGCATACCAGTATCGGGTTCTTCCATTCGGCCTAGCACTCTCTCCTTGCATGTTCACCAAGTGTATGGATGCAGCTCTGGCCCCAGTGAGGCTCCAGGGCATTCGCATACTGAACTACATCGACGACTACATCGCCTCATTCTGGCCCAGTCTCGAGAGTTAGAGGTTTGGCATCGAGATTTCGTCCTCGCCCACCTTTGGCATTTGGGGCTGCGGCTCAACACGAGGAAGAGCGTGCTGACATGTGCCCAACAGGCACATGTGGAACTCGATGACAATGAGGGCCCACCTGTCGCCTGCACGCGTCGGGTCCATTGTGTCCTCAGTAACCAGAATAAAGCTAGGCCGCTCCATCACTGTGAAACACTTTCAGAGAGTGTTGGGTCTCATGGCAGCAGTGTCCAGCGTAATCCCGTCTGGCCTGCTGCACATGAGACAGTGGTGGTTGAAATCCAAGGGATTCTCCCCGAGGGGAAATCCGTTCCGTCTGTTACGGATTACGAGCAGGTGCCTTCGTTCCCTGTCAGTATGGAAGAAACCTTGGTTCCTGTCCCAAGGGCCCGTGTTGGGAGCGTCATGTCGCCGGACAATTATTTCAACAGACGCCTCACTCACGGGATGGGGCGCGATCATGGACGGCCGCTTCGCGAGAGGCTCCTGGGAGGAGCATCATTTCTCTTGGCACATAAATTGCCTGGAAATGTTGCCGGTTTTCAGAGCTCTGAGGTGTTTTCTGCCCGCTCTCCGCGGTCGCCACGTTCTTGTCAGGACCGACAACACGACGGTGGTGGCCTATTTGAATCACCAGGGGGGTCTGCGCTTGCGCCCGTTTTGCAAGCTGGCACATCGGATCCTGACAGGGGCTGAGGCCCGGGGAATGGAGACTCCACCCCGAGGTGGTGGAGTTATTATGCGAAGAGTTCGGCCTCATAGACGTGGACGCACTGTCCTCTGTGGTTCTCCCTCTCGCCCCAGCCCCGCTAGGGCTGGATGCCTTTCCCCCGCTCCTCTTCCAGGGGTTCTGGAGCAGGTCCGTCAGGACGGTGTCCTGGCCGGCCCGAGTGTGGTTCTCGGACTTAATTTTGCTCCTAGAGGGCCCGCCATGGCAAGTCCCTCTTAGGCAGGACCTGCTGGATCTTTGACGCACGCCAGCGGCGAGCCTTTATCACGTATGCCACTGATGCTGGGGATCTCTACACCGGTAAAGCGGCCTGTTTGTGATAAACGAAAACTTACTGATCTCAATCCAGCTATCAGGAAAAACCGTAAGTTTACATTTTTCCAAACTCTAAACCATGCGAAAATTCTATGGGATCCACGCACCAAACCAAGGGGATTACTAGGCGGACATATTAATATCCGTAGTATGGTCTCAAAGAGCGACCAAATGGAACATCTACTAAATAATTCCAACCTGGATTTTCTTGGCGTCTCAGAAACCTGGTTGCGTAAATATTCTCCAGAGGCAGCTGTTAATGTTTCTGGATACAATGTTTTCAGAAAGGACAGAGATAAAGGACGAGGGGGAGGGGTGTTAATCTATGTGAAAGACACAATCAAATGTAATCTGATTGACTGGTCGCCTGTATTAGATATTGAATGCCTGGGACTAAATGTTTGGCTATCCCCTGAAATGTCGTTTATTTTAATTTGCTTATATCGTCCTCCTTCATCTACCATTGCTTTTTATGATAATTTACACAAACTGTTAAAACAATGTCCAGAAAGAAAGGAGCTAATTCTAATGGGGGATTTTAATATAAACTGGGAAAATAACCTGGACCGGAAAAAACTTAAAGTCATAACAGACAAATTTAATCTCAATCAGTTAGTTCTTGGTCCCACTCCCATCACTTGCTCCTCTCAGACGCAAATTGACTTAATGTTTACAAACAGACCGGAAAGGATAACAAAAACATACAATTTATAAACAGGATTATCTGACCATAATATAACACTACTGGGAAGGAAACTCACTAAAAAACGTTTTAAGGACTCAACCACAGTGAAACAACATTATCTGGGTATTCCGAAAAATGATATGGAGGAATTCAGATCTGTCTTAAACGATATAGACTGGACTGATATTCTTGCTGTTGAAGATATATAAAACAGGTCTTTCACCCTTGCCCCGCCCTATGGAGACTCTGGGTCTGGCCCCTGAGGGGGCCCAGTTCCTGGAGGCGGGCCTCATGGCAGGAACAGTCAAGACGCTGCTCAGCCAGAGCCCAGTCCACGAGAAGAATGTACGGTCTGAAGTGGAATGTGTTTGCCACCTGGTGCAGAGAGCGCATGCTGGACCCAGTTACCTGCCCGGTGACTATGGTACTGGAGTTCCTCCAGGACCATTTCTCTGCTGGCCTTTCCCCATCCACACTCAAGGAAAATGTGGCTGCCATGCCATTCCACACCCCTCTGATGGATGGGCCTCTGGGGAGGCTTCCACTGGTCGTGCGCCTCCTCCATGGAGCCCGGAGGATGAGACCCGTGACTCGTTCCAGGCTTCCCACCTGGGACCTGGCGGTGGTTCTCGAAGCGCTGGCTGAGGCCCCCTTCGAAACCCTGGAGTCAGCTGAGGCCAAGCACCTGACCCTTAAGATGGCCTTTCTCCTCACGATCACCTCTCTGAGGAGGGTAGGGGATCTCCAGGCACTTTCGGTGTCTCCTTAATGCCTGGAGTTTGCCCCGGGGAGGATCAGAGCCATCCTGCACCCCTGTCCGTGCTATGTCCCTAAGGTCCCATCCAAGTTGGCAGGGTCCACGGTGCTGCAGGCATTTCATCCCCCACCTCATGTGATGGCAGAGGACGGGAGACTTCATCTGCTCTGCCCTGTCAGAGCACTGAGTATTTACACTCTGAGGTCATCCCGGTGGAGGAAAGCAGACCAGTTGCTGGTGTGTTGGGCTGGGCTCCCCGCTTCCAAACACACGATCAGCAACTGGATTGTTCAGACTATTTCCCTGGCCTATGAGGTGCGCGGATTACCTTCACCTATAGACATAAGGGCACACTCTACTCGAGGCATGGCGGCTTCTAGGGCCCTCCTTGCAGGGGCGTTGCTCCAGGATTTGTGTGATGCGGCTGGCTGGACCGGTTCTACAGTCTGGATCTTCCTTCTGCACCCAGCAGCCGTGCGCTCTCCTCCTAGTCGTGCCGTCAGGTTCTGTACGCTGGGGGCAGGCGGGGTTTCAGCGCAGCCTAAGTGGGTATCTCGTTCCCATAGTGTCGTCACCGACGCAGTTCGAGTTCCCTCGAAAGGGAACGTCTCGGGTTACGTATGTAACCCTTGTACATACGTAACAAGGGGCCAAGCTCCCTGGCGCCATAGTATATCTATGGTAGCGTTACTTGATATACAATTAATAGATGACACCTAGAGGCCGATTGAGACCAAATTCCATACAGTCCCTCGGGAAGGTGTGCTAGATAAGCTCCCCAAGTTTGGTGTGATCCGCCATTCCAAACCTAAGATATGACATCACATACTGTTTTTAGCATTTTTAGCTTATCATTGGGACACTATTTTGCATTTCAAAATTTCCCCAACAAACTTATTGGCTTGATCCAGAGATGGTCCCCACCAAGTATGGTGCCAATCGGAGTTGCCGCTTCAGAGGAGTTAATTAAAATAGGTTTTACAGTTTTGGCGATTTAGCTAAATGAAAACTTTATCGCACTTTATCTTACACCATACGATTTGGTAGTATCCCCCAAACACGAATGCTATTTCCCATGCTATTTGAGCATGGATTATAGCGCCACCTAAGCCAAATTGCACCAATTTTTCAGGTGTCATCAGGGGCCCAGACCCAAATTTTGGGCATCCCCTATACCATAGGAATCCGAACCATCCCCCAAACATGTGGACATAAGGTTTATGTATGTGCGATGTAGTGGTGCGTAGTTATGAGGCAAATGTGCTGTGGTTCAAAATCCCTTTCAAGTAAATTGGATTTTCCCACGGTATTTTAGTTTTGATTATAGTGCCGCCTTTAAGCCAAATCGTACCAAAATATTCAAGTGTCATCAGAACCCCATGGGGAACAAATGACCCAAATTTGGTTTCAATCGGACTTGTGGTTATGGAGGACCTAAAATTTCAAGTTAAATAGCGCCATCTAGAGTCTTGATCCCTTGAATGTGTGGATTTAGGGTTTTTGATATGCACCTTCGTGTGTGGGAGTTATAATGAATTGAAAGGTCAAAACTTTGGACCTTGCCCTAAATGTAGTTCCACACGTATGGAACCACAATCCATACATGTCTGGAGTATCAGAGAAACTGTGTCCAATGCAGTGAGGAATGCACAGACCTCTATATTAGGTAGACTAAACAACCACTACACAAATGCATGGCTCAACACAGAAGGGCCAACTCCTCAGGTCAAGACTCTGCAGTCTACTTACATTTGAAGGACAGAGGACACTCGTTTGAGGACCACCAGGTGCACATTTTAGACAGAGAAGATGGATGGTTTGAAAGAGGTGTCAAGGAAGCCATCTACACCCAGGTCAAGAAGCCGTCATTGAACCGAGGAGGGGGTCTACGCCACAACTTATCCCCCACTTACAATGCTGTCCTTTCAGCGCTTCCCAGGAAACTCATCAAACATAACCTATTGGCCTCAGGTGAAGATACCAACGACTGTCGTTACAGCAACCAGGAACACTAACGAACCAGCAGTATCGATGACCATGTTCCAGTTCCATCAGCCAAGTTAAAGTCTGAAAAGGACTCAGAAGCTAAATTCACGTTTAATATCGAGGAAAGGCAGCCGGAATCCTGCCACCTGACATTATCCTGGCTCTAGGCTCTCCTCTGCACTCAATGATGAAATATCTAGCGGACATTGATTTAAAATCTGATGGCACTTGGCTTATTTTATTTCCACGATTGAAAGGTGCAGTACAGAATATTTATGGCAACCAGGTGAGCACAAATAACACTGCTGGTTTGAGTGTTTAAATGATAGTGATAACGTGATATGAAGTGAAAATAAATAGGCCTTTGTAAGAGGTATTATCTATTCATCTCACATTCAATTTTAGTTTGATAGTAAACCACTACATACATGATCAAAATTTCATTTTGAATCAACGGACATAACTAGGTTTTTGATTGTCTGCTTCATTGACATGCACAGTAACTGGGGTGGAAATGCTATTTTGAAACATTTGGTGAGTATTGGCACTTTAAAGTTCACTGAAAGAGTCAGACAAAAGTTTGCAGGGGGTCCGCACACTCTCACGTCAAGTTCATTTTTATACATCCCACATGTGCGTGACAACCAGGGTACGTAACTTTTTTGCGCGTAGGCAGCATTTATACATGAGGCCCCAGCTCCAGGTTATCTTGCTCAGTCAGAGCAAGACTCCAGAAAATGGACCACCAGCCAGGTGCTTGACCTCTGTAAAGATGTGGCAACAACAGTCTCTAATTTCCATTTTGCAGTGATTGTATTTCTCTCACAGGTAACAGAAATATAGTTTCTAATTTTTAGTACAGAATCTAATGTTGAGTGCAGTTTCTAATGTTCAGTAGCTTCAGACAGTTTAGACAATCTAACTGTACCGGAAGTTATATATTTGTTGTTGGTAAGCGTTGCTAACTTGAACACTACAGGGCTTTGACCAAAGCCTCAACATGTGACGAATCGGGAGTGAAACTGTGTTGCACTGAGATGAGATTGTGTTGGACATGTCTACCAACACTGGCCCTTAAGGTTAGGCACACTCCCTTGTGATGCTAGATTTGGCATTAGTGGCTTTGGGAGGGGGGGCCTTTAAGATGCCTTTAACAACACTGTTGAGTTGTTTGGGTGTGTGTATGGGACACATTGTATGCCTGGGATTAGACAAGACACACTGTAAACTCTATTTTGGACTAAAACAACCTGACTGAGTGAGCAGCAAAAGTTGAATACTAAATGTCTCCACACAGAAAATGTAAACAGCATACAGTTGTTTGCATTGCATGCATTTATTTGGCTAAAAATAATATTTTAGATGTCTTTCAAAGGAGCTACTTAACATTAGACTACTACTTAACATTGTCCCCATTCTCAAATTCTGTATAGAGAATCGGATACACTTTGTGAAACAATAGATTCTATGTTTAGAAGATTTAGACAATTGGATTTCATTCTTGGAGTCAAATTAGAAAATACGATTTCATCTTTGGATTTTAACATACTACATCTCTAAAACTAGCATTCTGCCTGAACAGGAAGATTGTTTAGGCACATGAAAAATGCATTAAATTCTTCAAGAAAATAGCTTTGTGTGAATTTTAAACATTCTGTCTCCTGAAAGAATGGTGGAAGCAACACCCCCGAAACATAATTTCAGAATTTTTACATGGTTCACAAAAAACGTCTTTGTAAGTTTAGCACTCAGTTTCTGGTTAAAAGATGCTATTCAAGTTTCCTGTAGCATATATTGTGACCCCTATGCCTTTATCCTTTAGGTCGCTGCAGTTTATTACCTTTTTCTATTCCCGTCCAAGTAACAGACTACAGACAATATTTGTAATAGAAAACAATCTTTATTGAACTTGTGTGTATAGAACCATTTCCTGATCTCAAGGCATCAAATACCAATATTTCATAACGAATTACAAAGCGTCTGTATTTGGTGGTGGGGGCTGTAAATTTCATTTAGATGTCCTTAACAGTGTTTTTTTCTTGTGTGTGTGTGTGTGTGTGTGTGTGTGTGTGTGTGTGTGTGTGTGTGTGTGTGTGTGTGAGACAGAAAATTAGGACTCCACTTGGATGACAGGAAAAACGTCTTCAATCAGAAAAGAAACTGCCTCTTTTCACAACTGAAGAAGCCCATTGGATAACAGATGAAATGTCTTCAAACAGACTGAATGAAGCTATTTGGCTGATAGGCAGAACATCTTCAAGATAGTTCCCCTTGATTTAATTTCCTGGAGAATTGCAGTTTTTGGTATTATAGATTGTGCTCTTGACATATGGGATACAACTGTTTGATACAAAAGTAGGCATTTATTTTAAATCCCGCAAATTCCACAAAAAACATGAAATTCCAAAGTTGTAATATCTGTAACACAATGGCGCCACCCGAAGGTCATTTTGAACATAACATTTGGATGTGGAATTTGTATTCCAATCTGCATGTTTCCGGCCCATGTTATAAAATTGAAATGAAGACTTCTCTTGGAATTCTTCTGGGAAACTGGGTATTCACTTACATATTAAATGTGCCAAATTCACAAACCAATCCCTAACCCTAACAACTCGGCACCTTTACAGAACCCTCCATCCCCAACAACCCCCAACAAACCAAAACCTGATAATACCTCCACCAGGAAAGATCCCGTACCTGAAACCCCAACTCCACTACCAATGGGAAAAAAACAAGGAATCCCTCTCCCATCTCTCCCCCTCCCTTCTCTCCCCCTCCTACTTCTCCCCATTGCCCTCCTATCTCTCCCTCCAAACCATCCCCTCCCCCTCCCTCTCCCATTCCTCTCTTCCATACCACTCTTCTTCCTTTCCCTTGTCTCCTCTCCCGGCCTCCCCTCCACAACGGAATCACAACCAACCCAGAGGACGTTCACGACAAAAAACAACAATCCAAAAAGTTCCTTCCCAATCCCACTCCCCCTCAGAACAACTCAACACCTCGGGGAAACCCCCTGCCAAACTCACCAAACCTACACCCCCAATAACTCAGAAACCCAACCTGACCCCACCGAAGCAACAGACCCCACGCCAGAGGACCCCTAACCCTACAACAGTACATAAGAAAAAGACGCCCATCTTCTCACCGGCCGACTCATCAACAGAAAAACAGACCCACCAACCAATAATCCAACTCACGAGACTCCCAGAACCACTCCTTTCCAGTGGAAACCCATCCACAAAGCCGATCAACTGGAAACGCCCAGGTAGCCCCCTGAAATCTCCCCCTTCCAGACTACACTCAGAGCCAGACTCTACCCATTCCACCCAAGAACCCCCCCTATGCTTACTTCCTTCCACATTGACTGGTCCAGTTCATTAGTCTGGGACACTTGGGAGGAAAACCAACCACCACCCACCTCCCCTAACCCCATACCACTACCACAAAGGATCCCCAGGACACCCTCCACTTCACACCCCGGTCCAGGTGACAACGAACTTCCGGGACCATCTCACAATTACGACTATCTCCGCCAATTCCAACATGAACCACCGGAAGCCCCCCTCTTCCAACGACACAAACATAACGGAAATAAAAGCCAGAACTGGAACCTATAACCATGCAGACCAGTCCTTATTATGGGGGATTCCAACCTAGCCAGACTCCCACTTAACACGGACAAGAGGGTGCAGGTGGATTGCTACCCTGGGGCCAACTTCTCCATCATGATCTACCTCCTACAACACAAAACACCAACTTCTTTGGAGGGAGACCAAAGTCCTGATCTCGGTGGGGATCAATAACCGAGCCCAGGGAAATCCAGACATACTCCAGAAACAGGTGAAACGACTAACCAGCCTAAGCTCAGCCACCTTCCCCTTTGCCAGGATCCACATCGCACTCATCAACTATTCCAAAAACCTAAACTTCAACAGTCAAAACCGACTCCGACAACTCAATGAAATCTTGAAGGAAACCAACCTCCACATTCCCCGTCTCCCCCAGCACCTCTTTACAACAGAAAAAGACCATACTCATTGGTCCACCAAAACAGGGAAAGCAATATGGGAACATTGGGGGTCTTTTTTAGGCTTGGTCCCCAACCAATCTCGGATCCCTCCCCCCTCACTGAATACCCAGGTCCACCAACTTCCAACCAACCCCAGCACAAATCCAACTACTCCAGAAAGGCCTCTCCTTCATTCCCACTGCCACCATGCAACCCGAACCACGCCAATCCCTGGCCGCTCAGGTACTACAATACCACCGTCGGGTTAAATTAGCTGCCTTCTTTGGCCCCAATCATCAACCCAACACCGCACCTTTCCACCAGAACTCCCTATGGGAACCATGGGACGATCAATTACCGACCAACCTCCGAACCCTCATACAAACAGACATCACAGACATCTCCCGACACAAATTTTACCCAGAAAAACCCAACTTAACCCCAATGGAAGAAGACGCACTACAAGATCTGAAGGGACATATGGACCTGGTAACAAAACCAGCAGATAAAGGGACAGTCACAGTCATTATGGACAGACGAGACTATGTTCAGGAAGCCCAACGACAACTTAATGACCCCACCTATTATAAACCTCTTCCCAAATCCATCTCCCCCAGCCCAAAACACAGGTCTACACTATCCTGGATACCCTGACCCAACAAAAGTACCTTTCCAAATCCCAGGTGGAATATCTTAAAGGCACAACACACTATCCCCCAGACTCTTCTATCTCCTCTCCAAAATCCACAAGCACCCTACCACTTGGCCAGTTCCACACAAAATCCCTCCCAGGCGTCCTTCATCTCGGACTGTGGAAGTGAATCTTATGGCTCGGCTGAACTTCTGGAACGCTTACTGAGTTGTCTGCATTACATCATCTCAATCAGCTGTGTGCTGAGCCAGCATTCCCAGGTTTCCATGGCGACGCTAAAAGCTGTCTGACTTAGACAGGCTTAGACAGCTGATCTCATTTAGTTTTAACCTGGAGCACAGCTCTGCTTCTCCTGCTCCTACCGAACAGACCGTAACTTTCTGTGCCAAAGTAAACATATTGTTAGAGAGATAATAATACATTTTATTTATAATGCACTTTACATTTCAAAGAAATCTCAAAGTGCTACAGTAGCAGGGGGTTAAAAACAATTCCCAGAATATAACAAAATCAACAAATAGCAATAGTAAAAAAAGAATTTAAAACCATGACTGTTAAAAGGCCTTTTGAAATAGGAAAGTCTTTAGACCCTTCTTAAAAACCTCCACAGTTTGTGGGGCCCTTAGGGTCTCTGGGAGGGCATTCTAGAGCCTGGATGACTGCCTGGAAGACCCTGTCTCCCATGGTGAAGAGTTTAATCCTTGGTTGGTGCAGGCAGTAGGTAGAGGTGGAGGAGCGGAGGTTTCTTGAGGCGGTGTGTGCGGTGAGGAGTTCACTGAGGTAGGCAGGGGCAGTTCCATGTATGCACTGGTGGGTGAGGAGACAGATTTTGTACTGAATTCTGTATTGAATGGGCAGCCAGCGGAGAATCAAGTCTGACTCCAAGGTTTGTAACAGAGGTAGACAGGGCAATGGGATGACCAAAAATGGATATACTGCTGAGGGAGGAGGACTGGGTTTGGTGTGGGGTACCGATCAGGATGGCTTCGGTTTTGCTGCTATTTAGTTGAAGAAAGTTGTCAGACATCCATGCCCTTATCTCCTCCAGGCAAACCTGAAATGCAGATGGCAGAGCTGAGGGGAGTGTGGAGTCCATTTTTATGTATAGTTGTGTATCGTCTGCGTAACAGTGGAATGAAACTTTTTGTTTATGGATGATGTGACCGAGGGGTAGTAAGTAGATGGTAAAAAGGGTTGGACTGAGGACGGACGCTTGTGGCACTCCACAGCTGACTGCGTGGGGTGATGATTGGGACTGTCCTAGAGCCACATACTTCGTCCTGGCTGTGAGGTAAGACTGGAACCAGCTTAGTGTGGTCCCAGAAAGTCCTACCGCAGACTGGAGACGGTAAAGCAAGATGTTGTGATCCACGGTGTCAAAGGCAGCCGACTGGTCCAGTAGGAGGAGGAGAGATGGTAAGCCCTGGTCTGCAGTCATAAGTAGGTCATTCATGACGCGGACCAAGGCTGTCTCCGTGCTGTGTGCTGCTCGAAAACCAGACTGAAATTTTTCATATATCTTATGGATGTGAAGGTGATTGTGGAGTTGGGCTACAACAACTTTTTTCAGGACTTTGGACAAAAACAGCAGGTTTGAAATGGGTCTGTCAGCAAGGATGATGGGGTCAAGTGACGGCTTTTTCAGATGGGGGCGGATAACTGCAGTTTTGAGAGCTGGAGGAACCTGACTGGATTTGAGTGACTGGTTGAAGATTGCTGTGATAAGTGGACTGATGGCTGTAATGTTGGATTTTAATAATGATGTGGGGAGAGGGTCCAGTGAGCATGTGGAGGTTCGCATACACTTTATGATCGTCTCCATCTGTGTCTGAGAAATCCCCGAGAAGACAGAAAATGGAAAAAGTAACTCTTTTCGTTTTGATTGGTGCATGTAACTCAAGGATATTGTAAAGACTGGAATTATAGTGGTTAACAGAGCCATTAACTGATGCAAACTGTGTGACTAGTGAAAAAATGAGATAAGATCCTCATGAAGATGATGTCCAAGATGTGTGTGTCTACTGCCAAAAATGGCTTCACAGCAGCAGTATAGAAATGTCCACCTTTCTGCCTCTTTCCTGAAACTGCAGCACTTTTTTAGTGTGGGAGTCTATGCGGCAGTTGAGTGGGACTCCTCTCATTCTCAAGCTGACTGTACCAGCTGTGAAAGTCTGTTTGCTTTCAAAGTTGGACATGAGCGGCACAACAAGTTTTCTTACAACTTGTGAAAACATTAGATATGTAGAGTGAAAATTGTGGGAGACACAGCAAGTTGAAGACAAATTTTTCAGAATATTTTGAAGTAAATTCCCACTGTGTCAGTTGGTCCTCTCACTCTAGCTGCCAACATTCCGTCCCATAGAAACTCATTATAAACTCAAAATACAGGATGATAACGACATGAAACTTGAATCGACTTTGTGTAAAAATTATAAGAGATGTGAAAAAGTTGACTGGAAAGAGTCGAAAGGTTTGTGTACGTTTTAAAGGTGGAATGGCGTTTCTACGTGAATGTATGAATGAGTGGGAAGAGGTTGAAATCAGTGTCTTTGAATGATTTTCTCATTGACTTTCATTGTAACAAAGTTTCAAAGAAAGTTGAATAGACTGAAGAGTTTGAATGGGATTTGAAAGTTGAATAATACGAAGAGCCTGCTCCAGAAGTGACTTCACAGAGGCAAGTGCGTGTGAGCTGCTATCTTGGTCTGTTGTTTTGCCCTCCAGGTCACCCTGCATATGACATGACTTAAAACTATGAAGTAAGACATGATTCCCATAGAATGGCCTGCTTTCATCTTCAAAGGCAACGGAATGGAACCAACAATGATTTTGTTGCTTTGATGCAGGATTCTAGAACTCTTGTCTGTACTTGTGTTCTTGTATCCTTGCCATGCCCATTTTACTTGTGTGAACTTGCCAGCACAAATATCATTTCTGCATTTGAGCAAGGAGTGGGAACCAGAGAAAGGCCAACACAACGGTGAATGCTGTTTTATTACTAAATTAACTTCTGAGATTGTTTAAGGTGAGAGATCAACTGTGTAGAACCGGGTTCTTCACCCTTGCTCCGCCCTGTGGCGGCTGTGGGTCTGGCCCTTGAGGGGGCGCAGTACCTAGAGGCGGGCCTAACGTCAGGAGCAGTCGAGACACTCCTTAGCTCCAGGGCCCCGTCCACATGGAGGATGTACGGCATCAAATGGAATGTTTTCTCCACATGGTGCAGAGAGCGCATGCTGGACCCAGTTACCTGCCCGGTGGTTCAGGTGCAGGAGTTTTTGCAGGACCGCTTCTCTGCAGGCCTTTCCCCATCCACCCTCAAGGTGTATGTGGCAGCCATATCAGCTTTCCACATCCTTTGTAGGGATGGGTCTCTGGGAAGGCTTCCATTGGTCGTATGATTCCTCCGTGGGACTCGGAGGATGAGACCTGCAACTCGCCCCAGAGTTCCCACCTGGGACCTGGCAGTGGTGCTCGAAGAATAGCCTGAGGCCCCCGTCGAGCCCCTTGAGTCGGCTGAGGCCAAGTACCTGACCCTGAAGATGGCTTTTCTCCTTGCTATCACTTCTCTGAGGAGGGTGGGGGACCTCCAGGCTTTGTCGATTGCTCCTCAATGCCTGGAGTTTGCCCCAGGGAATAGGAGGGCCATCCTGCACACCTTTCCGGGATACATTCCTAAGGTGCAGTCCAACGTAATGGGGCCCGTGGTACTGCAGGCATTTCATCCTCCACCTCATGTGACGGCGGAGGA
The DNA here is from genome assembly GCA_024633595.2 of Lepomis macrochirus. Taxonomy (NCBI): domain Eukaryota; kingdom Metazoa; phylum Chordata; class Actinopteri; order Centrarchiformes; family Centrarchidae; genus Lepomis; species Lepomis macrochirus. The sequence goes on from JALXJV020000024.1 coordinate 66,783, forward strand.
CGAGAGACTTCATTTGCTCTGCCCTGTCAGAGCACTGAGTGCATATACTCTGAGGTCCTCTCGGTGGAGGAAGGCAGACCAATTGCTGGTGTGTTTCGGGTCCCCCAAGGCTGGGCTCCCACTTCCAAACATACAATCAGCAATTGGATTGTTCAGACTATCTCCCTGGCTTATCAGGTGCGCAACTTGCCTTCACCTATGGCTGTAAGGGCTCACTCCACGAGAGGCATGGCAGACTCCACGGCTCTCCTCTCTGGAGCATCTCTTCAGGAGGTTTGTGATGCAGCTGGCTGGGCCACTCCTCACACCTTCATTCGTTTTTATAGTCTGGACCTTCCCTCCGCACCTGGCACCCGAGCGCTCTCTCTCTCTAGTCGTGCCCACAGGTTGCCTGCACGCTAGGGCACATAAAGCAGGGACAGCGGCCCATTGGTTCATTTTCCATACTGACACTGGGCTGGCCCAATCATCTCTTAACAGGCTCCACCCTCCCCCTCTGTTTCTTGTGTCAGATGCAGTCAGTGGCTCAGAGTCAGAGATCTGTTTAGGATGGATAAACAAAAGCGCAAGGGTGGTGCGGAGAAGATGCGGGCAAAAAAAAAGTCTAGAGGTTGAAGCCTCAACATGTTCAAAAATAACAGACATGTTTAGTGCCGCAGCTTCAGTTTCCAAGCCTACAGTACCTGACGACATTTTGCACAAACAGGCGAACATAGACATAGAAGGAGAGGTGACTAGCCATGGCGGCACTGGCGGCGGCAACCAGGCAGAGGAGCAGGTGTCTGACAGTGAAGTCAAGGAGGGACAGAGTGAGCAGTAGTGCTGAACGATTAATTACATTTGCGATATAATCGCGATGTAATAAAATGAGATTTTCCAATCGCAAAGGCAGCGATTATACTCTGGTCACATGACACCCAAGCAGAAAGCAGTCTGACGAAGTTAATGCTTCGTCTGCACGTTCTGCTGTAACTTGCCTTCTTGTTGTAAAATGCCCTTAAGCTTGACAGAAGCTCACGCTACATAAACTTTAATGTCACATGGAATGAAAGCAGCAGCCGCCACCGCGGGTAACTTGGTGGTCATCCGTCGTCAGGCCATCCGTGGCTTTGATGGACGGAAAAATCCACAACAGAAAGAGGCGTGTAGTAAGATAAGCGTATTGTGGCGATCGGCACCTGCGTCACACATACAGCCACCAGTCAGCTCAGGAAATATCTGTAAATTGCCGTGTTAAACTAAACGCATAAGTCCTACAGAGGCCCAGTCTGTCCCGAGTTACAGCCTGGTTAAAGCCTGTCCGCCGCTCACCAGCATCGAAGGCTGCGGGGGAGGAGGGGGGCTCCGGTGTTGTCGGAGAATTACTAAGCTTGTCTATTAAACACGAGAGGCATCACTCTGTTCTATTTTAGTTAGCCAACTTTTGAATTGAACCTCAAACTGAGTATTTTTAGTTTGCTTACGGGGATACAGAAAGATGGACTCCAGGAGATTTCAACTGAGATCAGGACTCATTAATTGGTGGTTGAACTGTAGGTTTTGTATTGACTGTCACTGTGGTGAAAAGGTAGGCCGACCTGATGATATTATATCATATTATTTAATGCCATGACTTGACTCAAATTGTCTTTCTCATATTATTATAATTTGATATATCTTATTGCTCATAATAATAATTCTACCTAATTCATCATAACACAGGCCTGACCTACAAGACAGAACAGTAAGTTTAATCTATCTAATATTGTGTTGGTCATACACTGATTTACTGCTTGTCCGTTTTGAATAATACAGAAGGTAAAGAGCTTAAAAATAATCGCACATTAAATCGTAATCGGAATATTGGTTAAATAAAATCGCAATTAGATTATTTTCCAAAATCGTTCAGCCCTAGTGAGCAGGAGAGTGTAATTGAAACGGTAAGCATGGTAGGGAGGCAGTGTTAATCAGGGCGGGTGCAGGAGGATAGTGAATGGGCCTGGCTGGGCCACGAGTCACGACGAAGATGATGATGATGATTTACCTAAATTAATGAATATTTTCATAAGACAACATAATGTTGTCGCTATTATAAGGTCTGTCCGATTGTCACCTAACGTTACTGCACTGACAGTGCTGGCCACTCTGTAAAATAACACAGCATAAGCACTGTTTTTGTAGATAGGATGGTTCCTTCCAAGGATGGTTTGTACTGGTTGGTTGTGTCTCCGACCGATTGTGGTGGGCTGGTCTGAACAAAAAATGCCAGGGCCGTTTTATTGTCCCAGTCCAGCCCTGTCCATTTCTACACACAAAACTGTTTTTGCACATTTACAGATTACTTCCTGTGAATTTGTGGGTCACGTTGTGGCGGTTCTGTTTTTTTGCCTTAGGCCACCGTCATCTACCTGCGACCTGGCCTCTGCCGTTGCGTTCACGGTCCGAGTTAAATGTCGTTTTCCCTTAACAGAAAAATGACGGGAGGTCAGACTGTCACACCCCCTCCCCCTTAAAGAAGCCTGCATAGGCGGTTATTTGTCCCAGCTAGTTTTCAAATCCCAAAAAATCTTCCAGGTTATAACGCCACTTATCCAGAGCCCAGACTACCGCCAAACATTCTTGTTCGGTGGTTGAGCAATTTCTTTCCACTGGGTTTAGTGTGGGACTAGCAAAACCAACAACATGTTCACTTCCTAAGCCCCTTTGTTGCGCCAAGACAGCTCCCAATCCCACATCACTCGCATCTGTATACACAATGAAGGGCAAAGTGAAGTCTGGGTGTCCAAGGATTGGTGGAGAGACAACACAGTGTTTCAATGAGTCAAAAGCAACTTTGCACGCTGGTGTCCAGATGAATTTCATTCCTTTTTTTTCAGTGCATTGAGTGGTCCTGCAGTTCGGTAAAAATCTGGAACAAAACGATGATACCAACCAGCCATTCCCAAAAATCGTTGGAGTTCCTTGAGGTTTCGTGGGTTGGGAAAACTTGTATGGCTTGTGTTTTTTCTTTATCTACTTGTACCCCATCAGCAGAAACCACATGGCCAAGAAAGGTGAGGGAAGATCTGAAGAACTGACATTTCTTCATATTGACAGTTAGACCAGCCTCTCTTAGTTTGTCCAACACGGCTTGGAGTGTCATGAAAAGTGTTGCTTCAAGGAAGATGAATGGATGATAATGTCATCCACATATACCATACATACTTCCCCACAAAGGCCTCCCAAAACCCGTTCCATCAGTCTCTGGAATGTAGCAGGGTTTTTAAGTCCAAATGGCATCACCTCAAACTGGAACAGACCAAACGGGCAAATGAAAGCTGTTTTTTCTTTACTCTGTCCATCCATTGGGACCTGCCAGTACCTACTGTTTAGATCGATAGTTGTGAACACCGTAGATCCAGCCAGGGACTCCAGTATCTCATGTATATTTGGTATGGGGTAAGCATCATTCTGTGTCACAGCGTTTACTTTCCGGAAATCTACACAAAAGTGTGATTCAGGGTTGTTCTTCGGGACCAATACTACCAGAGCAGCATATGGCGATGTGGATGGAACTATGATTCCATCACTTAGCATTTCATCAACATGTCTTCTAATTTCCTCGTAATTTCCCAGGTGAGCAACAGTAGGGTATTCTGATGAATTGGTACATCTTCCGCAAGCAAAATATGATGAGCTAAAATCTGAGTTTGTCCCACTTTAGAGGTGCAAACATCTGCATTCAGCTGAAGTTGTCTCCAAAGTTGCTTTTTCCCATCTTCATCTAGCTGAGCAGACTGGACAGCAACATCCACAATATTGGTAATAGCTTTTGACGAGGAAATGTCACGCAACATTTGGTTTGGGTGTACAGCAGAATAAATCGCGACATGTAGTGGTGGATTGACCAGGGTCTCCTTAAAAAAGTGATACTTCCTCTGGTTGGCTGACTTGAACCAATAAGTATTCTCTGAGACATCAAACTGGAGGCCCGAGAAGAATACAAAGTCCAGTCCAAAAAACAACAGGAATTGTGAGATTAATGTACACTGTCCCCTTTCAAATAAATAAAGAAATGAAATGAAATGAAGACAGGAGGTTGGCAGAACCACCAAAGGTACAGTTACCACTTCTTGTTGGACAATGATTTCTATTTCAGTCCACCCGAGCGAGTATTTTCCTGATCCATCTGCCAGGTACAGAGGTCCTTGGGCCCAAGGTTTCAATGTTTTCCCATGTTCTTTTACTTCTCTCCAGAGCGAGTCATTGATTAGCATATATGAAGAGCCAGCGCCAATTCTTACAGCGCCAGCAGTAGCTTTGAGAGGCACTAGGCTCACTGGATTGTGATGACTGAGCAACAGTATCCACCTTTGGTTTTTGCATTACCCTTTTCCTTTGCTCATACTGACGCTGATTTTCTCTCTCTTTCCAGCTGCTGTCCAAGCCGAACCACAGCTTCCACCGTGGTCAGGTTGCTGCCCCTTAGAAAAAATGCTAACAGAAACCGGGTTTCAAACTCCACCCAAGTGGCAATCTCTAGCCGTGCCACATCCCACCAGTCACGAGCGGTGCCTTGCAACACATTGCGAAGAGTGGCAATAAGCTCAGTGTCGCTGAGGGGGTGCAGAGCTAGAAAGTCCTTACATTTTTCCAGAAACAACAAAGGATCCTGGACATCCTCCATTTTCCCAAAGGTCGGAAAATGCATTTTAACAGGGGTTTTCCCACCATAGGGAGCTCTGGGTTCATGATGAATCACAGACTGAGCTGGGGAATGGAGTTCCTCCTCAGGGATACCAGGGTCCATCGTAGATTGTAATCTCGGCCGATGAACTGGAATAGTTTTCTTGACTGTATGGGAATCCTTAGAATGGGTCTGTGCAAATCCACTGACCTGCAGGGGGGGGAGGGAGGAGCTGTGGAGATGTTTCGAATTATTCCTCTGACAGTGTACTGATGTTAGTAGTACACCGTATCAATTCCCCCCTCCATATGTTGCAAAGTGTGTGCCATGGGTTGAATGACTGATTTTATATTCTTGAGAAGTTCCACATAATATTGTTTTAAACGCCAGTTTATATTGCTATTGACTTGGTCATGAAGGTACTGGAATTGCTTTTCCATTTACTTTTCCATTTCCTTAAGGTGTGAGCTACACAGCACTGAAATATCTCCAGTGCTCCTCTCCAAGCAACTCATTAGCTCCTCCTTGTGGTGATCACATTCTGTAGCAAGTGGCTCCACTCCCTGGCAAATCTCCTGTTTGGTGAGCTGTGTCCTGTAGGTGTTCTTTCTCCTCGATTTCCTCCTCCACTGGTAGGGGAATTAATGGATAACTCAGCCTTGAATCTCCACACAGCTCCATTTCCAATAAGGATAAACTTGTTCCTTTCATACTCCTGTTTCTCTACCCCGTGTTGAAAATTTCTTCCTCCTGAGTCATTTATTTGTTTGTCCACCATTTCTACAGACATCCCAGACGTGTGGCCATTTTGTATACTCAATTTGTTTGTACTGCACCTAAGTGCTGTGGTTTGCTTATATTATTTATTTTTAATTTGTTTATAATAGTGGTGGGCCGTTATCGGCGTTAACGGCTGCGTTAACGTGAGACTCTTATCGGGCGACAAAAAAAATATCGCCGTTAATCTATTCTCAAAGTTGGGTTGGGAGCTGGGTCTATACTACGCAAGCTATGATGACTTTCACCTTGATATTTTAGCGCAGATGTATATCTAGCCGAATTGCACTGTAGGGGACGAGAACAAGTCTTGAACCTGTGTGTCTGCCTACTGTGAAATTACCACATCAAACGTGACGTGCTAACATGGATGCAGCTGTTGCTGCGTTACCTCGGAGGTCGGAGCTGGGAATGACGTCACACCCGAGTTGACGGCGTTCCAGTTACAACCTCGCTCGGCCAGCTGTTTGTTTACAACTAGCCAGGTTAGTTATTGATACGCCGGTTGATTAAAAACGCGATTATGCGGTATTTACTCACACTAATTGTAGCAACACGTCCACAGACAGCTGTTGGACAGCACTTTGTGTACGAACATTTCTGAAGCCGCCGGTGTTGTGCCGAATTCTGCCTGCCTGCCGAGAATCGCATGCACCTCGCGGGTGCTAACGGTCATCTATGCAGAGAAAAGAGGTGGATGCAAATCTCGGCAGGGAGCCTACAAAATCTGATTTGCCGAATTATGCATCCACCTCTTTAGGTCCTTCTCAGACACTTTGCTGTGCTCATTGATCAAACAGCTTTATCGCCACATATGTACTGAATGTCAAGGAATGGTCCTTCTAGCCTACAAAGTGTATTAAAATATTAAAGACTCTAAACGTTCATAAAATATATACTTCAAATCAATTTATCACCATTGATGAAGTCCACAAAGAATTTTACAGCATTTAAAAGCATTATTTAGAGGTGCATGCAATTCTCGGCAGGCAGGCAAAACCGGCACAACACCTGGTTTGCACCTTGTGCAATGCGAAATTCCACCTAAACGCAAAGCACATCACACGCTACACACAAGTACATCTTATTGAACATGATTTATTTTCATCACCAATTATCATAGTAGAACAGCTTTCTCAAGCAGTTTGTGATGCATTTTGGAAACAGGAGATGAGCCCCTGGTCTAATCCGCCACCTGGCTTGAAACCTGACTTGAAACCCGTTCGCACACATATTTTAAATGCCTTCGGCAGAATTCAAATGAGCCATTTTAATCTAGATTAATCTAGATTAATTTCAAAATTAATCTAGATTAATCTAGATTTAAAAAATTAATCTATGCCCACCCCTAGTTTATAATTAATCTATTAAATATTTTTACTCCTTTAAAGTTTGTTCAGTTTGTTTGATCATTCTGTTCATGTTTCCATATTATTTTACATGTCAGGCCCCACATTGGGCGCCAATTTTTATGTGGCGGTTTTGGTTTTAATATACACAACAACTTTCAATTATTTGTTTTGGGTGCCAGCCAGGGTAACCTGACAAATCGTTGTGTCACAGATTTCCACCCACAAAGGAACATGTAGTAGGCCAGTATACCCTCAAAAGTAAATTTGACACGTTTCAATAAAACTGAAATCTCACACACAGAAATCACTTTTGAAGAAAATATATTAACAACACTTAAACAAACATGGCGTGGTTTCAACAAATACTGTAACTCAACAAGTCATAAACAATCTAAAATAACAAAAATACTCAGTCCCTTTGGATAATCGTGCTAATAAGTTCAGCTCTCTGCACAGTAAAGGAGGGAAAGCAAAAACCCCCTAGCAGGAGCAGGACCAAACGTTCATCACAGTAATGCAGTTCAATCAAAAACAAAACAATCGTCCATTAAACCCCTGCAATGTTAGATTCATACAAAATTGTACCTGCGGTGCGGGGGGACAACTCAGCGTTAGTCAGTGTCAGTCTGTCAGTCAACTTGCCTGTCAGTCAAGGCAGCTAAATGTCGTTTTCCCTTAACAGACAAATGACGGGAGGTCAGACTGTCACAACGTTACTTTGTAAGTTCCTTTTTACACATTGGTGGCATTTTGTCCACTGTGTACTGCGGAGATCTGCAAATAACGTAAAACATGTAAATATTACATTTGTGTTGTGTAAAATCATATCCACAAAAATACAGTGTGATTTGCAAATACACACAATTTAATCTTTTTCACATACAAAGTGTTATGTACGCATTTGTAGATCCATGAGCAGTTTATTAGCCAAACCAGCAGGTGTCTATGACACACACACACATAGAACCTGAAAGCGCTTCATGAGTGTCATACTTTGAGCAGCATGGCGTCAGGAAATCAAAAGCAAACTGTAGCAAACCCGCAGTAAAATGTGCCATAATTAAAAACCCCATTCATTTCAATGGGCTTTCCCACAGCATTTCAGCTGAGGCCGAATTGCAACAAATTTTGCAGGTGTCATCAGGGGCCCATGGGAAAGATTTGGCCCAAATTTGGTGTCAATCGGACCTGTGGTTCTGGAGATATAAAATGAATGTAAGTCAATGGGATGCTTTTGTTTGTTTTTTAATCTGCAATAACAGCGCCACCTAGGGGCACATTAGAGTCCACTTTGGAGTCTGAGGTCAGGGGATGGTGCTAAACAATTTGACACAACTTTCGCGTCAATGCGACTTGTGGTTATAGAGAAACTAATTTTTCGCGTTAAACAGCGCCACCTAGGGGCAAGTTGCACCAAATTTTGCACAGACCCTCAGGGTGACGTCATATCTTCAGTTTTGAATGGCTGATTGACACCAAACTTGGAGCACTTATGTAGGACATCGGCTTAAAACGCACACAGAGGGCTCAAAAGGGCTGTTTCTGCATGTTAGAGGCATCGAAGGGGGGAATCGCCGAGCTGAGCTCCAAACGGCTTCAAACTCGCACAGAACACTCAGACTATTTAACAACATTTCTCAGTAGCTTGGTGGTAGCGTTGCTATTTTCTGAATCAAATAGCTTTTCAGTAACGAAGCTCTTTTATTGACCGAGTAGCGGCGGTAGCTTCCACACACGCTACATTTTCCCAAGCATTTCTGATGGATCAGTAAGTGACACCACCGCCACACACGGACCTGTATGTGCAGCCGGCAGAAGCGCTTCCCTGTGATGGTGACATCACGTACCGATCCTTGGGTTGATATTTGCGACTTTGCTGCACGGGAATAAAGACACGTGCGACGGAGTCTCTCTCTCTCTCTCTCTCTCTCTCTGGCTCTTTCTCTGCCATGAATGTTTAGGTTGTTTAGGTTGCAATGTTGCCAGAGCACAAAGTCACATATAAACTATAAAAAATATAGAATTAATTAATAATTAATTAATTAAATGAAATTAATAATATGATAATTAAGTTGCTTTATACAAACAACAATGGTTCTCCGTTTGTTGCTTGGAGGAAGTACATTTAGCAGTAATGATATGGCAGGAAGTAGGAGAGTTTCTGTGTCTGATTTAGCTCTCGCACACACACATTGGAGCAGGTTTTTTAGTCTTTCTTCTATTGCTACTGTGGAATGAAGTTGGTTCAATATAAACTAGGCCTATGTTGTGTGTGTGAGTATGGGTATATAAATATTTATATATAAATGACCTAACTATACACTATTAAAAAATTAAAAGTAGCTTAGATGTAACTAAGCTACTTTTGCCACGTTGCTGTAGCTTAGCTTGCTACATTTCACTGGGGGGGTAGCTTCTGTGTAGTGAAGCTTCATTTAATGTAGAGTAGCTAGTAGCTTAGCTCACTACATTTTCCAAGTAGCTTGCCCAACACTGAAAGTGAGACCCCATTGTAGAAAAGCTGGTCTCCTGGGTCAGCAGGTTGGTGGAAGCTCTCTGATCAGCGTTTGAAGGCTCAAACACACAGTTTCTGCATGTTAGAGGCTTTAAAGTGTAAATGACTGAGTTGAGCTCCCAATGGCTTAAAACGCACACAGAGGGCTCAAACAGGCTGTTTCTGCATGTTAGGGGCATCACAGGGTGAAATCGCTGAGATAAAGCCCCAAACAGCTTCAAACTCGCACAGAACACTCAGACAGACCGCTGAATCAAGGATCTGAAATTTCAACCTTCTAGCTCCTTCCCCAAGCAACCTTTTTCAGGAGGCCCCTAGGGGCCCCAAACCACAACAGATCAATTCAGGGTGCCACCCCGATCATACAGTTGCATTTTAGTGCAGAAACTCCATTTAGAACTCACCAGGTGACTGTTGTGTCATAAGACCACCGACTGAAGACTACACACTCACTTAGGCTTTAAAAAGCAGATAAAACGTCTGGAACTGTCTTTCTGGCTATGATGTAGTGCAAAGCGAGACCCCATTGTAGAAAAGCTGGTCTCCTGGGTCAACAGGTCGGTGGAAGCTCTCTGATCAGCGTTTGAAGGCTAAAACACACAGTTTCTGCATGTTAGAGGCCTTAAAGTGTAAATGACTGAGTTGAGCTCCAAACAGCTTAAAACGCACACAGAGGGCTCAAACAGACTGTTTCTTGCATGTTAGAGGCATCAAAGGGGGGGAACTGAAATTTCAACCTTCTAGCTCCTTCCCCAAGCAACTTTTTTCAGGAAAAACCTAGGGGCCCCAAACCACAACAGATCAATTCAGGGTCCCACACTGATCATACAGTTGTATTTACTCTATTCTTTACTTTATTTATTTACTTTATTCTCCATTTAGAACTCATCAGGTGGCTATTGTGTCATAAGACCACAGATACTAATATCTTACTAATTTTATTTTCCCAATCTTGTGTTTTGCATACTGTTCTTTCCCCACATAGGACTGCAAGACAACCTCACAGGGGTGGCAGAGGGCCCCTTTTCACACCTCAACATGAGGAGGCTATATACACCATGGTCATAGAAAATAATGCCATTAGACTAAGGGAGATACAAAATGCCATTATAGAAGACAACAATATATTTGAAAACATCTAATCTGTTAGCATCTCAACTATTGACACGGTGCTGAAAAGACATCAGATGAGCATGAAACAGTTGTACCATGTACCATTTGAAAGGAATGGTGACCAAATGAAGGAGCTACGATACCAGTACACGTAAAAGATCTATGCACATACAGTAACTGTTCTTCACAGTAAGCAACATTGTATGTTTATATAGAGTACAGTCAGTGTGACTTGCACACATAAATACATGTAATTTGTTTTTTTTAAATTAATTTAGCATCTTCTGGGATGTAGCGTATAATGCAGTGGTTCTCAACCTTTTTCGGGCCAGCGCCCCCTTGTCCACTATCCAGATGCCTTACCGCCCCCATCAAAAAAGATGTTGACTATTTGCCCTGAATATTTTTTTTATTGTTACTATTATTATTAAAACCATGGAAAAGGTAACAAAAAAGCCATGTGAAAAGTAATTATATTTAACTAATAAGTCAATATTCCTCCCAGAAACTGTGTATGAAGCAAAATACTGTTTTCTTGGATGGGGCACTTAATAAGTGGGGTGTATGGGGGTCCTCCCCCAGAAGATTTTGTGCATTAAACACTTAATTTCCTGCATTCTGGTGAAGATTTCTCCCCTAATTTCTGCCTTTTCTGCACCAATTTAGGGTGGAAATGTCTAAGAATTCAAGTAAAATTTCAAAATATAGAATTATAGTACAATGTAGTGACCCTCTCAGGCGTTTTTCTTGCTTTTAAATATTTTTCTCCTGTAGATCAACATCATCCCTGCTGAGTCTTTTGTGGGGAAGTAACTTATTTAAAAGTGTTTATGGCCCCTTTTCATCTCAGTGATAAATGAATCCGTTTTAATTCAGTAATTGACCGGACTTTAGCTCATCTGTTAATAACTTATCATAACTCAGTGTTTCCCACAGAATGACAGTGTAACTGAGCTGCAGCTGTACAGCACGCTAGCCTCAAAAACTCAGCTGTCTTTTAACATTAACTTAGCTGTCCTTATTAGCTAGGCCCCTTACATGCTTACTAATAACTCTATTAGCTGGGTCTCCGACATTGCGTTGTGCACCTGTGTTCACGAGGGACGAGCGAGAGGATATGCTCCGTGATTTCGCACTGCCTGCAGCTCTGTAGTCAAATACGATTTTAAATAGGCCTAATAAAAAAATCAATATGTCACGGTCAGCGTTGATATTGTAGCGGGCCGCCACAAATAAATGAACGTATGGGAAACACTGTAACTTATCTGCTCATGTTCAAACCTTTCTGCACATTCAGAATCTGTGTTCTCTGACAGGTAAAGAAAAAAAGATGTTATAGGAGACTAACGTCATTAGCCTATTTAAAGAGAATTCATAATATTTCACTACATGTCCTGTACTGCATTATGTTACTGATTCGCTCTAAGTATCCCCTCGCTGTCTGACAGACAAACCTGAATGAGAACGAAACTAACCGACAACACCTGTGATCACACAGAAAGCTCACGAATAATTCCACACACCTTAACTTCAGCACCTCTGATAAAGTTCCGCTAACAGTCCCCAACAGAGCAAGACAGGGCTTCAGTTTTTAACATTACATTTTTATAGCCTACTGAAACTACCTATATGTCCGCTTTGGCACAAAAAACTATCTGCTACTCACAGCGCAAGGAGGGTCGACGTCACTCACTGGTGTCGCAGCGAAGTTGCTTTCAGGGTGAGTCCGACAGCGGGACATCCCTCTTCTAAATGTGTAACCACTGCGATAACAAGACGTTCACGGTGTATTCCTCAGAGAAATAAACACTTTTCCACCTAGAAAGAGAGCGTCAGTTTACACAGTAAACGCAATGTGGGTAAAATTTTAAAGATGTTACTCTGACTTCCCGTTCCCAAGGCAGCACGAAGCTGCACCACAAGTAGCTGATGGAGAAAAAAAATGCACATTCTTGTTCAGTCGCAGTGGACTAAACTGGCAGATTTTAATGTTTGCAGACCACAATTTTTTGCAAGTAGTTCAAATTTTAAACTCGTATTGTTGTGAATCTTAAGTGTAAACACACTTTAGACTTTTCATCCAACAAACGCACCCCAAAAGCAGCTCAGCGCCCACCTTTCTAAAATATTGCTTCCAGCGCCACCCATCGTCCTCGGAACGCCCCCTGGGGGGCGGTACTGCCCCCGTTGAGAAACACTGGTATAATGGATCTGGAATCTAGTGAACCACCTGTCAACCTCATATACCCAGATGAGGCTGGCTTCAACCTGGCCAAAGGCCGAAGACGTGGTCAAAATGTCACGAGGCAAAGAGCTACTGTAGATATGCCAGGCCAACGGGGGCAGGAACATCACTATGTGTGCTGCTATTTCAGAGCATGGTGTGCTAACTCATCTTCCCATTATAGGGCCATACAACACACAGCATCTGCTCACCTTCTTAGACGCCCTATACAGAGATATTATCCCTGATGATGAGAGGGAGCTGATTCAGGAAGATTTACCCAAGTATGTTGTAGTTTGGGATAATGTGAGTTTCCATCACTCAAACACCATCAGGCAATGGTTTCCAGCCCACTACATGATGCTGATGGAATTCCTCCCACCCTATTCCCCATTCCTTAACCCAATTGAGGAGTTCTACTCAGCATGGAGGTGGAAAGTTTACGATCACCAACCAAAAACTCAGATGACCCTGCTGGCTGCCAATGGATGCAGCATGTGAGGGCATCACAGCAGAGGTTGGATAAGACATTCCAAAAGATTCTTTCCACGCTGCATTGCAAGAGAAGATATCTGTTGTGATGTAGATGAGATGTGGCCCAACAGGCAGGACTATCAGGAGGTATAGAAAGACTGCACTGTAATACCACAAACAGTGTTTACAGTTCTGCCTAGGGGTGATGTCCATGTTTACAGTTCTAATTTTGTAATGTAGATTTTCTGTTGTGCTGTTTTAGTTTTTGTATAACAATGACATGCTTTGTCAATACTGTAAATTACAATACAATCAGTAAAGGCGTAACTGTAAATCCTGTCCAGTCTCTTGCAATGTCTTACTTTGTACTGTTGATATTATAGTAAACAACACCTACGCTGTAGTTATATCAGTCAACATTGACAACATGACTAAACATTTTGACTATCTTGTTCAAGACACAAGGACTTGTCATTCTGACGGCACTGACATGTTCTTTTTTTTTTTCTATATATATTTTATTGATTTTTCACAAACAATAAACAAACAAGCCCAGCCACTACCAACATACAAAACAGGGGGAAAATTATCCACACACACAAACCGCACATCACATGTTACATCACACAATGTATATCACCGTTTACAACAAAACACATACATATAAAAAAAAAAAAAAATTCAAAAGAATTTATGACTTGGTAAAGACAAAATGTGGTCTCCCACCCTGCAACAAACCAGCAAGATCACCAGGAAGGTGATCAAGAAAAGGTTGCCAAACATTATAAAATAAATTGGCATTGCCCCTCAATATGGCACTGAGGCGTTCCAGAGGAAAAACCTTAAATATTTCTCTGTACCACTGTGTGACCGAGGGAGGTTTTTCCTCAATCCACTGGAACAAAACACAACGCCTTGCTAGAAGTAAGAGTTTACCCATTAACAACAGTTGCCCTACAGATAGAGAGAGCTTCTCTAGATGTAGATTCAGAAGGAACAAGACTGGTTCTGATTTAACTGTTTTGTGAAAAATTGAACTTAGCTCCTGAGAAATATTCCTCCAATACCTGAGTATTAAGGGACATTGCCAAATACAGTGATAGTAGGTCCCTACTTCTTTCTTACACTTCCTACAGAAGGGAGAGACTTGAGGGTTGATCTTGTTTAGAAAATGAGGAGTGCGCTGCAATCTATGTAATATCCTGTACTGACTCTCTCTAAGTCTATTACACATAAACAGTTTCTTAACAGATTCAAATGCACCTAACCAGGTATCAGTGTCAAGATCAATCTCCAAATCCCTTTCCCATGACTCCCTGCTTTTGTTAACATTGTCACAATTAAGAGAGTACAGTTTTCCATAAAAAAGTGAGATAAATTTCCTGTTATTGGAAGCAATTGAATTAAAAGTAAGGAGGAGGTCATCAATTGGACTCTCTATTGACTGGTCTGTTGAGAGTACAAGATTGGACTGTACAAAGTGTCTAATCTGAAGAAAACCAAAAAAGTGGTTATGTGGTATTTGGTATTTATTTTGAAGTTGTGAAAATGACATAAAATTATTGTTTTCAAATAAATTACCCACAAATCGTAGCCCCTTTGAGTACCAAAAATTGAAAATACTTTTCCCCACACCAGGAGGGAAAGCTTTATTTTGGGTTATAGGTTGTAATGCTAATGAAAAGCCTCTCCGACCAACATGTTTAGTGATATCATGCCAAGTCTTTAAAGTGTTAAGCATGATGGGATTATTTTTAACCTCTGCCATGATTTCACCTTTGTTAATTGAAATAAGACTGATAGGGGAGAAAGGGGCACAGCACCAGGCATCCACCAAGGTTCCCTCCTGATGGAGAAAATGATTGAGCCAGCCTGATATTATGCGTGCGTGACAGGCCCAGTTATAATACAAAAAATTGGGAAGGGCTTGACCCCCTCTGTTAATGGGTAATTGTAAAGTTTTCATCTTTAATCTAGGTCTCTTTCCGTGCCATATGAAATTTGAGAGAACTCTTTCTATACCTAAAAATGCCTTTCTAGTGATCCTAAGTGGTAGCATTTGCATTGGGTATAATATTCTGGGAAGCACGTTCATCTTTATCAGGCTAATCCTGCCCATCCATGACAGAGGAAGATCGAACCATCTTTCAAGATCACATTTAACTGCTGTCAAAGTAGGCTTAAAATTCAATTTATACAATTCTTCAACCTTAGCCGATACTCTAACGCCCAGGTAAACAAAGCCAACACTCGACCATCTAAATGGAAAATTAACAAGAGATGCACGGTCTCCAAAGTTACCCAGTGGCAGGGCCTCCGATTTGTCATAGTTAATTTTGTACCCTGAAATTTGGCCAAATTGATCTATAATTGCTACCAAAACAGGTATAGAATTCTCTGGTTTGGTTATAAACAGTAATATGTCATCAGCATAAAGCGATATTTTGTATTCAATGTCTCCTAAAGTTACACCCGGATAGTCCATTGTGATTCCTAATAGTCTCAGCAAGTGGTTCGAGAGCAAGTGCAAATAAAAGCGGTGAGAGGGGACAACCCTGACGCGTACCTCTACTCAAAGGAAAAATATCAGACACCGAGCCATTTACCAAGACCCGGGCGGTAGGAGACCTGTATAGAAGCTTAACCCACTGAATAAAATCTGAGCCCAGCCCAAATTTATCAAGAACATCAAAAAGGTACTCCCACTCCACCCGGTCAAACGCTTTTTCGGCGTCTAATGAGACCACCAGGACCCTCTTCTTAGTACTATGCGAAAATTGTATTATGTTTAGGAGCCTTCCGAACATTAGAGAAAGAATATCTATTTTTGACAAATCCAGTCTGATCTGGTCTAACTAGGACAGGTAGCATCTCCTCCAGCCTTCTAGCCAGGAGTTTTGATAATATTTTACAGTCAACACCAAGCAAACTTATTGGCCTATAAGACCTGCAGCAATCAGAAGGCTTATCTTTTTTTAAAATCAAAGAGATGTGGGCCAGATTTAAAGTTGGTGGAAGCGTGCCTCTTTCAAATGATTCAGTAAACATGTTAGTCAGGGGTCCAACCACCAGCCTAATCATCTTTTTATAAAATTCAGGCCCAAATCCATCCGGACCCGGGGCTTTCCCACTCTGTAGTGATTTAATGGTCTCTGTAACTTCCTGTGCTGTAATTGGTCTACATAAATCATTTCTACAATCTTCAGTTAGAGTGGGAAGATGTATTCTATCAAAAAATCTTTTCCTCTGCTCTAAGGTGTTTTGGCACTCGGAGGAATATAGTTCTTGATAAAAATCCTTAAAAATCTTGCACATGGTTTTGGTTTCAAAATGCTCTGTGCCTTTACCGTCCCTAAGCGATGGTGTAACATGAGGTCCTGTCTGGCCCCTGGCTAGTCGAGCCAGGAGCCTCCCAGGTTTATTGCCAGATTCGAATAATCTATGCTTAGCAAAAAATATGGCAGATTCTGCTTTTTGAGACAAAAGTTGGTCTAGGGCAGAGCGGGCTGCTTCTAATTTTTTAAGTATAGATAATGAAGCTGTGGTCTTGAGGTCCCTATCCAGAGCTATAATTTGTTGCTCAAGTTCTATTTGGTTTGCCAGTATACTTTTTCTCTTTGCAGCAGTATAGGAAATTATGGCTCCTCTCAGGAAGGCCTTGCCTGTTTCCCACAGAGTGGACGCAGAGATCTCAGGTGAATCATTTGTTGAGATGAAAAGGTCCCATTGTGATTCCAAATATGTTAAAAATGCAGGGTCACTCAAAAGAGAAATATTTAAACGCCAGTGTCTAGATAGGGGGTTATAGTAAGGTGGCCTGAGTTCTATAGAGACCGATGAGTGGTCTGAGAGGGCACATGGATTAATAGAGCAGTTTATAGTCTTGTCCAGGGTTAACCTCGAGACAAAAAAAATAATCAATTCTAGAAAAGAATGATGAGGGCTGAGAGAAAACGTGAAGTCTTTATCTTGTGGGTTAATTACTCTCCATGCATCAAATAAAACCAGATCTGAACAGAGCCTCTTTGTAGCTTGGGCCATTTTGGTAGGGGGTAAAGTTTTAGGTGGGCTGTGGTCCATTTCTGGGGCCAAAACGCAGTTAAAATCTCCTCCAAGTATGACATATGGAGGGCAAATTGAGGAGATGTCAGCCAATAATTTAGAATAAAACGATCTATCAAATGTATTGGGGGCATAGACGCTTCCTATAAGAACACGTTCTCCATACAGACATCCAGTAACAGCAACATACCTTCCTTCAGTATCTTGTATGACTTTATCAAGTGTAAATGTAAGATTTTTATGGATAAGTATTGCTACTCCTCTACTCTTTGAGTTAAATGAAGAATAATAAATTTGACCGACCCAGTCCCGCTTTAATTTCAAGTGTTCCAGATCAGTGAGGTGGGTCTCTTGTAATAGTGCCACTTGTACCTTATCTTTTTTGAGCATGGAAAGAATTTTCCGCCGCTTCACCACATGATTGATACCTTTGACATTTAGTGTAATAATTTTTGTGTTACTCATGACGTGGACTACTTATCGAGTAGCAAGTAAGAGTGATCCATTTAGGGCAAGAGAAACATAATATAGAAGGAAAAAAGAAAAAACAAAACAAAAAACAAAACAAAAAAAAAAACAAAACAAAACAAAAAATATACACATTACAGTTCGCACTTATTGGGCAGATACATTGTGCTGGGATAAACATGCCCATCTCTAACAAATGGGAGAACGTCAGAACTCTGGGAAAGAAAACAAAACAAAAAAAAACAAAACAAAAAGCTCCCCAATGGGGAGTATTGTAAGAGCACATGCCGCTGAAAGGTGTAATCGCTTCTGGAAAACAAAACAGTTTCCACATCTCACTCCCACCCCCACAACATAAAGTTAGCAAACACCTTATTATTCTGATCAGTCAGATCAGCAAAAAGCTCCTGTAGCAACAATATTACCAGTAACGTCAAATCCCTCGTATCTTAATAGAGGACGAAACATAATTGAGCCAACTCGGCTCTGAACCCATTTAAATTCTCATGCAAACTGTTTTAGTTTGCTGTAATAATAGTTTTAGAACATATAGTCTTGTATATATATATGTATAATAAAACTTACTCAGTCCTTAGCGAACCAGCAGAAGAGAATCACAGATCGGAGTCATCTTCTGACTCTATTCCAGCGTATTGAGAAAGTTTTCTGCAGCTCTCCGTGTTTCAAATTTGTGCTCCGTACCGTTGTGGTTCACGGTGAGTGTAGCCGGGAATCGCATGCTGAAGCGGATACCTTTGTCAATGAGGGCTTGACATACGCTGTTGAAGGCGCGACGTCTCTCTCGAACCGCGGTAGACAGGTCTTGGTGAATAAAGATCTTTTTGCCTTCGTACTCCAGGTTCGGCTTCGCCCTCAGTGCTGCCATTATCCTGGGTTTGTCTCTGGAATTGTGGAGCTTGATAATCACCGGACGTGGACGCGCTCCCCGTAATCCCAAACTGCGATGTGCCCGGTCGATCTTAATACGGCTTTTAGTACCGGGGCTACCCTCTAAGCCGAGTACAGTCGGCAGCCAAGATTCAAAGAACTGTATAGGACGTTTCCCCTCCGTGCCCTCTTCCAGATTGAGGACATGGATATTGTCCCGCCTGCTCCGGTTCTCCATATCATCTATGCTATCTGCCATTAACTTAATTTTTTTCTCTGCTTCGGCAACTCTTAGTTTCAGCCCGGCCACTGTGTCTTCCACATCCGAAACTCGCTGCTCCGCCGCGGTGATGCGTTTGGACTGGTTCTCCAAAGTTGAGGAGATTTTTTCTAGAGTCTCTGAGAATTTAGAGAGCTTTTCGTCCATGGCATTAGTAAAACTTTGGGTTACCTCGCGGATCAGAGTCGCGGTGTCCACACTAGGCAGAGGCCCATCGTCTTGTAATGGAGAGTCGCTAGCAGAGCTAACATTAGCAGCTGAAGTATTTGTTAACTTCCGTGACTGAATTTTCGTCTGTTTCGACATGGTTAATCACCAGCAAGGTTCACTTGTTTGTTGCCACTTATGTAGTTGCTATTTTAAGCTAAGAGGGGTGTAGCAAGTTGCAGGAAAGTTAGTTAATATTGTGTGGGAGCGGGAGCTCAGCGAAAACACGTCCTCATCCAGTCATAGTCACGTGCCCCCTCTCGGCACTGACATGTTCAATGACATAAAGATTTGCTTTTGAGAGTATATTTGGCTCGCAACATTAGCATTATAGCAAAATAGAATTTTGTGTTTCGGTTTCAGAACTGTAACAGCCCTATTACTGTGCATGACTTTTTAACTTTTTTGTCCATCCAAGAGACCACCAACATCTGTGATTGATCCCTGTGGAGTACCAAAGAGTGTATGGTAAAGTATCAGCGACGTACCACAGAGTGTACGGTAAAGTACCACAGAAGTACCACAGAGTGTATGGTAAAGTACCACAGAGTGTATGGTAAAGTACCACAGAAGTACCACAGAGTGTATGGTAAAGTACCACAGAAGAACCACAGAGCGTATCGTAAAGAACCACAGAGTGTATGGTAAAGTACTACAGAGTGTATGGTGAAGTACCACAGACGTACCACAGAGTGTATGATAAAGTACCACAGAAGTACGGTAAAGTACCACAGAATGTATGATAAAGTACCACAGAAGTACCACAGAGTGTATGATAAAGTACCACAGAGCGTATGATAAAGTACAACAGAAGTACCACAGAGTGTATGATAAAGTACCACAGAGTTTATGGTAAAGTACCACAGAGTGTATGGTAAAGTACCACAGAGTGTATGGTAAAGTACCACAGAAGTACCACAGAGTGTATGGTAAAGTACCACAGAGTGTATGGTAAAGTACCACAGAAGTACCACAGAGTGTATGATAAAGTACCAAAGAAATACCACAGAGTGTATGGTAAAGTACCACAGAGTGTATGATAAAGTACCACAGAAGTACCACAGAGTGTATGATAAAGTACCACAGAGTGTATGATAAAGAACCACAGAAGTAGGGTAAAGTACCACAGAGTGTATGATAAAGTACCAAAGACGTACCACAGAGTCTATGATAAAGTACCACAGAGTGTATGATAAAGTACCACAGAAGTACCACAGTGTATGATAAAGTACCACAGAGTGTATGGTAAAGTACCACAGAGTGTATGATAAAGTACCACAGAAGTACCACAGAGTGTATGATAAAGTACCACAGAGTGTATGATAAAGAACCACAGAAGTAGGGTAAAGTACCACAGAGTGTATGATAAAGTACCAAAGACGTACCACAGAGTCTATGATAAAGTACCACAGAGTGTATGATAAAGTACCACAGAAGTACCACAGTGTATGATAAAGTACCACAGAGTGTATGGTAAAGTACCACAGAGTGTATGATGAAGTACCACAGAAGTACGGTAAAGTACTACAGAGTGTATGATAAAGTACCACAGACGTACCACAGAGTGTATGATAAAGTACCACAGAGTGTATGGTAAAGTACCACAGAAGTACCACAGAGTGTATGGTAAAGTACCACAGAAGTACCACAGAGTGTATGGTAAAGTACCTCAGAAGTACCACAGAGTGTATGGTAAAGTACCACAGAAGTACCACAGAGTGTATGATAAAGTACCACAGAAGTACCACAGAGTGTATGATAAAGTACCAAAGAAGTACCACAGAGTGTATGATAAAGTACCACAGAAATACCACAGAGTGTATGGTAAAGTACCTCAGAAGTACCACAGAGTGTATGATAAAGTACCACAGAAGTACCACAGAGTGTATTATAAAGTACCAAAGAAGTACCACAGAGTGTATGATAAAGTACCAAAGAAGTACCACAGAGTGTATGATAAAGTACCACAGAAATACCACAGAGTGTATGGTAAAGAACCACAGAAGTAGGGTAAAGTACCACAGAGTGTATTATAAAGTACCACAGAAGTACCACAGAGTGTATGGTAAAGTACCACAGAAGTACCACAGAGTGTATTATAAAGTAACACAGAGTCTATGGTAAAGTACCACAGAGTGTATGGTAAAGTACCACAGAAGTACCACAGAGTGTATGATAAAGTACCACAGAAATACCACAGAGTGTATGGTAAAGTACCACAGAAGTAGGGTAAAGTACCACAGAGTGTATTATAAAGTACCACAGAAGTACCACAGAGTGTATGATAAAGTACCACAGAGTGTATGGTAAAGTACCACAGAGTGTATTATAAAGTACCACAGAAGTACCACAGAGTGTATGATAAAGTACCACAGAGTGTATGATAAAGTACCACAGAAGTACCACAGAGTGTATGGTAAAGTACCACAGAGTATGGTAAAGTACCACAGAAGTACCACAGAGTGTATGGTAAACTACCACAGAAGTACCACAGAGTATATTGTAAAGTACCACAGAAGTACCACAGAGTGTATGATAAAGTACCACAGAGTGTATGGTAAAGTACCACAGAGTGTATGGTAAAGTACCACAGAAGTACCACAGAGTGTATGATAAAGTACCAAAGAAATACCACAGAGTGTATGGTAAAGTACCACAGAGTGTATGGTGAAGTACCACAGACGTACCACAGAGTGTATGATAAAGAACCACAGAAGTAGGGTAAAGTACCACAGAGTGTATGATAAAGTACCACAGAGTGTATGGTAAAGTACCACAGAGTGTATGGTAAAGTACCACAGAAGTACCACAGAGTGTATGGTAAAGTACCACAGAAGAACCACAGAGCGTATCGTAAAGAACCACAGAGTGTATGGTAAAGTACTACAGAGTGTATGGTGAAGTACCACAGACGTACCACAGAGTGTATGATAAAGTACCACAGAAGTACGGTAAAGTACCACAGAATGTATGATAAAGTACCACAGAAGTACCACAGAGTGTATGATAAAGTACCACAGAGCGTATGATAAAGTACAAAAGAAGTACCACAGAGTGTATGATAAAGTACCACAGAAGTAGGGTAAAGTACCACAGAGTGTATGATAAAGTACCACAGAAGTAGGGTAAAGTACCACAGAGTGTATGATAAAGAACCACAGAAGTAGGGTAAAGTACCACAGAGTGTATGATAAAGTACCACAGAGTGTATGGTAAAGTACCACAGAGTGTATGGTAAAGTACCACAGAAGTACCACAGAGTGTATGGTAAAGTACCACAGAAGAACCACAGAGCGTATCGTAAAGAACCACAGAGTGTATGGTAAAGTACTACAGAGTGTATGGTGAAGTACCACAGACGTACCACAGAGTGTATGATAAAGTACCACAGAAGTACGGTAAAGTACCACAGAATGTATGATAAAGTACCACAGAAGTACCACAGAGTGTATGATAAAGTACCACAGAGCGTATGATAAAGTACAACAGAAGTACCACAGAGTGTATGATAAAGTACCACAGAGTTTATGGTAAAGTACCACAGAGTGTATGGTAAAAGTACCACAGAGTGTATGGTAAAGTACCACAGAAGTACCACAGAGTGTATGGTAAAGTACCACAGAGTGTATGGTAAAGTACCACAGAAGTACCACAGAGTGTATGATAAAGTACCAAAGAAATACCACAGAGTGTATGGTAAAGTACCACAGAGTGTATGATAAAGTACCACAGAAGTACCACAGAGTGTATGATAAAGTACCACAGAGTGTATGATAAAGAACCACAGAAGTAGGGTAAAAGTACCACAGAGGGTATGATAAAGTACCAAAGGCGTACCACAGAGTCTATGATAAAAGTACCACAGAGTGTATGATAAAGTACCACAGAAGTACCACAGTGTATGATAAAGTACCACAGAGTGTATGGTAAAAGTACCACAGAGTGTATGATAAAAGTACCACAGAAGTACCACAGAGTGTATGATAAAAGTACCACAGAGTGTATGATAAAGAACCACAGAAGTAGGGTAAAGTACCACAGAGTGTATGATAAAAGTACCACAGAAGTACCACAGTGTATGATAAAAGTACCACAGAGTGTATGGTAAAGTACCACAGAGTGTATGATGAAGTACCACAGAAGTACGGTAAAGTACTACAGAGTGTATGATAAAGTACCACAGACGTACCACAGAGTGTATGATAAAGTACCACAGAGTGTATGATAAAGTACCACAGAGTGTATGGTAAAGTACCACAGAAGTACCACAGAGTGTATGGTAAAGTACCACAGAAGTACCACAGAGTGTATGGTAAAGTACCTCAGAAGTACCACAGAGTGTATGGTAAAGTACCACAGAAGTACCACAGAGTGTATGATAAAGTACCACAGAAGTACCACAGAGTGTATGATAAAGTACCAAAGAAGTACCACAGAGTGTATGATAAAGTACCACAGAAATACCACAGAGTGTATGGTAAAAGTACCTCAGAAGTACCACAGAGTGTATGATAAAAGTACCACAGAAGTACCACAGAGTGTATTATAAAGTACCAAGAAGTACCACAGAGTGTATGATAAAAGTACCACAGAAATACCACAGAGTGTATGGTAAGAACCACAGAAGTAGGGTAAAGTACCACAGAGTGTATTATAAAGTACCACAGAAGTACCACAGAGTGTATGGTAAAGTACCACAGAAGTACCACAGAGTGTATTATAAAGTAACACAGAGTCTATGGTAAAGTACCACAGAGTGTATGGTAAAGTACCACAGAAGTACCACAGAGTGTATGGTAAAGTACCACAGAAGTACCACAGAGTGTATGGTAAAGTACCTCAGAAGTACCACAGAGTGTATGGTAAAGTACCACAGAAGTACCACAGAGTGTATGATAAAGTACCACAGAAGTACCACAGAGTGTATGATAAAGTACCAAAGAAGTACCACAGAGTGTATGATAAAGTACCACAGAAATACCACAGAGTGTATGGTAAAAGTACCTCAGAAGTACCACAGAGTGTATGATAAAAGTACCACAGAAGTACCACAGAGTGTATTATAAAGTACCAAAGAAGTACCACAGAGTGTATGATAAAGTACCAAAGAAGTACCACAGAGTGTATGATAAAGTACCACAGAAATACCACAGAGTGTATGGTAAAGAACCACAGAGTAGGGTAAAAGTACCACAGAGTGTATTATAAAGTACCACAGAAGTACCACAGAGTGTATGGTAAAAGTACCACAGAAGTACCACAGAGTGTATTATAAAGTAACACAGAGTCTATGGTAAAGTACCACAGAGTGTATGGTAAAAGTACCACAGAAGTACCACAGAGTGTATGATAAAGTACCACAGAAATACCACAGAGTGTATGGTAAAAGTACCACAGAAGTAGGGTAAAGTACCACAGAGTGTATTATAAAGTACCACAGAAGTACCACAGAGTGTATGATAAAAGTACCACAGAGTGTATGGTAAAAGTACCACAGAAGTACCACAGAGTGTATGGTAAAGTACCACAGAGTATGGTAAAGTACCACAGAAGTACCACAGAGTGTATGGTAAACTACCACAGAAGTACCACAGAGTATATTGTAAAAGTACCACAGAAGTACCACAGAGTGTATGATAAAGTACCACAGAGTGTATGGTAAAGTACCACAGAGTGTATGGTAAAGTACCACAGAAGTACCACAGAGTGTATGATAAAAGTACCAAAGAAATACCACAGAGTGTATGGTAAGAAGTACCACAGAGTGTATGGTGAAAGTACCACAGAGCGTACCACAGAGTGTATGATAAAGAACCACAGAAGTAGGGTAAAGTACCACAGAGTGTATGATAAAGTACCACAGAGTGTATGGTAAAGTACCACAGAGTGTATGGTAAAGTACCACAGAGTGTATGGTGAAGTACCACAGACGTACCACAGAGTGTATGGTAAAGTACCACAGAAGTACCACAGAGTGTATGGTAAAGTACCACAGAGTGTATGATGAAGTACCACAGATGTACCACAGAGTGTATGGTAAAGTACCACAGAAGTACCACAGAGTGTATGGTAAAGTACCACAGAAGTACCACAGAGTGTATGGTAAAGTACCACAGAGTGTATAATGAAGTACCACAGACGTACCACAGAGTGTATGGTAAAGTACCACAGAGTGTATAATGAAGTACCACAGACGTACCACAGAGTGTATGGTAAAGTACCACAGAGTGTATGGTAAAGTACCACAAAAGTACCACAGAGTGTATGATAAAAGTACTACAGAGTGTATAATGAAGTACCACAGGCAGTACCACAGAGTATATGGTAAAAGTACCACAGAGTGTATAATGAAGTACCACAGGCGTTACCACAGAGTGTATGGTAAAAGTACCACAGAGTGTATGGTAAAGTACCACAGAAGTACCACAGAGTGTATGGTAAAGAACCACAGAGTGTATGGTAAAGTACCACAGAAGTACCACAGAGTGTATTGTAAAGTACAACAGAGTGGATGGTAAAGTACCACAGAAGTACCACAGAGTGTATCAGTAAAAGTACTACAGAGTGTATGGTGAAGTACCACAGGCGTTACCACAGAGTGTATGGTAAAGTACCACAGAAGTACCACAGAGTGTATGGTAAAAGTACCACAGAGTGTATAATGAAGTACCACAGGCGTACCACAGAGTGTATGGTAAAAGTACCAACGAGTGTATGGTAAAGTACCACAGAAGTACCAGAGAGTGTATGGTAAAGAACCACAGAGTGTATGGTAAAAGTACCACAGAAGTACCACAGAGTGGATGGTAAAGTACAACAGAGTGGATGGTAAAAGTACCACAGAAGTACCACAGAGTGTATCGTAAAGTACTACAGAGTGTATGGTGAAGTACCACAGACGTACCACAGAGTGTATGATAAAGTACGACAGAAGTACGGTAAAGTACCACAGAGTGTATGGTAAAGAACCACAGAGTGTATGGTAAAGTACCACAGAAGTACCACAGAGTGGATGGTAAAGTACAACAGAGTGTATTGTAAAGTACCACAGAAGTACCACAGAGTGTATCGTAAAGTACTACAGAGTGTATGGTGAAGTACCACAGACGTACCACAGAGTGTATGATAAAGTACCACAGAAGTACCACAGAGTGTATGATAAAGTATCACAGAAGTACCACAGAGTGTATGATAAAGTACCACAGAAGTACCACAGAGTGTATGATAAAGTACCACAGAGTGTATGGTAAAGTACCACAGAAGTACCACAGAGTGTATGGTAAAAGTACCACAGAGTATGGTAAAAGTACCACAGAGTGTATGATAAAGTACCACAGGCGAACCACAGAGTGTATGGTGAAGTACCACAGGCGTTACCACAGAGTGTATGATAAAAGTACCACAGAGTGTATGATGAAAGTACCACAGGCGTACCACAGAGTGTATTTTAAAAGTACCACAGACAGAACCACAGAGTGTATTGTAAAGTACTGCAGAGTGTATGGTGAAGTACCACAGGCGTTACCACAGAGTGTATGGTAAAAGTACCACAGAAGAACCACAGAAGCATGATCGTAAAGAACCACAGAGTGTATGGTAAAGTACTACAGAGTGTATGGTGAAGTACCACAGGCGTTACCACAGAGTGTATGATAAAGTACCACAGAAGTATGGTAAAGTACAACAGAATGTATGATAAAGTACCACAGAAGTACCACAGAGTGTATGATAAAGTACCACAGAGCGTATGATAAAGTACAACAGAAGTACCACAGAGTGTATGATAAAGTACCACAGAGTTTATGGTAAAGTACCACAGAGTGTATGGTAAAGTACCACAGAGTGTATGGTAAAGTACCACAGAAGTACCACAGAGTGTATGGTAAAGTACCACAGAGTGTATGGTAAAGTACCACAGAAGTACCACAGAGTGTATGATAAAGTACCAAAGAAATACCACAGAGTGTATGGTAAAAGTACCACAGAGTGTATGATGAAGTACCACAGAAGTACCACAGAGTGTATGATAAAGTACCACAGAGTGTATGATAAAGAACCACAGAAGTAGGGTAAAAGTACCACAGAGAGTGCGATAAAAGTACCAAAGGCGTACCACAGAGTCTATGATAAAGTACCACAGAGTGTATGATAAAAGTACCACAGAAGTACCACAGTGTATGATAAAAGTACCACAGAGTGTATGGTAAAGTACCACAGAGTGTATGATAAAGTACCACAGAAGTACCACAGAGTGTATGATAAAGTACCACAGAGTGTATGATAAAGAACCACAGAAGTAGGGTAAAGTACCACAGAGTGTATGATAAAAGTACCACAGAAGTACCACAGTGTATGATAAAAGTACCACAGAGTGTATGGTAAAAGTACCACAGAGTGTATGATGAAGTACCACAGAAGTGCGGTAAAGTACTACAGAGTGTATGATAAAGTACCACAGGCAGTACCACAGAGTGTATGATAAAGTACCACAGAGTGTATGATAAAGTACCACAGAGTGTATGGTAAAGTA
Source organism: Lepomis macrochirus (assembly GCA_024633595.2). NCBI lineage: Eukaryota > Metazoa > Chordata > Actinopteri > Centrarchiformes > Centrarchidae > Lepomis > Lepomis macrochirus. Next base: position 94,318 of record JALXJV020000024.1, read on the forward strand.
CCACAGAAGTACCACAGAGTGTATGGTAAAGTACCACAGAAGTACCACAGAGTGTATGGTAAAAGTACCTCAGAAGTACCACAGAGTGTATGGTAAAGTACCACAGAAGTACCACAGAGTGTATGATAAAAGTACCACAGAAGTACCACAGAGTGTATGATAAAGTACCAAAGAAGTACCACAGAGTGTATGATAAAGTACCACAGAAATACCACAGAGTGTATGGTAAAGTACCTCAGAAGTACCACAGAGTGTATGATAAAGTACCACAGAAGTACCACAGAGTGTATTATAAAGTACCAAAGAAGTACCACAGAGTGTATGATAAAGTACCACAGAAATACCACAGAGTGTATGGTAAAGAACAACAGAAGTAGGGTAAAGTACCACAGAGTGTATTATAAAGTACCACAGAAGTACCACAGAGTGTATGGTAAAGTACCACAGAAGTACCACAGAGTGTATTATAAAGTAACACAGAGTCTATGGTAAAGTACCACAGAGTGTATGGTAAAGTACCACAGAAGTACCACAGAGTGTATGATAAAGTACCACAGAAATACCACAGAGTGTATGGTAAAGTACCACAGAAGTAGGGTAAAGTACCACAGAGTGTATTATAAAGTACCACAGAAGTACCACAGAGTGTATGATAAAGTACCACAGAGTGTATGGTAACAGTACCACAGAAGTACCACAGAGTGTATGGTAAAGTACCACAGAGTATGGTAAAGTACCACAGAAGTACCACAGAGTGTATGGTAAACTACCACAGAAGTACCACAGAGTATATTGTAAAGTACCACAGAAGTACCACAGAGTGTATGATAAAGTACCACAGAGTGTATGGTAAAGTACCACAGAGTGTATGGTAAAGTACCACAGAAGTACCACAGAGTGTATGGTAAAAGTACCACAGAAGAACCACAGAGCGTGTCGTAAGAACCACAGAGTGTATGGTAAAAGTACTACAGAGTGTATGGTGAAGTACCACAGGCGTACCACAGAGTGTATGATAAAAGTACCACAGAAGTGCAGTAAAGTACCACAGAATGTATGATAAAAGTACCACAGAAGTACCACAGAGTGTATGATAAAAGTACCACAGAGCGTATGATAAAGTACAACAGAAGTACCACAGAGTGTATGATAAAGTACCACAGAGTTTATGGTAAAGTACCACAGAGTGTATGGTAAAGTACCACAGAGTGTATGGTAAAGTACCACAGAAGTACCACAGAGTGTATGGTAAAGTACCACAGAAGTACCACAGAGTGTATGATAAAGTACCAAAGAAATACCACAGAGTGTATGGTAAAGTACCACAGAGTGTATGATAAAGTACCACAGAAGTACCACAGAGTGTATGATAAAGTACCACAGAGTGTATGATAAAGAACCACAGAAGTAGGGTAAAGTACCACAGAGTGTATGATAAAGTACCAAAGGCGTACCACAGAGTCTATGATAAAAGTACCACAGAGTGTATGATAAAGTACCACAGAAGTACCACAGTGTATGATAAAAGTACCACAGAGTGTATGGTAAAGTACCACAGAGTGTATGATAAAGTACCACAGAAGTACCACAGAGTGTATGATAAAGTACCACAGAGTGTATGATAAAGAACCACAGAAGTAGGGTAAAAGTACCACAGAGTGTATGATAAAGTACCAAAGGCGTACCACAGAGTCTATGATAAAGTACCACAGAGTGTATGATAAAGTACCACAGAAGTACCACAGTGTATGATAAAGTACCACAGAGTGTATGGTAAAGTACCACAGAGTGTATGATGAAGTACCACAGAAGTGCGGTAAAAGTACTACAGAGTGTATGATAAAGTACCACAGGCGTACCACAGAGTGTATGATAAAAGTACCACAGAGTGTATGATAAAAGTACCACAGAGTGTATGGTAAAGTACCACAGAAGTACCACAGAGTGTATGGTAAAGTACCTCAGAAGTACCACAGAGTGTATGGTAAAAGTACCACAGAAGTACCACAGAGTGTATGATAAAGTACCACAGAAGTACCACAGAGTGTATGATAAAGTACCAAAGAAGTACCACAGAGTGTATGATAAAAGTACCACAGAAATACCACAGAGTGTATGGTAAAGTACCTCAGAAGTACCACAGAGTGTATGATAAAAGTACCACAGAAGTACCACAGAGTGTATTATAAAGTACCAAAGAAGTACCACAGAGTGTATGATAAAAGTACCACAGAAATACCACAGAGTGTATGGTAAAGAACCACAGAAGTAGGGTAAAGTACCACAGAGTGTATTATAAAGTACCACAGAAGTACCACAGAGTGTATGGTAAAGTACCACAGAAGTACCACAGAGTGTATTATAAAGTAACACAGAGTCTATGGTAAAGTACCACAGAGTGTATGATAAAGTACCACAGAAATACCACAGAGTGTATGGTAAAGTACCACAGAAGTAGGGTAAAAGTACCACAGAGTGTATTATAAAAGTACCACAGAAGTACCACAGAGTGTATGATAAAAGTACCACAGAGTGTATGGTAACATTACCACAGAAGTACCACAGAGTGTATGGTAAAAGTACCACAGAGTATGGTAAAGTACCACAGAAGTACCACAGAGTGTATGGTAAACTACCACAGAAGTACCACAGAGTATATTGTAAAAGTACCACAGAAGTACCACAGAGTGTATGATAAAAGTACCACAGAGTGTATGGTAAAGTACCACAGAGTGTATGGTAAAGTACCACAGAAGTACCACAGAGTGTATGATAAAGTACCAAAGAAATACCACAGAGTGTATGGTAAAGTACCACAGAAGTACCACAGAGTGTATGGTAAAGTACCACAGAAGAACCACAAGTATCGTAAGAACCACAGAGTGTATGGTAAGAGTACTACAGAGTGTATGGTGGAAGTACCACAGGCAGTACCACAGAGTGTATGATAAAAGTACCACAGAAGTGCGGTAAAGTACCACAGAATGTATGATAAAGTACCACAGAAGTACCACAGAGTGTATGATAAAAGTACCACAGAGCTGTATGATAAAGTACAACAGAAGTACCACAGAGTGTATGATAAAAGTACCACAGAGTTTATGGTAAGAAGTACCACAGAGTGTATGGTAAAAGTACCACAGAGTGTATGGTAAAAGTACCACAGAAGTACCACAGAGTGTATGGTAAAGTACCACAGAGTGTATGGTAAAAGTACCACAGAAGTACCACAGAGTGTATGATAAAGTACCAAAGAAATACCACAGAGTGTATGGTAAAAGTACCACAGAGTGTATGATAAAAGTACCACAGAAGTACCACAGAGTGTATGATAAAGTACCACAGAGTGTATGATAAAGAACCACAGAAGTAGGGTAAAGTACCACAGAGTGTATGATAAAAGTACCAAAGGCGTACCACAGAGTCTATGATAAAGTACCACAGAGTGTATGATAAAGTACCACAGAAGTACCACAGTGTATGATAAAAGTACCACAGAGTGTATGGTAAAAGTACCACAGAGTGTATGATAAGAAGTACCACAGAAGTACCACAGAGTGTATGATAAAAGTACCACAGAGTGTATGATAAAGAACCACAGAAGTAGGGTAAAAGTACCACAGAGTGTATGATAAAGTACCAAAGGCGTACCACAGAGTCTATGATAAAGTACCACAGAGTGTATGATAGAAAGTACCACAGAAGTACCACAGAGTGTATGATAAAAGTACCACAGAGTGTATGGTAAAGTACCACAGAGTGTATGATAAAGAAGTACTACAGAGCATACGAGTGATGATAAAGTACCACAGACGTACCACAGAGTGTATGGTAAAGTACCACAGAGTGTATAATGAAGTACCACAGACGTACCACAGAGTGTATGGTAAAGTACCACAGAGTGTATGGTAAAGTACCACAGAAGTACCACAGAGTGTATGGTAAAGAACCACAGAGTGTATGGTAAAGTACCACAGAAGTACCACAGAGTGTATTGTAAAGTACAACAGAGTGGATGGTAAAGTACCACAGAAGTACCACAGAGTGTATCGTAAAGTACTACAGAGTGTATGGTGAAGTACCACAGGCGTACCACAGAGTGTATGGTAAAGTACCACAGAAGTACCACAGAGTGTATTGTAAGGTACAACAGAGTGGATGGTAAAAGTACCACAGAAGTACCACAGAGTGTATCAGTAAAGTACTACAGAGTGTATGGTGAAGTACCACAGGCGTACCACAGAGTGTATGATAAAAGTACCACAGAAGTACCACAGGTGTATGGTAAAGTACCACAGAGTGTATAATGAAGTACCACAGGCGTGCCACAGAGTGTATGGTAAAAGTACCAGCAGGTGTATGGTAAAGTACCACAGAAGTACCAGAGAGTGTATGGTAAAGAACCACAGAGTGTATGGTAAAGTACCACAGAAGTACCACAGAGTGGATGGTAAAGTACAACAGAGTGGATGGTAAAGTACCACAGAAGTACCACAGAGTGTATCGTAAAGTACTACAGAGTGTATGGTGAAGTACCACAGACGTACCACAGAGTGTATGATAAAGTACGACAGAAGTACGGTAAAGTACCACAGAGTGTATGGTAAAGTACCACAGAAGTACCACAGAGTGGATGGTAAAGTACAACAGAGTGTATGGTAAAGTACCACAGAAGTACCACAGAGTGTATCGTAAAAGTACTACAGAGTGTATGGTGAAGTACCACAGGCGTACCACAGAGTGTATGATAAAAGTACCACAGAAGTACCACAGAGTGTATGATAAAAGTATCACAGAAGTACCACAGAGTGTATGATAAAGTACCACAGAAGTACCACAGAGTGTATGATAAAGTACCACAGAGTGTATGGTAAGAGTACCACAGAAGTACCACAGAGTGTATGGTAAAGTACCACAGAGTATGGTAAAAGTACCACAGAGTGTATGATAAAGTACCACAGGCGAACCACAGAGTGTATGGTGAAGTACCACAGGCGTCACCACAGAGTGTATGATAAAAGTACCACAGAGTGTATGATGAAGTACCACAGGCGTACCACAGAGTGTATTTTAAAGTACCACAGACGAACCACAGAGTGTATTGTAAAGTACTGCAGAGTGTATGGTGAAGTACCACAGACGTACCACAGAGTGTATGATAAAGTACCACAGAAGTACGGTAAAGCACCACAGAATGTATGATACAGTACCACAGACGAACCACAGAGTGTATTGTAAAGTACTGCAGAGTGTATGGTGAAGTACCACAGAAGTACCACAGAGTGTATGGTAAAGTACCACAGAGTGTATGATAGAGTACCACAGACATACCACAGAGTGTATGGTAAAGTACCACAGAGAGTATGGTAAAGTACCACAGAGTGTATGGTAAAGTACCACAGAAGTACCACAGAGTGTATGATAAAGTACCACAGAGTGTATGGTAAAGTACCACAGAAGTACCACAGAGTGTATGGTAAAGTACCACAGAGTGTATGGTAAAGTACCACAGAAGTACCACAGAGTGTATGATAAAGTACCACAGAGAGATAAGACCACAGATGTAGGGTAAAGTACCACAGAGTGTATGATAAAGTACCACAGAAGTACCACAGAGTGTATGATAAAGTACCACAGAGTGTATGATAAGAACCACAGAAGTAACCACAGATGTATGATAAAGCGTACCACAGAGTCGTATGATAAAGTACCACAGAGTGTGATAAGAGCCTAGAAGTACCACAGAGTGTATGATAAAGTCACCACAGAGTGTATGATAAAGAACCACAGAGTGTATGATAAAGTACCACAGAGTACCACAGTGTATGATAAAAGTACCACAGAGTGTATGGTAAAGTACCACAGAGTGTATGATGAAGTACCACAGAATGTAACCACAGAGAGTAGTACCACAGAGTGTATGATAAAGTACCACAGAGGTACCACAGAGTGTATGGTAAAGTACCACAGAAGTACCACAGAGTGTATGGTATCCAAGAAGTACCACAGAGTGTATGGTAAAAAAGTACCACAGAAGTACCACAGAGTGTATGGTAAAGTACCACATGATGAATGTACCACAGAGTGTATGGTAAAGTACCACAGAAGTACCACAGAGTGTATGGTAAAGTACCACAGAAGTACCACAGAGTGTATGATAAAGTACCACAGAAGTACCACAGAGTGTATGATAAAGTACCAAAGAAGTACCACAGAGTGTATGATAAAGTACCACAGAAATACCACAGAGTGTATGGTAAAGACACCACAGAGTAGAGGTGAAAGTACCACAGGAGGTGTATTATAAAGTACCACAGAAGTACCACAGAGTGTATGGTAAAGTCACCACAGAAGTACCACAGAGTGTATTATAAAAGTAACACAGAGTCTATGGTAAAGTACCACAGAGTGTATGGTAAAAGTACCAAAGAAGTACCACAGAGTGTATGATAAAGTACCACAGAAATACCCACAGAGTGTATGGTAAAGTACCACAGAAGTAGGGTAAAGTACCACAGAGTGTATTATAAAGTACCACAGAAGTACCACAGAGTGTATGATAGAAGTACCACAGAAGTACCACAGAGTGTATTATAAAGTAACACAGAGTCTATGGTAAAAGCACCACAGAGTGTATGGTAAAAGTACCACAGAAGTACCACAGAGTGTATGATAAAGTACCACAGAAATACCACAGAGTGTATGGTAAAGTACCACAGAAGTAGGGTAAAGTACCACAGAGTGTATTATAAAGTACCACAGAGGTACCACAGGTGTATAAAGTACCACAGAGTGTATGGTAAAACTACAGAAGTACCACAGAGTGTGGTAAAGTACCACAGGTATGGTAAAGTACCACAGAAGTACCACAGAGTGTATGGTAAACTACCACAGAAGTACCACAGAGTATATGGTAAAGTACCACAGAAGTAGCCACAGGGTATGATAGAAGTACCACAGAGTGTATGGTAAAGTACCACAGAAGTACCACAGAGTGTATGATAAAGTGCCAAGAAATACCACAGAGTGTATGGTAAAGTACCACAGAGTGTATGGTAAAGTATCAGCGACGTACCACAGAGTGTACGGTAAAGTACCACAGAGTGCATGGTAAAGTACCACAAAGTGTATGGTAAAGTACCACAGAAGTACCACAGAGTGTATGGTAAAGTACCACAGAGTGTATGGTAAAGTACCACAGAAGTACCACAGAGTGTATGGTAAAGTACCACAGAAGAACCACAGAGCGTATCGTAAAGAACCACAGAGTGTATGGTAAAGTACTACAGAGTGTATGGTGAAGTACCACAGACGTACCACAGAGTGTATGATAAAGTACCACAGAAGTACGGTAAAGTACCACAGAATGTATGATAAAGTACCACAGAAGTACCACAGAGTGTATGATAAAGTACCACAGAGCGTATGATAAAGTACAACAGAAGTACCACAGAGTGTATGATAAAGTACCACAGAGTTTATGGTAAAGTACCACAGAGTGTATGGTAAAGTACCACAGAGTGTATGGTAAAGTACCACAGAAGTACCACAGAGTGTATGGTAAAGTACCACAGAGTGTATGGTAAAGTACCACAGAAGTACCACAGAGTGTATGATAAAGTACCAAAGAAATACCACAGAGTGTATGGTAAAGTACCACAGAGTGTATGGTGAAGTACCACAGACGTACCACAGAGTGTATGATAAAGAACCACAGAAGTAGGGTAAAGTACCACAGAAATACCACAGAGTGTATGATAATGTACCACAGAGTGTATGATAAAGTACCACAGAAGTACCACAGAGTGTATGATAAAGTACCACAGAGTGTATGATAAAGAACCACAGAAGTAGGGTAAAGTACCACAGAGTGTATGATAAAGTACCAAAGACGTACCACAGAGTCTATGATAAAGTACCACAGAGTGTATGATAAAGTACCACAGAAGTACCACAGAGTGTATGGTAAAGTACCACAGAAGTACCACAGAGTGTATGGTAAAGTACCTCAGAAGTACCACAGAGTGTATGGTAAAGTACCACAGAAGTACCACAGAGTGTATGATAAAGTACCACAGAAGTACCACAGAGTGTATGATAAAGTACCAAAGAAGTACCACAGAGTGTATGATAAAGTACCACAGAAATACCACAGAGTGTATGGTAAAGTACCTCAGAAGTACCACAGAGTGTATGATAAAGTACCACAGAAGTACCACAGAGTGTATTATAAAGTACCAAAGAAGTACCACAGAGTGTATGATAAAGTACCACAGAAATACCACAGTGTGTATGTTAAGTACCTCAGAAGTACCACAGAGTGTATGATAAAGTACCAAAGAAGTACCACAGAGTGTATGATAAAGTACCACAGAAATACCACAGAGTGTATGGTAAAGAACCACAGAAGTAGGGTAAAGTACCACAGAGTGTATTATAAAGTACCACAGAAGTACCACAGAGTGTATGATAAAGTACCACAGAGTGTATGGTAAAGTACCACAGAAGTACCACAGAGTGTATGGTAAAGTACCACAGAAGTACCACAGAGTGTATTATAAAGTAACACAGAGTCTATGGTAAAGTACCACAGAGTGTATGGTAAATTACCACAGAAGTACCACAGAGTGTATGATAAAGTACCACAGAAATACCACAGAGTGTATGGTAAAGTACCACAGAAGTAGGGTAAAGTACCACAGAGTGTATTATAAAGTACCACAGACGTACCACAGAGTGTATGGTAAAGTACCACAGAGTGTATGGTAAAGTACCACAGAAGTACCACAGAGTGTATGATAAAGTACTACAGAGTGTATAATGAAGTACCACAGACGTACCACAGAGTGTATGGTAAAGTACCACAGAGTGTATGGTAAAGTACCACAGAAGTACCACAGAGTGTATGGTAAAGAACCACAGAGTGTATGGTAAAGTACCACAGAAGTACCACAGAGTGTATTGTAAAGTACAACAGAGTGGATGGTAAAGTACCACAGAAGTACCACAGAGTGTATCGTAAAGTACTACAGAGTGTATGGTGAAGTACCACAGACGTACCACAGAGTGTATGGTAAAGTACCACAGAAGTACCACAGAGTGTATGGTAAAGTACCACAGAGTGTATAATGAAGTACCACAGACGTACCACAGAGTGTATGGTAAAGTACCAACGAGTGTATGGTAAAGTACCACAGAAGTACCAGAGAGTGTATGGTAAAGAACCACAGAGTGTATGGTAAAGTACCAACGAGTGTATGGTAAAGTACCACAGAAGTACCAGAGAGTGTATGGTAAAGAACCACAGAGTGGATGGTAAAGTACCACAGAAGTACCACAGAGTGGATGGTAAAGTACAACAGAGTGGATGGTAAAGTACCACAGAAGTACCACAGAGTGTATCGTAAAGTACTACAGAGTGTATGGTGAAGTACCACAGACGTACCACAGAGTGTATGATAAAGTACCACAGAAGTACCACAGAGTGTATGGTAAAGTACCACAGACGTACCACAGAGTGTATGATAAAGTACCACAGAAGTACCACAGAGTGTATGATAAAGTACCACAGAGTGTATGGTAAAGTACCACAGAAGTACCACAGAGTGTATGGTAAAGTACCACAGAGTATGGTAAAGTACCACAGAGTGTATGATAAAGTACCACAGACGAACCACAGAGTGTATGGTGAAGTACCACAGACGTACCACAGAGTGTATGATAAAGTACCACAGAGTGTATGATGAAGTACCACAGACGTACCACAGAGTGTATTTTAAAGTACCACAGACGAACCACAGAGTGTATTGTAAAGTACTGCAGAGTGTATGGTAAAGTACCACAGAGTGTATGATAAAGTACCACAGACGAACCACAGAGTGTATGGTGAAGTACCACAGACGTACCACAGAGTGTATGATAAAGTACCACAGAAGTACAGTAAAGCACCACAGAATGTATGATACAGTACCACAGAAGTACCACAGAGTGTATGATAGAGTACCACAGACATACCACAGAGTGTATGGTAAAGTACCACAGAGTGTATGGTAAAGTACCACAGAAGTACCACAGAGTGTATGATAAAGTACTACAGAGTGTATGACAAAGTACCACAGAATGTATGGTAAAGTACCACAGAACGTATGGTAAAGTACCGCAGAGCCTGAGGTACAATCCTGTGGTAAACGTCCCAAAATACCATACAAATCTCTCGAGTACTACAGGAAGTTACTACAGGAACGTGTGGTACAGTACCAGAGGAACATGAGGTACAAATACCACAGAAATGGTATGGTACTTCACCATGGGAAATTTTTGTACGGGTATACTCCTATTTATTGTAAATAACATTATGCAAACACAGCCCTCAAGCCTCACTTCTAATCCAGTTCTATGAATCAGCTTCTTCAATTATTCACACACAAAAACACAACCAAGGCAAAGGCAGCCTTCTTTCCCTTAAAACTTACAGCCACAACCCGCTTCAGCTCCTTCTGTTTCTCTCCCTCCAGCTGTTGCACTAGTTTAGTTTCACAGTCCTGCTCCCAGTGACAAATGAGCGCAGAAGCGATGCTAATATGTAATAACAGTGCTCTGTGTTTTTCTCACACACATGGTCGCCGTGGTTCCAGTCAGACAAAAACACCAACAAATACATTTTCTACAGGTTCTACGGGTAAAGCAAAAAATATTTGCCTACCTGTGGATGTCGATTTATTAAAAACATATTTATTTAACTCTTAGCAAATACTATTTAGGTGTACTTTGTGGAACTACATTGTTAAACAATTACACTTTTAGTGGGTTAAAATATATTTATGCCAAACATGCTTCATTGTGTAGGCTACTGCAAAATATTGTAATTTAAAAAAAAAAAAAACTTTATTGTTATTTATGTAATTGCCATGTTTCAGCCTGATTTCCAGAATTATGATTTTTAAAACATATTTTTTTAATATTAAAATATATTTTTCAAAAGCATATTATTTTCTTTATCTTTTTTCATTTCTTTTCTTTCTTTTATTTTTTTTAAATTAGGTAAATAGCTAGTTGAGATCAGAGAACTCTTTCATAAGGAGGACAGGAGAGGACAGACGCAGAGACTACCACCAAAAATTGTATTTCTTGGTGAGTTTATTATTGTTAGCAAAACAACACAATTGTGTTGGGCTCACTCTGGGTTTGGAAATATTTTCCTTGGTGGATAGCTCTAGTGTGCATTAGCCAATGCTAGCACGTGGATTTGCTATGAGAATAGATTTACAGTGTTTACAATGACACGCAAATGAAGAACTAAACAAGGTGGAAGTACTGGCCTAATGAAATATTTATTATATCTCATTTGCAACTGCATTTCTTTTCTTTTAGAGCTTCCTGGGATCATTGCCTCACTCTGATGGCTCAGAGGCCACAAACATCCCAAAGGACCAACTGGACCCTCACAAGCTCAATGTGCTTATAGGTATGTGTGGCTCCCAGGGACGGACTGGGACTAAAAAATGGCCCTGGACTTTGACTAGGCCTGGCCCAAAGCAATCGGCGCGTGGAAACTCGACAACAACAACAATAACGCCTGCCGCCTGACATGAGTGTCACAAGACTTTAATTGTGGCTCATGATACTATACCATCCAAATTAAAGCAGTAGCATGTTGACTAGATGTTGTTTTAAAAGCATATTATTCTAGATTAACTTGAATATTCACATATAAATGGAGGTCTCAACACACTGCAGTCCCTCTGGCTGAACCAATAAAAAACAGGTATCTAATCACAAAGTAAAGAGGTTTTAATAATCTTAATTAATTTATGCAGCAATTAATCTTACTGCACAAATAATAATACCACATTTAAATGTAAATACACCATTACCACCAAATGTAACTTCTGTATTCAAAATCTTCAAAGTTTGTAAGCATTAACTGTAACGTTACCAGCATTTTTAAAAGTAAAAGCATAACATATTTCTTAATATTAGCTACTGCATGTGGCATTTTACAGCTAAAATGTTGAAGTGTAGCTGTTTTAACTACTGTAATCATTAAAAATGTAGCAAGCTGAATATCACTTCCTAACATCATCCCTAGCAGGTAACTCTTTCTCCTCTCATGTTCCATACTTACTTGCCCTGTTTCTGCTTGTGGAATCAGCTCATCTTTCTGTCCCTCATCATCACTGGTGGCATGTTGCTGCATAGCTGTCTGGCTCACTTCTTCACTGCTGGGTCTGCTGCTAATATTTAACTGTGAGGTGCTGCTGCTGGCTGTGCTGCTAAATATTTCAGTTAGTTTGCGACATTTACCGGCTTCAGTATCTAAATTCCGCAGTTTTTTCTCTCTCGCCTTCTCAGCCCCACCCTTTTCTTTCCGTTTTTACCCGCGGACGCGTTATGCATATTGTTTGTTTGTTTCTATGCTTTTATCTAACGTATTTGCTGTTGGTTTCTTCCTCCGCTTCCACTTCTTCTTCTCCTTACTTGGCGGCCACGGCCAGTGCAGCTGGCATCCAACTTAAAGGTGCATTGCTGCCACCTACAGTACTGGAGTGTGAAACAGATTAGTGGGGGGAAAACAGGTGATGACTGCGTGTGTGGCGGGTGGTGGGCCGGCCCGCCGGCCGTCCTGGAGTGCCGGCCGTTCTGTGATTCTCCAGATCCCACAGATGGCCAGTCCGCCCCTGGTGGCTCCTGCACACCATCACTGTTCTTGCTCTCAATACATGTCAACGGGGTCAGACTAAATAAACAAATATTCTTGTGATAAAATAATTTTATTTAAAATATTGTTATACATTAAGTAATTGGCTACTTTTGTACTTCACAAATTGACTGCTGTGCTAATGTGAAACGACAATAACAGTTGTTAAGCAAGTCTGTATGTTTGTGTTATTTGCTGTACCTGTTGAATAACATTTTATCATATACAGCTCCTTGGCAGAATGCTCACTAGTGTGTATGTAATCGTGTTGTAATGGAAGAACTGAGGATTTACTGAGAGGGGTCCCTTGTGGAAAACCATTTCACCTCAGTGTTTCCCACACATATTGCTTTACTTGGGCGGGCCAGGCAGGTAAATTAACAGCAGCCCGAGTAAATTTGGCAACCCATTTTGATTGCAGTGCTGCACAACGCATATTCGTTCTCCTCACTCGGTCGCTCCCTCTCTCTCTGCTGCATGCTAACAACCCATCTGTGAATTTAATGGTTGGTATCATGAACACCATTGCACACTTTTAAAAAGTTATTAGCAAGCATGTAAGGGGCCTAGCCAATAAGGATAGCTATGTTAACTTTAGAATGGGCCTACAGCTGTCGAAGATAGCACGCTATTCATAACTGGTAGTCAATAGGTGCGGACAGCGTCGTTATTTTCAGCGATTTTGAGGTGATCACAGCTGTGAAACTTCTGCCTGAATTAGCTCTCCAATATATCCCAAAACTGGGAGAAATGGATACTTTGACACGGAGCTATTGAATGTAATAGACGCGAAAAATGACGAATGTTGAATATTAAACTAACTTCACCCCGGTCATTCGAGATGACTGTGGCTGACTTTCGCCGATTTGATAGGCTAGTCTAACGTGAGATGCAGGCGACTGCGGGGGCGGGGTATTAAAACATCGCCATCAGACCTTTTTATATACAGTCTATGCATCAGACACAAGCTACCTCTGGTAGACTGCGTGAGCTTACTGTGAGTTTACAATGATCAGGCAAAAGGTGGTTGCAATTTCGTGCAGCCAGAGAAAAACAACCTCGTGCGCCTGCCACCGTCTTGCTCCCGCAAGGTAATGTTATGTCATGGTGATGTGACATCATGGTGACATTTTGCAGCGCCAGGTGTGACAAATTCTGCCTGCCTGCCTGCCGAGAATTAGATGCACCTCGCGCGTGGTAACGCCCTTTTATGCTGAGAAAAGAGGTGGATGCACAACTTTGCAGGTAAATTAGCCTACATCATCTGTTCTGACAAATTATGCATCCACCTGTATAGGACTTTTTAAGACACTTTGCTGTGCTCATTGATCAACTGCAGTTATCACCACATATCTATTGCTAAATCTCAAGGAATGCTGCTTCTACTAACTACTCTAAACGTTTATGAAATATTTTGAATAATTTACCCCACAAAGAAGATCATAGCATTTAAAAGCAATATTTGGAAGTGCATGGAATTCTCGGCAAGCAAGCCAAATTCGGCACCTGCTAAAGTCGCCCCTCCCCCGCCACATTTACGCTGTCATTCTGTTGGAAACACTGCACCTGAACCTAAACAGTTAGCATCAAAACAGACATGATGTCATATTGTGTTTCAGCAACTTTAAACAAAATAAAAATTGTTAATTAATTAGTGGTAATATTTTTTTGATATAGACAAAATATTTCCTTTTCCCTTCCACAGATGCTGTGTGATAAAGCAGTTTCCAAATCCCATAGTGTCTGCAGTCACAGATGCAACAAGTCCTACTCAGAGATACCGAGATCAAGATCCACTTCAAGGAGAAGGATTGTGACATTTTTCAGTTTCAGTTTGGTTCCACCATTTGTACTGTATGCTTGTGACGGAGTACCTTCACTACAGTTGAGTAAGTGCTTGGACTGCCATACCGATGAGCCTGGCTGCCGTTGCTGTCAAAGTTGCATGGTACCCTGTAGAACTGGGTTTGAAATTGGGTAGGGTGACTGCTCTCGCCTTTGGCCGCATATGGTGTCCCATGATGGGATGTGTATAGTGTACTTTTAAGTAATACTGAGCATATGTCATCATTTTACTGATTTTATTTTTATTTGAAGGTATTTTGGTCAAGATGTGATACATTGCTGCTGTACCTTCTGTAAGTGCATGCACAAAAGTGCTACTTAAGTATATTTCTTTTTCACTTGGAAGTGATTGGGCGGTGCAGCTGATCAGACTGATCTGGTATCAGGACAGATAACTCAAGTGTATCACTGCAAAGTCTTATATTTGAGTTGTTTTATGATTCACTGTCATGTTAAAATCTGTGTTCATTGTAGGTCTGAACAACAAAAGCCCCACACACAACTTTCTTTATTACTTTTGTCCCATCGGCATTTATTATGGAGACTATTAAAGTCAGAGAGTGTCGGAGAGTTTGTCAGCAAGTATGTTTTAAATAATTTCATTCCTGTTTAGTCACATGTGAGGCTGATCATTCCTATGTTTAGTCCAAATATACAATGATAAAACATAGTACACGTAAGGAGTCGGACAAGTCACTAAACTGCACCAAAGTATCTAATGAAGCAAGCAAACCATCTGACAAAAGCAGCCAGCAGCTCTGCTAGGACAATCAGCTGATGAAACTACGAATAAAAGTGCTGCTTTGCTAAAAAAAAATCATTGGATTGATATGATGGAATGCAGTGATGATCAGTGACGAGTGATGTGCAAATAAAGATAATTTCAATTTCCCTGAAACATTTTGGCTACTAAATCCAAAGACATCATGATTATATTCTGGATTATTCAATAACGAATTTACAATCAGAATCAATAATTATAATTAATAAACCTCTAATTATTTATGTGCAGGTGTTTGTTAAACAGGTAACAGAGGATCATGCTGCTCTGCACTGAGAACTGGGAAAATGTATTAGTACCAACACAGTGCACATGTGCAGACACAAACTCCATCAAAAATCTCTATGCTGTTAGAGTTAACTGACAGCTGATCCATCTGTGATCAGCTGCTGCCGAAATGAACGTCGCTTTAGGTGACGCTTCGGAGGAAAGGCCGTCTCATGTCTCTTAAAACATATTTCCTCGTGCCTTCTCTCCTTGCTTGGTTTCCTTGCATCTCTCCATGCATCCCGGGCGGGACTAACACGCAAGGAAAAGACGCAAGCGAGGGAAACGTGGATGCAATTAATAGACTTGAGAAGCAACCATAGACTGTATATGTAGCCGGGGTGTCTAGCCCTTTAAGCTTTGTGCAACGTCTCACTCCTCTCTCTCCGTTTAACGTCATATGCGGAAGTGCCAACATGGAGGACGGGAGAGAGGCTTCCACGAATTCACTTCTGAAAGATGGTAAGAACAGCTTTATGAACGGCAGTGACGATGTGTACCGTATTTTAATGTGTTCGCCGATAGTTGTAAAACATATTAATAACAGCTTTGTCAAATTTCCTAACTGTTAACTGTAACATTACTGCAAAAGCACTGTCAGAGCTAACCAGCTTAGAACGTCCCATATAACGTTAACGTTATTCATATTCCTTTGTGACGCGTTTGCCCGTGTGACATTTCCCGAAAACCGCCTATAGGCACTAGAAATACAGTTTGTACTATTGGTGATATTATGTCTATAACCGGTAAATCACACCGGTGACAGAGAGTAAGAAACGTTTGTGGATGTAACTGCAGCAGGCAGTGTGCATGTTCACTGCTCTGATCCAGTCTGCTGAGAGAGAATCTAGGAGGGGGTTAGGAGGGGCTAGCTATATCACTGACTGATATAGCTAGCCCCTCCTAACCCTATGAACTGTTATGAGTGTGATGCTGTGTCTGCAGAGTGCTATGCTGATTTCCTGGCAGAGGAGTTTGATGTAAAGACTTACACCGCTCAAGCAATTCACCATGCTGTCATTGCTGAGCAGCTGGCCAAGCTGGCACAGGGTATCAGTCAGCTGGACAAGGAGCTGCACAGCCAGGTACCAACCCAACACCATAACACAGCCACACTGACTCATGAACTTCTAGTAGACATGGCCAAATTAAGTTTCGTTTCTAAGAGTTAAATTTTTTTGCCGTTCACACATAGAGGATCACTGTTCCATACTTTGACGTGGGTGAGTGAGTGACTTACATTTTATGTTGATTGTTTCAAATTCGGTGACAATAAATCTTCTCTGGAAATATTGTTGTTTGTGGGAATTAGAGCTGCAACAATTAGTTGATTATTTAACTTGTTGATCGACGGAAAATCTGCAATTATTGATCATCAATCATTTGTTCTGAGTATTTTTTTTTTCTGAGAACAAAATGTGATGGGCATCTTTCACAATTTTATTAAGGGCTTAATGATCAGTAGTTAGAAAGTACATTTATGTGTGGTACGTGTTGCGTGTGGTAGCTCGTTCCACCATCGTGGTGTCACAGATGAGAACAGCCGGGACTGGGATTGCTAGGTTGTTTGCTATGTTGCTTAAATCATGAGACTCCATTTTGACCCGGATTATTTTTGCTTGAAAAGTAAAAGATAATAGTCCTTAACTGTGTGGCCAAATAGTAGAATTTAAAGTTGGGACACTTTAGCCCTACTTGACAGTCTTACTACATTATATTCTTTTTTTAAAAATGTTACCTCCCGCTATCTGAATTGTGTGTTTCCCTTTATACAAATACCCCACTTATTAAGTGTTCCTTCCACAAAGTTTCTGAGAAGAACATTCACTTATTTTTTAAATATAATTACTATTGACATGGCTTTTTTGTTCCCTGGGAAAGTAATAAAATGTGTTGTTTGTCATTCAATTATGTGCTTTTTCATATTTTATAATAATAACAATAGCACCACCTCCCAGCTCATTCACTGGTCACGAGTTGCCACCTGTTGGAGATCCCAGCACTCTACAGCAGTAAAACCATAGCTAGCTGCAATAACAAAACAAAAACAAAGATTGTATTGCTATATTACCAATCAAAACAGATCAGCTTATAGAGGATTGGCAATCAGTATTGACACAGAAAAATTGATCGGGGCATCCCTAACTGGAACCCACAAGATTAGCACTAGCCCACTATGTTTTAGGATGTTTTATCAGATTAAATGCAAATCATTTATACTTCAACCACTGTTCTCCATTTCTTAAGGCATGTCATGTTTTAGACTGATTTTGTACCTTCCAGGCAGCAGTTTGGTTCAGTTTAGCTTATATTCCAGTAATAGGTACCATTATAGGAGCCAATCCATATATATTTCTACTTTTTCCTTCCAGGTGGTAGCCAGACATGAAGACTTACTGTCTCAGGCGACTGGGATAGAGTCTCTTGAAGGTAAAGAGCCACATTTACGTATGTTACCCCTATCATTTCAAGATTTTTTTTTTTTTTTTTCAGGAACAGCTTCATGGACATGTTTTCCCCCTTTCTGGCTGCCGTTGGTTTCAGTTCATTTCAATACACTGCACAAATTAGTTGCACACACTTGGTTGTGACCCATTATAGTCAACATTTCGTCACCTTTCAGGTTATATTGTTTTAGCATTATGATGCAACTGTGCAGTGAGCATTTTGAAAACTTTTCCCATTGGTGCATTCATTCATATATATTATAAAAATAAACCTATTAGACTCATCAGCAAGCCCTCCTCCAGCCAGTTTTAACTGCCATTTTTGGCGAACGTTCTTTCTCAAACAGAGAATGGGGGTGTGGTCAATAGTCAGACGTAACATTACCATGACAACCAAAAACTGACCGGCTGGAGTGTTCACTAACGACATGCTGTGTTAACATCACACTTTACTGTCTGGCAGGAGTAGCTATTATGTGCGCGTATCAGCTGTTATCAATCACACAGTCGATGGTCCTGTCACACGCTGCACACGATAACTCCCACTACGTTTTATAGTGCGCTTACTTTACCGCGGGGGTGTGGGGGGTGCGTCCGCCGATGCATTGGTAAAACGGCCGTCAGTAAAATGCATGTTGCAGACTGTATATAAGACGGTGGCAGGTGAAAGTGCGATGCGTTTTCTGTCAACTGTCCTCCAACACCACACGCACAAATGTCATAATGAACTAGTGGTGGGCCATTATCGGCGTTAACGTGCTGCGTTAACGTGAGACTCTTATCGGGCGATAAAAAAAATATCGCCGTTAATCTATTCTCAAAGTTGAGTTGGGAGCTGGGTCTATACTACGCAAGCTATGATGACTTTCACCTTGAAATTTTAGCGCAGATGTATACCTAGCCGAATTGCACAGTAGGGGGCAAGAACAAGTCTTCAAACCTGTGTGTTTGCCTACTGTGAAATTACAACATCAAACGTGACGTGCTAACATGGATGCAGCTGTTGCTGCGTTCCATTTACCTCGGAGGTTGGAGCTGGGAATGACGTCACACCCGAGATGACGGCGTTAACAACCTCGCTCAGCCAGCTGTTTGTTTACAACTAGCCAGGTTAGTTATTGATACGCCGGTTGATTAAAAAACGCATTGTGCGGTATTTACTCCACTAACTGTAGCAACATCGTCCACAGACAGCTGTTGGACAGCACTTTGTGTACGAACATTTCTGAAGCTGCCAGGTTTGCTTCTGGGAAAATTTACTTTTAAGAAGCTTCCCAATGGAAAATTCGACAAGACTAAGGTTGTTTGCACCTTGTGCAATGCAGAATTAGTTTACTGTAGGAGTTCTTCCAGTCTCAAGTAGCCTACCACCTAAATGCAAAGCACATCACACGCTACACACAAGTAGCCTACATCTTATTGAACATGATTTATTTTCATCACCAATTATCATAGTACAACAGCTTTCTCAAGCAGTTTGTGATGCATTTTGGAAACAGGAGATGAGCCTCTGGTCTAATGTGCCCCCTGGCTTGAAACCTGGCTTGAAACCCGTTCGCACACATATTTTAAATCCCTTCGGCAGAATTCAAATGAGCCATTTTAATCTAGATTAATCTAGATTAATTTCAAGATTAATCTAGATTAATCTAGATTTAAAAAAATTAATCTATGCCCACCTCTATAATGAACATACCTGCTGTAAGTTAAGTAAATAACATGATAACTTGTTTAGCTAGCTCACAACGATGTTTATGGTTTGATGCTCTGACTTAACGAGGTGTGACGGCGTGACAGTTTTTACGGAGGCGTGACAGTGCGCCTGCACAAGCTTGGAGAATGACGTATACACTGGAGGGGGGCTTTAAGCTTTTTTAAAAAAAAAATTGTGGTCAAAGTTGTAGTTGTGTAGTGATGGCAATGGAAACACGGATTGATTTGAGCAAGTCTGCCAGAATCTTACATTACATCCCTGTTTAATGGAAGTTGCTACCACATTGTCACTTATATTGTTATTTTGCCTACGTTCAGATATTCTAATTGTTTGCCCGAGAGGTTTAATTTTATGATAACATTCATGTCATCATTGTAATAATTTTCTGAAATCAGCTGTGCTCAGACCTTTTCACCAGATCACATGGCACAACCTTTTTAAATTTAATCTTTCAACAATATTTTGAAGCAATGATAATTGGATAATTATACAAAATTATTGTAAGAGCAGTGACCTGTTTTTCAAATTCTTCTCTTCATCTGTTGCATTTAAAGCAGTGGTTCTCAACCATTTTTGGGCCAGCGCCCCCTTGTCCACTATCCAGATCCCTTACCGCCCTCCATCAAAAAAAATGTTGACTATTTGCCCTAAATATATTTAGATTTTTTTATTGTTATTAAAAACATGGAAAATGTAACAAAAAACATGTGAAAAGTAATTATATTTAACTAATAAGTAAATGCTCCTCCCAGAAACTGTGTATAAAGCAAAATACTGTTTTCTTGGATGGGGCACTTAATAAGTGGGGGGTATGGGGTTCTCCCCCAGAAGATTCTGAGCATTAAACACTTAATTTCGTGCATTCTGGTGAAAATTTCTCCCCTAATTTCTGCCTTTTCTGCACCAATTTAGGGTGGAAATGTCTAAAAATTCAGGTGACAATTCAAAATATATAATAGAATATAATGTAGTGAGGCTCTCAGGCATTTCTCTTGCTTTTTATTATTTTTCTCCTGTAGATCAACTTATTTAATATCATCCCTGCTGAGTCACCACACATGATTAAGTCTTACCTCCTCTTTTGTGGGGAAGTAACATATTTGAATGTGTTTATGGCCCCTTTTCATCTCAGTGAGAAATGAATCCGTTTTAATTCAGTAATTGACTGGACTTTAGCTCCTGTCAGTGTTTCCCACAGAATGACAGTGTAACTGTGCTGCAGCTGCACAGCATGCTAACCTCGAAAACCCAGATGCATTTTAACATTAACTTAGCTCTCCTTGTTAGCTAGGCCCCTTACATGCTTGCTAATAACTTCTATTAGCTGGGTCTTCGACATTGGCTGCGTTGTGCTCCTGCGTTCACGAGGGAGAGAGAGCGATAAATCGAGGAACAGGTGAGAGAAAGAGAGAGAGAGAAGGGGACGAGCAAGAGGATGAGCTCTGCGAATTCGCGCTGCCTGCAGCTCTGCAGTCAAATACGATTTTTAAATAGGCTTGGTAAAAAAAATCAATATGTTGCGGTCAGAGATGATATTGTGGCAGGCCGCCACAAATAAATGAACGTATGGGAAATACCGTGACTTGCCTGCTCATGTTCAAAACTTTCTGCACATTCAGAATTTCTCCCACAGATCTGTGTTCTCAGACATGTAAAGAAAAAAAGACGTTATAGGAGACTAATGTCATTAGCCAATTTAAAGAGAATTCATAATATTTTACTACATGCCCTGTACTGCATTATGTTACTGATTCACTCGAAGTAAGTTACCCCCTCGCCGTCTAACAGACAAAACTGAATGAGAACGGAACTAACCGACAACACCCGATCACTCAGAAAGCTCTCAAATAATTCCACATAGCTTAACTTCAGCACCTCTGATAAAGTGCTGCTAACAGTCCCCAACAGAGCAAGACAGGGCTTCAGTTTTTAACGTTACATTTTTATAGCTGACTGAAGCTACCTATATGTCCACTTTGGCACAAACTGTCTCACAGCGCGCGAGAAGGGTCGACGTCACTCGCTGGTGTCGCAGCAAAGTTGCTTTCAGGGTGAGTCCGACAGCAGAATATCCCTGTTGTAAATGTGTAACCACTGCGATAACAAGACGTTCACGGTGTATTCCTCAGAGAAATAAACACTTTTCCACCTAGAAAGAGAGCGTCAGTTTTCTAGCGTTTACACAGTAAACGCAATGTGGGTAAAATTTTAGAGATGATACTCTGACTTCCCGTTCCCATGAAGGCAGCACGAAGCTGCACCACAAGTAGCTGAAGGAAAAAAAATACAGTCTCGTCCAGTCGCAGTGGACTAAACTGGCAGGTTTCAATGTTGCAGACCACAATTTTTGCAAGTAGTTCTAAGTTTAAACTCATATTGTTGTGAATCTTAAATGTAAACTCACCTTAGAATTTCCAATCAACAAACGCCCCCCAAAAGCAGCGCCCCCATCGTCCTCGGAACGCCCCCCTGGGGGGCGGTACCGCCCCCTTTGAGAAACACTGATTTAAAGGGTTTTAACACAAGGGGGGAGCCAGCATTCTTCAGATGAAGTGTGAACAAAGTACCTCTTAAAATCAGTTTCAAAATATAATGAAATAAAACTATTTTTATTGTTGTTGTTTTCAGGGGTCCTTCAGATGATGCAGACAAGGATCAGTGCTCTGCAGGCAGCTGTTGACAGGTAAATCTGTTTTCCTTTAGCTTTAGCTTTAGTCAGATTAGATCAAAGTATCAAGGTAACTCATTTATCCTTATCACAAGGTTGTACAACCATTTTAAATGAAAGATGTGTTTATTGTCAGCATTTAAATGGGCATTATGTAGTTTCCAGCGTCCACTAGCGGTGCGGTTCTAGTGGGGTGTTCGAGACTGGTCGGAACTGGGATATTTCCCAGTTGAAACGTCCGACTTCCGACATCGAAGCGTTCCAGGTGCATGGTGGTGCATGATGCCGAACATGAACAAAAATCATGGCTGACCGTGACAAAGTGTACACACTGGTTGCACCCTCAGCAGTGCTTTAGGTGCTTATTAAAAGGATGGCAGTTTAACTGCAACAACTGACATAAATTGCCCGTACGTTGCTAGTTCTGTGTTCCCCTCTGGCTATATAAGTTTGTAGCCCTCAAGTCAGTCAATGTTGTAGGTTACAATTCCTAATGTATTCCTAATATTCCTAACAATAACTAAAGCAGAAAATATTTTTTTTCTTTACTGTGGCTAGCCTAATGTGCAAAACATATTTCTCCATCAGTATACATGCAGAACAGGTTTTAGGCCTACTATATGATCGTATGTATTATTTTAATTTAAATACATGCAAATATACATTTCCATGGGTGCTGACATTGTTTGCTGACGTCATTCAGCTGCTCCTCATGAAGTCGGGGTACAAATTTTTTTCTTTGAGTTCACAAGTAGGAAATCCAACTTCAAGTGGTGTTCCAGGATAGTTTTTCTAGTTGGAGGTCGGAAATTTCCCAGTTCCGAGTTGCCTGGAACACAGCATTAGATTACTACCAGGTGTGTGCTCATACACATACTCACTTGAACTCATGAGCGAGCATAATCCCAAACACAACCGCTTTCATACAGAGATCCTGCACTAAACGCAGAAACACCAGCATGCAGGCTGTGGCTTTTCACTCAGACATGTTCAGGTTCTGTTACTTCAACGTTCCCGTCTCAGAGGCAGACCAACACCGGCCCCGTACCTTTCATTCAGCGCAGCAAGCCGCATATCGACACAATCCTTGCAAAAAAAAGGCAGAGTGACAGCAGCTATAGACAGACAGAGCTGGTAAATTCCCACTGCAACGTTACAATAATAGTTTTATCAGCGGCAGGTTGAACTAATCCACACTCGTTACATGATCATGGTACATTTACTGCATTTAGCCGACGTGCTACATCGTTTGCTCGCCTGCTGCTTTCAGTAAATATCTTTTACTAAGTTATCTGTGAATCTGTCACCGGAGGCTCAACAATGTCAACACAGCTACATGATAATGAAACAGTTAATGAGCTGGACTGAATATTATAACGAGATTATGTCACAATTTATAACAGTTAGACCACAGTAAGTAACTTTACTGTAACTAACTTTAGTGTTAGTGGATGGCTCTTCCTCTGGGTTGTTGTGAACATTTTGTTGTACACAGCATGGAGAAGCTGTGTACTTGAGTATTGGTAAAACCACAATAAACCTAAAGTAAACGTTACGAAGCAAACTGCGGTAGGTCTGAGCTACTGTAGCTTTTTACCGTTAGCGTTACATTCTTTCTTGCAGGCTTAATCAACAGCGGTACACAGGATAGTAACATGGGTCTCGTTAGTGTTGAAGTAATGTGAAAGTGATATAACTTTGCACCGGATAACATTAGCAACTGTTCGGCGTTAGCCGGCAAGCTAATGTGACTTTCTCTGTGTTTCTCCAGCTTTACCAATGCTCATTTTGTTCTTACTCGACATTATTTGAACCTGTTTGGTCTGATGGGCTTCAGCACATAAAACTTTATTGTTGTTTTGCATCCTTGCGTGGAGTCTGTGTTTTGTTCCGAGACTATTGTTTTATAGTGTTAGTGGACTGCATGTCATTAGCTGCCGTGTTGTTGCTGTAGTATGAGAGAGGCTCGGGAGCGCGCACAGACCAGAATTCCATCCGGAAACCTCACATCAAAAGCAGAATAGTGGCTGATACAAACAATGGAGAAAACAGGCGTGTGCTTCATTTACAAGTGAGTTTTGAGCCCATTAACAATAAGGCAATGCAATAAAGCATTTCATGCCATTTATATAATGACAATATAATAGCATAATAATGCAAGTAAACTGTTTTTTTATAACTTGTTTTTATTGAGATCAAACAGTGCAATTCACAACATACAAATGCGATATCCTGGATGGTACAATATACATGGATACATCCCTGCGTCTAGCACTCCCCAAAAGCCTTTATGTCATCCATAGAGAAAAAAAGAAATAGATAAATATAGCCAGCGTAAGCATCACAGTATAGACAAGATGTATGTACATTTAACATAAATATCATGGAATATACATTTGAATAGGGGACCACTTGTCCATAATTAAGTCAGTTTTCATCTGCAGTCTTGCTGTAATTTGTTCCATATAGTACACTTCCTTCACCTTATTCTTCCATTGAGAGACTGTGGGGGGCTGCGGTCTCAACCAGGAGACTGTAATCATTTTCTTAGCAAGTACAAGCAGGATTTTTAAGAGATGAAATGACAATTAGACCTGATTTTGTTCTCAAAAATTCCCAGAATAATAGAGGATGGGTCCAGTGGAATGTCAATACTCAAACACTTACTAATTTCATCTTGTTTGTCTTTCCAATAGTTCAATAATTTTGGACAATCCCAATATATATATATATATATATCATCTCCCACAAAACTACAAATTTTTAATTTGCGGACGTTTGTTTTGCCAAATAAATTTAGAGAGCCATTTATTTAGTGTAGTGAATGTGGACATGGGAATATGTATAGGTTATGATTGGAAAAAAAAAAAGAGTAATCTAGGTAGAACGTTCATTCTAATGGTTTCTATTCGCCCTATAAGTGAAAGAGGCAAAATTTCCCATCTTGCTAAATCTTTCTTGATTTCATTCAGTAATTTCCCATAGTTTGCTTTAAACAACTGTGATGGTTGAGGGGTTACAAAGGTTGCCAGATATCTAAATCCCTGATTAGACATTCGAAATCTAAATCTACTCGTTAAATTTGTGGGTAGGCGGCCATAATAACATTGCTTCTGATTTAGTTGGTTAATTTGGTAGCTGAGAGTCTGCCATATTCCTCTAAAGTTTCAATAAGTAAAGGTACGGATGTGGCCGGATCGCTGATATATGCAAGAATGTCATCTGCAAAAAGTGAAATCTTGTGCTCCTTCTTATTTTTATCTACATAACCCTTAATTTTGTTATTCAGTCTAATTAATGCTGCCAGGGGTTCGATGTTTATAGCAAAAAGCAAGGGACTTAGGTAATCCCCCTGAGTAAACTATTTTTTAAGAATATTCAGACATTAGAATTAAAATGTCAATTAAAAAAAAATCCTAATTAAATAAAACATATATAATTAAAGCTGCAAGCAGCGTTGGGCGGGCCCTCACACTTTGACGTGGCCGTAGTGCAGCAGACGGAGGTCAAGAGACGTGCCTCTGTATTATCGCGTGTTATGGAGCTATCATAAAGGAGCCAAATGTCACTTTGCGTTTCCCCTATGTGGCGCTAGAGAAAATCCGCTATTTAGATGTTGTGTGCCAATACAAGACATTGTGATAATGGACTGTAAATTAAGTGACTTTTTGGTATGACAATAATTGAATATTGGCATGTAGATGTGTTCAGGGCACGACTCATATCAACCAATTAAAATTTGGGACAGATCTGAGCATGTACACTGAAGTTATAACAACTTTGAGTTTCATGGCGAATCATCAATATTCGAGGCCATGCCACAGACAAAAACTCTGTGAGCACAACACAACTTTTCATCGTCGATGCCTCTGGATTGCACAGCAAAAATTTGAAGTTGGTCGAATTATTGAACTCCTACAGAATTAAAGTATGGTAAAAGGCCATTAATGGGCTTAAATTGAACATTCAAATCAAAATGGCAGACTTCCTGTTGGGTTTTGGGTATTGCCCCAACAGGCCTTTTTGTGCATCTGGGCATGATACATGTGCCCAAATGTTTCATGCATCTAGGTGAAACAGGGCTACCAGTAAGTGGCACTATGAGTATGAGAAGATGTTGGCCTGTAAATGTGTTCAGAGTGTGACCCTCATCAAACATATGAAATTTGGCACAGATATGAGCATGTACAGTGAAGTTACAACAACTTACCGTGTCATTGCGACACAGCTGCACACAATACAAAACAATCAATCACAAAATCAATCAAAAACATACAATTATGAGTGTTGGGAGTAGTACATAACAGCATGAAACATGACACTTGAACTTGTTGCCTACAGGCGGTGCTATGACCTGTATTTGTTGGCATAGCGATGTGTTCGGGGCAGGACTCTTATCCTACATGTAAATTTTTTTTACAGATGTGAGCATGTATACTGAAATTACAACAACTTCTTGTTTCATGGCGAATTATCAACTTTTGACACCATGCCACACCCATCCATGAAAACTCACAGATAGCACAACTTTTCATCATCAGTGCCTCTACATTGCACAGCCAAAATCTGGTGTGCATGCATTAAATGAAACTCAGCTTTCAAACAGCAACCTCTTTGGGAACCAGTCCATACACATTTTCAGAATCATGTTAAAACAAGAGAATGACAATTTTAGTCTTTCCGTCAAGATTACAACTCTGGACTAAGGCAAAATAGAAACCAAAAGTCTGACATTGATTATTGATATTTTCAAGTTTGTCCTTTCATCCACTTACCGAGTAGGCTATACAAATGAACGAAATGCCGATTCTCTATATGCTATATAAATAAAATGTTTTTTATTGTTACTTCACTTCCCTCAAACAGCCAAAAATGGCATGGTTGGCCCCACTTCCTGCCTTTTTAATAGATTATATCTTAAACAACATCCTGATTTGTAAAATAGTGCAAACAAAGTACCAAAAAACAGAGATGATTCAAAGTTCTTAAATGTTCACGTTATAAGGTACAAGGTTGGTAAGTTTCTGCAGTGTAAATGGTCCGTATGATGCCTGTATGCACGTCCCTGGTTCTTAATGAACCCATGCATATTTTTTCAGGATAAGGACAAAGATTGTTGACCCGTACAACAAGATTGTGGCCAGGATCACCCAGCTTGCCAGACTACAGGTAACTCTCCACCACACACTCACTGTTCTGTTGCTGTGTGTCAATCAGTTTCTCTTTTCAGATGGCAGAATAAATGCATAGACAGTTTTTTGTGGGGCTGTTTTACCAAAGAACATTGTTTTACTTTAGTTTGGAAGCTTTCCAAAACCCACAGAGAAAGTGTGGGAGAGAGGTTCAGCATTTGCCTATATGTAGGCAAGTCATTTGTTGTGTGCAGAGCTTCAAGCTTCTGTGTATCCACGAGCAAGCAAGCAAGCACATGTGCGTGCAACTCAGTAAGACCACTGGGCTGCAGTTCTCCTGTTTGTGCAGACGAGGGAAATCATGATGAAATATTGATGAAACAGCGGCTGTAAAAAGGTCAGTGAGATTCTGAGGGCTCTCTCCTGGGCTAATGGCCTTGCTGCACCCAGATTTTTTCTCTGTATTCGTATGTACAACGTGATCACTCTCTGTCTTGTGTCTGGCCCGATGTGACTCAAACAACAGCAGATCAGTCCAAGGGCTCTGCTTGTCATTTTTCCCCCTTGTCAACAACACAATGTCTTCCTCTCGGGCTGCCTCAGATAATGACAATGGACACGCACGTTCTGGAGATATCAGCCCTATGTTACATAGTGCCTCTTTAAAAAAAAGGTCCAGTTGAAATGAATGAGAATATTGTTTTGAATCAGTATGAATGGAACCCACGTATATGTACAAACTATAACTCAATTGGCTAATTAACATTGTTGTGCGTCTGCTGCATCACTGTGTGGGAACAACAGACTAGCCAAAACACCCCACATACGGGAGCTGCCATTTTGTGCTGGTGACATCATTTGGAGCCAGAGTTTGTGCAGTAGTGATCGGGATCTGGCTCCCCGGTATAAAAGCTCCACCCATACTCCCGGCCGACTCAAGGCAGGGCCCAGCTGGCCTTTTTTTTTTTATATATATGTACATATACATGTTTTCCGAGGAGCCAAGCACCAGCTACTGGTGGATAGAGCAGTCACTCGAGACTGCAAGACCAGACAGACCAATCTGTGCACTGCCTGGATTGACTACAGGAAAGCCTACGACTCAATGCTACATAAATGGATACTGGAATGCTTGGAGATGTACAAGATCAACAGGACACAAATAGCCTTCATCAAGAACTCAATGAGGCTGTGGAAAATAAGTCTGGAAGCCAACTCAAAGGCAATTGCACAAGTCACCATCAAGTGCGGCATATACCAAGGCGATGCACTATCCCCCGCTGCTGTTCTGCATAGGCCTGAACCCCCTCAGCCAGATCATCACAAAGACTGGCTACGGATACCGATTCCGAAGCGGAACAATCGTCAGTCACCTCCTCTACATGGATGACATCAAGCTGTATGCCAGAAATGAGCGAGACATCGACTCACTGATCCAAACTACCAGGATCTACAGCAACGACATTGGAATATAGTTTGGACTGGACAAATGTGGTCGCATGGTATCAAAAAGAGGGTAGATGATCAGAACCAAGGGGGTTGAACTACCAGAAGGCCACATTGCAGATGTTCAGGACAGCTACAAATACCTTGGGGTGCCACAGGCTAACGGAAACCATGAGGAGGCAGCAAGGAAGACCGCCACAGCCAAATACCTACAAAGAGTGAGGCAGGTCCTGAAAATTCATCTGAATGGGGGAAAAACAAGATCCGAGCCATCAACACATACGCCCTCCAGTCATCAGATACCCCGCTGGTATAATAAACTGGCCAGAAAGAGGCTACTGACATCAAGACGAGAAAGCTCCTCACAATGCATGGAGGGTTTCACCCCAAATCCAGCACCCTGAGACTGTACACCAAGCGTAGCGAGGGAGGCTGAGGGCTAGTGAGTGTCAAGACCACTGTCCAGGATGAAACGACGAAGATGCAGGAGTACATCAGGAAGATGGCACCCAAAGATGAAGGTCTTAGTGAATACCTCAGGCAGCAGAAACCCGAAGGTGAGGACAAGGAAGACGAAGAACCTGCATGGAGGGACAAGCCGCTGCACGGCGTGTACCACAGACAAATAGAAGAAATGGCTGATATCAAGAAATCCTACCAGTGGTTGGAAAAGGCTGGACTGAAGGACAGCACAAAAGCACTAATCATGACGGCACAAGAACAGGCACTCAGGTAGGCTGGGACCTACCACACCAGGCAGGACCCAGGTTCAGACTGTGCAAGGATGCCCCTGAGACAGTACAGCACATAACAGCAGGGTGTAAGATGCAGGAAGGAAGTGCGCACATGTGGAACGCCATAACCAGGTAGCGGTCATAATGTACAGGAACATCTGCCATGAGTATGGGCTGGAAGTCCCAAGGTCAAAATGGAAGACACCTCCTAAGGTAGTTGAGAATGACCGAGCTAAGATCCTGTGGGACTTCAAGATCCAGACTGACAAACTGGTGATGGCTAACCAACCAGACATCGTGTTGATCGACAAACAGCAGAAGAAGGCAGTAGTGATAGATGTGGCAATCCCAAGCGACAGCAACATCAAGAAGAAGGAACACGAGAAGCTTGAGAAATAACAAGGCCTGAAAGAGGAGCTAGAAAAGATGTGGAAAGTAAGAGCAACAGTGGAGCCCGTGGTATTCAGAGCAGTGGGGGCTGTGACTGCCAAAATGGGAGAGTGGCTACAGCAGATTCCAGGTAAAACATCAGAGGTCTCTGCCCAGAAGACTGCAGTCTTAGGAACAGCTAAGATACTGCGCAGAACCCTCAAACTCCCAGGCCTCTGGTAGAGGACCCAAGCTTGAGGATGACACATACCACCCCGCAAGGGGTGAGATGGGGATTTTTTTTATGTAGGTATGTATTGTGTGTTATATGTAGGGCCTGACCAATATGGGACTTTTGAGACCGAAACAGATTACAGATATGTAATCATCATATATTTCACATAAAAAATATTGATCTGAAAAGTAACTAGTAACTATCGCTGTGAATTGAATACAATGGAGTAAAATGTTCAATATTTCCCTTTGAAATGTAGTGGATTGGAAGTATAAAGTAGCAGAAAGTTTCATGGAGATACTCAAGTAAAGTACCCCACAATGGTACAGTACTTTAGTTCCATTCCATCACTGCTCTCTATTAAACCACATATTCACTGCTCTAGCTAGCGATAAGATTCATGCTAAACCTATGTTCACATTACGACTCATTATTTCAGTCGCTCGAATTCCAATCAAATGCTGTTTTTCTTGCTTATCAAAACATGTCATCGTTAGCTATTCTACTTTGCTGGTAATGCATAACATTAGTGAGTGTGTGTTAAATTTGTTGTTATGGAGAGTAACAGATGGGAATGTACTTACCTGCATTGTCTCACCAGCTATGCAACAATGTAGCATGAAATCAACCCTCAACAGACTAATTCTACCGACGCATCTTCTACTGAGTTGCACAATGAGTGGGATGTTATCTTTCAGTCTGCTACATTACTGACTGCACTGACAGACTAGTTGGCTGATGGCTAAGAATGAGTGACATGGCGGTTGCCAGGGACAGGGTTAATGTTATATTAGCTATATGGAAAGGGAAAATGATGGGCTCAGGGTTAATAAACTTTATTAACTTTCCACTATGTATTTCACAAACTAGTTAACTTACCGTGACGACATCCCTTGACTCTGTCTGCACCACCGTCTGCTCCGCTATGACGCACTCTGGTACGTGTGCTGCAGACAATGCTGACTGAAAGGGTTGTAAATTATGGAGTCGGAGTAAACTATATGATGACATCATTTCTAAATCACCCCAGGCATTGTTTTCTGCGTTGTATGTTAAGTAAAAAAAGTTTAGGTTTACAACAATGCCCCAAATAAGCTAAACAGTCAGACTACAGACAGACAGCTTTCCTTTTAGCTTATAACAAGCCCACAAGTGCCGTGATAACAGATCGCGTGTCTTTTAGTGTTAGGGTTAGACTATATAACGTACTGCTGATGGAGAAAGTGGAGTAGACGGGCAGGGGGGAGACAGAGAGAGGCGGGGCATGCCGGTGTGTTTACCTGAGGTATAGGCTTCTTGTGTATCTGAGTGTGGGGAGAAGATAATTCTGAGGAGTGTCCGAAGCATATGTAAAATTTATAATAATTATGTTCCTGGTGATCAAAAACTTGCTGGTTTAATGTGAAAAACGTAGTTTTTTGCCAGGGGGGGTTTACAATCATGACAAGCCAATCGTGTCAGCCATCGCCAATGGACGATGGCATCGTCTATCAGTCTTATTACTACATTTTGAAGGACTATATGCTAAGTAGCCTAACTAGTAGGAAATAAATATATTATTTCTGAGTAACTTAACAATAAGGATCGGATGAATTGGGTATTTTTTGATTATTGCTTGTTATAGGCTATAAAGGTTCTTGTTAACACCAATGAGCCAATAAGCATGCAGCATTATTGATGTGCCCACATCTAAAAGTGATTGTAATTGGCTGTGGTGAACTAAACACTAGCTCTCGCCAGTTACGCATAGAGATGTGGCTCGTGGATGTAAAAGATGTGGAGAAAATCAAAAGTGTGGCTTCATGCAACAGCGCGCGATGCAATATTTGTGACGTAAGATAATTGCTGCCCAGAGCGGCGACACGACAAACCTGGTGAAGCCCTTGACTGTGCGTGGAATAAACTTAAGAGCAGAAAGTCTCTACGTCTTTGCTGCAACAAGACAGAGCCGGTGCATCATCGTCTCAGCGCTCTACTGCCACCGAGCCTGCTTCAACACGGCCACCGTACCAGCAGCGTTGGGCAGCAGCATCGCTACAAGCAGCAATGTTACTAGTTTAACGACATTTCTCAGTAGCTTGTTGGCAGCGCCGCTGTTTTCTGAATCAAATCAAAGCTCTTTTATTGACCGAAGTAACGCGGTAGATTCCGCACACGCTACATTTTCCCAAGTGTTTCTGAAGGATCAGTTAAGTGACGCCACCACTGCACACGGACCTGTATGTGCAGCCGGCTGAAGCGCTTCCTGTGACAGTGACATCACATAGCGATCCTTGGGCTGATGTCTGCGACTTTGCTGAAGTTTCCTTTCTATTGTGATAGTTGTCGCCTGGCCACCTCTTCCTCTAGTGAGGAGGAAACTTTGATATGTAGTGGCAGAAACTTGTTTCCATGAGATGAGATGAGAGATTTCTCTCTCTTTCTCTCAGGCTTGTTGCCATGAATGTTTAGGTTGCAATGTTGCCAAAGCACAAATTCACATAGAAACAATAAAAAATATAATAAATAATAGAATAATAATATAATAGAATTAATAAACAATGAAATGACATTAGAAAAAAGAAGGAATAAAAACAACAAAAACACAATATAGGCCGATGTTACATTGAAAATATGTCTTGGTTTTGACGAGCTGTAGCATTTTTCAAAGCAATAATTGTTAAAATAAACTATACTGATAATGGATAATTAAGTTACTTTATACAAACAACAATGGTTCTCCGTTTGTTGAGAAAATATACAAATTTTATACCAATAAAATTGGTATCAAAAAAAGTATTGTTCAGGAACGGGTATCGAAGTTGAGGTATCGGTATCGATATCGATAATCTTTGAACGATACCCAGCCCTACATACAAGATTAGGTCAAATAAACAAAACGTTCTTTGAACGACACAACACTACAGAGCACAAATCATTGAAAGAAAGACTGATCCCTGCTGTTTGTGAGTTTCCAGAATGTATTACTGTTTACTAAATAGGTATCAGGACATCAACAGGAGAGAACGCACATGGCAGAGCATCCCTGCAAAACTAGATGAAGGCCTATCAAGTTATGTAGCCTATAAATTTAATTTAAGTTCAATTGGCTACAGCTGTGCAGCACACAGAAGCCATTGCCATGGTTACTCTCAATAGAGCGCTTGCCATTTACTCGCGGAGCGCTGTCTTACTTCTCCCACACGCTGCACTCTGCCAAAGCCTCCCTTCACTGCTTGTTTCGGCAGATGGTTTGCAGGCTGATCAACATTCCACCCTTCCTGTGATGGTTTGACTGTAGAACCATGTGTATTCAAAGCCAGTCACCAATGATTTTTGAAAACAATAATTATTTTAAAAAACTGCGTTAACGTGCGATAAAATAATTGTCAGCGTTAATTAATTAATGCACTAATGCGTTAACGTGCCCAGCCCTAATACTATATTTCATTTCCTCAATAGTTCTTCCTTAATATTACGCACTGAACCTTTAAAGATGATGTGGTAAATAAGTAAGAGTTCCGTAAGTCATGGCCACTGACCTATATCACCTATATGACACCTGCTGGGCGACTGTGGTTCAGGGGGAGAGCAGTAGTCCACTTCCAGTCAAAATGTCGGTGGTTCGATCCCTGATCCACCAGTCAAAATGTCAAAGTATCCTTGGGCAAGATACAGTACCCCAAATTGCTCCCAGTGGCTCTGCCTCAGTGTATGAATGTGTGTGAATAGGGTGAATGTGATGTAGTGTTTTGTGTGGTTGGAAAGACTAGAAAGGCACTATAGACGTATTGACCATTTACCATGAACAGGATTGGAAAGAGGATTAGTTGATTGGTTAAGTAATAAGTCGGTGAATAAGTTCATTAGAAACTCACTCTGTATCTTGTATATAAATTGTTTAGAAAACATGAATATTATAACTTGTAAGAAGCTGAAAATCTTGAAATAATAGAGCTAATGTGAATTTGAATGTGATTCTAAAATCTCCCAGGGGCCAAAAACCTTTTGGAGGAGGCAGATTATACAGTTCTGAGAAGATGCCAGGTATGAGCCCAGATTACCATCAAGTTCATGATTATTATTTAATTCTTACTTCGTCTCTAAGAGATATTTTGGCTTATTTCAAAGAGGCCAGTCTGATTTTGCCACCAACAATGGCCTTAAACTGGGCCCCACTGTCTCACTCGAGTGCATCAGTAGGGCATCACGTTTACTTTAATAATTGTTTAAACCCTGGATATTTTGGATCAAGTTTGATTCACATACCTCACCATCTTGCCTCCTCCCTCCATTTCTGCTCCAGGTGGCCTGTGACCTGCTGCGGAGGATCATTCGTATCTTGTACCTGAGCAAAAGGCTACAGGGTCAGCTACAGGGGGGCAGCAGGGAGCTCACCAAGGCTGCTCAGAGCCTTAATGAACTAGGTAAGGACATGCATGTTTACTGATGTCTAATCCATAGTTCATTCTTTATGTATATTTAATGCTGAAACACATTTCACCCAAATAAAAACTAAAAACTGATTATACAAACATACACCAAGTCACATTTTACTCGTCTAAAAATAAAATTTAACACATTCTTTCAAGCTGTCATTGGATATAACTGAGGTCTTGTCACCTCTGGATTATTTGTTGTAGAAGTGGACACAAGGCAAGATGTTTAGCTGCAGAATATGTATCTGGAGCAGTGGCTAATCTATAGTGTGGATGTGTTGCGGACAATAGGACCAGAGGAAGAGGATATCATAAGCAGCTTCAGCAACAACAGGGCTGTTGACCTTTAAATCAGAACATGGGGCCTGCTTTGGGAAGGCCGAGAGATTAAACACTAACCAGACCTTCAGCAAGACTCTAACATAAACCCACAAAAAGATCATTAGAGCAGTCATAGTTTTACTAATTTAGTAATATTTTGAAAAGCAGAGCGGGTTTGTATTTTAGTAATTGCTGCTCTAACTGCTCTTATATCCATGTCCACCTTGATTATGTAATGCTTTGTTTGTTTGCCTCAGTTGGCCTGAATTTTTACCACGAAAGCATCCAAAACTCTGCAGTTTTGGTGTCTTTGTATCTTCTTTGTTGCCTGTTAGTTTCAGGAACCACTTAAAAGGGTTAGTAACTACATACATACATCATTGATCTAGTCCCCTGCCAGTCTTTCCTTAAAATGACAGGGTTTTTGTTTTTTTATGCTGAATCTCTGGAACAGTCTTTCATGTAGTATTAGGTCTGCAGCCATTGCTTCTAAATCCCCCCTTAAATCCCTGATTGCTGATGGCTCCTGGGTCTTTCATGTTAGTCCTCTGTCATACCAGTGTGTTTTTATGATACTTACAATACACAATACTCGTGTTGAAATATTTTTGTTTCATCTTTTTGTTATCCTATTTTTGTTCTTTTACACTTTGTGCTAAGGAGAACTGAAATTCTGCAGGGACCTACTTCATTTCTGAATATTAGGCCTATTTCTTTTGGTTGCCAATGTGATATTTTAGGTAATTTAAAATTAGGGCTCAACATAAAGATTATATTTCAAGTCTATTAATCTAATGATTATTTTTTTGATTAATTTAATACTTTAATACTTACTTTTGTGTAATCTAAAGAAAAAAATGTTGCCTATTACTCGATGACCATATCAATTTATCCAAAATAAATATCAAAAACATGTCTAATCAGTAACTCAATATTTTATTCAATCATTCCGATGAAGCACATTAAAATAATGACAATATCTAGCATATCTGAATTCCAATTCCACGTCACATAACAGACATTAATTAGGCTACTTTACCTAAAACTTGTTTGAAAAAATGTTTCTGACATGGATTTATTTCAGTATGATAATCTATTTCTGCATCAGAAAACAACTGAAATGACTCACGGACTTTGCACACAGTCACAGATCATCTGTACTGTTAGTTTCCGCTGTTTTCTGGCTCATAATAAACAGAAAATATGAAACGGCTGAATGTTAGACGACACACGCTGTAATGAAAGCGATGACGAAATAAATTTTAACTGACTACGTGTCCTCGTACTGATAATGTGCCGTGTAGCTATTTCCAATTCAAAGAGAACACACGGATGGTTGAAGGTGATGTTTTGGCACAAAGACAAGGTGAGGCACAAAGACACTCTTTATGGATATGCCCCCATATCTGCCGTTTTAGCGGAGTTGGAGCTCTGGGCATTAGCTGTAGCAGCTCCGTGTTGCAAGCACCAGTCTGGTTTGTTTTTTTTCTATAGACAGTACTCACAAAGGTATAACGATTGTTGAGAATTTATTTGAGAGAACATATTATATTTGTAAGGATTGATAAGTTAAGACATAAGTTAACATTCATATTCATAAAATTGTTAATTTGTTAAATATGTAGTTAAAAGGAGAACTGCATTTCATTTAATTTCATTTGGAGTTACATTAAAAGAAGGGACTTCATTACCCAGGAGGCTCTAAGAAAAGGAGTGCATGAGGTGACGACATCAGTTGTGTGGCCGGAAGCAATGCTGTAACTCGTTTAGCATTTAGCACACTGTATGTATTTTTTTTGGCCTTTTGTTTACTCACTAAAAGAACGTCTCAATGGAATTAACAGTCTTGCATCGTCAATTTTAGTTAAGAGCTGATTCTGCTACATTTTTTGGTGCCGAAACCTGGGAAGCAGGAGATAATGGCGGACGAAGGAGGAGACAACAATGAATAACATTGAACAACAATGGACGGTGGGGAACAAGTTACCAAATGGTTAAAAAGAAAGCGTCGGACAATACGGAGTTCCACCACGAGGCTGCTGAACCAGATCGATGCTGAACTATTAAAGGAAGACCCGACTGTGAGATGCTAGCCATACTGTCAGCAAAGGAGAACAGCTTGAGCGAGCTTGACCGCGTAATGGAGAACCACACTTCGTTGGAAGAAGAATCGAGGATTACAGAGACCGCATCATCGGTATGAAGGCTCGAGCCCACCAAGTGATCGGAGCACATGAGACTGTGAGTAACAACGATTCCCGGCCTGCCCGGCTAAGTGATGTTAGCGCAAGCTCCGCCAGCTCTCGGTACAATAACCCGACCGTGAGACTGCCAAAACTGACGATAGATAAATTCAGCGGAGATGTAAGTTTATGGCAGGAATTTTGGAGCCAGTATTCATAGCAATGATGCACTTTGCAAAAGAGAGAAGTTTACCTACCTGAAAACTTAACTCACGGGAACGGCTGCAAAGGCAATAGCAGGACTCACACTAACAGACAGTAACTATGATGCTGCAGTTGATACACGTAAAGGCAGATTTGAAAGGAAAGATCTCATTGTAAACGCCCATATGTAAAAGCTACTGAATCTCCTGTGAAGAAGTCATCTGATGTCAGTGCATTGAGGCAGTTATATGAGGACTGTGAAATTCAAATCAGAAGCCTAGAGTCATTGGGAGTGGTATCAGACACCTACGGAGGTATGTTATGCCCAATACTGCACCAGATGATGCCGGAGGACATGGCTCTTAAGTACAGCCATCAGAGGGGAGATGAGGATGAGTGGAAGGTGCCTAGCGTGCTCAAGTTCCCGCAGAAAGAGGTTCAGAGCAGGGAAAGAGCCTTGCAAATGATGAGATCATATAACCAGAAAGAGAACCAGTCTGCTCACAGAACATACCGCAAACCATATCCAGCCAGTGACATGAAACCAAAGAAACCAAGCATGACATCCGCAGCTGCATTACATACTGCCAACCAGACAACACAAAACTGCTTGTTCTGTGATAGTGCTGAACACAAATCTGAGAACTGTCCAGACCACCAGGTGTCAGCACGTAATGAAACACTGAAGAAGCTTGGCAGGTGCTATGTGTGTTTGGGACCCAAACACATCGCAAGGTTCTGCAGGTCGAAGGGCAGGTCAAGTGCTACATGTGGAGGCAGGCCATTTGTGAGAAAATTGAGGCACCCCTACCTGCTGTTTCTGCCGACATGGACACTGTTATTTCCTCTGTAATTCCTCAAGCAGAAAGGAGCAAGCCTGAAAACAAGAACACTGTGCTGCTACAAACCGCCAAAGCATGGATTGTAGGGCCCGCAAGCAGGAAAATGGTCCGTTGCTTGCTAGATGGAGGCAGCCAACGGAGTTTTGTGCATGAGAATGTGGTGAGGGCAGTGCATCTACCACTGCGTCATTAGACAAGGGACATTTACCCTTCACACATTTGGCTCCTCTGGTACAACAACGGTGAAGCGCAGCATAATGAAGAATAACAGAGTAACAGAGTCACCGCCATTCGACATCACAGGTGTAGACTTCGCAGGACCACTCTATGTGAAGACACAGAGCTTCATGACAAAATCATACATAGAACTGTTCACTTGTGCTGTAACCAGAGCAGTGCACTTAGAGCTGGTCTCAGATCTGTCCACTAAAAACTTTCTGCTAGCCCTGAAAAGATTCATCTCAAGAAGAGGATTGTGCAAGGTGATCTACTCAGATAACGCCAAGACGTTCAAGAAAGCTGATCAGGATTTGAAGGAGATCTGGAAAGGCATCAAGGATTCACAGCTACGAGAGTTCTTCTCAGATAAGGGCATCACCTTGCGGTTCATTGCTGAAAGAGCAGCCTGGTGGGGCGGATTCTGGGAAAGGCTCGTAAGATCAGTCAAGGTTATTCTGAGAAAGGTGCTTGGCAGAGCTAAACTCAATTTTGAAGAAAAGTGCACCAATCTGACTGAAGCGGAAGCCATCATCAACTCGAGGCCACTTACTTACGGTGCACAATGATGTAGATGAGCCACAGGCACTGACACCTGCTCACTTCTTGGTAGGTCAGAGACTGACTTCCCTGCCCCCTAAGTCATTTCCAGCTGACTAACCATCCAACAGCAAGCAAGAAGGAGGTGACACGGAGGTGGCGATACAGACAGACACTTATGACCAACTTCTGGAACCGATGGCGGAGAGAATATTTGCTGGATTTGAAGTCAGCACATCGCTGTGACACCCCAAAGCCTTCTCTGCTGAGGGTGGGGGATGTTGCACTCATCAGGGATGATAGCCTTCCAAGGCAGAGCTGGAAGCTGGGAAGAATTGAGAAACTCTTTCCAGGTCGTGATGGCCTTGTGAGGTCATGTGCAGTTCACACTAGTTCAGGGACTGTTCTGCAGAGACCCATCCAGCTGTTATATCCCTTGGAAATTTAGATAAACTGTGGTTTAACAGTCTCACATCGTCAATTTTAGTTAAGAGCTGATTCTGCTACAACGATCAAGATTAATTTAAAAATTGCCCGGAGTTCTCCTTTAAGGAATATTCTAATTATAGATATAGATACTGAATTTGGGATTTTCATTTGTTGTCAGTTTTAATCATCACAATTAAATGAAATAAACATTTGAAATATATCAGTCTGTGTGTAATGAATGAATATTATATCCAAGTAAAATTTTTTGAATAGAATTACTTTTCCACTTTTTGATGATATTCTAATTATTTGACCAGCACCTGTATATGTCTTGTGTGTGTGTGTGTGTGTGTGTGTGTGTGTGTATAGATAACAGGAAAAACGGCAGGAAATTCATGTAATTGATGTAATTTTTTATGTGTGTTGATTAGACAGTTAACTGTTTTCCTTTGATTGCCAAGACTATGGGGAACGATTCTGAGAAATCCAAATTATTGTTCATAAAATTTTTCAGTGTGATTTGAATATGGTTTGGTGAGATTCAATTTCTGTTTTTATTTATTTTTTTGTCCTTATGGTCATATAACTTGTATTCTGATAGTCTAGGTTGTTCTGAAAAGAAAAACTACAGTGACAGGCACTACAGGGTTCAGATTATACAAGCACTATTACAGAGACCAGGTGAACCTAAATTTGGTAAAAATGGTTTAGACTTCTGAGGGTTAAGTCAATCAGTAATCTTATTAAATAATCTTAATATTGACCAAAATAAATGACTATGTTTATTGCCATAATTGAGCAGCCCTATCTGATACCTCTCTTTTTTGCGTGTTTCTCAAAGTGTAGTGTGTGTGTGTGTGTATTTGATAACACACTGTAACGCATAAAGACAGACAACTTGATTCAGATTGGTGCATCTTTGTAAAGATTCAATTAAGTGGGGACTTGAACTTGTTGCTTCCTGGAAAGCAAACTTCAAAAGGCAAAGGTGAATACACGTCATAACAATGGGCAAGATGTGATATATGTGGGGATAGTGCTGCACATTTTCAGACAGTCTCTCTTCAAAGAGGTATTGTACTTGTTTGTACAGATGAACAGTGATAGAATTAGTTGTGTAAAAAATAAAAAAAACTTGAGAGAGATTTTAAAACCCTGCATAGTTTCACACCTCAATGCTAGCCAATATGTAAAGTGGGCATGATTGTCAAGGTGTCTGTTTTGGAGAGACAGAGCTTGTTGAAAGCAGCCCCCCCTGATTTTGCAACTGCTAGTGTTATACACTGTCAAGAGATCTGCTAAGCACTTTGTATGAGGTATACCTTACTATCAAATGTCCTGCCCCAACATGG
The DNA here is from genome assembly GCA_024633595.2 of Lepomis macrochirus. Lineage (NCBI taxonomy): Eukaryota > Metazoa > Chordata > Actinopteri > Centrarchiformes > Centrarchidae > Lepomis > Lepomis macrochirus. The sequence continues at coordinate 135,158 of JALXJV020000024.1, forward strand.
AAATATATCACATAAAGAAGGTAATGCCACCATTTGGGTGGGGAAACTTTTTAGGCTGTAACCATGCCCTTCTGATGGGGTGTATCATGAGTTTACAAAAGAGGTACCCAGTTTTCCATCATTCTTTTGGTCAGAATTGCTGTGTCAAACAATGGCTATATAGCTTCAGAACACTGTGTGACCTTCTGGTGTCGGCACAGGAAAAGCATTATATGTCACCACCACCACTTAATTATCTGCCATACTAGAGTGGGTTCACAAGGACAAGTGTTTTCAGAAGCCTGTGCCTGCTAGCCTGTGACCACTTTTGACCCCACACCCCCTCGACACACACACACACACACACACACACACACACACACACACACACACACACACACACACACACACACACACACACACACACACACACACACACACACACACACACACACACAGGCTTACACAAATTCCATCGGCTGCCCATAGCTTTTAAATGGGGTCAGTGTCCTTAGCAACAAGCTCTTTTAGGTGACACAGTGCTGGCTTTTGGTCTCTGCTATGCCAGTCAGTTATTGTCCAATCATTCCAACAATTTATAAAGCAGGCTTTTTTGCTTTGTGTTTTGTTATGGTTTGCACCATGGCGTCTTGTAATCACTTCAGCGGGGTATAAAGATGGTCGTCTGAACAATAGTTTAATTTCTATGCATTTTCCTTTTTCCCATAGGCTACTTCAATTAGAAAATCTACAATATACACTATATAGCTGAAGTAAACTTATTAGCAATGAGCAACTACCCATCTTCACACAATTATGTCCATATACTTGAAGTATGTGTACTTTTGTTCTGGGGCTGTTTTTAGCCATGCTAGTGGCATTTGATCTGGTCACCTCAGACTGTGGAGGAGTTGTGCCATTTGTTCCCACATACTCTATTAATCTTTTAGTAGAGGATGGGAGCGATGGCAGTAAACCCTGGAACTCCTTTAACATGCAGAAGGCAGTGTCACTGGCGAAACTTTCACTTTTTACATTCCTAGTTGGCATCGACAGTTAGGGCCATATTTACTAAAGGTTTGCGTGAGTAAAAACGTGTGCAAACGTGATATCACCAGCACATTAACATGTAAGCTGATCTACTAACGGTATGCACGCAGAATGATGTCTTTCAAAAGTGCAAGATAGCACGTGTTGTTCATTTAGTGCTTTTGCCTTAATAAATATGCAATTTGGCGCATTTCTGTTTTATTGTGCAAAGTAGTGGGAGGGTAACATGCAAATTTATTTACTACACGCAATGTGAACTAACAAGCAAAAACGCAATTTCATGTGAATGCAACAGCATCTGTATTTAATACTTTTGAAAGGAAGGTGCAAACCGGAAAGTGCTGCACAGTGATAGCTGCTTTATTATGGCTAGAAGGAGACACAGCCATAATGAAAGAAAACGTAGAGAAACAAACAATATTAGATAATATTATTCTATATCCAATATATAGAAATAAAATTATTTTATTTAATTTATTCAATGAACTATATGAACTGAATTGTTTTTTTGTATTTTCCTTTAGCTTTGGCAATACTGTTTTTTTTATTAAAATTCACGCCAATAAAGCAAATTCCATTTAAACCTGACTTCTTTTCTCCGTGAGATGGAAGAATTTAGAAAGTTGTGTGGCGCTGTGGAGAGCCCTCAGCTATAGTAGAGCATGGATCACGCGTAAAATTCATCCAGCCAGAGGCAACGATCACCAACTGTTGTGTGCCGGTCGTAAGAGCGACATAACGCATTGTAGGTATCAGAGAGGTATTGGGACATTGGAGGGTACAGGGCCAGGGACAGGAGATCACGGAGCGACCGAACACGGTGCGGACTGTCGGTGATTGTTCCCTCTGGCTGGTGAAGCACAATCTGCTGGCATTTCCTTGCGTCTGGGTCATTCCAGCATACTGTATCTGTTTCTGCTGGGTTTCTCAAAGCAGTTTTTCACGTGTGCTGTCCCAAGTAGGCTACTTAGTGCAATCTTAGGCAGGATGGGCAGGTACATAACTATTTCCCCATACTCGGGACTCACTGATTGAAACAAACCAAGGTTTTTAGCCAGTGGCTGCTTTCCCTCCCGACTTTCCATAGCAGAAACCATTAAAACATCCTCTTCCTCTTCCTCATTTAAGTATTGCCACCTTCATTGTGTTTACACGTTATCCTCTACGCAATAATTCTTAGTTGATCACCTATAACAGATACTGCAATTGCACATGCAATATTTTAGACTGCACACGCAATTTAGTACGCTTAATTCTGGATGTTATTAAATTAGGCCCCTAGTGTTGGCTCATGTTGGCCAAGCAGCTGAAATCAGAGACAGTGGCCCTCATTTATCATTCTTGCGTAGAAACAGGCGTATTTTTGTGCGTGAGATTATGCTTACACTGTTCTCAGCACCTGATTTATGAAGCTGTGCGTACCTTTGAAATCCAGGTGTACGCACCACCTGGTGTTGATAAATGCGGCGGCTGAAAACGTGCGTAATTTGAATGAAACGCCCCCAATTATTCAAGCTTCAGGAGGCTGCACCCAGGACTTCACGGCAGTTACTGACAGAATACAGCAAGAATTACATGGTTTGGAGCAGGAAATCCACAAGTTAAAACTTCAGAAACAAAATATGTTGTTTTTTCACATTTAAAAAAAGGTTAAATTTTAGTTTCACTACTAGAGCCCCTCCCCGGCATAAATGTTCAAAAATATTGGGCATTTTAATATTACGAGGTTTTTCATTTGGAAACAGTTTAATACTTTTTTATTCGATGATTTAAACTGGACATATTTTTGACAAAATGTTCAACGCGCTTAAAACTGGACACGAGCGGTCAGATGAGCCATAAACAGTTCAGGTCCAGCCCGAGAGCCAGTGCTGGAGTCAGGGGGACCGCCGCGCGCTGTCAACCTCGCTGGAGCGGACCAGTGGGCTGTCAGCCCCAGAGGAGGGTGCGCTCATCCCGGAGGAGCAGGCCAAGAGCCTCTTGCTGAGCGTTTACTTTGATGAACGGAGGACATACGGACAGACACGGGGCGGTGTACCCCCAGCGTGCAAAGCAAGCATTCATAATGTTTTGTGGCTTTGGGAAACAGTGCTCTGCGCTGTCCTGGGACTATTACGCGCGGACACGGGTCTGGATGTGCACGGACTGGATCTGACCATCCGCGGTGTAACTTTTCTTTTATGTTCAGAGTGAAACATTGTCCAAACACAATTTTGAGCTGCACCATGTCAGTACCACCAGTTTGTGGAGCGCGTTCCGTGCAAACTAGAAGTTTTTTTCTGTTCCTAGAATTATACATTGGCTACTTGTGGTGCTCCAAGAGATAGATTTAGCACTAAAACGCCCATCAAAGTCAAGTCCCAAATAAGGTCCAAATGAAAGAATGTTGCTCTGATAAAAAGTTGCTACATCACCTCCGGGACTGGGCTTTACGCACTGACCCAGGACTCACACATGAACAGAGATCAGCATGCCAGAGTCTGGTGATGCGGGGCCTTTAGCGGGGGTGTCTCGCTGTGCGGTCATAATATAAAGTTTGTCTTATAATAAATGCAGGGCTTTGTGCGCGACATGTCTGTGCCCGCCTCACCTAAAGGGCGTGGGGCTGTGTCCATTTCGGAAGCCAGTCTCAGTGCCTCAAGCCATCCACTTATGCTCTTCGTTGTTTTAACATTTTTTTGCTTGTAGCCTTTTCATTTGAAGGTACACATTTTCCTATTAAAAGCTAACCCAAATAAAAGGCACCAAAAGCTACGATAAAATAGTCCAAATACAAATCAAAGCATGTTTTGACTGCTCAATAGGCTGTATGTTTTACAAACGTTTCTGTTACAGTGGGTCATAATATATCATGTATTTTAGATTATCAGTGCGTTTTGTGCTGTTAGGAAATGATTTCTGCGCATTTCGGCTCTAACTCAAAACTTGCGTACATGTACACCACCTCCTGAGCTGGCGTAGGATTTGACCGTGCCGTACGCCAACGTCCATATTGATAAATCTCAAAGTCACCGTGGTTTTGGGTGTACGCCAGGTGTACGCTGGAAATTTGGTGTACGCACTTTTGATAAATGAGGGCCAGTGTACCCACATCTTTACTGAGACCTGCCCAGATTCCAGGTGGTCCATGTTTCCAAGCTGTCAGCACAAGACTCCGGTATGTTCTGTTTGTGTAGCATGAAGGAACTACAAACTTTCATTCCATTATCAGATCCTTCAAAACTTTGCAATGGGTTGTCATCTCTATTGCCTTTTTCTTGCAATGAATATAAAATAAATTATAAACATTTTGCAACATCTATACCTAGATGGCGCTGCGCAAGATGGCCGCATCTGGAGTATACTCTGCAGTGCTTTTTGTGGTTTTGTTAACTGTTTTCTGCCGTCCCTCTCTGGTAACTTTTACCAGAGAAGAGCTCTTAAACATCGGACTTTGAACTGCTAACACTATTCCACCGCTCCTGATCGAACATGGATCTTTCCTGGACTTATTAGATGGAGGAGTGGCAGCTCTGTTTGGGATCCTTCGGAAACACCGAAGGGGAAGGCGAGTTGGCGCACTGGTTAAACTGAGAGAGGGGTTTTTGCACTGCGCTCCCTTCAATCCACCAAGCTAATGTCTGCTCTCTGGCCAACAAAATGGACAAACTGCTGCTCTTAAACAGAACTCAGAACTTGCACTTCTACAGAGCTGCTGCCCTCTGTTTTACAGAATCCTGGCTGACCCCGCACATCCTGGACAGCGCACTTTTCCTGCCGGGATTTAATATTTTCTGGGCAGACCGTGTAACGGAGCCCACAGGAAAAACAAGGGGGGTGTGGACTTTTGTTTAAAAAAACAAAAACAAAAAAGAAGTGTGATCTAATGAGATAAATCTTAAAAATTAAAGACTTCATTTTTATTGCAACCTCCATAGCCTCTTCCTAAACCAACCATTGTTCCATCCATTCACAGTCCCTTTGTTGGCTCATTTGAGTGACCGATGATATGGTAATGATTACATACATATGATTACAATGCAGTGGCATTTTACAAACTCAGCAAAAAGCTTTATTTCTATTAACAGTTATGCCATCTCTGGTGTTGATTCCAAAATGCTTTCCCACATTACTTTTAATTTGGTTTTATAAAAACTATTATCCGTTCAGCATTGCTTGTTAGCTTCCCCCCTGTTTGTTATGAAGAGCAACGTCTCGGGTTACGTAGGTAACCCTTGTTCCCCGAGAAAGGGGAGCGAGACACTGCGTCGGTGAGGACACTATGGGAACGCCTTTAGGCGTGGCAGGGCTGAATGCGAATGAAAACTACTCCAATCCTATTGGCTTAGTGAGAATGGTAGCATGTGATGGCGTAACCGTAGGCGTATATAAGCACGCCGGCACATAGGTACATTAGCTCTTTACTATGAAGCAAGGCACTCCAGGCAAGGAGAGGTGCGGCGAACCGACGCAGTGTCTCGTTCCCCTTTGTCGGGGAACAAGGGTTACCTACATAACCCGAGACATTCCCCTTCAAGGGGAACTCGAACTGCGTCGGTGACGACACTATGGGAACGAGATACCCACTATGCCGCGCCGAAAACCCCGCCTGCCCTAGCGTGCAGGCAACCTGTGGGGACGACTAGAGAGAGAGCGCTCGGGTGCCGGGTGCGGAGGGAAGGTCAAGACTATAAAAACGAATGAAGGTGTGAGGAGTGGCCCAGCCAGCTGCATCACAAACCTACGGAAGAGATGCTCCAGAGAGGAGAGCCGTGGAGGCTGCCATGCCTCTCGTGGAGTGAGCCCTTACAGCCATAGGTGAAGGCAAGTTGCGCACCTGATAAGCCAGGGAAAAAGTCTGAACAATCCAATAGCTGATTGTATGTTTGGAAGCGGGGAGCAATTGGTCTGTCTTCCTCCACTGAGAGGACCTCAGAGTATATGCACTCAGTGCTCTGACAGGGCAGAGCAAATGAAGTCTCTCGTCCTCCGCCGTCACATGAGGTGGAGGATGAAATGCCTGCAGTACCACGGGCCCCATCACGTTGGACTGCACCTTAGGAATGTATCCCGGAAAGGTGTGCAGGATGGCCCTCCTATTCCCTGGGGCAAACTCCAGGCATTGAGGAGCAATCGACAAAGCCTGGAGGTCCCCCACCCTCCTCAGAGAAGTGATAGCGAGGAGAAAAGCCATCTTCAGGGTCAGGTACTTGGCCTCAGCCGACTCAAGGGGCTCGAAGGGGGCCTCAGCCAATTCTTCGAGCACCACTGCCAGGTCCCAGGTGGGAACTCTGAGTTGCAGGTCTCATCCTCCGAGTCCCACGGAGGAATCGTACGACCAGTGGAAGCCTTCCCAGAGACCCATCCCTACAAAGGGTGTGGAAAGCTGATATGGCTGCCACATACACCTTGAGGGTGGATGGGGAAAGGCCTGCAGAGAAGCGGTCCTGCAAAAACTCCAGCACCTGAACCACCGGGCAGGTAACTGGGTCCAGCATGCGCTCTCTGCACCATGTGGAGAAAACATTCCATTTGATGCCGTACATCCTCCGTGTGGACGGGGCCCTGGAGCTAAGGAGTGTCTCGACTGCTCCTGTCGTTAGGCCCGCCTCTAGGTACTGCGCCCCCTCAAGGGCCAGACCCACAGCCGCCACAGGGCGGGGCAAGGGTGAAGAACCCGGCCCCCTGCCCGGGACAGCAGGTCTCTCCTCAGAGGACCTGCCATGGCGGACCTTCCAGGAGAGCCAGCAAGTCCGAGAACCACACCCGGGTTGGCCAGAACGGCGCTACTAGAAGTAGTTGGATACCGTCCTGACGGACCCTCTCCAGGGAAATGCGTACAGACGTAGCCTCGGCCATGAGTGTACCATGGCGTCCAGCCCTAGTGGGGCCGGGGGTGTCAGGGAAAAACCATAGAGGACAGTGCGTAGTCTCTTGAGACGCAAACCGATCCACATCTATGGGCCCGAACCTTCCGCACAATGACTCCACCACCTCGGGGTGGAGTCTCCATTCCCCGGGCCTCAGCCCCTGTCCCGACAGCAAGTCTGCTCCCTGATTCTGAAGTCCCGGGATGAACATCGCTCTGAGAGACAGTAGCCTCTGCCGGGACCACAGGAGGATCTGGTGCGCCAGTCTGCAAAGAGGGCGCGAGCGCAGACCCCCCTGGTGATTCAGATAGGCCACCACTGCCGTATTGTCGGACCTGACAAGAACGTGGTGACTCTGGAGTTCGGGCAGAAAGCTCCTCAGAGCCCGGAACACAGCCAGCATCTCGAGGCAATTGATGTGCCATGACAAATGATGCTCCTGCCAGACAGGTGCAGGGCCCACGGAGATATGCTCATCATGCTCCGCCGCGGGGGCCGGTGGCCGGTGCTGCCCTCGGGGCCGGCAGAATGGTGAAGGCTCGGTGGTGGCTAGCGCGTTCCGAGCGCCTCAACGGCGGGAAAACAGCGCTAGTCCCAGAGCGTCCCGTAGCCGCGGTCCTTGATCCCCGCCGCGGAGAGATGTTATCCCAAGACTTAGATAACTCATTATGTAAGTCTGGAAAGAAAGAAAAAAAACGGCATGGGGATGCTGAGTGGCTCCTCAGGAAGCGATCATCCAGCTACTACACTGATAATTTTTTTTACAGTGTACCGGCATTAAGCTTCCTCACAGCCTGTGGCCAATCAAGGATGAGCTTAGAAACAGCCCGCGTCACCACTTCCAGCCGCTCATCATAGTCGGCCGCGGCACTCTTCTGATGACGTCGGCCCGACACCCGGAAGTCATTCTCCTCCTCCCTGACGCTAAACACATCTAGCTCCTCAGAGCCAGAGTGGGCAGAATGGGCAGGGCCTCGCAACGGTCACAAACAGCTTCTTGAGAGCTGCCGTGGCGTGCGGCAGACCCAGACAAGCAACACACAGCTCATGAGTGTTAGTCTCCTACCGTGATCAAGCGTGGGCAGGGAGACCCACATCTCCGGAACTGGTTCAACTCTGAGGACACACTGCAACTTCTAGGTGGGTACTTCTACTAGCCAGGATGCGGGAACTTTCACTAACAACATTAGCCAACGTGCCTGTTGAATAGAAAAAAGCTAATGTACCTATGTGCCGCCGTGCTTATATACGCCTACGGTTACGCCGTCACATGCTACCGTTCTCACTAAGCCAATAGGATTGGAGTAGTTTTCATTCGCATTCAGCCCTGCCACGCCTAAAGGCGTTCCCATAGTGTCGTCACTGACGCAGTTCGAGTTCCCCTCGAAGGGGAACGATTGCCTACTTTACCGATAGCATATGATAGATTGGGGTGATACTTCATTTTTCCATGTTTAGATTGCATTTCAAATTTGAATAAAACATGATTGCCTAAGTCTGTTACCACAAGGCCACCCTGCCAATGCTGTCATTTGTCCATGTCAAAATAGGGCTGGACAATAAAACAATAACAATAATTATCGCAATATAATTTTTTTCAATAACAATATAACAAATGTTCAATAAATATTCAATAATATTTGATTGCATTCAACTGAATCATACATAAATTAGGACTTTTTAAAATATTAATTTTAATGTTAATTAATGTTCATTTTGTTGACTGATAAAAGCTTTTACTCATGTATATTTGTTGACAAAGATTTTATGATAATTGTTTTGAATGTTCTGCCTCAGATTTGTGAAGTGATCCACTGCTGGCCTCACGTGTTATCATATATCATAAAAAAGAGTTTAAACCCTAATAAACCATCAGGTTTCTTCAAATTTCTCTTAAGAGTAACAATTTGCCTTTAAACAATAATAATTTGATACTATGATGGTCATCACAGATGTGAGAGGACGCTGGCGCTGTTTATTTGCCGCTTTTCCGTCTGCTATTCCTTCCTTTCCTCCTGTTCTGTTAGTGTTTGTGTTCACTGTGCCCCTACCTCTGGACAGCCTTTCAGGTGGTTCCTGAAGCCGCTCTACATCTCGACCGGACTACTGCCTCGTCAGTTAGCTGGCTGCTCATGCTCATCCAACGCTTGGTGGCTAACTCTAGCTGCATCAGCGGCTAACCCGATTTCCAAGCCCGTCTCACAGGCAAACCCCAAGCAGATGCAGCTGTGACCGAGACTTTCATCTCCTCCTGGCATGCCGTGGATCATTTTGGCTCTTACATCAATCATCCATCTCTGTTTGCAAGTTTGTTTATCTTCACGACGGACAATCTATTCCATCCATCTGGTCCCCTGCACTCTCTGTCGCACCTCTCCCATGCCATCGGAACGCTTCCCCCACTGCATCACATACAGCTGAGTGCACCGACAGGCTGCACAAAACACACAAACTGGATTTTAGCGCTATTCACACTACACATATACCTGTTCTCCAATCATTTGCAAATTCCCTCGCTGTCCCTCCTAAACTGCATTACCCTCCCACACGCACTGTTAATTGGGACAACCTCAGATCTTTCCAGCCCGCCCCCATCTCACCACCCTCTCACCATGCCAACTTTGCCCTCCTCAACACTCGATCAATTAACAATAAAGCCCCTGTCCTCCTTGAACTAATCCTCCACAACTCGCTGGATTTCCTTCTGTTCACAGAAGCCTCGCAACAACCCAATGACTTCTTCTTCCTCAACCAAGCATCCCCCGCTGGCTACAATCATATTTGCAAACCCCTCCCTCCTGATGTGGAGTCGGCTTCGCCGTCATTTACAGTCAGAACTTCCGGATCACCGAAATCACCCTCCCCTCATTATCTTTATTTGAATATCTTGCCTTCAAAGCTCTTTCCTCCATGACAGTTATCCTCATCTACCCAAACCCAAACCCTTCCTTCCTCTCTGATTTTACAGAACTCCTCATACTAGCCTTATCTCTCTCTTCACGTCTGCTGCTACTCGGTGACTTCAACATCCATATAGACTCCCACACCTGCAAGCTGTCACCAGAATTCACCATTTTACTGGACAACTTCACTCTCATCCAACATGTCACATTCCCCACCCATGACAAAGGACACATCCTTGACCTAGTCTGCTCCATTAACCTACCTGTGCTGGACCTCCATCCATGCCTCTTTCGCCTCTCTAATCACAAACTGATACGGTTCACCATTCCCTCTCCAACTGCATGCCTCAGTCTCCTTCGAGAAATCACCTTCCGTAACCTAAAATCCATTGATCCCCACCATCTCTCTGACCTGCTCTCCACCACTCTCCACCTGGACTCAACCCTCACCTCACCTGATGATCTCACAAACCACCTCAATTCCGCCTTGTCTTCCTCCCTTAACTCTCTGGCCCCATCTCAAAACAAAAACCGTCACCTTTAACAACTTGTCACCCTGGTACACACCTGCACTCCGGAAAATGAAACAAACTGGCCGCCAACTTGAACGTCGGACAAAAAAAATCATCTCTCACAGTCCACCATTTGGACTGTCCACAGTCCACCATTTGGACTGAAGCCTATAAACTCCACCTCATTGCCTACAAAGGGGCCCTCATTTCTGACAAATCTTCTTACCTCTCCTCCATCTTCACCAACCCCTGTTATAACCCCAGAACCCTCTTCTCCACAATGAACAACCTCATCAAGCCCCGGATCACCACCCACCCTACCTCTTCTCCGGATCTTTGCAACTCATTCCTTCACTTTCTTGCAGACAAAATCAACACCATTTACCAGTCTCTATCCCCTGCATCTGACCTCCCAGTATCTACTCCAGCACCTACCTCGGACTCTCTTCCCCCTATCCGGCCTGACCTCCCTCCTCCTCCTCCACACTGCCTCCTCTACCAGTTTGACCTGGTCACCACCCCTGAAATCTCTAAACTCATCAGCTCTTCCAAACCCACTACCTGCTCACTTGACTCCCTACTCCTCTCTTGAAGTCATGCCTCCCCGTCCTTTCCCACTACCTCACTAACCTCTTCAACTCCTCACTGTCTCTTGGAACTGTCCCCTCTGCTTTCAAAACTGCCGCTGTCACCCCAGTCCTGCTACTGTCTCAGTTACCCATGGCGTTCCCCAAGGCTCCGTACTCGGCCCCCTTCTCTTCATCATCTACATCCTCCCCCTTGGTCAGATACTCCGCCACTTCAACCTGAACTTCCACTGTTACGCCGATGACACCCAGATCTACCTCAGCACCAAATCCCCCAACAATCCCCCCCCTCTCCCACATCAACTCCTGTCTGTCAGCGATTAAAATCTGGATGCACTACAACTTCCTCAAACTAAACAGCAATAAAACAGAATTCCTCCTCATAGGCTCCAAATCCACTCTCAGCAAAGCCAATAACCCCACTCTCACCATTGACGGCACCATCGTCTCCCCATCTCCCCAGGCCTTCAACCTTTGTGCGATTTTTGATTCAACCCTCTCCCTTGAGCCCCACATCCGTCATGTCATCAAAACCTCCTTCCTTCACCTTAGAAATGTTGCCAAAATCAGACCCTCACTCACACCCTCTGCCGCTGAAAGACTCAATCACGCCTTCATCTCCTCACGGCTGGACTATTGCAACTCACTACTCTTTGGTATCAGCTCAACCTACATAAAAAGACTCCAACTGGTTCAGAACTCAGCCGCACGACTCATCGCCCGCTCCAAATCCTGGCACCACATCACTCCAGTCCTAAAACAGCTACACTGGCTTCCCATTTCTCACCGGATCACATACAAAATTCTGGTCCTTACTTACAAAGCCATACACCACCTTGCCCTGTCATACCTAACTGTCCTCCTTTCCCCCTACCTTCACGGCCCCTCAGATCCACCTCAGCTGGTCTCCTCTACGTCCCCTATGTCAAAGCAGACCTCTACCTAGCAGCTAGCATTAAAACAGCACAAGATGAATTTGATTTGGTAAATGTGTCTTTTAATCTAGGAAATTGAATTTGTAGCACCTTGTCTCCATTATACTTCATACTTTTTAAAAAGTGGTTTGATGCGTTGCGTCCCTGTGTATCCAGTTACACAAGCAAGAGACACTGACACATAGTGTGCATTTGGCATTTATTACAAATGGTGACAAACATTATCAAAGTATTGACTATATGAGTGGACACAAACATTTGTCTCATCTTACGTGAACAATACACACTGCTGCTTAGACAAAGACGTACCGAATTCTCCTTGATAGCATTTCACAACATTCCACAATAAATAGCAATAAATTACCCTCTTTGTGTGCCTATGACAACTACGTATTTTGAGATTTTTTTCTATTGAGGACAAATAAATTGTAAATGCAATCCTTGCAGTCATACACATTCAACTGCTGGTAGTTTCCTTTTTACATGTGTTTATTTTAAGGAAACACTTTGCTTTTATATTTATAGTCCTCTGATCTCAGGGAAAACAGTTTTCTTTTTTAAGGTCATAGTTTGAGTATTCATTTAGTAAGCTGCTGATGTGTGCTTAATCGTCATTAAGCACACATCATTTTAGTTTATTTAGACTGGTAGTATGTTTCCTCATTATAGTCACATTTCTTCCATGCTTTTTTCAAATACTTTCCACCTCTCTATTTGCATTAAAAAAAATCACAAGTAACCAGCTTGTAAAATTCTTGTGCCATAGTCTACTTAACTTTATGAGTAGAGTGTAACCAATTCCCATTTACTGTACATATTTGACATATTTACATTTGAGTTAATCCCATTACTCTGCATCCTGTGAGCATAGACATTTTTGTCTGGCTTCTGTGTCCTCAAAGGTTACCTTCTTGTTTCTCCTGGGGTCAATCCACGAGTTGTGGATGACAACGTTGTTTGGCGTAGGGTCAGCTTCTACTACAGACACCACCCTCTTCTTCATCTTGCTTTTCAAAACCTTTTGGAACTTCTGCCGAGTGAAGGCATAGAGAAGTGGGTGAAAGATAGTGGTTCCATAGGCCATCACCAGAAAGCCCAAACGGAGGCGAACAGTTAAATCACTGGGCCCAGTGCTGAGGATGATGGTGTTGAGCACAGTTATTGGAGTCCAGCAAAGTAGAAATGTGGAGATAATGAGAAGTGACATTCTGAAGACTCGTTTCTGCCTTTCCCGTCTCTCCCGATGTCGCTTTACTGCTCGTCTTAATGCAATAATGACTGACACTGATGCCCGCATGCCCAAAGGTGCATTCCCTCCTACCCTGACTCCTGTGCTGCTTTGTGAAGCATCAGTTGATTCTGCTTGCGTTGCAGTGCTCAAAGAGATGGTGTTCTTGCTCTTTTGCTTCTTTTTAGGTAGATTGTGCTGAAAGCGTGTACCAATGCGAATATTCAGTGCCTGAAGGATCTTGTAGTAAGTCACTAGCATTACCACAGCTGTGAAAAAGAATATAGGGATCTGTGCTAGCAGGTGATAGTACAGACCTAGCTCTGTATAGTACTCATTTGTATGAGCCACTGTAACTACTGCAGTCTGGTTAAAAACCTCAGAACCAGAGTTGATAAAAAACCCTACTTCCATGAAGGGAACCAGGAAACTTAAAAAGGATAGAGCCCAGATGGATCCCAGTAAAGCTACAGCTCGACCCATCGTAAGCACACGGTTCGCCGGCCTCACTGAGATGTCATAGCGGTCCACAGTGATGGCCAGGACATTAGCAGCTGTAGCTACGCTTGCAAAGGAGACGCAGGCCTCATGGAAACCGCAGATCATGGCCATGTCCGCCTCCAAAGGAAGTAACACCACCACGGCTGTCAGTGGGATGCAGCCTACACACACCTGGAAGACAAGACAGGAATTCAGGTCACATCCCAATTGCATTACATTTTCTTAAACTTCTAGAACACACGTTTTGCATTGATTGTAACAGGTATGTTGAATGTGAAGGTTAATAAGAATAATACGATTCTTTCAATTCAGAGAATGCCCAGCTAAGTTGCTAAAGGAATTAGCCTTTGTAGTTGTCATGTCCAGCACTAGAGGTTACAAACATGTAACCTCTAGGGCTGGACATGAATATGCAAATATTCGATCGTTGGGCACACATTCGAATTTTAATTTTGGGGTTGATATTGATTTTTTTTTTTTGAGCACCCACAGCAGTGACCTTGACACTCCAGTTAACATCAAAGGGAAAACAAAATGAAGCCCTCAGCTCTGTGGGAACATTTTAAAATGAGTGATGACAATGGCAGTGTGGCAGTTATGGGATTTAAGAACATTTAGTAGGCTTTAAAAAAGTTAAAAGCAAATTTTAACAAGCATTAAACATATTAACAAGCAAGCAGTTGCTGTGATAACAGAAAAATACGGAAAAAAGTTGACAGCGTAGTCTGCTGAAGCCTCCCTCCACTACTTGTTTGGGTGGATGATTTGCAGGCAGAGCAACATCCCGCCCCTGTGTGACCCACAGACTTGCAAAATAATAATAATTTAAAAAAAATGTTTTAACGTGTGATAAAATAATTGTCGGCGTTAATTAATTAATGCGTTAACATGCCCAGCCCTAGTTATTATATAGCCTACATGTAAATAAAGAAACAAGGCTATTAAGACATCTCTCTCTCACACACAGGCACACATAGTCAGTAACCACCGTTTCTGCATACAGCTGAGCAATGAAACCGGTAACGCCACCAGTAGCGCAACCCCCTGCCCGCCCATGGCAAATTGAAGCTTCAATTACTTGCTGGTCCTGGCGAAGCCTCAAAGCTCAAATATGACATTCGGGTTGTACATTATACATTGTGCATAATCAGACCCCTCAAATCCCTGTTTTGGTAGTTATGGTAAATGGACTTATAGTGCCTTACTAGTTACCTGGACTGCTTTAAACTACATGTCACATTCACCCTATTCACACACACTCACAAATTGATGGCACACCCTTTAACCTTTGGGGTTAAGTATTTTGCCCAACGACATGTGGACATGCTGGGTGAAGCTGATCGAACAGCAAATCTTCCATTTATTGGGCGATCTGCCACAGCTGCCCCATAATGAGGTTAGGACTCACCAACACATCGACCACATGCAAGTTCATGGTGATTATGTTGGACACAGAACTGATGAGGTTCTGTTTCATACAGTAGAGGATGAGCACAGTGAGGTTTGAGCTCAAGCCCAAAACTATCTCCAAAAGCAGGAAACCTGTCAGAGAAACCTACCAACAGAAAAAAACATGGTGGCATTTAGTGTGACATTCAGTTTCATTTTAGTCATAATAATGCATGGTAATAATGTGGAAGATTTATACTTTAGACTTATTTTATACACAAGGTGTTTTAGTATCCAAAAACCAAATTCCCAAACCATTAATGAACTGTACAGTTTCCAGTTACATGAAAATATCATATACTGTACCTAGCAAGATCTGTATGGATTGACTGCTAACAAAAAATGTTTAAATATTTAATCAAATTAAATGATTTAAATTGATGTGATTGAAAAAGCCATCTGAGAAGCCTGCACATAGCATTACCTGAAAGCTGATGGGGTAGACAGCTTCAGAGGAGGTCACATCAAGGTTATAGGGATCAGCAGTGTCAAGTACCGTCATGTTGCTCATGATGGCTGCGGAGATCAGCACTGAAGATGTGTGCATTATCCTGATGGGAGGAAGAGGCCTGGAATGTAATTTGTACAAAAATTATTTATTTATTAAATAAACATTAAAGGCATATTATGTACTAACAGATTATTTTTTTCAACTAGAGATTTGTTAAGATGTCGAGCTTTTCCTTTGGGGGAAGAATGTACCGTTGACTGTCAATAAGGGTAGGGTTAGGTTTACAAGAGATAATGGGTTACTGATGATACAGCATTCACCATGACATTGCTGCTCCAGAATATGTCTGTGAAGATTTTTAGTCTTCTTCTTCTTTCCAAGGTGGATTAAAAGCAAGGATAACTGGACTTGGTTGAACACTTTTAGCCTCTCATCCAAGAGGCTTCTTCAATAACAATAGAACTAACTTCAGCACCAGATTGGTGAACTGCTGGATTTCCAGAACAGTTGGGTATTCTACAGACAGAAGCTTGGCTGTGCCATGGGCTCACCAGTATCTCCTATTCTGGCCAACTTGTACATGGAAGAAGTAGAAAGCTGAGCCCTGAACTCCTTCAAGTCCACACAAGAGTGCCATACACATTGATGAGGACAGGAGCCTCCACCTTGGAGTATATAGAAAACCCAGACACAGACCAGTGCTTAGTCTTTGACACTCACCACCCCCTGGAACATAACCTATGGCTTATCAGAACCCTGCACCACCATGCTGATAACATACCAACAACTGCCCAAGCCCAAAAGAAGGATTTTAAACACCTTAAAGATGCAATCAAAACTTGTAGATATCTAAACTCTAACTTTGTGAACATCACACAATCCTAGAGCAACACCCATACTACAGGTGATGAGGAAAAGAAGAGTAAACGCAATCCTGATTCCATACAATGCACATATTCTGGATAGGGAGGACAAATGGTTTGAAAGAGGAGCGAAAGAGCTATTTACACCAAGGTTGAGAAAGAATCTCTCAACTGGCGAGGAAGGCTGAGACACCGCTTATCCCCCAACTACAATGATGTCCTTTCATCTCTTCCCTGAAGGTTGAATGCTCACACTGGTCCTTATGTGACAATGCCAACAATATCTGTTAAGACTTCAGATGACTGTTACAACCACAACAGCCAGCAGCACTAACAAACCAAGCAGTATCCATCACCTTGATAACAGCCCCACAGAGGTTAAATAGCTGGGACTCCCTGTCAATCAGTCAGCACTGAAGAAGCCTCTTGGATGAGAGGCAAAACGTCTTTGAGTATCTTCAACCATGTCCAGTTGCCCATGACTTTATCCCACCTAAACTGCTCCAGAATAATTTATGATCTACGTTTTTTATTTTTTTTTTTTATTTTGACTAAAATCTTTACTAAACTTATTTTAAAACTGCAAGGAAATAAGAATGATATTGCTATACTTATTCAAGTTATCATCATCTGGTAAAGAACTGGTCAGCATTTCTGTCATACAAAGTTACTTTTAGTTTAACTTGCAGCTCAATCGAATTTCAGGTTTTAAAGGTATAATTTTGTTTGAGATAGATGGCAGAACGTTTTAGATTTGGAGAAGGTAAATGACAACATAACAACTAAGAGGAATGTTCTACAGCAGTGGTTCTTAACCTTGGGGTCGGGAATCCCCTGGGGGTGTCAGGGGGGTCGCCAGAATGCTGCTATAGTCACAAAAATAGAATAAAACTAACTAGACAAACAGTAGTTGTGAATGGTATTGTGAAGTTGTGAATTGTAATCACTTTGGGTGGCATCAGGTGTCAGTGATGCCGACCTCTATAAAACGCCAAAGGAGAATCAGGCCCCCATCAGACAGAAAGCACTTTGCAGGTTCGAAAATGCGAGCCACAAAGCAATGCCTTTTTCGTGTTGAATTTAGAAAAGAACAAAGCGCTGCAGTTTTTAATGTTGCTAGGCAACCACTGAATCAGCTGTCCTGTCAGTCTAATCAAAGATTATAGCGCCAGCGATCTGTAGTCTTTGGTTTGTTGCTAATTAATAACTGTCATATTAGCAGAAACTTGATCACAATTCACAGGTCTGTGTCTTTTGTGGCTAAAAACATCTGCCTTAATTAAAGAGACAAACGCAGAGAGCCTGCTCTAGCACTGTTTTGAGTGTGTGAGGTGTACAAACATGCAGGAGACAGAGAAACTGAGATCCGTGTGGGCACATGAGACTTTCAGAAAGGGGAGACACCGCTGGTAGTAGGCTACCACCAGCTGGTCCAGGAACTTTGTCTTAATGATGGTCGGTTTAAGGCTTATTTTAGGCTTATTTTTTTTCTGTGCACTCAGGCGCTCATTCAAAAACGCGATGCGCAGCAGGCGGACCCTTCAAAAAGAGGTCGGACTGCCAGAAAGGTTAAGAATCCCTGTTCTACAGATAGCAGGGTTCATTATACTGCAAACACTTGTAAGCCATGCAAACCGACCCCCTATCAGTGTAAACTATCAGTGTCGCAGAGCGGTCATGTTACAGATACATGGCTTCGTCATCAACGCTATGCACCAATTCTTGCCTGTCAATGTTCGTCACCTGTGAAATACATCAAAAGTTTTGCCAGATTCCGTTTAATTTCTGCCCCATTTTGTGTTTTGTGTTTTCTGAATTCTGTGTTTTACAATTTAAGCAACTTTTGTCATCAGTGTAATCATGTGATGGTGAATAATATTTCAACAATTCAGTAAAGAAAATATTAAAAATTATTTCATAAAAATACTATAAAGTAAAATGTGCAATTATTTTTGGAGAATGGTCAAAATAAATGTAGGCTACTGCAACACTAGGATGTTAAAACAGGCTGTTGTAATACTATTTGATAAGGGACAATTCAGAAAGAATGCATTGTTGCAGCGTATGTTTAGGGTTCATACTGTGTATCGGTAGAACCCTTCTATGTTTTTGTGTTTTAGTCATTATTTGTTGTCTGCCGCGCCGGCTCAAATTTCCGTGAGCTGGAATGAGCAAGAAATATGAAACTTGGGGGAATAAGTGGAAATGGTGTGCATCAGCTTCCATAGAAATATGAACCCAATCGGCCACATGGTGGCGCTATAATTAAGGCTTAAAAATGCAAACTTTGAAAGGCAACGCCCCTTCCACCGCAAGTCCGACTGACTTAAAATTTGTCACACTTGTGCATCTCAATGTGCTCTACAAAAAAAAGGCTCAAGGACTATTAAGGTGATGCTCCAATCATCACAAATCTCTCAGGATATGTCCTCATAAGTAACTGAAACATGCCCTGAAAGTTTCATTCAAATTGACCACTAGGAGGCGTTATAAAATAATTGGATGTGGAATGAAGCAATTCATGCTATAGATCAGAAAATGCTTGTCCAATCGTTACAAAACTTGCAGAATGTGTTTTGTAACAATATTAAACCATGTGTGTGAAATTTTTTTGATGGCAATATCGCGAAAAAAGGTATGAACCTGTGAATCGCCGCTTGCAGCTATAATTTAAATTTTTTTTAACCTGCAACGCGCTAGATTGGCGTCCTGCATCTGCCTATGTGGTTTCACTTCAAGTTAGCTCATGCTAGCGCACCATCTTTGATATGACAGCGTGTCAGTGTGGAGGTGCTGCTAAGCCCCGCCTCCCCTCTAACGCCAACAGAAAGGACAGAAATAGCCCTGGTAAACACCAGAACAATGTTGCACGACCAAAGTTCAAATAAATTTAACTTTAGAGACGACAAGGAAGAAGCGAATTCCCTGTGTGTGCTTGTGTGTGTGAAAAGGGGTAGATTTTTTGGAATATGGCCAAATCATAATATATATTTCTGTCATTCTTCCAGTGGAGGCTTGGGGTCATTTTGTAAAAAAACAATGGTAGGGGAAACACTCCTTTGTGAGTGCCATAATTAGCAGTTTGTGTTGGGCATATTGGTTTTCACACCAGAGAATGTATGCTATGACAAAGAGCAGTCATGGCTGTTTGAACAGTGTATGAAATCCCTTCCTCCCACACCTTACCAACGTTGGTACAGGGGGAATGAGTGAAACATTTTTTTTCCAAAACAACAGAGTCACACCCTTCAAAATTTTCTAAAAGTATACGTTTTGCTCCCCTTTATGATGACAGACTTTGGCCTACTTTCGATTATGGCTGTTTGTTTCAGCTATCAAAAATGAAGGCAAAAGTTGGCTTCAGATGTGGTCAAACAACATGTTCTATGGACTAGCTTGTTTCTAGCATACTGACACCTTTAGCCAAAAAATCCAGGGATGGGGGTGTATCGTTGTTTTTTACACCATCTGCCCAGCAAACAAGCCATTTAAGAACCCTGGTTTGTGGATCATGGATCCCATATGGTTTGCACTAAAGAAAAGTGACTGCAGGCTTTAACTCACCACTCCCTCCCAGCACTGTATTCTCCAGCTTAGCTAAGTAACTACAAAAAACTTGGTGGAGTACATTAAACCATCCCATCATATTCTGATATGACAAGGTCAATCTTCACTTGATCGACTTTATTTGCACCATTCCTTCTGTGAACTTATAAAACATTGACGGACAGTGTAAAGTCTTCCGTGTGCTTTAGCTTTTGGGATACTAGCTCAACTCAGGCAAAGACAAAACTCTGTTTGTAGAACACAGAAAGCAACACACACCCGACCCTTTGTTGGGGGGCATGTGGTTTGCAACATCAGTGCAGTGCACTAAGATCAATGCTTTCTTTCATGGTAATCTCTGTCTGGTCATTGTCCTTTGTGCTTTGACTGTTGCCTCCAGTTTCATCCTCGCCTGAAAATGATGCCAGTGGCAAACAATCTTCCTCTCACCACTTTTCAGGTATTGTACTTCTTTCAAAATTGTGTCTTTACCTCTCTGGAAAAGGTGAAGGTCCTGATATGGTCCATAGCACCATATATCAGACCATGTCAGGTTGTGATTTCTTATTCCAGAGAATGGTGAAGGGAGAAAGTAGAGAAGAAAGAATGTAGTAAACAGTAAACAAGATTGTGTGGTTGTTCAGCTGGACTCGACCAGTCAAACCCTTGAGTTCCCTGTTATCCAAAAGAGGACAGAGAGTTGCACCAAAGATCAGTGATGTAGGTCATGTAGAATCTCTGGAGGCCACTCAAAGACACTAATCTCTTGACTCTTGGACATTCACAGCCTTCTTAATCCAGCTTTATCCTTCACAGACTGTGACATATGAATTGACTGAAGCAGATAATTTCATGTCGCCATCGTCATCATCTTCCCTTGCATTATTTCTCAATTACATTCCATCTTTGATCCTGCAAATGAAAAGGACGGAAGATTTCAGTAAAATAGTATGAAAGAAAGACATTTGTCACATTGAAATCAGAGTTTTCCCCTCTAGTCTATGTTGTATAATATGTCTCCCACCTAATCTTGAATCATTTATCATCCCCTGACAGTGCTCATCTGTTTGTGATTGTCTTCATGTGTGTGCCAAAATGGCGTTTAATCAGTTTTTGATGCCTGGCCTTGTCTTTGATGGTTCTCATCATGTGGTGTTTAGCAAATGAGCACTGAAAACTGTGAACTGGTTTTCTACAGACTGTCTGTGTATGTGTGAGTGTATGAAATTATATGTTAAATGTCAAAATAGCTGTCCATGTGCTCTCTCATTCAGTTCAGGACTCAGCTGGATTGTCTTGATTAATTGAATTGATTAATCAAAACATGTAACATTCTCAAATGTTACATGCTGTATTTTGTTAAATTAAAAAGTGGTTTTGCAGAAAATTATTATGTTTCACAAAAATAAGTATCAAAAATATTGTTTTGGTATTGTTACCCAACGAAGGAATTAATTAATTAATTCTTATTAGCTGTTTTCATATTTTCAGATAATTGATTACTCAGCTCTGATGTTGCAAATTCATCACTGTCCTAAATGAATACTTATGGGGGTCAGCTGTGGGGATCAGCTGTTTAGGCAACAGCTTCTCCTGCTTTTATTTTAGTAACATTTATTTGACATTTAGTTGACAAAGATACTGTCAGCACAAAGTTTCCATTTATGGAGCATGTTGCCCAAAACTATGAATAAACAATACTGCCATCCCAATGAAATGAGTGCCAAATATTTTGTCTAAATTAGTCAATTTGATTGTCATTGTAGCAATCATAATTTGTAGTAACATGAAATATAGCTTTGTAATTAGCCATTGATTTTTTTGTTGTATCATTAAAATGGTCCACCCCACATGAAAATACCCATAAACACATTTGCAACTTATACTGCATATTGTTGTTCATATTTCAACAGTTTGGATGCTGATTCAGAAAAACAGCAGGCTTCACAAAGAGATGAAAAACCTGGAGCTAAAACATGGCACTGCAGTGTGGGATATAATGTGGGCTTACCTTAACCTTAGCACTGAAAACTTGTACCTAAACCTAAACTCGCCAATCACATCCAATCTAAAGAACACTGACTACTGTCAACACACCTACCAATTTTTGGCGAAATGCCCAGGTTCCAGGGCTGCCTCGGAATGCAGTTACATAAAGTACATCTTTAAATGGATGCCCAAAGTGTCAGATAAGTGAGGAGATTAATGTCAGATTTTTGACAGTTTTAGTAATCTGTTGTTTTCTTGTCATTTATCAAGGAAACTGCTAAGCATTCATTGATTTCAGCTTGTAATGTAAGAATTTCCCACCCAGACTACACTCTCTTGTATCAAGTAACTTAAATGTCTTTGAATTTTGCACTGTTGGCTGGACAAAACAAGCAATTAGAAAATGTCACCGTGGGCTCTGGAAACATGCGTTAGGTGTTTTTCAATATTTTCTCAGATTTTAAGGCTATATAATTGATTAATTAAACTGAAAAATGATCAACAACAATGTAAGTAATAAGTTCCAGCCCCTATATTGTCTTGAATAAAGGAACATTTGCCAGCTTTCGTCATTTTAACTGCAATAAATGTGCCTCCTTATTTAAACAGAATTTTTGGCTTTATGACTTATTGCACTTTTTGTCATGCTCATCTTTTCACATAGTATATTCAGTTGAAATGAAATGTCTGTCCTCTGGGTGACCTCATGAAGGACAAATTCAGTCAAGTTCAGTCTGATTAGTTTTGTGTTGTATGAGCTCCTCTACAACATGAGCTAGTCTCTTTGGGGGGGAGTGAACTCAGCATGTAAATGGTAGATGGACTGTACTTGTATAGTGCCTTTCTAGTCTTCCGACCACTAGCGCTATACACTACCTGTCACATTCACGCATTTACCCATTCAAACACTGATGGCAGTGGCTACCGTGCAAGTTTCCAACTGCTCATCAAAAAGAAACTAATCAATCACACACACCAATGGAACAGCCTTCGGGAGCGATTTTGAGTTCATTATGTTGCCCAAGGATACTTCATCTTGCAGACTGGAGGTTGAACAGCAGATCTTCAATTAGTAACTGTAGGCTATAGCTGCACTTTTTGTTTGACAGCTACTCATTTTGTCTATTTCGTGACTCATGGGTTTAACAACATAGCATGCTGTGTGTGATTATCTAGAGCTACATGTGTTGATTTTATAGTGCCATCGTGTACACCTGCACATTGCCTTGCTATTAGAACACCGATAACAGTGTTGGTATATGATTGTGGCGTGTGTTAGTTTACCTCTAGACAAAGACCAGTCCTCAATGATCCTTGGCTCTGTCAGTGTGCCTTCCTTCCTTGTGTAATTTTAATTCCAAAAGGTAGCGAAGTTCCCACAGGTGATAATCCTGAGTGGCTGAGGTTTAGCATAGTCGTCCATCATTCAAGGATCTTACGCCACACTGTTGAGTCCCCTCAGAATGGTAATTTGACTGGAAGAAAAGCATGCAGTCTGTAGGGAGCAAGAGAGATACTGACGCTGCTCCTCTGCCTCCCCCTCTCTTCTCTCTGCTGTGCTTCTTTTTCTGTCACTCTGTCTCTGCCTCCAGCAGCCCTTCCTACTCATCGATTGTTCCCTCCCCCTTCTTCTCCCCTCTCTGAAACTGTCTTTGCCTTCTCTTTTTAAAAAACCTCTGCGCTCCACTAATCAGATTCAACACTCCTTGAAATCCTTTCAATTCCGTAGTTTTTCCTTCGTTATCTTTATGTCTTTTGTGCTGTCTTTAATAAGTGGTGGAAACTGTTTCCAGCATGCAGGGACGACACAGATCTTTTTTACCTTGAGTCCTTGTTTCTCTCTCTTCTCCTCAGTATTCTCCTCATAAATTTGTTTGCCACATCAAAGAAGAAATGTTAGAAACTGTTTGCATATAGGAAATAGTGGCCATGAGAATGCTAATGGCAGAATCCTTCCCCTCAGGACTTTGTTTGTGTTTGCATAGCACATGGTACATGCTTAATGTTCCTGATGGGCTACCTTTGGAGCAGTAGCCATGTTGCCCTTATTGCCTGGTGAGAAAGGTAGCTAGTGAGTGGACTAATTAGGGCTACTTGGCATTGGCATGGCAACAACAGCCACACTGGGCAAAGCAAACGCAGACCGATTGATCATAATTCAAATCAGGGTCCATCTGTTGTCTTCTGTGATACTCCACTGATAAAACAAGATCTCCTGATTTTTCACATTCTCCCCCAATCTGGTCATTGTATCTCACCCTTCATTTCTCACTCTTCATTTGTTTATTCAAGTAGCGTTGCAGCGATGATGATGGTTTCCAGGCCGACTGTTATTCTGACATGCGCATGTCAGTGGGAGGCATGTTTTCCCCCAGATACAAGTTGTTAGTGAGAGACATACAGTAGATGGCAGACAGCAGGGTTATATAAAGGGGGTAAAAAGACAGTTGCAGACTTTTTTACTGAGCAAACATGAGCATTATATGTGAGTGAGGCAGCAATACAAACAGAGATGGAGACAGCTCAGCGAACCAAAGAGGGAAAAAAGCGTGTTGCAGACCTTTTTCCTCAGCAAAGATGCCAATTTTAAGCGTGAGAGGCTTCACATTTGAAATTGCTGTAAGCACAATAGGGTGCAACAGAAAACATCCAGAAGTGTTTAATGAATCATTAATATTTCAACCTGATATCTAGGCTGTCTGCTGGCTCGCCTAAAGGCTGCTGGCTGTTGTCTAGTCCCCAGCTGTTTCAAACAGAGGTGCATATGAGTGAAAGAAAGTGCAGGGCTGTGTTTGTGTGTGTCCTTTGCATTTATGACAGAGCAGTCGTGGACTTTGTGCTCAAGACAAATTCCACAAATGCTGATGCCTTGATAATAGTCTGGCAGCACAGATGGCTGGGAACTCAAGGTCAAGAGCTAAAAAGTCATGAAACAACTAGAGGAAAATTAAAACGTTAGAAAAAGGCAAATGTAAATAAATTTGGGGCGGCTGTGGCTCAGGAGGTAGAGCGGGTTGGCCGTTAATCGGAAGGTCGGCGGTTCAATTCCCGGCTCCCCCCAGGCTGCATGTCGAAGTGTCCTTGGGCAAGACACTGAACCCCGAATTGCCCCTGGCGGCTGTTCCGCCAGTGTATGAATGTGTGTGAATGTTAGTTTCCGTTTGAGCACTTAGGCTCAGTGTATGAATGTGGGTGAAAGGTGAATGCAGATGTAGTGTAAAAGCGCTTTGAGTGGTCGAAAAGACTAGAAAGGCGTTATACAAGTACGGAGCATTTACATTTACATTTACCTAATAAGCAGCCAACAAAAACCATTAAACCTACTGACATATACTATATATTCTCACTGGCAAGCAGTGAGATTACTTTGATTCTTTGTCAGAAACACATGAATCAGCAACCGCTGGACTGAGGCACAGATTAAATTTGCGTCCAGACCAAATGCCAATTGAGGGTTGGGAGCGGTACGGTTACATACAAAGTCAATGCAAATTTGTGGAGAGATGCGATTTTCTGTGGGGCGGTGCCGGCGATGTGATGAGATACCGGTCAGCCCTGCAGCTTTTGGACATATAAACACCCACAGTCGGACTGGAGTATGCTCTGACAACTACTGCATTTACCCACGGGAGGAGCTCAAAGTTAACTGCTTTCATTAAATTAACTTCTAACTTTAATGTTTTTGGGATTAAAACGTTGGTTTATCTTCACTCGCACTTCTCGGAAGCAAGCTAACGTGTTTCTGGTTCCACTGTTGTTTGTGTCCGTGGGCACCCAGAGCTCTGTGATACTACTTCTTCATATGAAAACCAGACACAAGTGGACATTGCTTGCTGAAGAGAAACGAGGAAGTTGAACTACTTCGTCAGTTCAGTAAATATGTCTTTTTTTTTGTTTTTTTTTTGAACAAGTTAGCATAGCATAGGCATGGATCATTAAGAGATGAGTCATATGGAAAAAGTAGAAACAAAACTTCATTAAAAACATTTAAAATGTGCATATCTGTACACATATGTAGGTGGTTATTAATGATTGATATGTAAAGTTACTTTATAAACAATAAATGATTTTTAATCAGTCAGTTACAATTTAGTCAGTTACAATTGTAGCAATGCAAATATCTAATCAACTTAAAAATACCCAACATTCCTGGTTTTAGCTCCATAAAAATGAAGAATTGCTGCTTTTTTCAGCTCCATATCAATAAAGAATAAACACTATTTTTTGACTGGTGATTATAAAAAGTAAACTTTTTGAAATCACTTTGGGCTTAAAATTGGCATTTGTTATTATGACATTTTTAGGTTAAATGATTCATTGAATTAAAAAGTAAATACAGTATATATTAATGAAGGAAATTGCTAATTGGCTACAGCAGTATGAGCAAAATACACAAATTTTCCTGTAATTTACTTGCAATAAACAGACCAGAAGTATGCCGAAATATCTAAATCATGATGCCGATTTGGAAAAGGTCTGAATTCATGCTTTGTCAGGTCTGTCTGTAAGACTACAAGCAAACCACTTAAAATGCTTGGTGAATGGAGTTTGGATAGATCAGGGCTATGCTATGTGGGTTTTTTTCCCCAACATTTTGGTTTCCTGTAGGGCTTAAATAGTATGAAATTTTGAAGATTTTGAAAGAGAGATCAGTAAGAACTGGAATAGATATTGTAATCAAAGGGGTACTAACAATAACACATGATAAAATAAAACAATACCCAATTCTGTTTGCGGTTTCAACTGCACTCACATCAGATTACAGGAAGTATGACACAGTACAGAAAATTATGTTTCATTATGTCCTTAGGCCAATGCACACACAGCATCACATAATGGTTTACACTAGTTGAGACACACTGCAGTCTTTCAGTTACACAGCCTCTGTCTTCTTTATACATGTTATGTTTATGAAACCGTTTCAGGCATCATTCTTCTTGAAAGCTAAAACAAAATATTCCTGCAAAAAGTCAGTTGTTCTGGCAGAGCGGTCTGCTTTGTATTGCTACACAGCTCCTTTTTAATCAACTAAATACTTTTCAATGTTTTCTTTCAAAAATTAGGCGCCAAACAAAAGATCTACAAAAAGTTTTATAAATGATTATATTAACGCATGTGCAATCAGTGAAGTGAGTAGTTCAGTTTCTACATTCTAGACTTTACAATCCTCACATATTGCATTTACATTTTATTCATTTATTGGAAATGTATATTTGTTTGACAAGTATATCTGTGCTCAGATATGAGCACCTACAAAGTCGTGCCTGTGACAACCACTCCTGTGCAGTCCTAGAAATGCCCACCAGGTGATTTAGCCTGCGGCTTACAATGTGGTGATCAAGATTATCCAATGCTGGGCTAAGGTCCAATCATCAATTTGCAACACAGGGTTGTATATCAAGATGTTGTATTTCCTATTATATTACTAAAAAGCAACTGTTTTACAAACAACTAATAGATATATTCGGCACGATATCGCCATATCATATCTATTTGACATTAACCACAGATAGCTGTGTCTTTTCAGACATTGTTCCGCCTCTATTACTACCAATGTTCCCGTTTCAAAGGCAGCCCAATTGGACCCCCCTCTCCAGCTCCATACCTTTTTATACAACGCAGCGAGCCGGCATATTGGCGCGATACTCCTGGAAAATAAGGCAGCTGTGAAAGCGGCTTTTGTTAGGAGCTATGAAATTTTGTTAGGAGTGTTTTTAGCATTTAGCTAGGTAGCTACTACCATAAAGTGTCAACCATCACCAGGTGTAGTAGCCAAACCAAACAAAATAAAATAAAAAAGAAAGTTGGCGGGCCAGTCTAGTGTCTCATACATTGCCAGATCTTCTAATGGTCCAGCTGTCCTCCCCAGAGTTCAAGGAGAATGATCCATAGACTATATAAAAATGTTGTTCCCACAAAAACTGTGATGCTGTGGCATCAGGACTCCGCTGGAGGCCAGAAGAGGGTGATTGTAGAAAGAGAGCAGTCTGATGAGGAGGTTAAAGTTGAATGATTAATAAGCATCTTGTAAGTTTGTCTGGCCTCTTCTTTAAGTTTGTATTTTACAGAATACCCTCTTATCTCAAATAAAAGGACTGAAACAAATGTAGGCTATATGTGACACAAAAGGCAATTCATTATTTTTGCCGTTATAAAAAACATATGTTGACCGGTGGATTTTTTCATCTGCTGTCCCATTGGCAAGTGAGCCAAAAAGTTAATTTCCACCCCTGTATACAAATGATACAAATGATATACACTAATAAATAAATGACAAGTCATAGAAATAAAACTATTTTGTTTATTTTATCTATTGTAGCTGTTGGGAATCCAACCTCACTTCTGACATCCTCCACAAAGGAGCTGGCTAATTACCACTCACAGCTGCCTTTCAAGACTACAGGGGCCAAGTGTTTGTTTGGTATTCAAAACATAGGATTGCAGTGTAGGGCTGAACGATTAATTGCATTTGCGATATAATCGCGATGTAATAAAACGAGATTTTCTAATCTGACCAGAGTATAATCTGGTCAAAGATTATACTCTGGTCATGACACCCAAGCGGAAAGCAGTCTGACGAAGTTAATGCTTCGTCTGCACGTTACGCTGTAACTTGCCTTCTTGTTGTAAAATGTCCTTAAGCTTGACAGAAGCTCACGCTACATAAACTTTAATGTCACATGGAATGAAAGTAGCACCCGCCACCGCGGTGGTGGTGGGTCTAGTCGTAGACGCATGTAGTAAGGTAAGCATATTGTGGCGATCGGCGCCTGCGTCACACACACAGCCACTAGTCAGCTCAAGAAATAGGCTATCTGTAAATTGCCGTGTTAAACTATTAAACGCCTAACTCCGAGAGAGGCCCAGTCTGTCCCGAGTTACAGCCTGGTTAAAGCCGGTGCTGCTCACCAGCATCGGAGGCTGCGGGGGAGGAGGGGGGCTCCGGTGTTGTCGGAGAATTACTCAGCTTGTCTATTAAACACGAGAGGTGTCACTCTGTTCTATTTTAGTTAGCCAACTTTCGAATTGAACCTCAAACTGAGTATTTTTAGTTTGCTTACGGGGATACAGAAAGATGGACTCCTAGGAGATTTGATCTGAGATCAGGACTCATTAATTGGTGGTTGAACTGTGGATTTTGTATTGAGCGCTTACTGTATAATACCCTGTGGTGAAAAGGTAGGCCGACCTGATGATATTATATCATATTATTTAATGCCATGACTTGACTCAAATTGTCTTTCTCATATTATTATAATTTGATATATCTTATTGCTCATAATAATAATTTTACCTAATTCATCATAACACAGGCCTGACCCACAAGAAAGAACAGTTTAAGTTTAATCTATACACTGTATACTCTACACTGATTTACTGCTTGTCTGTTTTGAATAATACAGAAGGTAGCTTAAAAATTAATCGCACATTAAATCGTAATCGCAATATTGGTAAAAAAAAATCGCAATTAGATTATTTTCCAAAATCGTTCAGCCCTATTGCAATGTAGTGCTTTTTCAAAACTATGTTATCACCCTTTTCTGTGGTTATGAAGTATAAACTTTACTAAACTTTAGGGTGTCTTTAATAGTAGTAAAGCCATCGACAGATTGAATGGTGCTTTCATCAACTGTTTTGAAGCAAACATTATCCTGCAGCACAAGCAGTGTTCAGTGTTCCCAAATGAAAGTTACAAATGAGCTTGCTGAAACTGAGCCGATCCATAGTATGTCATAATGCTTAATAAATTCTCAATAAATTAATCATAAATTCATTCTGTTGCTACCTTTCACCTGCACCTTAGTATTCTTAATTTGCACTTAATTATATTTATTTCCTGAGTGTTAAATATACTCTGAGAAGCGTGAAATCGATCCCTCCCTGCTGCCTGCTCTGGTTACCTCCATCACCAAGGTGATGCTTAAGGTGGGTAATGTTCTACTGTGCCATGACACTAATTTCAAGCGCTGCAATGCTGTGATAAATTCTAAAATAACTTTGATTATTGGTAATATCCATCTTGTTGTCCTCGAAAGAATGAGATGAATGAATTCCCCCAGCACAGAAACCAGGGCGCATCTGTGCCAGAGCACAGCTTATCCCCTGGGAACCAACACATAATATCCAATGGCTTGTGTTGTCTGTGGTTATGTGTGTGCATGGCTTCAAGCATGGCATATCAGATGGCCCTCTGAGCATATTATGACACAAGTCAGAGAAGACCAACCTCTGTCTTTTCCTGTCTCTCTCACTCTCTCTCTTTCTTTCTCAAACACACATATCTAAACAAGCAAAGGAATACAGAGCTCAGCTGTTCAATTGTGGTCTCTGGCAGGCTTTGTCCTTGGGTTGAGCCTTCAAGCGGATTTCTTTTGAATTGAATGTGGCTCCTGTCCTTGTGCCTCAGCCCCACCACCTGCCTGAGATCTCTCTCTCTCTCTCTCTCTCTCTCTCTCTCTCTCTCTCTCTCTCAGGACAGCAGGCAATGTGCAGCTCTAGGCAAATAACGCATGCAAAATTGTTTGATATTAAAATCAGGCCTGTCATCAAAAGAGGAGTAAGGATGATGGCATAATGCCATGTCATGTCAGAAGGCAGGGAAAGATGGGATAATGGATGACACTAGGGCTGTGCGATTAAATAATTGCAATTGCAATCGCGATGTTGTCCTGTGCGATTACAAAACCTCAAAGAGGTTGCTTCTCTGTGTGCACTGCAGTTTGTTCAGCATCCAGTCCACACCAGGCTCTAGTATACGCCCCTAAAAACACATCTGTGTGAACCAGAAAAATGTTTTATGAGCACTGTGCAAGTAATGTTAACAACAACCTACCGTAACACCGTAATTGTTCAATATATAGTCAGACTCACCACCGGAGCACCAGGAGAAACAGGCAGAATATTAAGAAGGTTTGGGTTTGGCTTGCTGGCCATTTAACGTTGCTGTATCGGTGCCTTTTGTTGTTTAATCACAGTCAGCTTTATTGTCAGGTATGTGTACACATACAAGGAATTTGAATCAGGACTGTACATTGCTCACGATGTGCTTACTTATAATTCAAAATGATACAA
Source organism: Lepomis macrochirus (assembly GCA_024633595.2). Classification (NCBI taxonomy): domain Eukaryota; kingdom Metazoa; phylum Chordata; class Actinopteri; order Centrarchiformes; family Centrarchidae; genus Lepomis; species Lepomis macrochirus. The sequence goes on from JALXJV020000024.1 coordinate 166,072, forward strand.
TAATAAAATAAGTCACAGGCTACATTATAGAGAACACATATATACACACTATAAACAAAAACAATATAGACAGATTGAGACAATAGTGTGCAATGAGAGGAGTGCAAGGGATGCAGGAGTAAAATTATATCATTATTACGAAGGTGGAAGAGAAATACAGGTACACATATACATGCATACATGCATGTACACAGTGGCCCTCATTTATCATTCTTGCGTAGAAACGGGCATATTTTTGTGCCTGAGATTATGCTTACACTGTTCTCAGCGCCTGATTTATGAAGCTGTGTGTACCTTTGAAATCCAGGTGTACGCACCACCTGGTGTTGATAAATGTGGCGGCTGAAACGCGTCGTAATTTGAATGAAACGCCCCAATTATTCAAGCTTCAGGAGGCTGCACCCAGGACTTCACGGCAGGGACTGACGGAATACGGCAAGAAATACATGGTTTGGAGCAGGAAATCCACAAGTTAAAACTTCAGAAACAAAATATTATGGTGTTCTTTCAGATTTAAAAAAAAAAATTAAATTTTAGTTTCACTACTAGAGCCCATCCCTGACATAAATTTTCAAAAATATTGGGCATCTTAATATTACAAGGTTTTTCATTTGGAAACAATTTAATACTTCTTTATTCGATGATTTAAACTGGACACATTTTTGACAAAATGTTCAACTCGCTTAAAACTGGACACAAGCGGTCAGATGAGCCATAAACAGTTTAGGTCCTGCCCGAGAGCCAGTGCTGGAGTCAGGGGGACCGCCGCGCGCTGTCAACCTCGCTGGAGCGGACCAGTGCGCTGTCAGCCCGAGAGGAGGGTGCGCTCATCCCGGAGGAGCAGGCCAAGAGCCTCTTGCTGAGCGTTTACTTTGATGAACGGAGGACATACGGACAGATACGGGGCGGTGTACCCCCAGCGTCCAAAGCAAGCATTCATAATGTTTTGTGGCTTTGGGAAACAGTGCTCTGCGCTGTCCTGGGACTATTACGCACGGACACGGGTCTGGATGTGCACGGACTGGATCTGACCATCCGCGGTGTAACTTTTCTTTTATGTTCAAAGTGAAACATTGTCCAAACACAATTATGAGCTGCACCATGTCAGTACCACCTGTTTGTGGAGCGCGTTCCGTGCAAACTAGAAGCTTTTGTCTGTTCCTAGAATTATACATTGGCTACTTGTGGTGCACCAAGAGATATATTTAGCACTAAAACTCCCATCAAAGTCAAGTCCCAAATAAGCTCCAAATGAAAGAATGTTGCTCTGATAAAAAGTTGCTACATCACCTCCGGGACTGGGCTTTACGCACTGACCCAGGACTCACACAGAACAGAGATCAGCATGCCAGAGTCTGGGGATGCGGGGCCTTTAAGCTAACCCAAATAAAAGGCACCAAAAGCTAAAATAAAATAATCCAAATACAAATCAAAGCATGTTTTGACTGCTCAGTAGGCTGTATAAAGTCCGTGTTGCTTAAATATAAACACCCAAATTAATATTTCAAACGTTGTTTCTGTTACAGTGGGTCATAATATATCATGTATTTTAGAATATCAGTGCGTTTTGTGCTGTTAGGAAATGATTTCTGCGCATTTCGCCTCTGACTCAAAACTTGCGTACATGTACACCACCTCCTGAGCTGGCGTAGTATTTGAGCGTGCCGTACGCCAACGTCCATATTGATAAATCTCTAAGTCACCGTGGTTTTGGGTGTACACTGGAAATTTGGTGTACGCACTTTTGATAAATGAGGGCCAGTGTGATGAAGCACAGTGCAAAGGATGCTGAAATAAGTAAGTATTATGTGAAGGTATTATGTACATGAGGTAGGTGGATTTGTTATACAGTATATACACTCACCTAAAGGATTATTAGGAACACCATACTAATACTGTGTTTGACCCCCTTTCGCCTTCAGAACTGCCTTAATTCTACATGGCATTGATTCAACAAGGTGCTGAAAGCATTCTTTAGAAATGCTGGCCCATATTGATAGGATAGCATCTTGCAGTTGATGGAGATTTGTGGAATGCACATCCAGGGCACGAAGCTCCTGTTCCACCACATCCCAAAGATGCTGTATTGGGTTGAGATCTGGTGACTGTGGGGGCCATTTTAGTACAGTGAACTCATTGTCATGTTCAAGAAACCAATTTGAAATGATTCGAGCTTTGTGACATGGTGCATTATCCTGCTGGAAGTAGCCATCAGAGGATGGGTACATGGTGGACACAAAGGGATGGACATGGTCAGAAACAATGCTCAGGTAGGCCGTGGCATTTAAACGATGTCCAATTGGCACTAAGGGGCCTAAAGTGTGCCAAGAAAACATCCCCCACACCATTACACCACCACCACCAGCCTGCACAGTGGTAACAAGGCATGATGGCTCTATGTTCTCATTCTGTTTACGCCAAATTCTGACTCTACCATCTGAATGTCTCAACAGAAATCGAGACTCATCAGACCAGGCAACATTTTTCCAGTCTTCAACTGTCCAATTTTGGTGAGCTCTTGCAAATTGTAGCCTCTTTTTCCTATTTGTAGTGGAGATGAGTGGTATCCGGTGGGGTCTTCTGGTGTTGTAGCCCATCCGCCTCAAGGCTGTGCGTGTTGTGGCTTCACAAATGCTTTGCTGCATACCTCGGTTGTAACGAGTGGTTATTTCAGACAAAGTTGCTCTTCTATCAGCTTGAATCAGTCGGCCCATTCTCCTCTGACCTCTAGCATCAACAAGGCATTTTCGCCCACAGGACTGCCGCATACTGGATGTTTTTCCCTTTTCATACCATTCCTTGTAAACCCTAGAAAGGGCTGTGCGTGAAAATCCCAGTAACTGAGCAGATTGTGAAATACTCAGACCGGCCCGTCCGGCACCAACAACCATGCCACGCTCAAAATTGCTTAAATCACCTTTCTTTCCCATTCTGACATTCGGTTTGGAGTTCAGGAGATTGTCTTGACCAGGACCACACCCCCAAATGCATTGAAGCAGCTGACATGTGATTGGTTGATTAGATAATTGCATTAATGAGAAATTGAACAGGTGTTCCTAATAATCCTTTAGGTGAGTGTAAAATATAATACAATACAAAATGACAATATGAACAGTATGAACAGCCCTGAAATAGACAATGATGATTAAATAATAAGTGGTAATGATTAAACAGGTGGCTGATTAGAGACAGAGTGACTGGGTTTTTTCACAAGAATTGTTCCTGACACTGTGCATCAGAGTCAGCTGTTCATCAGAGTGATGACTTTTGGGAAGAAACTGTTCCTGAGTCTGTTGATTATGGCGTACAGTGCTCTGTAGCGCCTACCAGAGGGGAGAAGCAGGAACAGGTTGTGTCTGGGGTGAAATTCAATTCAATTCAATTCAATTTTATTTATATAGCGCCAAATCACAACAACAATTATCTCACAGCGCTTTTCATAAAGAGCAGGTCTAGACCGTACTCTGAAGTTATTTACAGAAGCCCAACAATCTGATGGATCTCCAGTGATGTTTCCTGCCTGTTTTCTGACTCTGGAAATGTATGTAAGTCCTGAATGGAGGGCAGGTTGGCATCGATGATCTTTTCTGCAGTTCTGACTGTCCGTTGTAGTCTGGTCCTGTCCTTTTTGGTGGCAGATCCAAACCGGACAGTGATGGACGTGCAGAGGACAGACTGGATGATGTACAAGTGGATCAGCAGCTCCTTAGGCAGGTTGAGCTTCCTGAGCAGGAAGTACATCATCTGCTGGGCCTTCTTGATGATGGTGTCAGTGTTGGGCTCCCACTTTAGGTCCTGGGATAAAGTGGATCCCAGAAACCTGAAGAATTCCACAGCAGACACAGGACTGTTAAGTATGGTGACAGGGGGCAGAGTGTGGAGGGGGGGGCTCTTCCTGAAGTCCACAGTCATCTCCACAGTTTTGAGCGTGTTAAGCTCAAGGTTGTTCTGACCGCACCAGAGAGCCAGCTGATCAACCTCCCGTCTGTAGGCCGACTCATCACCATCCAAGAGGAGGCCGATGATGGTTGTGTCGTCAGCAGACTTCAAGAGTTTGACAGATGGGTCTCCCGAGGTGCAGTCGTTGGTGTTGAGGACAGCACACACCCCTGGGGGCGCCAGTGCTGATAGTCTGGGTGCTGGATGTGATGTTCCCCAGATGTCCCCCACAGCTCCAGTGATCTGTTGAAGATCTGTGTGATGATGGGGGCCAGCTGGTTTGCACAGATTTTCAGGCAGGATAGAGACTCACCGTCTGGGCAAGAGCTGGCACACGTTCTCTTCACAAAACATGAGTGCAGGTGAGGGGTCAGAGAGGGGTGGGGACAGCGTAGCAGTCGGGGAAGGCGTCTGTTTGAAGATGGAGTTGGAGCGGGGGAAATAGGGCTGGGTATCGTTCAAAGATTTTCGATATCTATACCGATACGATACCTCGACTGCGATACCGGTTCCTGAACGACTTTTTTTGACACCAATTTTATTCTCAACAAACGGAGAACCATTGTTGTTTGTATAAAGTAAGTTAATTATCACATCATTATCATTAATAGTTTATTTTAATAATTGTTCCTCTGAAAAATGCTACTGCTTGTCAAAACCAAGACATATTTTCGATGTAACATCGGCCTATATTGTGTTTTTGGTTATTTTTATTCCTCTTTCTTTAGTTTTTGTAATGTCCTTTCATTGTTTATTAATTCTATACTTTTTATTGTTTATATGTAAATTTGTCCTCTGGCAACATTGCAACCTAAACATTCATGGCAACAGGCCTGAGAGAAAGAGAGAGAAATCTCTTATCTCATAGAAACAAGTTTCTGCCTATACATCAAAGTTTCCTCCACACTAGAGGAAGAGGTGGCCAGGCAGCAACTATCACATTAGAAAGTAAACTCAGCCGCGAATGCCTTTAATCCACTGCAGTGAAGTTGCAGACATCAGCCCAAAGATCGGGAAGTGAGGTCACTATCACACGGAAGCGCTTCCGCCGGCATACAGGTACTGATACTGATCTTTAAGAAACACTTGGAAAAATGTAGCGTGTGTGGAAGCTACCGCGCTACTCGGTAATAAAAGAGCTTTGATTTGATTCAGAAAAATGCAACGCTGCCACCAGGCTATTGAGAAATGTCGTTAAACTAGTAACGGTGCTACTTGTAGCAACGCTACTGCCCAATGCTGCTCGTACGGTGGGCGTGTTGAAGTAGGCTCTGTCTTGTTGCAAGAAAGACGGAGCGACTTTCTGCTCTTAAGTTTATTCCACGCACAGTCAAGGGCTTCACCAGGTTTGTCGTCTCTTTGCAGCAATTATCTTACGTCGCAAATATTGCCTCGCGCACTGTTGCATCAAACCACACTTTTACATCCACGAGCCACGTCTCTGTGCGTAACCGCCGCGAACTACTGTTTACATCACCACAGCCAATTACAATCACTTTAAGATGTAGGCACATCAAGAATGCTGCATGCTTATTGGCTCATTGGCGTTAACAAGAACCTTTAGGTATCGAACTTTGGTACCGAAAGACAAGGCATTTTTTGATACTTGGTGGTATTGAGGCAGTTTGGTCTGTGCCTAAAAAGTATTGAACTCGATACCCAGCCCTAGGGGGAGAGGTGTAACTGTGGGCTTTCTAAACCTACAATAGAAACCATTCAGCTCGTCTGCCAGTCGTTCAGTACCAGTAAGGTTGTGGGATTGTCTCCTGTAGTTAGTAAGTGTCCGCAGGCCTCTCCACACTGACGCAGGGTCGCTGGCTGCAAAGCAGTTATTTAGCTTTTCAGCATAGCATCACTTTGCTGCTTTGACCTCTTTAGTCAGCGTGTTCCTGGCCTGGTTATACAGGACTCTATTCCCACTTCTGAAGGCCTCCTCTTAGGTCTGATGAAGCTGCCTGAGTTTCGTTGTGAACCAGGGTTTTTGGTTGTTGTGTGTACAGAGGGTTTTAGTCTGCACACATGTCCTCACAAAACCTGATGTAAGATGTGACAGTCACAGTTAGTTCATCCAGGTCAGTGGCTGCAAACTCAAAAACACTCCAGTCAGTACAGTCAAACTGCCTGTAGATCCAACTTTGACTTGTTGGTCCATCTTTTCACAGTCTTCACAACAGGTTTAGCAGATTTCAGCTTCTGCCTGTATGTCGGGATGAAGATGAACGAGACAGTGATCAGAGAGTCCTAAGGCTGCACATGGGACAGAGCCATAGGCATCCTTTAATGTTGTGTAGCAGTGGTCCAGTGTGTTAGTGTCCCTGAACAACTGATTCGGTAAAACAGAGGGCGGCAGATCGGTAGAAGTCCGAGTTAGTTCTGTTGAGGAGCTGCAGTATGTCCATTTTGTTGGCCAGAGAGCCGATATTCGCCTGGTGGGTAGAAGGGAGAGCAGTGCGAAAACCCCGCTGTCTCAGATTAACCAGTGCACCTGCACACTTCCTCTTTAGGCATCTATGGTATATTCCGTACAGAGTGGCTGCCCATCCAATTTATAACTCCCAGGAGAGTTCTGGGAGTTATAAGTTCTGAAGAAGTTTTAAATCTAAATCTAAATCTGAACCTTTCTCCAAGGCAAAGGGGAGCAGCCTTGCCACTACCGTTGCTACGTTGCTACTGTAGAGAATAAATATGAACAGCAAATAAAGAGAGAGGCTCACATGCCAAAAATGTTTATCTGTTCTGTTGAGCTGGATGTACTTTAGATCTGTGCGTTCTATTGGAAAAAAAAGACACAAAATGAGAAACTATCTTTTTTTTAAAAAAAGAAAGTGGGGTTTGGCTGTGCATTGGGCACAGAAGCAAACATTGTCAAAAACGTCTTTTGTGTAAAGTATACAATATGAAGCATCCCACTATGTTGCATGTCCACTTCATGGAGAAGGAAATCTTTTCAGTGCAAGCTAAAAGGGAAGTAGAGATAGCAAGTGCAAGTGCTGTGATCTTTGTACAAACCATTGCTCTTACTTGGGCCCGTTACCACAACTGCACACTCTCAATAATACCTGTTCGAGTGAAGTCTAAGAAAGGACATGAGCCCATGATTATGCATGCCTCCCTGGATCCTGGGAGTTCAGCATCATTGTATATCAAAGGGCTCATGAACAGGCTGAATCTCACAGGGAGAAAAACAGGCATTCTCCTGCGAATAATGGGTCAGGAGAAAGTTGTTGGTAGTCACATTGTTGCAGACTTGGAGGTGGCCGGGCTAGACGCTGATTGCCTTTGTGAGCTACCTGACATGTTCGCTCAGAAATACATGCCAGTTCATCAAGGCAACAACCCTCAACAGGTAGATCTTGGCCAGGAAGATGGCCACACCTGAAATTAGCAGAAATTAAAGCAGAGGTGGACTTACTTATTGGTACCAATGTTCCCAGGGCCCTAGAGCCATGGGAGCTTGTTTGAAGTGTGGATGGCGATCCTTATGTGGTTAGAACTATGCTTGGTTGGACTGTGAATGGTCCTCTCAGAGGAGACCGCAACAGTGACACCACTTGTATACAGCCTGATGTCACCGTCAACAGAATTTCTGTTGCAAGACTTGATGAACTATAGGAGCAGCAGATGCTGAGAGGATCTGGATCGTTGTGATGGTAGGGTGTGGTATTCACACCATGGTGTGTACCATCCACAGAAGTGAAAGATGAGGGTCATTTTCGACTGTGGAGCTACATTCCAAGGAACATCTCTGAACACCCAACTCCTACAAGGCCCAGATCTCACTAGCCTACTGGTTGGAACCATAACTAGGTTCCGAAAGGAGTCTGTTGTGCTTACCACAGATATTGAAGCCATCTTCCTTCACGTGAATGTACCAAATGTAGACTCAGACTTGTTAAGGTTTCTTTGGTGGCCAAATGGACATCATAGTCAGGCCCTGGTGGAATACAGGATGGTTGCATATCTCTTTGGAGCCACATCCTCCCCAAGCTGTGCCAGTTTCTCCTTGAGAAAATTTGCTGTTGATAACCAGGAGCAGTTTAACCTGAAGGTTGTCAAAACTGTTCTGCATAATGTCCATGTTGTTGATTGCTTGGTATCAGGTGGTTCTGAAGAGGAGGCAATATCGCTCTATTGAGAACTTTGTGCTCTTTGTGCTAAAGGAGGCTTTTACCACTTTGCTGACGCGAGTAAGGATAGCTATGGTACAGTGACTTACCTGTTACTGCATCTCTGCATATCTGCATATCTCTGGACAGGCACACTGTGCATTCATAATGGGAAAGGCAGTGTGACTCCACTGAAATCCATTACCATCCACGCATAGAATTGACAGCTGCAGTGGTTGCAAGCAGAATGGACAAGATGTGAAAGAAGGAGTTGCGGATGCAACTGCAGTAGTCCATTTTTTGGACTAATAGTACATTAGAAAGTTCATTGTTGAAGTACATTAGAAACGACAACTCAAAGTTCAAAACATTTGTAGCAAACCCGGTGTCAGAGATACTCACCATGTCTAACGTACGTCAATGGAGATATATAAATACATCTAGTAATACTGCAGATTTGGTTTCTAGAGCCACTTGGGTGTCAGGAACTAAGTTTCTTGTGGACCCTCAAACAAAGTGGCCGGTGAACCCTGAAGTGCTTGGAATGGTTTCTCCAGAAGATCCTGAAGTGAAGACAAGTGAGTCTGTGAATGCTGGTCAAGCTGATGAGCAAGTGGACTCAGTTATGCGTTTAATCAGTCACTTCTCCTTGTGGATCGGGTGTACATTTTAAAGTTAAATGCACTAATTTGATGCGTTGTCACGTGTATCCTCGCAAACTCAGCTCCCCTAAAAGCATGATTTGTGATATTTTGGGGGGGGGGTTAAAATATTGACAGCATGCTTTATTGACATTAATCTCTGTATTTAACATTACAGACTACAGTCTAGACTTGCTCTTTTGAAAAGCGTTGTGAGATAACTGTTGTTGTGATCTGGCGCTATATAAAGAAAATTGAATTGAATTGAATATTTCTCTATCATGATCATGCAGCATGTCAGACTTCAGAGAGAACGATCACCGACCATCTGCAGTGGGCCGGTTAATACACGATCTCCTTTCCCTCGTCCGCCCCACTCCCTCTCCGGTATGGGTTGTTTCTCTAGTATGACTGACGCTCTGTGAACGGTTTGTGATCGTTCCCTCTGGCTGAAAGAATATTACGCATGATCCATGCACTACTGCAGCTGGGGGCTCTCCGCAGCACCACACAATTATATAAATTCTTCCCTCTCACGGAGAAAACAAAGGTCAAGTTGCAGACACAGCTGCAGCTGTTGATGATGATGATGATGATGATAATAATAATAATAATAGTATTAGTATTATATAAGACAAACATGCCTGATACTTTCACAGTCATCCCCAGGACTGCATACTTGCAGCTATTAAGGATTCAGCAGTAAGAATTACAGTCTGTTCCGCCGTAACTCACAAATGTATTTTTCTGTGTCTGATGGAGTGCAGTGCAAGTTATTTGACTTTTATGAAGATAGTGATGAAACTGCAAATGATATTCATCATGTTCTGATGAACTGCCATGAAAAAGCATGAACTGGAAATAAAACACATCACAAGTAGATATGTCTTTTTAGTTTGTCATATGTAGGCTACATGAAGGGGATAACCTTTTCTAACCTACAGTGCAGGTGTTTTGTATTAGAGATATAGTGAAGGTAACAGGTAGGTTAGTGGTTTAATTAAAGGACTGTGTTAAAGGTACCTGCTGTAAATAACTATTATTAAACCTACCAAATACTTAATTAAGAGATTAGCTATCACTATGACAAATTGCTTAAAACAATACACTGTATATTCACACAAAAACCTGCACTATAACCCGCACTGCTGCAGCAGTGCCACCTTTTGTTTCTTATTTCATAGTGACAAAGTTGGCAACACTACCTCACACTAAATTCATCACTAAAGTCTGACCCAGTTTGATAAATAACGTATGTGGTTCTCGTATGGCGTAACATGAAGACTTCACAGCCTCTCTTCAGGTAGGACTCTACAAAGACAAGTGTTGCAGTATGAAAGAGAGAAACTGACAGGATAAAGTCCCTAATCTGTATTAATGGGAAACACTGGGGCTGCCAGATGTCTATGAAGATTCTCAGTCATCCAGGTCATAGTCCAACGAAGGTTAAAGTCAAGGGCAACTGGACTTGGTTGAAGATACTGGAAGAAGTTTCGTCCCTCATCCATAGGACTTCTTCAGTTCTGTCTGACTGCTAGGGAAACTCAGCTATTTAACCTCAGTGGGGTCGTTTGCCAGGATCGTCGATACTGCTGGTTCGCTAGTGTTCTTGGTTGCTGTAACGACAGTCGTTACAGTCGTTACAGTCGTTAGGACTACCCAAGGCCAAGACTGAGTGACCATTGTTGGTATCTTCACCTGAGGCCAATTGGTTACGTTTGTTGAGTTTCTTGGGAAGTGATGAAAGGACAGCATTGTAAGTGGGGGATAAGTGGTGGCGTAGACCCCCTCCTCTGTTCAATGACGGCTTCTCTAGGCAAGGCAAGGCAAGTTTATTTGTATAGCACATTTCAACAACAAGGTAATTCAAAGTGCTTTACATAAAACATAAAAGCAACAGGGAAATATATAAAGACAAAAATAAACAAAAAAACAGTTTAAAAATCTAATAAAAGGCTAAGAACAAAGAAAAAGAAACAGGACAGTAAAAGTTACAGTGCAGTGTAAGTTATCAATAAAAATCTTAAATATTTAATTAAAAGCAGTGGTAAAAAGAAAGGTCTTCAGTCTTAATTTAAAAGAACTGACAGTTTCAGCAGACCTGCAGTTATCTGGGAGTTTGTTCCAGATATACAGAGCATAATAACTGAACTCTGCTTCTCCTTGTTTATAAATAGTCATTCAGGACTGAATGCCTGGGTAAAGAGCTGGGTTTTAGTAGATCTGTGAAAGTGTCCTGACAGGGAGCATTTCGGATCTCTGTGGGGATGAGTTCCAGAGGGTGGGGTCTGTGACTCTGAGGGCTCTGTCCCCAAAAGTTCAGAGTCTGGTGTGGGGGACAGAGAACAAGCACTTATACAGGGGAGATGTTAGTTAGCCCTATAGCCTTCACTATTGCAGCCGTTGGGGAAACTACAGACTTTTATTAACAGACACACAGCGACCTACGCTGCACGCTTAAAACCAGACTTAAACTTACTGCTAATATTTTCCTTCTGGTAACTTTCACCGTCACATTCTGCCGCTCGCTCTCTCTCACTCGCTCGTCCTCACACACAGGATACACAGAGAGCTGCTGAGCATCAAGTTTCACCATGCTCGCAGTGTGCGAGTTTAAACAATTACTTGCGCTTTGATCTTAATGATTCTGTGACATTATGGGGTGGTGATTCATTCCACAGCGGTGACGAATACAGGGGGACACTGGTCTCTCTGTGTGCGCTCCACAGACGGCCCAGGCGCTACGCGTCCGCGAGTTCCGCCGTTTGCGTTCTGTCAACAATTCTGTTATCAATTAACATTTGTTAATCGATTAATAATCTTCCACGTCCGCATCGCGATGCATCTAAGAATCGATTATTTCTCCCACCTCTACTAGCCAATGGTACCCTGACTGCTGTTAGGTACCAGGGTGAAATCCTCAGAGCCATTTTGAGACATTATACTGGTGCAGTGGGCCCCGGTTTTTTCATTTAACTGTCAGTCTTGCCTAGAGCTACAACACTGTCGCGGCCAGCCCTGGCCCAGAACTAATGCTTTAAAGAGTGGCCATAATCACAATTGTGGCCAAAATTCTTTAGTGTATGAAAATAATTTCATGACATTATTCTTTTGATTGGAGCATTTGAGCTTCCCACCCTGAGCATAATATAAGAGGAAAATGGCCTCCGTGTGAATATGTTGAATGGTTATGGCAGCTACCTTGCTTCGCAAAACAGTTGGTGTAGGAGAAATCGTACAAATAAAAATTGAGTAAAATTAGTTTTTCCTCATTCAGCAGCTTTTATTTATGTAAGAGCTATTTTCACTGGTTGTGGCTATATATTTTCAGTTCAGACTGTTGCTAGGAGGAGGGTGCTCCAGCAGACTCGAGTCGTGTCAGACTCGAATCTGTTGCTGCAGTCTGTTTCCTTGTTCCATCCTGCTTATCTTTCTGCCTGGCCATGCTTTTCTCTTACTTCCTGGATGAAGGAACTTTCCACAGGAGCCGGGACTGCAGAGTCACCGCCTCAAAACTCTTAAGAGGTTCGAAATCACACATATTGGGTATACAATATATAAGGTTTACACCAATTTCAATTTAATATCAGACCAAAACAGGATTCAGTTGCAAGGCAAGTCGATATTTCTTCCTCTATTGCGTGATGAGGCTTTCTGAAGAAGGTGGGTGGATAAACAAAGCAGGGGCAAAGCAGAATGGAAATGTTTAACACACAGTCAGAAGTGCTATGTGCTTCTTTGAAACAAGTGTTGTGAGAAATCTGTTGAGCTGACTGGTCCCGCTGTCATCTTTTCTGTCAACGGGATGCAAATTAAATAACAGAAATCTGATAATTGAATCACAAAGGAGATGTGTTAATGAAGTTTCTGACTGACTGGGCCATTTTCTTTGTTAGGAGATTTGGACAAGAGCTTTTTTGGTCCACCTAAAGTAAAGTCGACTGGTGTTCATTGAACAACAATATTTTTTTTCTACCGCGGTTAAGGCTGATCGCTTTTTAAAATAATTTTTGTCTTGTTAGCAATGAACTTAAATATCCCAAAACTGGTATGTTTCTTTCTGTTCTTGGATTACAGTACTTAATGAAAATGCGAAAAGAAGATGGAAAAATATAAAATGTTGTAATTTTTGGTTTCTTTTCTCTTTTGTGTGTGTTTGCTTGCACATGCTCCAGACTATCTGTCACAAGGTGTAGATCTGAGTGGCATTGAGGTGATTGAGAACGACTTGCTGCTGATCAGCAGAGCCAGGCTGGAGGTGGAGAACCAGGCCAAGAGGCTGCTGGAACAGGGCATGGAGATCCAGGTACACACACAGCTTACACACAAAAACCTATTTGCTTTTGGTCACACTAGATTGTCCTAGACACGTTGTGCAGCTTGAATTTTGACCTCTCTGTTGAGAAGGGGCAAGCAAAGATAATTCATTTCAGGACTGAGTAAATTATTAGTAGAAGAACCTGCGGGTAACTTTCCCTTTATAAAACACAGTCCACTTGGAAATGTGCTAGCGTGTATCAGCCACATATCCAGCCCTCTACACTCACATTTTCACAGTTGATGCAAAGCACCACATGAATGTTGATGCAAATAAAATGAACCTGATTATGGTGAATAAGCACAGCAACAACTGAGATGAAGCACATATTGTTTGATCCAGCATGTTCACAAACAAAAGAAAATGCATCAAGTTTAACAGAATTATATTATTCCTAGAAAGGTAAATTATATATTGTTGATTGTAGCACATACCTGTCTGCTCATTCCCACTGTTAATAGCCGGTTGCCACAAACTCCAGAGTGATTATAGCCTACTTGTATTTGTACTGCAATGGCACGGTTCCATCGGGTTGGTCACTCTAATGCTGGACCCAGTTCAGCCCACAGATCCAAGAGCATGGCTCTCTGGAATCTATGTCGATGTATTAGCCAGTCATCATCATGGACCAGGAAATCTGGCCATCTAGTGCAGTGGTTCCTAACCTGGCGGTCAGGACCCCCCTGGGGTCGCAATAATGCTGCTATAAAAAAACTAACTTAAAAATAACTATAACTGCGAGTAGTTATAAACGGGGTCCAAGCCCCCCGGCACCAGTCGCCCCTCCCGGCCCCGCGGAGGGTGCGCGAGTCGTCCCGGGCGCCCCACCGATGTCCCGCGTAAGGTCCTTGTGTCAGGTGTTTATGGGCCATTCAAAAGCGAGGCAAAATGTGGCATGTTTGAAAATACCATTGAAATGAATGGGGTATTTGCCCTGCGATTGTAGCGCCACCTTTTGACCGAAGTTCACCAAATTTTTCAGGTGTCATCAGGGCCCCATGGGAAAAAATTGACCCAAATTTGGTGTCAATTGGACTTGGTAATGGAGTTATAAAATGAATGTAAGTCAAGGTGATTTTTTTTGGGTAGCGCCAACTAGCGGCTAACTGTACCAAATTTTGCAGAGCCCTTCTAGGGGGCAGGGCAGATAAGGTCGTCAAGTTTTGTGTTGATCGGACTTTCCAAGCCAGAGTTATGTTATACTTCATGTTTTTAGCGTTTTCGCAAATATTTGTTAGCCTGTAATTCGGCCGTTTTTTGTCGGATCAAAATTCCTTCTACAAACTTTGTTCGGCTCGGTCCAGAGATGGTCTGTGCAAAGTTTTGTGGCGATCGAACTTGCGGCTTCGGAGGAGTTAATTAAAATAGGTTTTTGAGTTTTTGCGATTTCACAAAATGAAATCTTCATCGCACAGACGCGTGTCCTACACCATAGGAATCGCCAGCATCCCGCAAGCACGTAGACATAAGTTTGATGAATGTGCTATGTAGTAGGTCGTAGTTATGAGGTAAAATGTGCTTTGTTTGAAAATCCCATTGAAATGAATGGGGCATTTGAGCTTCGATTACAGCGCCACCTTTAGGCAGAACTGCACCAAATTTTTCTGGTGTCACCAGGGGCCCATGGGTAACAATTGGCCCAAATTTGGTGTCAATCGGATTTGTGGTTATGGAGATATAAAATGAATGTAAGTCAATGGGATTTTTGAAAACATTTTTAATTTGCAATAACAGCGCCACCTATGGGCACATTAGGGTCCACCTTAGTTATTGTAGTCAGGGGAGCATGCTGAACAATGTGGCTCAAATTTCATGTCAATGTGACTTGTGGTTATGTAGGAACTAATTTTTGAGGTCAGATAGCGCCACCTAGGGGCGAGTTGCACCAAATTTTGCAGAGGCCCTCAGGGGGGCGTCCCAGAAAAGTGCTCAAAACGGAAGAAAAAAATAATAAAAACGAGAACGATAACAATAGTGTTCCCAGCCACTTCGTGGTACTGGGAACCGCGATGCCTTGCAATCGCGGGTTCCCTGCCCACTTCGGGCTTGGACCCCTAACTAGACGAACTGTAGTTGTGAATGGAATCACTTTGGGTGGACACTAAGTATTTTGCACTGTTCCAGCAGGTGGCAGTGATGCCGACCTCTATAAAATGCCAAAGGAGAATCAGGCCCCAATCGGACAGAAAGTACTCGCAGGCTCGAAAACGCGAGCCGCACGGCGATGCCTTTTTCGGGTTGAATTTAGAAAAGAGCAAAGCGGTGCATTTTTTAATGTTGCTAGGCAACCACTGAATCAGCTGTCCTGTCAGTCTAATCAAAGATTATAGCGCCAGCGATCTGTAGTCTTTGGTTTGCTGCTAATTAATAACTGTCATATTAGCAGAAACTTGATCACAATTCACAGGTCTGTGTCTTTTGTTGCTAAAAACATCTGCTTTAATAAAAGAGACAAACGCAGAGCGTCTGCTCTGGCACTGTTTTGAGTGTATTAGGTGTACAAACATGCAGGAGACAGGGAAACTGAGATCCGTGTGGGCACATGAGACTTTCAGAAAGGGGAGATTTGTCTTAATGATGGTCGGTTTAAGGCTTATTTTAGGATGAGTCAGGGACAGTTTGTTGCAGTCTACTGACAATTCAAGCAACTGGAAACTTCCATCAGCACAACTGAGGTCTCTCCATTCATTAGACTGGACAAAAAGGGGTCGGACTGCCAGAAAGGTTAAGAACCCCTGGTCTAGTGCATTCACGTTGTCCCCTGCAGTGCCAGCACAGCCATGCAGCATTACGCACAAGTCTCTGGCAGTATTTCTGTGTTTACAGCTGAGTGCTTCACACCTTGCCAAAATGGTTACATCAGTCAGTGGCACCACCCACCCCCCCACCCCACCCATTTGACGATGGATGTTTGACAGTACTGTATGGCAGTTTTGTTACACATGGCCTGCAAATTTGATCAGGACTATTGTTACTGTTACTGTCATTGTTGATACTAGTTCCAAAATCAGTACCGTTAGAACCAATACCAATAGAGTACTTCAATCAGTACCTTGCGTAAAATGCCACCTGTTGAAGGCATAGTAGTTGATAGGTAGCCTATTATTATTTTTATTGTTGTTATGGACAATTGTTACATAAAAGTGATGAAAAGTGAAATTGTATCAGATTGCTCCTCATCCTAATTAGGTCCTTAGGAGTAGTATCATACGGGCAAAGACTACAGCTTGGGGAGTGAAATAGTTTAGTGACCAAATGAGTTGTGGGAAATTAATTTAGGTAAATTTTTGATGCGTTTGTTGAAAGTAAACAATGGAGAATTTTTTTTTTAAAAACTTTCGCTCAATGAACTGAATTGAAAGAAAAAGTGCTTTTTAGGTCAGATGCAGAGCATGTTAATGTGTTATTATCATATTAAAGCATTAATTAATTATAAATAAAAATGTAAATTCTCCATTCACACACACTGAGCCTCAAGTGCTAAAACAGAAACTAACATCCACACACATTTCATACACTGGCAGAACAGCCGCCAGGGCAACTCGGGGTTCAGTGTCTTGCCCAAGGACACTTCGACACAAAGCCTGGGGGAGCCGGGGATTGAACCGCCGACCTTCAGATTAACGGCCAACCCGCTCTACCTCCTGAGCCACAGCCACCCGTCTAATTAATGCCGACAATTATTTTATTGCACGTTAACGCAGTTTTACAAAAAATGATCATTTTGAAAGTCCGCACTGGCTCTGAATACACATCCAGTCAAACCATGGGTCACAGGAGGGGTGGGATGTTGATCAGCCTGCAAATCATCATCCGAATAAGTAGTGAAGGGAGGCTTCGGCAGACTATGCTGTCATCTTTTTTCCATGTTTTTTATCACGGCAGCAAGTGAGCCACTTAGGTGAGCTTGTTAATGATGCACCCTATCAAACAACACAAGCAACCGAAACCAACATCTGCACCCTGTTTTCAATGCTGCTTTAATGTTAGCCTACGTGGTCCATAAAGTATCCACCGCGACTTGTAACGTCAAGTTTTTTACCAAGCGAAGTCTGTGTGAGTGAACACATGCATAGAAGGCGACTGCTTGCAAAAATCATGTTATTGCACTTTTGTGTTTATAGCAGTACATTTAAATTAAAAGTGCACAATACACTACTTTAGAATTCATTATTCAATTTTGCACATAACAATGCCATTAATCGCAAGAAACTCATGCAATTAATTGCGATTTAAGATTTTAATCATTGCCCAGCACTAGTGCTTTTTCCTTTAGTGGTGATTTGCCAACCTCCAAATAGATGACAGAAAGATGTAGAAAACAGAGGAAAAGAGAGACTGAACATCATGCCATCACACCAACCACATCTGAAATCAGCTGCAGCTGCAGAGGGAGGCTCTGTGAGTAAAATCAGATGATCATAATGAGCCACAAAGGAGTAGTACTCGGGGAAAGCTCAGACTCTCATGAATCCCGCCACCTGCTATATCCTGAGCTTACAGTCCAGTCCTCTGTGCTGGGCGTGGGGAAAGTCATGGTGAGACAGCACTGATTAAATTTTTTCAGACTGTTATTTAAGATTTGAGTTGGCTTGTCTTTTGCAATTGAAATGTTCTTACACAGTAGTAATAGCTTACTAGCACAAGCACAAAAAACACTGGTTTGAATGTTCATGATGGAGTGGATCTATAAGTAACTTGTGATATGAAGTAAAATGCGAGGATCCTTTTGTCTCCAGCAAATCATGCCCTTTTCCTTGGACCTCACATTCATTTTAATACATCCAGTTTGTGAATGAAAACCAGCGTACGCAATCATTTAGCACCTGTGCACTTCCTGTAGATAAGGCCTTTACTTTATTAATTCCCTCACCTGTATGCTGATGTACTTCACTTTTAGTTTGAGGTAGATGCAAACTGAGCTCGTTCTCCATGTTTACCTGTTGTCTTGATAAATTGTAGTAATGTAGTCTTTGGTTTTGTGTTTTCATTTGGTGCCAAGCTACTGTTAATGAAACACTTCCTGCAGAGGTGTTTCATGTTGAAAGCTCTCCAGTGGCTCACATGGGCTCATCCCCCCCTTTTCTGCAAGCCAGTTCCATTTAACGTTTTTTATCTGGCATTTACCGACATTTTTTGGTGCCATACACATCTCCAGCTATTACTTGACTATGCCATCATTTGAATACCAGTTCTTATTTGAGAATTTATTGTACTACTCCATAATATTAAATATTTGTTATATCGGCATAAGTAAAAATAAAAGTAAACCACCTCTGTCTTCATAGTTTAAAATCTGGCAAAGGTTTACTTTCTTGTTGCTGCAGCAGTTACTCCTACTTATTTCTCAGATCTTGGTCACGTGGCTCTGACGGTATTAGATTAGACACTGTTGGTCCGGGAGCTTGAGGTAGAGAGGCTAAGCAGCATTAAATATCTGGGCGTCCAATTCAGCGAGGACCTCACTTGGACACTGAATGCCACACAGCTGGTCAAGAAGGCTTAACTGTGTACTTCCTGAGGAGACTGAGGAAGTTCCTTAGCAGCTTCTACAGGTGCACTGTAGAGAGCATTCTGACCAGCTGCATCACTGTGTGGTATGGCAGCACTACTCTATTGGACGGAAAACGCCTGCAGAGAGAGGTGAATACAGCTGAAAAGATCACCAACACTACCCTCCCTGCAGAGCTTTTACCATCACAGAGTCTCCAGAAGAGCAGACTCCATTATCAAGGATCCCACCCACCCCCAACACAAACTGTTCACACTTCTACCCTCGGGCTGGAGGTACAGGAGTGTGAAATTTAGAACTACAAGACTGAAGAACTCCTTCTTTCCCACTGCCATCCTAAACAGTTAAAAGGCATGTGGATTCCATAATCGTACCCATCTCTAAACTGTACCATGCCCATGTTAATTACACTATTATTACATATCTGCACACTGCTCCCATCAATTATGCAGGAATTAAAACACCCCTAACGTCTTGGTACATTTAAATGTTCAGTTAATTAAGTATCAGTAATTGAAAAAAATACTGTTTAGTCTAGATTTTAGTTGAATTTTTGCTGTTGTGATTTTTTAAAAATGTATTTAGATTTTTTAAAAAGAAAAGGAAATTTCATAAGATTTTTAAAAATTTGTTAAGCTGCTGGTTCTGGGTAAAATAGGGACAACAGTAGAAGAGAGAAGAGTGCTTTTTATGTGTGTCACCCTGTAAAATACATGTGAGAGAGGGAGCACATGTGAGCTCTGCTAACCTTCATCTGCCCCAGAAAGCCCTGTTCTCAAGGGGACAGTGCCCCATTAAAGAGAGCGTGTTGTTGCGTGTGTGTGTGACCGTCTGTTCACTGTCCATGATGACATGTTACCAATGTCCAGGAGAGTGCTGCAGCCATTTTTCAGCTTGTGTGCTAGTGATGCGGCTGCTTTGTTCTTCCTCAACTTGGAGAGATGATACAGTGTTGATCAGGCTAGTGGTAGTGTGGAACACTGTCTCACATCTCTCTTTTCTAAATACATGAGGTACACAGAAAATTGTTTAAAATGTATTTGATTTTTGCAGTAATTACACGTTTTCAAATATAAAATTGCAAATTAATAATGAAATTAAAATTAATGTTTGCCTTTGTCAGACATCATGCACACACAAATGGAAAGTTTTATTTCATTTTTTAAAAATAATTTGTTTTTAAAATATTTAACACATTTTTTTTCTACTGAGGGTGGAATACACATGAGAGAAGAGTCTGTCTGTGAGAAGGCAAAGCGAGGTGAGGTAGCAGGATACTGTGACTCAGTAGTCCTCTACAAAGCTGTGGCTGCTGAGGTTTACTCCTATGTCTAGACAATAATCTGTTTTCCCACATGCTCGCTCACTCACTCACTGAAGCTCTCGCTCGCTCGCTCTCTCTCTCACTCACACACACACACACACACACACACACACACACACACACACACACACACACACACACACACACACACACACACACACACACACACTCTTCTGTCTCATGTGTATTCCACCCTCTGTAGAAGTATTTTTGTCCTGACTATTGCTGGAGTAGCCTTGGCTAACAGCCCTATATAGAGCCCTGTGTGTGTGTGTGTACATATGGAGCTCTAGAGAGAGACACACATACACACGTGTACTGTATGCACACAAAGCGACTGCTTCTAAATCAGCCCAGGGAGTTGTTTATTGTGAATGTTATGTAAGTATTTGGACATGCTGCCTGGGCTGTGTGGGAGCTAGTTTCACCTCAGTGCTCTGATTGTGCCAGCAGAGACCCTGTAGCCCATCTGTTGAGTGGGAGCTCAACTGACCCATGTAGAAAAACTCATCTCTTCTCAACTATGTGAACACAATGATAGGTCATCTACATGTGTTAATCACTATTTCTTCAAAAAGGTTTCCAGAGTGAATGAGATTTGTTAGAGGCTACAACCTACATGAAATGGTGTGGAAGGCCAGTCATGCCAAGAAAAATGAATTTGTCCATTTTCTTCTGAAATTGAGCTGTGGGGGGACCGGGCTTAGCAGGGTACTCCACTCTTCCCTCTTTCCAGCTCCTGGGAGATAATGAGGCACTCTCAGGCTAGATGGGATATATAATCCCTCCAGCCAATCCTGGGTCTACACAGGGGTCTCCTCCCAAAATTCCAAAGGAAGGTGCTCAGGAGCCATCCTCATCCAATGTCTGAACCACCTCAGCTTGGTTCCCTTCATACATGTTGAAGGGATGTATAATTCAAATGTTGTATTTGAATTGTTTAATCCTTACAGACAGAAAGTAAAAATGATCATTTGTTCTACAGAGAATTATGTGCAGTAACAAATTTCTTAATTACCTATCTACCCAGTGCTTATGTGCAGCATCTCTGCTTGTTGCCTGGCAACTTTGGGACAATGACAAGGCTCTTACTTTTTTCACTGCTGGAAATAGGTTTCCATAAAAGAAAATTTATCTTAAACTTTCTCAGACCTCAATGAATGAAGTGAAATGAGCGGGCTAAAAATAAAATAACACAAGTAACAGTGTTAGTCAGGTGATCCAGTCTGTTTATCTTGTCTTTACCTGTGATTTGAGAGGAAACATATGAGTGATGGAATATAGCAGTTAGAAGCCCAAAATTTGTCAAAATCCAGTTAAAAAGAGACTAATGTGTAATTCCTGCACCACCCACTGTTTAATTTTGTGGAACAATGATAGGCATGGAAATAATGATTATTTAAATCAGAAGATATCTGAAAGTATTGCAAAAAATGTCCCAAGGAGATGCACTCAAGGAGCAGAAAATCACATTCACACTGGAAAAGATACAACTAGCTAGAAAAATGACTCACTGAAAAGTGATTTAAGTTCTCATTTGACATTTTATGTCAACCTGATTAAAATTAAATAATACATAAATAAACATAACTAAGTTAGTGCAGTGGAGCCATTTATGTATCTGACCTCTTCTCCTTCCTCTTTTCTCTTCTCCGTCCTCAGTTTTTCTTATCTTGACTTTGCCTTGCAACATTTTCACAGCTCTCTCATTAAATCAATTTAAGGTGTATTTTTAGCTGCTGCTGTCACCTCTGTACTCGCTGGCATACTGAGTTAATTTCATTCAGTTAAAAACAGCACCATGGACGACTTCACTTATCTCTCCCTGCCTTCCTCTCTGCTTTTGTTGGTCAGAATCCCACCCAGGTTGGCACAGCCCTGCAGGTCTTCTATAACCTGGGCAGTCTAAGAGGGACCATCAGCTCCGTAGTGGTTGGTTACAGGACCACCATACAGGACAACATCACTAGTGCTCTAGATATCAAGGGCCTGACACAGCCAACCAACCCCAGAGGTAAGACCCAAGGAAGATGTGGTTCAGAAAGAAGTTTCCATAGACACATGGAGACACTCACACACTGGATACATTGTCCTCATTTTTTTAAAAGATGAAAGACAATGGCATTTTATGATTTGACCTAGTTCAAACGTTGGCTTGATCTAAAACAGCTTATTATACCATGGCCACAGAGAATAGTCAATTCTGTCTGGAGGACGTGTTATATTCATGGCTCCAAAGTAGAGGTCACATCATCTTTCTAATTAATGCACCCATAAAACTACTCCTGATTAGGCTAAGGATTCTTCCTCTGGCATTTTCATGCCATTTTTAGGATTATTTCACTTCATAAACTGCAAAAAAATTAAGAATTAAAACAAAAATCTTGATAGTCCAGTGATGGTCTGTATTTCTCTTACTGTCACCAAATTATGATTTGGTGACAGAGAAAAGACCCAAACCAACCGGGAATGTATCTCCTAACAGGAACTGTGTGTGTCCCACAGCCTGATAAATCTTCTTCCTTTGAGACATATACTGGGTCACATGTTCATTCATCTCCATGAGCACACACACTGTAGTTTATTCAGGCTCAGTCCCACATATACCATTCTGCTGCCCCAAATACTCACTAGAGCACCATATGTGGATTGATCCGCTGCTGTAAATAGTCCCCAACAAATGCTATGTTTCTTCCTGTTTGTTTGATAAAACTGTAATATGCAGCTGTTACTGCAGGTGGCTGTGGACCAGGAGGTAGAGCAGGCTGCTCGTTAATTGTAAGGTTGGCGGGTCTAATCCCCCGACTCCACCAGTCTGTATGTCAAAGTGTCCTTGGGCCAGATACTGAAAACCAAATTACCCCCGATGGCTGTTCCAATGGTGTATGAATGGACTACATTGAGACTTTTTTAAAAGGAAACTGTATTTTGTGAGAATTTTGTATTACGTGAAAATAAAGTGCAAGACAGCATTGGTTGTGGTCTTGGATTTGATGGCAACAAGAAGAATGTTATATAGACTTATTATTTAATAAAATGTCTTCAGAAAATATTAAAATTATAGCCTGGCCGATATTATTGGCTGAAATGAGATAATTGATAAATCGGTATTGGCATGTATAACAGCCAATTAATGTCGATTACAAAAGAAACAGAGAGACAGATCCTTCACCCAAGTCATGAGTGTTACATAGTTTGCCCACCAGAGGGCGCTCTGCAGCTCCTCTGTTGATAACACTTCTGCACCACAGAGCAAAACAATCAGCTGATCGCAGTAGGAAGGTCAGCTGGGTTACCAGTGAGTTGGTCCTTCATCACGTGAAAAATATGACTTAAATATTATTAAAAATGGCCCCCATCACTTTTCCTCCTGGGTCACAGCAGTGTGTTTAATGTTACAGTAGGTGAGTTGTGGAGGCTAAAGCTGATGCTACAAAGAGTAACTTTTAGAGCAATTGTGCAGGGCAACGTTGCCGTCAGTGGTAATGAGTAAAGATTACTGCCGTAATCCCCTTCCCCCACCACTCCGCCACCTGCCCCGCACCGCTGCTATCCCTTCAAAACACAGTTGGACTTGCCACTAGCAAGATTGCCCAGCAACATTGCTGAAAAAGTTGCCCTGTGTATCATCAGCTTTACTTACGCTGTTGAAACATAGCTGATTGTAGATTTATTTCTGAAACACTGCAGCAGTTCTAGCGAACAGTCCTCTCATTTGTCCCTAGTTCATCACTTCTAAATTCTTACAGCACCTAGATCTGCACATAGCTAAATTAGATTAGCCACAACGCTAGCTAATGCTATGTTTATCAGTGGAAGAGTACTAACTTTAATGAGTTGGTTAAACTATAGTGTTTAACTTATTCTAAATATATCTCCCAGTCGCTTCTCTGTAGTTACAGTCAGTGCATCTGAAATGATTAAACCAGAGGGAACTTGTAAATAAAAGTGAGCTGAGCAAATATCTAAGACTGTATTCTGTGATGTTATAACGTTAGGGATAATCTTTGTTTATGTTTTGTATTTCTGAAAAGAAGCGAAAAACATGCCAATAAATCCCATATGCCAATATATCGGCATATGGGATTTTAAAGATTCTCAAATACTGAAATCAGTATCAGTCTTAAAAATGCCATATTGGTCGGGCTCTACTTAAGATAGGCATTTCAGTAAAACTCCTCTCATTGGCTCCTGCATTTGTACGAACAATCATAAATGCTTTTCTGTATCGGCTCTTTGGAAAATAATGGGATGATGGCACTGGTTTCACATCATATCAAAAACAAGCACTTTGTGAATTTCGCCCTCAGGTGCCCCAGGCAGGGCAGTGCTGCCCACACCCGGCAACACCGCAGCTTTCCGTGCTGCTCTGTGGACCAACCTGGAGAAACTGATGGACCAGATATGTGCTGCATGTAGACAGGTATAGAGCTACTTACTGCACAGCAGTCACAGTGCAGCACATTAAAAACAAAAGTTGAGGCAGTCACAGGTTCTGATGAATTAATATGAAGTTTTCTTTGCTGAATATTTTCCAGGTGCAACATCTGCAAAAGGTCCTAATGAAGAAGAGAGACCCTGTCACTCATGTGTGCTTCATTGATGAGATCATCAAGGTGGGTGGACACCACTGCTCTGGTTTTGGTATAATAGTACGGTAATAATTATAGCTGCAATTTTCATTCCACACACATTCTTGCAATGTGGCCTCCAAGTCCCCATTTTGTACAGATTACACAGCTCAGGAAGTGGAGTGGGTTGCCCGTTAATCTGAAGGTCGGCAGTTCAATCCCAGGCTCCTCCAGGCTGCATATCGAAGTGTCCTTGGGGAAGATACTGAACCCTGAAGTGACCCTGGTGGCTATTCTGCCAGTGTATGAATGTGTGTGAATGTTAGTTTCTGTTTGAGCACTTAGGCTCAGTGTATGAATTTGAGTGCAGATGTAGTGTAAAAGCACTTTGTCAAAAAGACTAGAAAGGTGCTATACAAATACAGAGCATTTACATTTACACCAGGCAAGAACAATACTATCTGGCCTCAGGTTTTCTGTGTCTAAATTAGTTGGTTTTAATTTAATGAAACACAATTTTGTTTAGGAATATAGACCATGTCAGCACAACTCAAACTAAGATACTAGACTAGCAAAAGAAAAAGGAATACAGTCCTGCATTTACAAGATATATAGAAATGTAGATCAAGAAAAGTTTTTCACACTTTAGAGATGGAACATTTATAAACTCATTTTTTGTTATTATTTGTGTTCTTGAAAGGGAACTCCATCAAAAATAAACTTTATCCACACATCTCCTCTGATGGAGCTTGGGGGCCGATGCAGCGATTTGTGCTAGTAATTAATTATTATAAACTAGGCATTGCAGTCTCCATTATGTTGGGCAAGTTCAAAGTTGTGAAAACAGGAGTGTTTTGACTTCCTGTCTAATAATTTTTATAGTCCATTAAACCATTCTGTTATTAAAAGAGAAAAGCATTTGTTGAACAAATTATGTTTGAATGTTGTTCCAACAGCCTCTCACTCAAAAATAAAATACATCAGGTATGCATATGTCCCTCCCCAAAATAACAGATTAACAATAACTGAACAAGAAATTTGTCGGACCGGCCTTAAGATGTCAGCCTTACTAGAGTCAGAGTCGGCTGCGGCTGAAGACTAAAATTTTCAAAATGAAAGAAATATGTTATGGAGTTAAAAGGCTACAGGTTACATTAGCCAGTACTAGCATAACAAACCCAGATCTCTGTCTGAACAGGAGGCAGTTGAGTTGCATTATGGGTAATGTAGGCCAGGTTTTGACAGGGAAGAAAAATGTGTGAAATAGCAAGGAGGATACCCCTGGTTGTGCTGCATCGATTTTCATCCTTTTGGGATTTTTTTAAATGGTCAGCCATTAGTCTGACAGTATTGGATAGCAGTGTTTAATCAGCGGAATACTCTTTTGAGAAGACAAAAGAAAGTACTTTCCATGTTATGGTATTTTATGTATGAAATTTTTGGTGTTATTATAAGTGTTTTTACACACAATGAGGGCTGTGAATTCAAATATTACATTAGAATTGCACAACAAAGGGGTCACCTCACACTTAGGGTGAACAGGACTTAAATATGAAATAAGTTTTACAATTTTGTTAAATTTTCTAATTGTTTGTGAATGGGAAGGCAGTTCCATTGCTAAAAGCAAGCAAGAAGGAGAGAAACGACGAGGGCAAGAAAGAAACTGACTAATACAGCAGGCCACCCGCCCCTGGGTCCCGGTCACTTTAATACTAGTAGCTGTATCAATAGTAATCATGGCATTAACACATCATGAACATCATCAGCGTCTCACTCTTGAAATGCCACAGAAACCTAGATGTACAAATCATAGCGGGAGACTGTTACTATGGAAACAAAGCTCTCACCAATTACCCTGAGATGGCAGTGTGAGTTGGAGACCTAATGACATGTCTAAATGCAAGGCTCCTCAGCAGCGCAGCTGCACTACGACTCATCACTGTTCCGTGTGTCCACAGAAAATAGACTGAACAGATACATCGTTCTGCTGTCAGCAGCTACATCATAGAGTAGCTGCATCAAAATAACTATAATTATAAAGGAGGAGAAGGAGATGAAGAGAAGCAGTCAGATACCTCAGATGTGGATTGTGTCAAATGAGCTGTTAACTCATTATGAGAAACATAATATTTTGTAATTGGTTGTGTAGTGGACTGTGAACACACAAACCTTCACATTCAGAAATGGCTGTTACACCCATCCCCAGGGCTATTAAAGTGAAGACCAGTGTAACTATGCGAAGTTACACAGGTTAGTCCTCTTGTCTTTCACTTTATTTCCTAAGTTCTGTGATGACTTGTTTTGTCTTCTCCTAAATCATGGTTTCTTTACATGATTAACTCACCACCCATTCATTCTTTTTTCAACAATGTTTTTTATTAACTTTCAATAGAACAAACAGTAATCAAATAACATAAATTATATCACCAAAAAAAATGTGTTACGGGAAAAAAAAGAAAAAAGAAAACACATTCCACATATGTTCCACAGCGGCTACCACCCATTCATTCTAATGGGAAAGAGAAACAAACTTGAAAGCCAGTTAAAGGAGAAGACTATTCATACTTTTTTTACTCCAGGTTTGACAATTGTAACACCACTCATTCAGCTCTCAGCAGGAGAAATACCTTCTCTTGCTACCAGGCTCTGCTCTCCTGTCACTTTTAGAATTGATTTTCAGATGATGCTGGATTTTAGAACTAGAGTAGTCAGGCTCTACATCTCTGATTTGTTAAACCCCTTATAAGTCTAAATGCTGCTGGAGATCTTGCTGGTGCACATGGAGTTGGTCCGTTAAAAAGAAAAACAGAGGTAAAAGTGAAGGTGCAGAAAGTGGAGGATATGAGGAGGAAAGGTCAGAAAGCTGGACAGCAGACCTGCAACAGGCTGCTCTAAAGAAGGATTAGTGTGTTGAACTTTGGAGTGTGTGTCCACATGATTTTTCAGTTTGGTTTCTAACAAAAACAGCAAAATGTTGGGTTTCTCCCCCTTTGGCTCCATCTTAACTGCTCATTTCTTCATTCATATCTCTGTAGTGCATTCAGGTTTCAAGTCTTAAGCCAGTCTCAAGTCTCTGGTAGTCCTAGGTCTAAATGTAAATATGCACGTGTTGGATTATGAGTATTCTCAAGCCGTAGTAACAGGTGTGAAGGGTAAACGGCCTCATCAGGTTGGAAGGTACAAGTATGGGTACAAAAAATATGAATTTATTACATTTCCAAGATGTCCAGAAGTGTGGGAACATAAAAGAAAAGTGAATGTTTACAGGATCATCATCAGCACAACTTCATGATAATGTCATTTAAAAAAAACATAAAAGGGAAATCAGACAGCAGCAATTACTCAGTAGAAAAAAGGTGGTAAGAGTGACCAGGTGTTTCCCATCATGTTACCTAGTCAGTGTGTTTCTTCTCTGTGTACCTGATGACAGGACGGTCAGCCTGATATCCTCTACACCTTCTGGAATGATGTAACTAACACACTTAGTGAGGAGTTCCACAGAGCAACTGAAGGTAAGGCTGGTTCGTTTCCTTCCCTTAGTCTGCGCTATGACTACAGTTGAAGTTGCTTATTGTTACCTGTGTCAGTGCTAATTCAAAGCAAAGGTGAATTACTCAACACGTGTAAATCTATAAGGTGTTTCTCATACAGACAGTACGTAGTTGCTGCACCACCAGCAGCACAAACAACTAGTGGGAGGCATCAAGTGGGGAGCTATAATGTTCAGACTGTAACAAGAACTCAGTTAACAGCAGGGATTCAGCCTGTTGTTCATGGAGGTATCAGAGCACTCAGTGCTTTGTATTATGTCATTTCTTGCAACTGCATCAGAACGTCAATAATTCTAACTTGGACAAAATTATAAATTCTGATGGGTCAGGATGGTGACAGATTATTGATCTTAAATGACTTTTTAAAAAGCCATACAATAGCAGAGAATAGAAACGGCTGAATGGCTAAAAATATACACTATGCGGCAGACATCAACAATATACAGTAGGTTTTAATTGTCCAACTAAATCACTGCTTATTATAAGGCTGCACAACTCTGGACAAACTGAGAATCTTCATTTTTTTTCCCACCCCCGAGAGATCATTATTGTGTCCCTTGGTGTCTTAGGGATGCAATTGTTTGAATTTTAGGATAAACAACTAAGTTTCTGTTATTAAAAAAAAAGATAAAAATTGTGACGTAACCGTGTAGCGATTTTCTATAGCTACCATGCGAGGTTATTATACATTGGCTCATCACACACACACCCATCTCTGTCACAAATACGCTTCACTCGTAAACCAATTCATTTATTTACCTTGTTTTTCAATGATGATGATGTTTGAAAGCCAAGATGGTGCAGTGCTACGAGGAAGTGGTGAGGATGGACTCACCACTTCCTCATAGCAGACAGCTGGCTGTTTGGTTTCTGTCTCTGTTGCAATTTTTTCCTGGGAGTTCTTCAGAACTTTGGCGGATATCAGCAGCAATGTGCAGTCTGACAAAAATGTGGTGTTTTTTGAAAATGAAACGGTGTAAACTTATTCTGGTACAACCCATGAATAAAATTATGAACCTGCATAATATGACTACTTTTGCTTTAATTAATTTAATAACCAGTTCTAAAACATTTGAGCCATATTGGTGATTTTGCATCCAGGAAGTCAGATAACTTTGTCTTTTCTGCTATTGCCAAGTCCAGCATACATAGCAAACAAACATAGAAAGTGTGCATCCCAAAGTTAAGTCAGTAATTGCAGCACACAGGCATCAATAAGAGAAACTGATCGTTTTGGAACAAAGTGCTTCTCAGGAATTCCAAATGGGAACTGATTGTTGTTTCACCTCCCTGATCATCTCTCTTTTGTTCCTCCATCTCACCACAGTCTCTCTACAGTCAGTTGTGAAAAATACAACAAATGAAATGCCAGTAACATCTCTTTCACTGACACACACACACACACACACACACACACACACACACACACACACACACGCACACACAGATCACATGGAGGCGTGGAGAGTTATCTGATTACAGGGAATAACAAAGTGAGAAGAGGAGAGGCGGATTTGGCTGCTTTCTCTCATACTTGGCTACAAACTCACACTTTACTGAAAAACCTGCAGTTTCTGTTATGCTTTGCGTGTGTGTACGCAAGCTCTGTGGTAAAGATATTCTTTAACAAAAATAAATATGGAAGGTTGAGTTGCTTTGTTGATATGTGAGTTATCTAGAGGGATGTTTTGTATAAGCTTTCATATCACTGATTGTCTCTGTTTACCCTTTTTTCTTCTCCCTCTTTTTGTTTCTTTCTTTGTCATGGTTGATTAAATGAATGTATCTTCAAACAAGTAGTGTGTTATCTCTTCAGCCTCACTGGGTCACATGTGCATCTCCATGAGCACACACACTGTAGTTTATTCTGACACAGTCCCACATACACCATCGTGCTGCCCTAAAAACTCATTAGAGCACATATGTGGATTCATCCGCTGCAGAAAATAGTGCTCAACAAATGCTCTATTTCCTCCTGTTTGTTTGATAAAACTAAAGTGAGCCGCTGTTTTAGGATCTAACTGCAGATGGCAAAAATTCAAAATAAAAATAAAGTACTGTGCAAAGTGTGGAGAAATGCGGTAAAGTAAGAATGCTTTCAAAATAGGGCTGAACGATTAATTGCATTTGCAATATTGTAATGTGATAAAAGGAGATTTTCTAATCGCAAAGGCTGCGATTACACTCTGGTCACATGACACCCAAGAGTAAAGCAGTCTGCAGACGAAGCATCAACGTTGCACATATCAACAAGTTCAATGGCTTCATCTTGTGATGTGTTAATAGCAAGAGCTGGGACTTTGGTATTTAAGGTGCTAATATATATAAGTAGCTTCAAATCAAACAGGGCAGATTTTTAATGAGGCAAAGTCTAACTGCAAATTTACACAGGCTGTCTCAGGTGTTGAGGCACAAGAATACATATTTGTATCATCCGCATACAAATGATACTGTGAGTGTTTAAACTTACTGCAGACGTTGTTTATATAGATGATCAAAAGCAAAGGGCCCAGAACTGATCCTTGTGGGGACACCCTTTTTTAGAACAACAGGGTCAGATGTTACATTCCCATGACTTAGAAATTGCGTCCATTTAGAGAGATAGCTCTGAAACCAATTTACTTCTGTGCCCAACACCAATATTCAACAGGGTTTTGATTAACATGAAATGGGGGTGGGGGGTGGGGGGGCGAGAGAGAGAGAGGAACGGGTGAGTGAGAAAGAGAGAGGAACGAGCGGGAGTATGTGCTGCAGGAACGCGCTACGGCTCTCTGCAATTAAATATGATTTTAATTAGTCCTAGTACAAAAAATCGAAAATCAATCTGTGCTGGTTAGTAATAAATGAACGTATGGGAAAACACTGCTTGCTGTAATGTACATCGGGCCAGTGAGTGTTCCTACAGGCAAATGCCTCCAGAACCAATGATTCAAAAGTAACAGTATATTTTATACTATCTAAAATGAGCACATTGTACAGTGAAGCAGTGGTCATATCAGCACTTAACTGTCCATTTGACACAGTAAAGAAATCCTTATGGCTATAAAAACATGCATCTTCAACTTATGGCCCACACAGGAAAGTGTAAAAAAGAGCAAACAACAAGGTGTACTTTAACAGCATTATGACAAGTTTTGCTTTTTAAATCATTCCCCTGAAGTATGCTTTAGTCTATCAGTTTTTAAGCTTATGAGACAATTAAAGAGTCACCTTGGCAGAAGCCTAGGATGTAGTGCCACTCACGTCGGCCCAGCGATTCCTCGGCCCGGCTTAGCTCAGCAATGGGAGAAGGTAATGTTAGAGCCACTTACGCCGGTCCAGTGATCCCTCGGCCTGGCTTAGCTCAGCTACGGGAGATAGGCCTGCCTTCAGGAATTTTGGACAGGGGGACAACATTTTTCAAACTGGGCCCCTAACCGACACCCAATCCAACACCACCTCGACCAATAATTCTAATTCAAACACAGGCAATTTCAAAGAAGCTCTTGGCCAATAGCCTTATAGTGACACAGATGGAGTCCCTAACAATTACTCAATCTGATTATAAAGCATGAAAGGTCAATTTTTTTTCAAATCTTTCAAATTACACTGTGACAGTTATGTGCCTCATTTAAACTTAAAACAAGGAGAGAGAGAAAATGCCCTTCAATGATTTGCTGATTAGAGAACAGTAAAATCAAACATTGACAAAATTACTGCTAAGTATTAAATCATGCAATTGAATTGTGAGTGAACAAATAAACATTCATCTATCAAATTCCATTTTGAGCAATACATTAATCAACATATTGGTCAAATTATGTACAAAACTGAATACTTTTTAGGGTATATGGCTGTGTCAGCTGAAATGATGATCATAATAATATAAACAGAGGTTTACCAAATGTATAGCTTATTATATTGTAACCACATTTGCAGCTGTATCCTATGACCTGTGATGTGCTGCTGACTTGTGTTTACTGTAGGTCAGTTTACGTGAGGCTGTTCAGTGGAAATTGTTGGTGTTACTAATCTTTAATAATATAAAGGGAAACACAAAATGTAGGTGGCAGGAGACGATTCCAAATAAAGAATATAATGCAGTAAAGCTCTCAGGCACTATGTGTTCCTTTTAGATAGCCTTCCTGTAGTTTAACTTTTACAAGGTTGTCATTATACAGCAACACAATGTTGCTGTATAATGAAACAAAGTTTGTAGTCCTTTGATGCTGCACAGACAGAACTAACAAATTAATATATTATTATTTGAATACACATTAAATGTGCATTTAAAATTTTTCTCGTGTTTTTGGGGAAGTAACTGGCACCCTTACTGAGTGGTATTAAATCATTTTTATGCAGATAGATAGACTAGGTGGGAGAGATTCTGAATGTGCACAAAGTTTTGAACATGAGCAGAAACCTTCTGAAACATGTGACCACATGTACTGTGTGTTGTCTTGTGCATTATGATGTCATGTATTGTATGTCATGTAGACCCTCTGCATTAATTCTTTTCGGAAAGCGAGTGGCAGCGCTGGATTTGAATAGCTGCAGCCCGGAGGCTTCTCCAAGAAACACATTTCACTGTGTACTTGTACATGTGTGACAATAAAGATGTATCTGAATCTCACCTGGTATTAATATTTTTAATAGCAATATACCTGGAATACAACTATAACTGTAAATTTGATGAAAAAAAACTAATATACAGTTATTAAAAGTTATTACGCACTTTTTCAAAAATATACCAGGTAGATGTTTTGGCCATGTTTACAGTTTATATGTTCACTTTTATTAGGAGTTTTCCTCAAAACACTATTTCTGTCCATACAACCACTTTCCAAATAACAAAGTTTCCAAAAAATGTATAAAAACAGTGAATATTGATCAGTATTCCTGTGACCTAAAGCTTCCCATGCTTTACAGACTTGAGAACAGAACATCCTATAGGGCTGTAAGTGGGCTCTTTCTCTGCCTGTAGATGATGATGATGATGATAAAGACTGTCTGTTCCAAAGCAACACTTCCTGTCTCTTTCATGTTGACAAGACAAAGGAAACCTAACAGCTTAGGGATTATGCCAAGATGGCGGCCTAGGCGATCTTTTCACACACAGAAAACAGTTTGGCATTGGACTGAAAACAGCAAAAACAGCAAAAGTAAGTCAGCGGTTGTAACTGTATATGTATATTGGTGCATTTGTTGTTATAATTAAATGGTTAATAACTCTGTGATTTGTGTTTTGTGATTTGAGTGATATGAGTTACACAGCTGATCAGAGCTGGAGCTTTCGTTAGAGTGGTCAGACTGCGGTGTAGGATGAGAGGAGAGAAATCTGAATTGCAACAACTGCAGCCATGTAATGGGATTTCTACAGACTGTTCAGGAGGCAGAAACCCTGCAAAGCAGCTGTTCCGGACTTTGTCTCCCCATCCACCCTGAACCACTGTGCTGATCAGCTGTCTCCGGTGTTCATGGACATTTTTAACACGTCACTGGAGACATGCCATGGCAGCCTGCTTCAAAGACTCCACAATCATCCCTGTCCCCAAGAAACCAAGGACCACAGGACTAAATGACAACAGACCAGTCGCTCTGACCTCTGCGGTATTGAACCCTTTAAAGCGCCTTGTGTTGTCCCACCTCAAGTCCACTACAGACCCATTCAAAGACCCCCTACAGTTTGCCAACAGGTCTGTAGATGATGCAGTAAACGTGGCCACTTCATTCTCCAGCACCTGGACTCCCCAGGAACCTACGCCAGGATCCTGTTTGTGGATTCAGCTCTGCTTTCAACACCATCATCCCGGCCCTGCTGCAGAACAAGCTCTCTCAGCTGAACGTGCCTGACTCCACCTGCAGGTGGATCACTGACTTCCTGATGGACAGGAAGCAGCACGTGAAGATGGGAAAGCATGTCTCTGATTCCAGGACCATCAGCACCAGTTCCCCTCAAGGCTGCCTTCTTTCCCCTCTTCTCTTCTCCCTGTACACCAACAGCTGCACCTCCGGTCACCAGTCTGTCAAGTTCCTGAAGTGGATGACACCACCCTCATTAGGCTCATCTCTGGTGGGAGATCGACCACCTGGACCAGAATCTCGTGCCTCAAAAACACTTTCTTTCTGACCGCAGTGGGCCTCCTCAACAAGGCCTGGTTCCCCATTGTCACTGACTCTTATGCCCCCCCCTCCTCCAAAAACACACACAAACCTGACTCCGCACGTTACAATAATGCTCAACTTGATCTGCATGAATTCTTTTATGCTTACTGTGAATTTTTGAGCACTGCTTGTTAATATCCTATAATGTACTGTATATTTTTGCATTTTTTTCAATTAGTATTAGAGTGCTATTTTATTATTTTGTATACTTGTACATTTTTGATTTCTTTACTTTATCTATATTTCTGTTTCTATATTTCTGTTCTAAGGCACCAATATACCAAGGCAAATTCCTCGTATTTGAAAATGTACCTGGCAATAAACCTCATTCTGATTCTGATTCTGCTATATATTAATGTAGAAGCTGTAAAACAAAAAGGTTCTATAATATCTGAAACATATTTCCCAAAAAGTTGTACCAATCATCTTTCTATACCTTCATCATTGTGGGATGTACTTCAAATCTTCTGAGAGGAAACGTTCTGTCCAGCCCTCACTTATTTCTAGTCGTCTTTCTCCGCTCTCAACGCCCCCAGTCTGTGCTGTAAAAGCTTTTTTTGTTACCAAGTTTTTAACCAGTTAAAACTAATATGGGCAACAATTGAAAAAATAAGTCCTAAAAGCAACACACTGCTAATTAAAAAAACATAGGCAGCATATTACATCACCAGTACATCACCAGAGACTGGAGTCAACGCAGCCCTTATTTCCTAAGCCTGCAACTTCAGGGCCTCTGATAGAACTGAGAGCAAGAAAAAGAAGGAAAAAGCACAACAAAATTGCAGTAAAGTTTGTATGAATTAATATTTTAGGAAAAATGCTTATTGTCATTCATTCTGAGAGGAGATGAGAAGATGTTAATCTTGTGCGTGGTAAGTACAGATGTGGAGTCAGGGTGTAGTTAGACTAGCTTAGTAAACACAATAAACACTGAAAGCAGAAGTGGTGGTAGGCATGTTATTTTGGTGTGGATAGAGGCAGGCTTGCTGCCAGTTTTAATCAAGTGAAAGATCAACTGTAATCATGTAATAGTTTTGTCCTGGACTGTTTACGTGTTCTGATTTCCTTCTATAAGAGGAGGACCTCAGGACAATACCATATCTTTAATGCATTTATCAAAGTGACCAGTGATGCTGTAGCCGTTATTAGAAATTGTCTGCAGGCAGTATAATAAACTCACATCATATATAATACAATATGACATTTTCTAACTGCCTCTGCTCATGTCTTTTTTTAAATCTAGCCTCGTCCTTCCTGAAGCAGGCGTTTGAAGGAGAGTATCCTAAGTTGTTGCGACTGTACAACGAGTTGTGGCGGCGCCTACAGCAATACAGTGCCAGCCTGCAGGGGGCACTAACAAGCAGCGGAGGGATGGATGCTTCTCTGGACATCAGTGCCACAGAGACAGACAGTCAGGACCTCTTCACACAGGGAAAACAGGACTATAAGTAAGCAGACACAAAGACACCTCCTTCAGGGTGTGATCACAACTGCTGGCTATTTAGTGTGGTGTGAACAAGGGTGGAAATGTTTTTTCTGGAGCATATTTGTGAACAACCACTTCTAAACTCAAAGGCTTGCTCAGCTCCCAAGCAGCGTTTTGGTCACCTACAAACCTGCCGGGTTGGAGTCTTTTGCAGAATGGAATGGATGGATGTAGTGTTCAGTGCCCATAACTAACTGCCTCATATTTTCTAGATGTGAAAGTTACCATGATGTGACACTAAACCTGTCAGTGATGATGCAAAATGATGATGAAGTGTCCAAAATCCAATTTGACAAGTCACTAGATAGTGAAATGAGTGCATATTATTTAGGAACTAGTTCATCAGTGAATGCTTGTGCAGTCTGTATTTTTGGTTGGTAAAGATAAAGGTTTTTAAGTCACAGTTTTATACAGTTTCCATCATTTGCATAATTTCCTGTGAGTTGAAATGGTACACTGCATTATTGTAACTGACTGCCAGTATAGCGCACTTGGTTGATTAAGCCATAGTTGTTCTGCTTTGTCTTAATGTTTACGTGGTTGGGACACACAAAATTATAAAATAACTCAAAACCTTCAAACATCACAGTACAACAGATGTAATATAAGTTATTACTCCTTTTTTGCCAAAGGAGTTGTAACATTATCAGGAAATATTATTATTGCACCAATCCTTAAAAATATGTTCTGTGTAACAGTGTAGCAGAATTATTACAGTAACATGTTTCATAACACTTAATTTTATGTGAGGGACATTTACTTAAACTGGAACAAGTTACTACAGAATTGCTGTAGATGTATGGAGGGATTATTGGATCAGAATTAAAACTAAAAGGTTGAAACTAAAAGTCTCAATCAAAAACTGAAACTTAGTATTTAGAATTGGGCATTTGAGCATTTGGGATTGGGCATTTAGGTTTGGTTATTTGGGATTTAGGATTGATGAGTGTATGTAAGGGGTCCTCACCCAAAGACTGGAGGTTGGGTTTGAAAGAGCTGGTCGACAGAGGCACCTTATGGTCAGCAGGGGGAACTCTAAATGCTAAAGAGCACACTGCAATGAAATCAAAAAGAGCGAGTGAGCAGGGCTGGAGGGAGAACTATACTTTATAATATGATAACTTCAACTTGATGAAAGCGTTGTAACATTTCTGTGGCCTCACACACAAGTCACTACAAAGTCACACACAATTTGACAGGTGGATTGGTGTCAGTAAAACAACCTTTTTTTTCATTTTATCATTATTCCTTTTTTTAACAAAGAATGAAGAGCTTAGGAGCAAATAATATTTCAATTATTAGTATATCATTTATAACAGGGATAGAAATTAACTTATTGGCTCACCTGCTAAGGTGGCTGGTAGATGAAAAAAAATCCACCGGCCAAACATATTTTTTGCTGCCCAAAAATAATAAATTGCCTTTTGTGTCTCACATAAATTTTTTTACGCTATTTTAATTGAGATAATAAGGTATTATGTCAAATACAAACTTACAGAAGAGGCCAGAGAGAAATTTGAAGTAAAACAATTTTGCTATTAAATGTGCTTAAAACATAACAGTAAATTGTTTTATGAACTTACATGATACTTATTAATCATTCAACTTACAGTAAATCTTATCACAGCTCACTCTTACTCATGCTTTATCATTCACCTTAAACCTCCTCATCAGACTGCTTGATTTTGATTTTTAGTTTTTGATTTAGACTTTAGTTTTAATTCTGACCCAAAAATCCCTCCATACGGATCAGCTGCAGCACTCATGTCTGTGTCGCCTGAGTGTCAGAGGAACGTGATGTTTAACGAGCTTTATTACCGGCTCTGTGTAAAAACTTCCTGACTGATGAAAATTTAAAACAACAACTCTGGACCCAGCTGCACACTGGATGCTGTTTCCCAGCAATACATTCAGCCTAATGCTGATGTTCGATCTCAGGCAGACACCGGCGAGACTTGTGTGGCTCTCTGCCTGTTGATTGTGATTTATTGGTTTGCAACCAACGGTGGAAAAGAGGAGCAGTTGTGGAAAAACAGCCGACATGCTGTATTTAAAGCCAGTAGCCTCTACTCACCCATTCAAGAATTTAGTGCAAGGTAAGCCCCACCCCCCAAAGTACCAGTACATTCCTGAAGTACAATAACCCGAACAGGGACTTTTTGGGGGGAAAATAAAGACCATACAACTAAATTTAGACCCTGGCCCATGTGGTGGAAATGCAGTGAGTTCCTCCAAAGGTTCTTAGTTCTGAGGTATAGTTCCTCTGGTGGAAACGCAGCTTATGTTAACAGGCTGATGGAGAGGGAGAGAAGAAGGCCTTCCTTGTAAGAGTACTAACACAGGAGCATGTGATGCACAGATGCTTGTGAGCACATGCATGTTAGATAACAGGCAATTTCCCTTTACACACCTGTCAATCAAGCTGCTGGCCAGTGTCTGAAACAGCCGAAGTCCTTTTAGGCAAGTCGTGCCACTCGGCAGCCACACAATTATGTGTAGTTCACTGTGCTAAATATGTTTCCCGCTTTGGCTGTTAAAAGCAGACGATTTGCTTTCTAGCGGGAGGGGCTGAATAATCGCCATCTTTGCCGTTACGGGCTTTTCCCATAGAGTTGTATTGAGGATGTGATTGAGTGGCATGTCTCCTCTATATTATCTCTGATGCAACATGCCGTAACACGTTCAGTCTCAACGAGCCCTGATAGTGGTTCCTGCAGTGTTCACAGCTCAGAAGTTTAGGTGGTTACACCATGATACTTTGGACAACTATACATTGGACAGTTTGAACATTTTTCCCTTCTTCCCCTCTTTAATAACATAAAACTTTCTAACATGACATAATGGTGGTGAATACACACACAAGCCTTTGGTACTATGTCTGTACTGAATAGTAATAGGACAAGAAACGGTGGCATTTTGCTTCCATTAATGTCTGCATGAAGTACTCCATTATTAAATGTCAACACAGATATATTAGCCAATTAGAGGATATTATATGTCACTATGATACTAAGTATATTGTGGGTATCATAATACCATGATTCATTTGAAATGGTGAATTTATAAATCCTCTGTGTATGTGCATTCTGCATTTTTTTTTAATTTTGTGTCCTTCTTTTGTGTGTATGTAGCCCAGAGAAGGCTCTGAAGGACTCTCTGCAGCTGTACGAGGCAGCCTACCTTTCCAAGTCCCTCTCTCGCCTGTTTGATCCGATCAACCTTGTGTTCCCTATGGGTGGCCGCAACCCACCCTCCAATGATGAGCTGGACAGCATTATCAAGACCATCAGCAGGCAAGTACAGATCATGCCAGTTTGGCTGTCTAACAGCGAAGACCCACAGGTTGTGACCAAATCAGTCAATGCTGCGTCTTCCACTTCTTGTCGCTTGGTAGTGTGTCAACATGTTTGAAGGTTATTGATTTATCCTACTGTCACTGAAGCATTTATAAAATATTTATTCATTAATAGATAGA
The DNA here is from genome assembly GCA_024633595.2 of Lepomis macrochirus. Lineage (NCBI taxonomy): Eukaryota > Metazoa > Chordata > Actinopteri > Centrarchiformes > Centrarchidae > Lepomis > Lepomis macrochirus. Next base: position 205,139 of record JALXJV020000024.1, read on the forward strand.
ATGTTGAAAAACCTCACTAGGAGATAGACAGCCATCTTTTAAGTTGGATGAAAACAATGAAAACAATGACAGGGTGGCATAAAGGAGCACAAAATATGATTTACTCTGACAGAGAGGTGGCATTACTACCACACCAAAATCCTGCATGGTTCAGAATTTCTTTCTCGCTCCCTGACCAAAGAGCTGGATATTTAGATCAACATTCTTCGACAATTTGTGATGAATTTTCATCTGAACCTGCAGCTCCCCACAGCTTTCGCAGCTTCATAGTGAGTTTTAGCTTGTTTATTTATCTAGCCCTCTACTTTACTGTTTTGATCCACTCACAGCCACCATACACTACCTGCTCAGCCGCAAACCGCACAGACACAGTCAGAGAGCAGCTGGTGAACATAGTGGAGCATTTAGCAGCTAAAGAGCCAGATATCTCCCTCAGGAGCTATTGGACTGTGTAATGTTATTGAATACACAGTATGTATGCAATAACATTACACAGTCACCATTTATCATTATATCATGATATCATGTATCATTTTAGATGCTGAACTTCTTTTACTGCTTTTGTTTTTGTTATATTCTCAGAGATACACTTTATTCTGTTCAAAAATAGTTTTGTTTCTTCACCAGCTACAACTAATTGATAAGATGTATTTTAGTATCAGCAAATTTATTAAGTTTGAAAGACTTTCTGTCTTTATGATCTTCCTAAAAACACATTCTTAGTCTCCAGTGCTCTCTCTCCAACCTGCACATGCAGATATTTTTGGTTCTCATTTTTAAAAAACATATGATGATACAAGATGAATATTCTTTTATTAAAAACATTATGCACCCGAGCTACAGTATAACTCCTGGTTAGTTTTATTTGAATGGGATGGAAGATCTGTTTAGTTTATTTAGTTGTTTTTGTGTTTGTTTGCAGTGAGCTGAACGTCGCATCAGTAGATCCAAACCTCTCTCTGGCTGTGGCCAAGAATGCTGCCAAGACCGTCCAACTCTTCTGTGTCAAGTCTGAACAGCTGGTGTGTACAGCATTGTGTGTATGCATGTTGGTGCAAATATAAAATCCTGAGTTTCATCTCTGTATATTCTTAACCTGCCATGTTCCCTAACACAATGAAATTGTTAAAAGTGATAGGTACATCAACAGTATAACAGAAACAACAAAAAATGATCTGTGTCCATTACACATTACACTCTCTGTGTCTACCTGTTACACAGTCACACCTCTTTGTCTGCAGCTGTGTACTCAGGGTGATGCCAGTCAGGTGATTGGTCCATTAACGGAGGGCCAGAGGAGGAACGTTGCTGTGGTCAACTCCCTCTACCGTCTACAACAGGCCTTTGCCAAGGTAGGAGGCTACAAGTCTGTTTGGTGAAGAAAAAACCTGCACATTTAGTCAGGATTGCAGTAACTTCATATAACCCTGTCCTAGGTCAGAACTATAGCCACATGTATAGTGTGGTCATTTTTATCATTTGGTCATCAAATACAGATTTCACTATTGTAAATCATGAGTTAGATATGGAACTACGGTTCTATGAATTCTGGGCGACTCCCAGAGGCAGTGCTTTCCATTCTTCCTGCTGCATGGGGAGCACGACATTGAACCTATAAAAACGGGCAAGGGGCATGGTGTAGCCCAGGTGGCCGCTCTGAATGTTGAGGCAAAGGCAGTCCTTTTGACACGTACATCAGAGTGGCGGAAACCAGCAGTTGCCTGTTTGTAAGGCCTCACTGGGTAGAGCAGTTCTGCTGAATCAGCTTCAGCAACCTGTGGGCTGCTAGCTGAATGAACTGAATAATATGGATTGGAGCCAGCCTCTTTGGGAGGAATAATGGGTTAGGCCAGAGTGCCTCTCCTGTGCCATCTGAGTTCCATCGCATGCATGCTTCACTTACTTCGCTAATGCCATTTCCAGAAGAAACACAACCTTAACTGACAACCACTTTAGCTCTGCCTGCTCCAGAGGCTCAAAAGGAGGGAGACGAAGGGATTCCAGCTCCAAGGTAGTTCCCATGAGGGAACCATGATAGCCCGTGAGGGGTTTGGTCTCTTTGCTCCTTAAAGGAACCACGTCACCAGAGTGTGAGACCCCACAGAGTGGTTATCTACTCTAATGTGACTGGCGGAAATTGCAGCCACATAGACCCTAAGCGGATCTATAGCAAAAACTGCAAAAAACACAATATTATAGGCATAGAGAACTTCTCAGGAAGTACTTTTTGAGCTCCACCCACTCTGAAAAATCTTACACCTGTTGGTATAAAGTGCTGTGGTGGAAGGTGCTCTGGAGTCCCTTATGGTTTGGATTACTGCTTGATCAAAAGGCCCCTAGGAGTGGTCAGGCTGCAGCCTCTGCTGCTCAGCTCCAACTTGGACACACGCACAGCGGCCAGCAGAGCGAGACGCTGCCCCGTCGCGTTGGAGAGTTAGCTCCAAACTAATTGAGCTCAAGACAGCTACACTCGTTACTGTAAGAACGTGCAATAAAACCTTCACGAGTAAAAAGACTTTATAAATACACCTGTGTGTAGGGTAAACATGTGGAAAGGTTCATTAAACTGCTCTGTCCTCAGTCTCTTGTCCAGTATGTTAACATGTCAGCTAACGTTAGCTTGGCATTAGCTAAATGTTACAAACAGCTACATAGAAAGCTGTCTGTCTGGACCATATACAGGTCTGTAGTCTTAAAATTCGGCACATTGTTAAAAACTCAGCTGCTGTCTGAGACAAACTTGCCACTCCTCCTTCTACCAACAATACTGGCAGGCAGTGAGGAGGAGGAGGGGGAGGGGAGGAGGAAGATGCTGACTGATGTCTGAGTTCTTCCTTCTTTCTGAACATCACTCAGTATTGTGATGTCACAAATTGACTTCATTTAGTGATGTTGCTGTTGTAAACATTAATGTTGCTGCTCTAGAAACAGTTGTATTTAAAATATTAAATTCTAATCCTATAATTCATAATTCAACAACAACCAGGCAGCTAATAAGCACACTTCAGTATTTGTTTATTTATTGTAAGTGATATCTCATCTTAATAAAAAACAATGTTATCGCACATTAAATAGTTTCCTCATACTGTGCAAGCCTACCTCATGCCCGTTGGGTCTGGTCTTACCAAATAACCATCATCATATTATAGTATCGATAGGGGTATCGATAAAGAATCGGATCTTTAAGCAGTCTCAATAATGGTATCAATAATCAATAAAAATTAACGATCCCCATCCCTGTACGCCGCCATCACTGAGTCCATCCTCACCTCCTCCGTCACCATCTGGTACACTGCTGCCACTGCCGACTGCAGGCTGCAGCGTATCCTTCGCTCTGCAGAGAAGGTAATTGGTTGCCACCTTCAGGACCTGTATGCCTCCAGGACTCTGAAGCATGCAGGAAAGATTGCAGCTGACCCCTCCCATTCCGGACACAAACTGTTTCAGACTCTTCCCTCTGGCAGGAGGCTGCGGTCCATCACGACCAAAACCTCTCACCACAAGAACACTTTCTTTCCGATGGCAGAGGGCTTCCTCAACAAGGCCCGGGACCCCACTGTCACTGACTCTGATACTAGGGTTGGGCCGATAGACGATGCCATCGTCCATACAGTACAGTACAGCCATACTATTTATGCACAGCCCTTGGAGGACCAAACTGTAGCTCCAACCATGCGGTTGCAGGGCTTTTAGAGATAGTAAGAGGGCTATACTTTTTTCCTTCCTTCAATTCAACCTGCATTTGCGGATTAACTTCGAGAAGAATCAAGGGATATTTTTAATGATGACATGGGCGTATATAAGATACGCCCCGCATCATCCCAGGTCACAGGTGATCGATAACATCCAGTGTTAAGCACTGCCTCTGGCGGTCAGGAGGAAAGAAATAGAACTATATTTCTACAGTGATTTTAATGACAAGCTGGCTTTGCCACTTAATAAAGTGGATGTAAAAATGTAATCTGCACACTTATGATAGTTTTGCACCTAGATCACTGCTAAATATACAAGATCTGTAGCCTCCAGACAAACCTAAGCTGCCCCCCTCCAGTAAACGCTGTCATCTTTAAAAAATTCTTATGTCTTTCCTACACTTTCAAATTTCCTCAATTTGAAAAGCAGTTTGTTACTTAACAGAGTCCACCCTCCTGTGCATGGAAATGTGGTCGCACTGACAATCCTTTAGCATGTGGTAGAGATCAAATATTAATTTCATTATTTAAGTTCCAAGAATACTATAAGAGTCAGCTAATAGGACCGCTAATGGCAGCAAGGTAGGTACGTAGGTAGGTAGGTTTATTGTCACAAGTTATAGCGTGAAATTGAATTTTGTAACTCCCTTCTGCTACTTAGCAGACAATATACATTAATAAAGAATCAATTATAAAAAATGTTAAACAGAAATAAACTATCATCAGTGGAGAAGTGCTGAGGATGAATTAGAGTTTAGGAGTCTGATGGCTTGTTGGAAAAAGCTGCTCTTCAGTCTGGTGATGCAGCAGCAGAGACTTGTATATCTCTTTCCAGAAGGCAGTTCAATTTCAATTCAATTTCAATTCAATTTTATTTATATAGCGCCAAATCACAACAACAGTTATCTCACAGCGCTTTTCATAAAGAGCAGGTCTAGACCGTACTCTGAAGTTATTTACAGAAGCACTAGGCGACACAGGCAAGGAAAAACTTCCTTTTAAGAGGCAGGAACCTCGAGCAGAACCATGGCTCAGGGTGGGCGGCCATCTGCCTCGACCAATTGGGGGTGAGGGGGAGAGAGAGAGAGGGCAAGAGAAAGAGAGAGAGAGAGGGCAAGAGAGCGAGAGAGAGAGAGGACAGAGAGAGAAGGACAGAGAGAGAGCAGAGAGAGGCAGCCTACACATAGAGGTATAGACAGTAAAGGTAATGTAATGTTGCTATAGACTGAATGTCAGTCTAGGCCTATAGCAGCATAATTAAGGGATGGTTCAGGACTCACCCTAGCCAGCCCTAACTATAAGTTTTATCAAAAAGGAAAGTCTTAAGCCTACTCTTAAATGTAGAGACGGTGTGAGCCTCCCAAACCCAAACTGGAACCTGGTTCCACAGGAGAGGAGCCTGATAGCTGAACGCTCTGGCTCCCATTCTACATTTGGAGACTCTAGGAACCACAAGTACCCCTGCATTTTGGGAGCGCAGTGCTCTGGTGGGGTAGTAAGGTACTATGGGCTCTTTAAGATAAGATGGTGCCTAACCATTAAGAGCTTTGTATGTGAGAAGAAGGATTTTAAATTCTATTCTGGATTTTACAGGAAGCCAATGCAGAGAAGCTAAGACAGGAGAAATATGATCTCTTTTACTGGTTCCTGTCAGAAGACGTGCTGCAGCATTCTGGATCAGCTGAAGAGTCTTAATGGACTTTTTCGAAGAGCCTGATAATAAGGAATTGCAGTAATCTAGTCTAGAAGTAACAAATGCATGGACTAGTTTTTTCTGCATCATTTTTAGACAGGATGTTCCTGATTTTTGCAATATTACGTAGGTGAAAAAAGGCGGTCCTTGAAATTTGCTTAATGTGAGAGTTAAACGACATGTCCTGATCAAAGATAACTCCAAGATTTCTCACCGTGGTGCTGGAGGCCAGGGCGATGCCATCCAGGGAAACTATATCTTTAGATAATGAGTCACGGAGGTGCTTAGGCCCCAGAACAATAACGTCAGTTTTATCTGAGTTTAACATTAGAAAATTACAGGTCATCCAGGTTTTAACATCCTGAAGACACATTTGAAGCTTAGCTAACTGATGAGTTTCATTTGACTTGATCGATAGATATAACTGAGTATCATCTGCATAACAATGAAAGTTTATTGAGTGTTTCCTGATAATATTGCCTAAAGGAAGCATATAAAGTGAAGAGGATTGGTCCGAGCACAGATCCTTGTGGGACTCCATGACTAACTTTGGCATGCATGGAGGATTCATCGTTAACATGTACAAACTGAAATCGATCTGATAAATAGGACTTTAACCAGCTTAGAGCGGTTCCTTTAATGCCAATGAAATGTTCCAGTCTCTGTAATAGGATCTGATGGTCAATGGTATCAAATGCAGCACTAAGATCTAGTAAAACCAATACAGAGACAAGTCCTTTGTCTGATGCAGTTAGGAGGTCATTAGTAATTTTCACCAGTGCTGTCTCTGTGCTATGGTGAGCTCTAAATCCTGACTGAAAATCCTCAAATAAACTATTGCTATGTAGAAAGTCACACAGCTGTTTGGCGACTGATTTCTCCAGGACCTTAGAGAGAAATGGAAGGTTAGATATAGGTCTATAGTTGGCTAAAACATCTGGATCCAGGTTGGGCTTTTTCAGAAGAGGTTTAATTACAGCTACTTTAAAGTACTGTGGCATATAGCCTGTTGATAAAGACAGATTGATCATATCTAGTAGAAAAGTGCTGACTAAGGGTAAAACTTCTTTAAGCAGTCTAGTCGGGATGGGGTCTAAGAGGCAGGTTGATGGTTTGGATGAAGAAATTATTGAAGTTGGTAAAGATTTATGGAAGCAAAGCAGTCTAAACATACAACTGGTTTTACAGCTGTTTCTAAAGTTCCTGAGTATAGAGTTAAGTCGGTGCCAGTTGAGGGCAGGTCTTGGTGGATTTTGTTTCTAATAGCTAGAATTTTATCATTAAAGAAGTTCATGAAGTCGCAACTATTGAGAGCTATGGGAATACTTTGCTCAATAGAGCTGTGACTTTCTGTCAGCCTGGCTACAGTGCTGAAAAGAAACCTGGGGTTGTTCCTATTTTCCTCTATTAATGACGAGTAGTACGCTGCTTTGGCATTACAGAGGGCCTTCCTATAAGTTTTAAGACTATCTTGCCAAATTAAACAAGAATTTTCCAGTTTGGTGGAACGCCAATTCCTCTCAAGTTTCTTCGATGTTTGCTTTAATTTGCGAGTTTCAATATTATACAATGGAGCTAACCATCTTTGTTTTAGTATTTTCTTTTTTAGAGGGGCTACAGAGTCGAGTGTTGTTCGCAGCGAGCCTGCAGCACTATCAACAAGATGATCAACTTGGGAGGGACTGAAGTTAGCATAAGAGTCCTCTGTTATTTTATGACCTGATAATGAATTTAGAGCTGATGGAATCGCATCCTTAAATTTAGCTATAGCACTATCAGACAGACATCTTGTATAGAAATTTTTGCCCAATGGAGGGTAGTTCAGCAATACAAGCTCAAAAGTTATCAAACAGTGATCAGATAAAGAGGGATTCTGTGGGAACACTATTAAATGTTCAATTTCAATACCATATACCAGAACAAGGTCAAGGGTGTGGTTAAAACAGTGTTCATGAACACTCTGAGAGAAGCCAATTGAATCTAATAGAGAGATAAACGCAGTACTAAAGCTGTCATTCTCAACATCCACATGAATATTAAAATCCCCTACAATAATAACTTTGTCCGTTTTAAGGACTAAAGTTGATAAAAACTGAAAATTCAGATAAGAATCAGAGTACGGACCAGGTGCTCGGTACACTATAACAAATAGAATTGGTTGCAGTGATTTCCAGCTTGGAAATGAGTTCTAATTTAGTTTAGGTTTAGAGCTGATTACTAGGCTAGAGTCAAAGATAGCTGCAACTCCACCTCCTCGGCCTGTGCTTCGAGGAATGTGAGTATTAATATGACTGGGAGGGGTGGATTCATTTAGGCTCACATATTCTCCATCACCCAGCCAGGTTTCAATAAGACAGAATAAATCAATTTCATAATCTGAAATTAGTTCATTTACTAGTACACCTTTAGAAGAAAGAGATCTGATGTTTAAGAGTCCACTTTTTACTCTCCTATTCGTTTGCACTTGTGGTTTTAATTTTTATGAGGTTTTTATGCACAGCTCCTCTTCTGTTTACCTTTGATTTAAATAATCGCTGAGTGGGGAAAATCTATTAGAAACGTGAACGGATTGATGGTGCCCTGTGAGCTTTGAATGCTTACGACTATTCCTCCTTCGGACAGTCACCCAGCCACCCTTTCCTGGCTGATCAGGAAATGCCGGGGAACGGCTACCAGAGGCTAACTCAGGCCGGTCCGCACCGACTATCGGGGGCTGGCTAGCTACAGTAGCTAAAGGCTGATCTACCAAGGTGCGGAGCCGGACTTCTAACTCACTGAGCCTTGCCTCCATGTCTACAAATAAATTACACTTGTTACACGTACCATTACCGCTAAAGGAGGCAGAGGAGTAACTGAACATCTGACACACCGAGCACGAGAAAGCAGGCGAGCAGGAGAAGCCATCGCTAGCTGCTAAGCTAAAGTTGCTAACGGCTAAGCTAAAGTACGGTAACGTTGGATACCAAAACTTTTAAAAACAACTATGAGATTGAACAGCAGTCACTAAAGATGGAAAGAACTGTGAGTGCTTAGGCAAACTTACTGTAAGAATAAGTGTTTAGCGGACAAGGCAGCAGGGTGATAAGGCTGTGGCTGGGTGGATACTGTCCTTTAGTATCTTTTGGGCTCTGCGCAGTGTTGCCAACTATTTTCAATGGAAAGTAGCTAAAGCCTGCTCGAAAAGTAGCTAAATGTCGCCAGATGACGTCATGCGTTATTAGCATATTAATGACGTCATCGCGTTGTATTTGCATTCTGCCTAATTTGTCGGTACTGTAGCCTACTTCAGTTCAATTTCAATTTCAATTTCAATTTGCTTTATTGGCATGACTGCAGAACAATATTGCCAAAGCATCATACATATAACATAACAATCATCCCAATACATATAACATATCAATCACCCCATACATTTCATTATAGAATTCGAGTATTCAGTTTATAATAACGGTTATCTCCCTAAACCGTGCTCATACTGTTTTTATATAAGTATATAGCCGAATGTCCAGTAAAAGTTCGAACCGAATGAACTAAACTCTGATCAGTAGTGAATATAAGCGTGCATGCCAAGAAAAAACGGTCAAATTAAATGTTTTGAATTAAAACAAAGGAGAAGACAGCTGCTATGTGATCAGTGATTGGTTCCTTCTAACACAGCGTGCACATACGCGCAGCTCATTCATGTCTATGTTCGCTGGCGTGCAGTCAACGGAATGTGCTGCTCCTCTCAGCCGCTCACTGACTGAACAGACGCAGCGGGGAAGTAAGACCTCACACTAGCAGTACTGGCGATATTTGGAATTTTGAAAGTTGCTAAGGTTTGTCCAAAAAGTCGCTAGATTTGTCGCTAGTCGCTTTTTTGAAAAAATGTCGCTAAAGGGGTCTGAAAAGTCGCTAAAAATAGCGACAAAGTAGCTAAGTTGGCAACACTGGCTCTGCGTAGGCACCTCACCTTACCGATATCACTGATGCTCAGGAGATGGGTACCGATGACCTTCTGAGCAGTTTTAACCTGAAACAGTTCACCTGCTCCACCTCAGCACCACTGATGTAGACAGTAATGTGTGTCTTTATCTCCTTCTTCCTGAAATCAATGATCAGCTCATTGGTTTTGCTGATGTTGAGGTTGTTCTCTGAGCACCACTGAGCACCACTCTACAAGATTATCAATTTCTTCCCGATATGAAGTCTCATCATTGTTTGAAATCCGGCCAATGATGGTCGTGTCATCCATAAACATCACAACAGAGTTCTGTCCATGTCAGGGGATGCAGTCGTGGGTATACAGCGTGAACAGGAGGAGCTCTGGGGCGCTCCAGTGTTGAGCACTAGAGTGAAGGAGGTGTGTCCGCCAATCCGGACTTACTGGGATCTGTTTGTGAGGAAATCCAATATCCAGTTGTAGAGTGTTCTCTCTATTAAACATGTATGGTGTGTCCTGACACAGCAGCACACCCGGCTGATGAATAGCATTAAAAATCAGATTACTCCAGCATGAAATATTTAACTTCAAGCCCTGAAATTTGTCTATGTGAAACCAGAGTGAGAATGTATTCCAGGCAGGGGGAGCGGTGGAGGGACAGGAAAGACAAGTTGTGAAATGGGAAGAGGTGGATGGAAAAACAGGATGTTTCTGTAGCACTCAGCATAAGTCAGACTTCTCCTAAAGAAAAATGACCCATCTGTCTGACCCATCAAAAACTTGAGACTCTCCCAGATAGAATATTCTTTGGTGACAGACCAAAACTGTTGAACAGCTGTCCATAAATATCTGTGAATTCTGTACATCACACTCTTAAATGTGTTTATGCAATTTGATGTAGGTGCTGTACAAATATAACCTTTGACTACCTGTGTTTTGTATTTGCAGATTATTTCAGGATTGGGGTCGTGTCCCCCAGCTGCTGCAGAGGCCCTCTCTTCTTCTATGGAGGTATTTATATTTTGTGGGATTGTTAAGACCAAAACAGTCCTATATGCCAAAATATTGGCCAATATTCACCCCTTCTTTTCAGAAACATAGAACATAAATTTTATTCCTAATAATTGCTGTTATGAGACCTTACCAAGATAACATCACACATGTTAAAAAAGTACAACAAAAAATATTAAATCTTAATAAATAAATATCAAAACTACAAAAAAGATTAAAAGATAAACTATGGAGTTTATCTAATGAACATTAAAGGAAATGTTATTTTGTGGGCCTGCCAAACAGAAACTATAAATAAAAGACACTAATGTACTACATCTAGTAAACCACTTATAGCAATAATACCATATGTATTACTCATGTCATTACAATTATTATATTACATTATAATGATAAACAGGGCTCTCCTGTATATGTAATATATTTTTTATCATGCAGTGGTTATTACCTTAGACGTATTCTGCCACAATGACTATTTTCAATGTAGGAAATTCACATCTAGTTTATCCCTTTCCCAGCACGCTTTTCATTCTATCTAAAGTTACAAGATATTTCAACCACCATCTATGATACAGTGACCCAGAGGATGTGGTTGAATGCATCTAATACTACATGACTGTCTACAACGAGGACTTTGAGACTTTACGCATTTAAAAGAGGAACTTTGTAGGCTAGGAAGCCGGGAGAGGGCAATAAGAAATTGGTTAGCAAGTCATGAATGTTTTCAGGAGAGGAGACGAGATGGGGGCTATTTTTATTAATATTTAAAGCAATACTATGTAGTTTTTTCAACCTTCATAATATATTTCCAAGACCCTTGAGACGGTACATTGACTTACAATAGGTTGAATGACACGTCTTCCACAGCCTGTCGGTGTCTGTATGGCTTTTACTGGCACTACCTAAGTTCGGGGTTCGGGTAGTAACCTGAACACAAAAAGAACTACAAAATTCGCTTTACGGCATACCTCACTTCCTCCACCAACCCCCACTTCCTCAAATTCTGACGTGAGAGCCCGTCTCTATGTTGTTGTCATGGCCAAAGCAGCAAGTAAAATGAAGAAGGCAAAAGTTTTGTTGGAGGAGACTAGAAAGCGAAAAAGGGGGAGTGACAAAATAAAAGGCCAGACAAGGATTAATATTGGTCCAGCTTTCGCTCGCTGGCGTGAGCTAAAGGAGGACGAGGGGTGCCCGACCGATGCTGACCTGGCTGTCATGCTGTTGGACTAATAATGCTGCGTTCCAGGCAACTCGAAACTGGGAAATTTCCGACCTCCAACTAGAAAACTATCCTGGAACGCCACTGGAAGTTGGATTTCCTACTTGTGAACTCGGAGAAAATATTTGTACCCTGACTTCACGAGTAGCAGCTGAATGACGTCACAAAACAGTGTCAGCGCCCATGGAAGCACACTTTGTAAATGGCAAACAATAAAACGTATATTGGCATGTATTTAAATTAAAATAATACATACGATCATGTAGTAAAACCTGTTCTGCATGCACATTGATGTAGAAATATGTTTTGCACATTAGGCAGCTTGTTACAGTAAAGAATCTCATAAAGTCATCTTTTCTGCATAAAAGTTATTGTTAAAAATCCCAAAACATTAGAAAGTGTAACCTACAACATTGACTGACTTCAGGGCTACCAACTTGCATAGCCAGTGGGGTACACAGAACTAGAACGTATGTGGTATTTATGTCAGTTGTTGCAGTTAAACTGCCATCCTTTTAATTAACACCTAAAGCACTGCTGAGGGTGCAACTGTGTGTACACTTTGTCACGGTCAGCCATGATTTTCGTTCACTTTCGGCGTTATGCACCACCATGCACCTGGAACGCTTTGATGTCGTAAGTCGTAAGTTTCAACTGGGAAAAATCCCAGTTCCAACCAGTCTCGTTAACTCACTGGTAACCCAGCTGTCCTTCCAACTGCGGTCAGCTGATTGTTTTGCTCTGTGGTTTTTATTGACAAAACTGCTCTGTGCCAGAGTGCATGCATCTTTTAGAAACTCGTAGAGCCTGAGGGGAAATGTAAGCATCCAGTAGCCAATACGCCACATACAAAAAAGCAAGACAGAATAGAAACACATTCAAGGTCCATTAAATGTCTTTGCCTCAGACATTTTCTGCACCTTTCTACAGTATTTATCAGATTGATAACCTGATGATAAATAGCAGAGTAGTGTCTGTTAATCATACAAAAACTGTTTAAGATCAGGGTCAGATATAGAGTCCCTCTCTTTTGTGGGAGTATCAGACAGTGTTAACCAGCTATGCTCTGATTGGTCCCGTCTGAATGAAGATTGATGAATGTGTTTGTAATGTGTATATTGCGTGTTGTGCTTTGATTGGTTGAGAGTGTCTTATCGAAATGTTGTCTCAATTAAAATAGCTCTTTTATATGATGTTGGTGGAGATGGAGCAGAGAAAATACCCACACACATCCACACAGCATCCATCACAGTCTACTGTTCACATAACTCCACACGTTGCTATGGCAACAGGGAGCCCCTAAGACACAGGTAATGAGTACTAAAGTTTGTGTGGTTTGATCTTGGTGGATGCACGGTAGCTGCTGACAGGTGTGGACTCTGCACGCTCCTTACAGAGGGTTACATCAGTGTGTTTCTTCTTCTCTGTTTCAGGGAGTGCAGGCCCTGATGAGCAGTGCAGTGCAGCCCCTCTTGCAGTCCGTGAGTGACTCCATAGAGGCCATCATCATCACACTACACCAAGAAGACTTTTCAGGGTAAGCAACATATGGCCTGTTTCCAGGGACACGAGGACCATTTCATGACCTCAGCTGTGTTTCCACTGCTCTGATGGAGTACTGTCAGCAACTCCGCTGACTGGTCAACACAAACCTCAGGCTGAGCCTCAAAGCCCGACCCTTCTGCATTTCTTAGGCTGATATCGAAAATGAAAACATGAAAAATCAGTTCAACGATATTAAACAATGTTAAACAGACAAAATAAATCTGATTGTTTCAAAAAATAAGTTTGTAAACTTTTCAAGAAAGGTAGTTAGTTACTCGCCGTCCACCTTAAGGTGTAATTGTCAGTATTCAAAGCTTGAGCAATTGAGGAGTGGAAGTTATTATGCACACAAGCTTTTCAATGCAGTACAGTGTCAACCTGGCCCTTTTCTTCATGACAAACCAAGCTTCATACAGATTCCTTTGGTTTTTTGATTAGTTTAATGTAACTGAGCAGGAGATTTTACATTTGGAGAATCAACCTGTCACTGCTCTCTGGTGGATGAACTATGTAACAGGGACATTATTTCTGAATGACGTCAGACAACCATTGGATTTCTTGACATTTACACCCATATGGACATATCCATAAGCAGTAAGCTAATATAAACTGAGATGATCAATCCCTAGCTGTCAGATCCAGTAGACAGACTTTAGACAGATCAGTGCAAATCAGGAAGATGCTCGCTCCTACAACTCCAGTTTATCTCTATCTCTAATTCCTGTTCTTTGCTCTAAATTGGCCTTGTTTAAGTTCATCTCTCTGTGTCTCTCATTATAGTGTAGATTATTTGACTGCAGTCTTGTTACTCACCATTAGTGAGTGCCAGTATCTGGGTTTGCAATGAAGAGTAGAGATTTTTTATAGAAACAAAATAAATACACCAATTCAGTTGATTTAAGATTGGAGGCTGTGGACGGCCTCATCCCGGTTCTTCAGGCTAAAAGAGCCTACAGGTGATGTCCAGTAGCATCTTTTGGGAGAGAACATGGGGATATTTTAATGGATGTGTGTGTGTGTTGCAGGCCTCTGTCCAGCCCTGATAAACCAGATGTTCCGTGCTCCCTGTACATGAAGGAGTTGCAGGGCTTCATCTCCAGAGTGATGGCGGACTACTTCAGACACTTCCAGTGTGTGGACTTCATCTACGAGAGCACAGAGTCCATCGCTCAGAGGGCCATAGAGCTGTTCATCCGTCACGCCAGCCTGCTGCGCCCGCTGGGAGAGGGCGGCAAGATGAGGCTGGCTGCTGACTTTGCACAGGTGAGCCGGAAGTTTCCTGACTGATTCTAGGTCAATGTTTGACGGATTCTTCAAAAATGCCACGGTCATTCACCAGACTGGTGTATTTGTGTTTGTTCGTATGTCAGATGGAGATGGCAGTGGCTCCTCTGTGCCGGAGAGTGTCTGATTTGGGGAAACCTTACAGAATGCTGCGCTCCTTCAGGTCTGTATGCTCGCATATCGTGAAACCAACACTCATCACATTCATTTGGCCTCTCCAGTATATTCCACTGTACTGTTGTGTTCCAGGCCACTGCTGTTTCAGAACAGCGAGCTGATAGCCAGCAGTCCAGCTGTGGGAGACCTGATCCCCTACAGCACCCTGCTGCACTTCCTCCTAACCAGAGCACCGTCTGAGCTCAAGTCCCCTCACCAGGTCTGTACACACACTCTTCCATCTGGATCTTGATTTGAGATTTCTAGATAAATCCGGGGGCTACACTGACTGCAGTGTTTCGACCCCTCTCTCTCTGCCTGCAATCTAAAAGAGGCTTCTCCCCCACAGAGAGCAGAGTGGTCCATTGCCCGGTACTCCCAGTGGCTGGACGATCATCCCTCTGAGAGAGACCGGCTCACTCTTCTCAGGTAGCCATGTTTTCTATTTTCCTGTTGTTATTTGACTACCAGGTGATTTTAGACATGTAGGAAATCCTCATCAGCCAAGACCTGTCACATTAGCTCAGAGAACATGATGAACACTGGTGAATCATCATCCTGTCCTGGTAAATGGTGGTGAGAGCTGTTGACAGGAGAGCTGAAAACTAAACTAACTAAAACAAACTGTTGTCAGAGGAGTGAGATGAACTGAAACCAGCTGCTGGCTGGAAGGAAGGAAACCAGTGGACTGCTGTATAGTGACAGTTCACCACAGTGCACTTTATTTGTAGTCATAGTCCAGCTTTTGCTGTGAGGTAATACACACAGTATTTATCTGCAGTCATGGAAAGTTACTGGCTGCACAGGGACATCTTCTAGTTTTTAATCGGTTACATTTATTTAACAGCTGTAGTCTCCAGTAATATTATAGTAGTATTCTAAGAACAGTGACTGGTCTACTGTTTATAGTGAATAAAATAGCTAAGACACATTGGATTTGATTATTAATTATGTATAACTGAAATAACTGTATAACTGTTTTTAAATGTGAACCTGTGGTGGAACTGAATTGTTCTGTGTTCTCCTCTAAGGGGCGCTCTGGAAGCCTATGTGCAGTCAGTAAGGGCTCGGCAGGGGAAGGAGTTTGCTCCCATCTATCCCATCATGGTCCAGCTGTTACAGCGAGCCAGCAGTGGCTCACAGGATGTCAGAGCCTGAGTACGGACCTGTCTGGGTACAGTGCCTCCTTTAGTGAGTGTAGCAGCTGTATTTCATCTAAAAGTTAAACTGATCTCTTATTCTTCCAATTGTGATTCTGAATCAAGGGACTGTTGTGGAGGGATTACTGTCAACATTAATAATAAAGGTTTTTACTACCAACCGTGGCACTCTTCACTAAGAGAAAACGTTTGCTTTTACCTGAACTTATGCTGAGAGACCAAAGCTGACTATCTTATTAAAGAACTCTTGATATGTCTGGAAGAGTTCAGTTAACCAGGTGGAAAGCTCATTCCAAATCACTGGCTGTTCATCTGAAGGACTTGGAGATCCTCCTAGCAGTAAACACGAGTTGTCTTTCCATAATGTTTGATCTGAAGAGCAGGACTTTTTTGCTTCAATCCACTAATTTGGATTCAGCTCTCTGCAGACTCATGTATTGTTCAGCAATGACTCTATAGGGCAATATTTGCACTTTTATTTGTACTTTATTAGAAGTAGAAGTAAGGAAAAGACAGTATACACAGGTGCATTCAGACAGGCCATTTCCACTGGTTGGGAGGAGGCTCCTCTATCAGCGGCTCCCATGGTTTCCACTCCGACATCTTCCTGGACAGAGCCAGCTCACACTCCGCCTGCACACAGCATTCACTAACTGTTAGTTAGGAATAGTCAGAGAACATTAATTGTTCAAATGAAATACTTACCTTGTCACACTTTCTAATCAGCTGGCTTGTGAAAACAACATAATATAACATTAAATATGTCACATGTTCCAAGCGAACATGTGACATATTTAATAAAGTGCTAAAGATGATTGTTCCAAGGCTGCAGAGTGTCATCAGTATAAAGTGTACACAGTTCAGAAGTGACACCATTTAACATGTCTTCAGCATGACAATCGACACTGATGGACAGCTGATCAGCAGAGTGGCTGATCGTCCAGTCACTGTGCAGCTTCCTCCTTCAAGAGCATCAATTTCCACACTGAAACCGATTTCCAACAAAAGAACCGGTCTGATAAAAATAAAGGGGACACATGGGCACCCAGACCCGGAAAGTCTACCCTGAGAGCTGGAGGTGAGTAAACTCCAGATAGGCACAATATAACAGGTGTGACACTGAGTTTGTAACTGCCGTCTGACACAGATGAACGGCGCTCACAGGTGATGCTGGCGGCTCAGACGTTTAAAATAATCTCAATTGGACTGACAATGCGATCAGGTGACCGTGATTCAGTAACCCTTACTGTATAGGGTTAGGTATCGCCAGCTGACCCAGACTACGTATGTTATGTATGTGAAGGAATGAATTGAGCACCAGTGACCCACCTGGAAAATGACTTCTTCGATCTGCCCACAGTTTATCTTCTTCTCCAGCTTCTCCACATCAGGCTCCTTGTGAAGACAAACACACTTTCATCATGTCCATTCACTTATTTTTAATGCTGCACTGAATGTGCTGCAAAGCAAACGGACCGATCAGATCTGGAAAGGCCATCATTCCTACAGGATCGAGCTACTCTGTCTACAACGCAGTGTAGACAGTAAGTGTGATAACATTTTTGGCCATATCGTCCAGCCCTAACTAGCTAGTTTTTGCTCTTATACCAGAATGATAATTAGTTTAGCCAGACCTTTCTGCAGTGCTTGGCACAGAGCTAAAACCAAGTGTGGAGATGGCTTGGCTCAGTGAAGCCAGGTAGCCTACAGAGACTTTAACACACCTAGTTAAAGTTGGTTCCTAGTATTTACTGACTGATGCTGGCCAGAGGATCACCGGGCCCGTCGGAGGTCCGATTTGCCCTTCAATTACGAGGTGTTCCTGATGTGAGGCCGGTCGGAACAGATTAATGAACCAAATGATCCTGTAGTGTGTGCCATTTACAGACAATCTTAAGGTCGGCAACTGGACTGGAAACCCGCAACAGCCAATGAGAGCAAGCTGACTGTATATTTGCTTGCGCTATAAACCAAGCTGAGATTATTACTAGAGATCTGAAAGTAAGTGTGCATCAGGCATTACCGTCTTGACGTGGTTGAACCTCTCGTTGACCAGCTGCTCTGTGTACTTCCTGTAGGCTGCGTCCTGTGGCATGGTCTGCACGGACGCCAGGATCTTTGAGTACAAAATCCTAAGACGCTGAGAGAAGGCCAGAGTAGATTAGTGGAAAGGACAGATCTCTTGTTTAGCTCTGACTCATGTTGATGAGCCTGGATAAACTTATTTTGTTTTCCTGCTGTGTACAGTTCATAGTCTACTACTCACCTCATGTGGGTTGTGGGACACCGCCAGACCGACTAGGCCGGTTGTCTGGAAGAGAATGGTAGAGAGATGGTTCACTTTATCAACTTCAAACGGCACCCTTTTTTAAGTAGCTGACATTCACCGCTGTAAACACACACAACTGTGTCAATGAGTAGCCGTGCTCCAAGGGGACAGTCTGTGTTTCACCTTAACGTAGACCCAATCAAATATGGGCGGGACTAAATTAGGAAGATGTTCAAAAATAGATATTAGAATGGATACAATTCAAACTTGAATGTCTCGTATTTCCAGTATAGACAGTTCTCCAAAGGTGTGAGCTGTGCAAAAACCATCCTGATCTCCCACTTCCTGTCAACATCCATGTTTGCAAGTGCTTATTTTGAAGGACAATGTTGTGTGATCTTTGGAAACATTTAACCATTTTAAACCTCTTGTTATCAGTCTTCGGGTAAACGGTGTGTAGCAGAGGGCTGCAGGTGGGCTCCATGGCGTCACACACAACCATTAAATCAGTCATCGAACAGAAGTGTACGTTAACTTTGATCAAAACTAATATGTCAGATGGTTTCTGCCGTGGCACTTCCACAATCTTTATTGCACAGTAATATTTTGCACGTGCGAAGAACTAGCATGGTGAAAAGGTGGTACACATACACGGACAGACAGCTGACATAACTAAATGTAAGGTTAAGTAAATGTTACCGTTGCATTATATTTAGTACTGCCAAATGTTAAGAGCTGAACAGCAGTATGAAGCCCAGCAATTGGCTAACACACCGCAGGGTCTCGTGCAAACTGTGCCGTTACAAACCAACCACACAAGTACACAGTGGGATGATGTAGTGCAAACATTATCGACTTGGCAGCGACTTCATTATTTATCGTTTTTCCTTCCATCACTAAAACAAGAACATGACCTCTAGTCGTACCTTTTTCAGCAGCCCGGCCATTCTTCTCCGTGGACAAGATTTCCGGCTGGGGAATATGACGTCATAGTTTGTTTTTCGTGAGCCGACCTTATCGTGAAGTCGGGCTGCATATTTTTTCTTCACAAGTTCACAAGTAGGTATGGAAGCCCATTTCCGCCAGTAAAATAAAAATAAAATGAAAACTTAGCCTGGAGAAAAAAATAAAATATCAAATAAAGTCAAAATTATGAGATACGGTCTGGGTATCTGTGGATAATCCGTAATTCGTTTGTAATACAAAAACCAAAATACCCTTTATTCGTTTTTTGTTTCAAAACGAAAAACCAAATAACCGTTTTTTGTGTCAGAATCAAAAAACGGAAAACCAACTAAATCTGCCCGTTTTTCGTTTCTGGTGATTCATTTTATCGTTATTCCTTTTGGAACAAATAATGAAGACGGTCTGTGAACTTCGTTTCTCGTTCTAAACCAAAAAACGGAAGTCACGTGGTCTATTCCTTATTTGGAAGGGATAGTTACAGGTAAAGCCTCCAAAATAAAAGTAGCCCATGTGCCATGCAGTTAGAAAGGTGATTTTAGACTAAAACTAAACTAAAAGAACGTTTTTTAGTGAAAATAAAGTAGCACTGTGTGTAAAAAAAAAACACTTTAGTTAACTGAAATAAAAACAATAACTAATAAAATAATAACTGTTAAGCTGTTAGGGAGAATTAAACATTTGTAAGACCATTGGTGACCTGTAACTTCAGATTAAGACAATTTAACTAATGTTATATGTAGCTTAGGATCGCAGTTAGCCTGTTTATTTAAGTTTATATTATATTTAATTCATATTTTAGTTTCTTAACATATATGACATATAATATTTTTAAGCTTTCTTGCTGTGTGTGAGCTCCACCAGCAGAGGGCACTCTGCCCCCTTCTGTGCACGAGTCCTTCTGTGGCGCCAACAGTCTTTGATTCTGACCTTTTGACTTGTGTTTATATCAAAGAGAAGGCTGCACTGCCACCAGAGGAAGCTGATCACTGAGTTTGAAGGCTGTGCAGAACTTCACCTGCCTCCAACTTCTCTTTCTATGGAGCTGCAAAAAATTCTCGCATTTTTTCCAGTGTAATGTACTTATTATGTTAGTTAAGTAGATTAAATATTTTTAATGCAGCCTGTTGTAAAAGCCTGTATGAAAGTGAAACTGAGTCCCAAGACAGGTGATATGAGCCTGTGCAGGTTTGAGGACTGATGATAGTATCTGGCCCCATCACCTACCATCACTCTCTGTTCAGATAAATGCTGACTGTCAGGACAAAGCAGAACACCACTCCTTCCTTCAGCACCAGAGAAGGGCCCTGTTGGCACTTTCAGATATTCACATCATGATTTGGCTTTTGTGCATGAGAAAATGTAAATACATGGTGACCTGTACTAGACCCAGCTCCAACCTGTCCACCCTACCCGCCACCCTCCTTTAGGACCAATCACCTTCACCCTCTTTACAGACAGCATCTTACATGTGGAGCCTGATACTTGAGGCTTTCAACGTTAAAAGAAAATAATTGTAATTTAAAAGTCTCTTTTGTGTTACATTGGATTTATTTAAAGGAATTAGAGACAAATCAGCTGTTTCCATGGTCGTCCTGTCTGTTTCCTGGAGGCTGAGTGTGATATGTGATGGTAACTGGATCGAATTCATGTTCCTGATCATTTGGTGGGTTCTGTGTTTGTTGCACTTTGTTCTCAGAAGTATGTCCAGCCCTGTCAGTGTGGTTCCGGTTGTCCTTGCAGACATGTTGCAGCATTGAAACAGTGTGAGGGACGTGTGTGGACAGTTTGAGTCAATGGTGCGTGTTGCTTGTTTTGTGGGACGTTTGATATGTTAAGAGGAAGAGAACTCAGTCCTGCTCTGAGTCTTCTGATTTATTAGATGAGAGAAAATGTCATTAGAAGTTGCTGTTGGAGAAGATCTTCAACCAAGTCCAGTGAGAATCTTCATAGACTTCTGAATTAATGGCCTAATGTCCAAATAAAGCTTCGGTGTCCATCTGACTGATGACCCCTCAGATTGTTAACTGGCAGTTAAGGCTGCTGCTCTGCAGAACACTGAACAATGTGCTCAGACTTTCTCATCTGTTTAAGGGGACTTTGGCCCCGGGCTGTGTGGTTATCCATTTTCTTGTTGTGATGGCTTTCAGCCTGGTAATGCCACAATCTAGTTTCACCCTCTCAGGTAAACTCCACCCTGCCTCTCCAGTAGCAGGCACACACCTGGAGACAGTTACCTCATTAAGAGCTGATGTTCAGGGAGCACTCAGGATCTCTCTTAATGCATTGTGTCACAGTGTGGTCAGGGAGCATGTTAGGATTTTGGATGGTAGGCCTCGAGGATGATGCATAATTGTTTGAACTTTTCTGAACACTTTTTAAATTGTTTTTATTACAGGCATTTTAAGTCACCAAGACCCTGTAGACCCTGTAGACTGCATGGCCTGTTCTCCGAGAGTTCACCACAGAGACGGCCGTGGAGGTTGATACCCTGAGTTGCCTTAAACATCTGCTCCTTGAATGAGGTGGAGTCAGAGCTGGTGGATGATTCACTGCATTAGTTGAGGGTTGTATAGCCACTGCTGTTTTGTCTGCCTGATCAACTGCTGATTTTTGTGCCTGATTTTAAATGTGCATTCTTTTTATGAGACTCTGTTACAGGTGGAGGGGCCCTGTGAATGTTTTAGCTAGGTTCTGCTAAGGGTGGGGCAGTTTGCTTGTTGTTGGGCTGCCTGACTTCCCTCAGCCCTTCTCCCTCTTCTTTCAGTGTTCTGCCAGACTGACAGGGTGGTGGACTGTGGTGGACTGTGGGAGCCCCTCTTCCTTCACTGCATGTCGTGGTGTGTGAATATGACAGCTGTGAGCGGACCTTTAACTGAGCCTTATTGTGTGGGGCTTGCTGTCTTTAGGTGGTGATGCACACCTGTGGGGGTGTCAGGGCATCCTGGTGGCAGTTTAGCTTTTGTAACAGTTTGCTTTTATCCTTCAGCATCTCTGCAGCATGGGCCTTTACATCTTATTGGTTTATTGTTTGAGCTTGTGTTAATAAAACTGCCCAAAACCTGATCTTTAAACTTTCGTGTTTCATAAATCACCTTTCCAGTTGAAACGCATGTCTCTGGTAAAGAAATGCTCTGTAAATAAATAAATCCCTGGGTTAAAATGAGAGATTATATCATGGTACCTAAGCATGCTTATCTGCTTGAAGTGCTACGCTAACCTTTCTTCTAAGGAGGACAGGAGTCCAAAAATGTTCCAATAGCACAGAATTAATTTATAAAAATGTATTATACATAATGTGAGCTCCTTCTCCTTCTGTGAAATGATGTTTTATAACGTGAAGACTCTTGGATCTAAACGCTCGACATGGGCCTACAACTGCTGTAGCTTTTTAAGTTAATCTACATCTGTCCACAGCAGAGGCTCTGACCACAACCTGGAGGAGGAACTATAGTATAAATGACTCTTGGTATAATATAACCTACACATTATTTACACTAGGTTTTAGTCTTCACTAACCCACTTTGCTTGTAAATCATTTCTGGGCATATGTGAGTGAAAGAGTTGCACTGCAGAGCCCTGCTTCACTGTACTATTGTACATACTAGCCTACTGTATATGATAGAAATGTGTATTACAAGACAGAAGTTGACATCATCCTTATTTACAAAAACAGAGCCACAATTACAAGGTGTTACCATAAATCATGATGTGAATATCTGAAAGTGCCAACAGGGCCCTTCTCTGGTGCTGCAGGAAGGAGTGGTGTTCTGCTTTGTCCTGACAGTCCAGCATTTATCTGAACAGAGAGTGATGGTAGGTGATGGGGCCAGATACTATCATCAGTCCTCAAACCTGCAGAGGCTCATATCACCTGTCTTGGGACTCAGTTTCACTTTTATTTTACTTTACATGGGTTCAAACAGTCCAGAGCTTTCCCTGGTGGCTCATCAAACAGAATTAAACCAGGAAAGGCAGTAAAAGTCTTGAAAGTCCAGAGCCAGAGGAGATGCTTTTTGACTCTCAGTAATGCTCACCAGGTTTCACACATAAGTCTGCCTACATAACTAAATGACAACATGCTGCATTAAAAATATTTAATCTACTTAACTAACATAATAAGTACATTACACTGGGAAAAATGCAAAGGACAATAAAAAATTATTCAACTTTATAGATTTGTTTTGAAGAGTTTTGTTCTGACTCATAACAGCAGATGGTGGAAGCTGAGAGTTTTTTAGCAGCTCCATAGAAAGAGAAGCTGGAGGCAGGTGAAGTTCTGCACAGCCTTCAGACTCAGTGATCAGCTTCCTCTGGTCGCAGTGCAACCTTCTCTTTGATATAAACACAAGTCAAAAGGTCAGAATCAAAGACTGTTGGCGCCACAGAAGGACTCGTGCACAGAAGGGGGCAGAGTGCCCTCTGCTGGTGGAGCTCACACACAGCAAGAAAGCTTAAAAATGTCATATATGTTAAGAAACTAAAATATGAATTAAATATAATATAAACTTAAATAAACAGGCTAACTGCGATCCTAAGCTACATATAACAGTAGTTAAATTGTCTTAATCTGAAGTTACAGGTCACCAATGGTCTTACAAATATTTAATTCTCTCTAACAGCTTAACAGTTATTATTTTATTAGTTATTGTTTTTATTTCAGTTAACTAAAGTGTTTTTTTACACACAGTGCTACTTTATTTTCACTAAAAAACGTTCTTTTAGTTTAGTTTTAGTCTAAAATCACCTTTCTAACTGCATGGCACATGTGCTACTTTTATTTTGGAGGCTTTACCTGTAACTATCCCTTCCAAATAAGGAATAGACCACGTGACTTCCGTTTTTGGTTTAGAACGAGAAACGAAGTTCACAGACCGTCTTCATTATTTGTTCCAAAATGAATAACGATAAAATGAATCACCAAAAACGAAAAACGGGCGGATTTAGTTGGTTATTCGTTTTTTGATTCTGATACAAAAAAGGGTTATTTGGTTTTTCGTTTTGAAACAAAAAACGAATAAAGGTTATTTTCGTTTTTGTATTACAAACGAATTATGGATTATCCACAGACAAACGAATTACGGATTATCCACAGATACCCTGACCAGTCCTCGTCCCTGCTCCTAACAATTCTGAGCTTAAGAGCTCTTTTAAGGGTTAAGATGCTTTATGAATTACTTTTTTCTTTACTAGGATTTTTTCTTTAATTTTAAGAGTAAACGCCCACTTTTTTTCCTAGCAAGCACTAGGCGACACAGGCAAGGAAAAACTTCCTTTTAAGAGCCTCCTTTAAGAACCTCGAGCAGGCTCAGGGTGGGCGGCCATCTGCCTTGACCGGTTGGGGGTGAGGGGGAGAGAGAGAGAGAGAGAGAAGGACAGAGAGTGAGCAGAGGGAGGCAGCCTACACAGTATACACATAGAGGTAGACAGTAAAGGTTTTACAACTGTTTCTAAAGTTCCTGAGTTTAGAGATAAGTCAGTGCCAGTTGAGGGCAGGTCTTGGTGGATTTTGTTTTAATAGAATTCTAGAATTTTATCATTAAAGAAGCTCATGAAGTCCCAACTGTTGAGAGCTATGGGAATACTTTGCTCAATAGAGCTGTGACTTTCTGTCAGCGCTGAAAAGAAACCTGGGGTTGTTCCTATTTTCCTCTATTAATGATGAGTACTACGCTGCTTTGGCATTACGGAGAGCCTTCCTATAAGTTTTAAGACAATCTTGCCAAATTAAACGAGAATTTTCCAGTTTGGAAAATTCCTCTCAAGTTTCTTCGATATTTGCTTTAATTTGCGAGTTTCAGTATTATACCATGGAGCTAACCGTCTTTGTTTTAGTATTTTCTTTTGTAGAGGGGCTACAGAGTCGAGTGTTGTTCTCAGCGAGCCTGCAGCACTATCAACAAGATCATCAACTTGGGAGGGACTGAAATTAGCATAAGAGTCCTCTGTTATTTTATGACCTGATAATGAATTTAGAGCTGATGGAATCGCATCCTTAAATTTAGCTATAGCACTATCAGACAGACATCTTGTATAGAAATTTTTGCCCAGTGGAGGGTAGTTCAGCAATACAAGCTCAAAAGTTAGTGGTCAGATAAAGAGGGATTCTGTGGGAACACTATTAAATGTTCAATTTCAATACCATATACCAGAACAAGGTCGAGGGTGTGGTTAAAACAGTGAGTCGGTTCATGAACACTCTGAGAGAAGCCAATTGAATCTAATAGAGATAAACGCAGTACTAAAGCTGTCATTCTCTACATCCACATGAATATTAAAATCCCCTACAATAATAACTTTGTCCGTTTTAAGGACTAAAGTTGGCAAAAACTCTGCAAATTCAGATAAGAATTCAGAGTACGGACCAGGTGCTCGGTACACTATAACAAATAGAATTGGTTGCAGTGATTTCCAGCTTGGGTGTGAAAGACTAAGAACTAGGCTTTCAAATGAGCTATAATTAAGTTTAGGTTTAGAGCTGATTACTAAGCTAGAGTCAAAGATAGCTGCAACTCCACCTCCTCGGCCTGTGCTTCGAGGAATGTGTGTGTTAATATGACTGGGAGGGGTGGATTCATTTAGGCTCACATATTCTCCATCACCCAGCCAGGTTTCAGTAAGACAGAATAAATCAATTTCATAATCTGATATTAGTTCATTTACTAGTACACCTTTAGAAGAGAGAGATCTGGGCCCGTATTCACAAAGAATCTAAGAGTCCTCTCAGAAAACTCTTATCTTAGCTTAAAAACTTTTACCTAGGAGTCTTAGCTTAAGAGCTATTCAGGACTGATCTGAGAGCAACTCTGAGCAAGGAAAAGACAAAAACTTTTATCTGTGAGGAGGCGGGGTTGACCCCGTTGCTATGTATGACACAATCTTTTGAAGACTGTGATTGGTTGGTTGTCCAAGAAGGAAAAAAAGAGTGATTCTAAGTGTAGGTTATATTCTAAGCCTTCACTTTGGAAATTACATGCGTAATATTTCCTATTTGACCGTTCTCTCCTCACACACACACACACACACACACATTATATATGTGTATATAAATCCTGTTTATTATTTACCATGCTGTTAATTTCCTATCAGGTATTTGATTGGCTTGGAATGATAAAAATTGTTCCACTCTTTCCAATTCGCTATCCATTTAAAACATAGTCGGACTTGCCTCTAGCAAGATTGCCCAGCAACATTGCTCAAAAAGTTGCCCCGTGTATCATCAGCTTTAATTGTTTGTGTGATCACGCTTACAGAAGGTTGTGACAGACCCAAATCATCACCGCTACATTGCCAAATATTGTAATGTAGTGATTACTTTCATTCCTGCGCTGTGTCGGAGATGTTTGCGTGTATCTAATAAGATCAGTCACAAACACGATCCCTGCACGATCTAATCTATAGCGTCTGATTAACTCACTGTCATCCTGCAACACATTTCTTCTCCCTCTTCGTCTTTCTGCCATTTTCTCCTCTACTAAAGAAACTCTTAAGCCTCTTAAAAGTCCTCGTCCCTGCTCCTAACAATTCTGAGCTTAAGAGCTCTTTTAAGGCTTAAGATGCTTTGTGAATTACTTTTTTCTTTACTAGGATTTTTCCTTTAATTTTAAGAGTACACGCCCACTTTTCTAAGAATTTTCTTAGAATTACGTCACTAGGAGCTACTCTTAGCCTTAAGATTCTTTGTGAATACGGGCCCTGATGTTTAAGAGTCCACATTTTACTCTCCTATTCGTTTGCACTATTGCTCTTGTGGTTAATTTTTATGAGGTTTTTATGCACAGCTCGTCTTCTGTTTACCTTTGATTTAAATAATTTCAATGGTCGGCGGACAGACACCGTCACTATAGGGTTTTCACTAAGTAACTCCTGGAACGGAGGAGCAGAGAAGTGTTTTAAACTGCAACTCTGCGTAGGGTTTTGGGTGGGTAACTGCTGAATTAGAAGGGCAGAGAAGTGTATTAGACTGCGACTCTGCCTCCTGGTCTCAACTCTGGGTTGTCATGGATTTGGTCCACTAATAAAGTTTTTTAAATTTCCTCTAAAAAAGAGGCTGAGACTCTGAGTTCTAAATTTGTTAAATTTCCTATTGTTTAGATCACAATAACTACACATTTTAACACTGAGCATTAATTTTACTGAGCCTTTGGGTCACGCCTCCTGATTTGAATACACAACCCCAAATCCCTAAAACTAAATGGGTAAATGCCCAATCCTAAATACCAAATTCATTTTTTACTTCGACTTTTAGGTTTAGAACTTACTTAATAATCCCTCCATATTTTAATACCTTTAATGCCTTAACTTTGGCTAAACCTTTAAGACTTTTTAAGCCCCCTGTGGACACCCTGTTATTTTGTCACCCTTGACACGGTGAATTTGTTATGGAGGAACACAAGGGCCATGTGGAAATGTGTGTCAGTATAAACAAACACATGCTCTAATGAACAGGCCAGCTGGCAGCTAAACACTTCAGACAGCATGGAGGTTGGAAAAGTTTAATGAGATCAAATCAGAGCAATGCCAGCTATATGCACATGACCAATATTATCCGTTTTTAAAACATCTATTTAAAAATGTTCAGCAGAAAACATCTATCTACAGTAAAAAATTCAAAGTATAAAAATATATTACAAATCTCAAGTATGTACAAAGACAGCTTCTCTCTACATGTCTGTCTACAGTTACAATTTGTCAGTTTCAGTCTAGTTATGTTACCTAAAACAAGCAACATCTCAGTAAACTCAGCACCTAATGGAGAAAACAGTTGGGGCCTCAGACAGTCCTGACAAATAAGTCAGTAATGCAGCATCCTCTGGGAGAGGGAGGGGAGGAGTCGAAGAGAGGAGGAGATGGAGACGATCCCCTCAGGTTGGATAAGCAGGAAGTGACGGTGGAGTGTCTCTGGAGGAGTTCAGAAGAACATCCTGTGGGAGTAAAACAGTTCACATATGTTCTCACAAACATTCAACAATACCTTTGCGGCGCACACACACACACACACACACACACACACACACCTGTAGATGTTGGGGTCCAGGAGTACAGCCGTATCTGTGGGCAGCTTGGACAGATGAACCACCTTGGTCTTCTGCTGCAGCCTGTCACTCTCGTTCACCCACACATCTGGCAGTCTGACACACAGTAAAGAAAACAGGTTCACTTAATGGATGGAAGTTTACTTCATGTGTCACATGGGAGCCCCAGGATGATTATTTTTATTCTTCCGCCGCTAATTCCACTACTGCAGCATACCCTGTAAATGCTAGGGACGCGAAACTCACAGGGTAGGTACAAGCCCCCGCAAGTAACTCAGGCGCAAAAATTCGCACACTTCTACCGCTAGGGGGCGCTATATGCAAGGTCAACACGTTTGGGCTTGGAACTCCCGCCTACGAAGGCGTATATCAAAAACCTTAAATCCACGCGTTTGGGGGATCAAGCTGAATCTCCTGGTATAGGCCACGCCCATTTCCGCCTAAACTTTTTTCGAGCTACATCGCAAAAACTGAAACACCGGCTGAAATAATCTCATCCGAAGCCACAAGTGCGATTGCCATGAAACTTCGCACGGATAATCTCTACAAAGTTTGTGTACAGAATTTTGATTAATTTGCTGTTATTGCAAATTAAAAATGTTTTCAAAAATCCCATTGACTTACATTCATTTTATATCTCCACAAATCCGATTGACACCAAATTTGGGTCAATTGTTACCCACTGGGCCCTGATGACACCTGAAAAATTTGGTGCAGTTCGGCCAAAAGGTGGCGCTGTAATCGAAGCTCAAATATCCCATTCATTTCAATGGGATTTTCAAACAAAGGACATTTTACCTCATAACTACGGCCTACTACATCGCACATTCATAAACCTTATATCCACGCATTCGGGGGATTGAGCTGAATCACGTGATGTAGGCCACGCCCATTTCCGCCTAACCTTTTTCGCGCAAAATCGCATAAACTGACAAGCCGGCTGAAATCATCTCCTCCGAAGCCGCAAGTCCGATCGACACGAAACTTGGCACAGATAATCTCTGGACCGAGCTCTACAAATTTTGTGTACAGAATTTTGATCCGACTAAAAATTTGGCAATTATACGCTAACAAATGTTTGCGAAAAACGCTACTAAAAGGAAGTGATGTCAGATCTTAGGTTAGGAGTGGCCGATCAACACCAAACTTGAGGACCTTATGTAGGAGACTTCTCTGAAGGGCTGTGCAAAATTTGGTGCAGTTCGCCGCTAGTTGGCGCTACTCAAAAAAATCCCATTGACTTGGGCCATCACCATGGGCCCCTGATGATACCTGAGAAAATTCGTGCAATTCGGTCACAAGGTGCCGCTATAATCAAAGCTGAAATACCGTCCCAAACCCCATTGAAATGAATGGGATTTTCGAACCAGCACACATTTTCACAAGGTTTGGAATGGCCGATCAACACCAAACTTGGGGACCTTATGTGACATGACCTCCCGAAGGCCTGCGTCAAATTTGGTGCCAATCGGCCAAACGGTGGCGCTGTTCATCATGAAAAAACTCCTATTCACTTACATGCATTTTATATCTCCACTACCGCAGCTCCGATTCACACCAAATTTGGGTCAGTTCTTCCCCGTGGAGCCCTGATGACACCTGAGCGATTTAGTGCAATTCGGCCAAAAGGCGGCGCCTTAATCGAACCTCAAAGGCCTTCGCTAAGCCCATTCATTTCAATGGCATTTTCAAACACGCCACATTTTGCCTCGGTTCGCAATGGCCTGTCGAAACCTGACTCGGGGACCTTACGTGGGACTTTGGCGGGGCGCCCGGGACGACTCGCGCGCCCTCCGCGGGGCGGCGACTGGCGCCGGGGGGCTTGGACCCCATTTACAACTGCTCGCAGTTCTAGTTAATAATTGTAACAATTATAATTGTTATTGTATTGAGGTAAAAACAGTTGTGAATTTACATTACTGGTCAGAATCCCATTCTAATCCATGATTAGAATAACTGAACCCAATAACAAAATCAGATGGGACTGGGTTCTTCTCCTAAAGAAGAGACAAGAGGAGAAAAGACAAGAGCATTGCTTACATGTCTTCAGGTGTCCAGTGCAACAAAACCTTCACTTTCCCAGAGTCCTCTTTCCTCCTGGCTATTACCTGAACACGCACAAACACACAGGCATCAAAGAAGATAATGTGCTGCACAGAATGACGTGTCACTTCCTGCGCTGACTAAAGTGAGTGCGAGTGCCCACCGTGCTTTGGAAGACAACACTGTGTCCGTTTCCCAGGCTCTCGATGTGTGTTGCCAGGTTGAGGCAGATGGCTCGATGGCGGATTGCGTCCATGGTCTGAGCATCAAAGAAGTCATGAGGTCGGGCTGGAAATCAAAAGTTATTAAATGTGTATGCAACGGCGGGACCACTTTGTTTTTCAATGTAAATGAGAAATGGACTGTAGTTAACACATCATACAGGATCTATCTCCTGACTATGAGATCAATTTTTCACTAGTCTGAGTTAAAGTCCATATGTGTCACTCGGACATTTGGAATTATCATGTGATAACCTAATTATGTCATTTCCATGTTTCAAATCTTATCTGAACATACGGAGGGAGCGTCTGTGTTTGTTCTTCAGTTTCCTTCTCTTGTTGAGGCCGGCCTTGGACGGAGACTCCTCCTTCACTTTGCCCTGATTGGACATTTTGGATGAACTCTGTGAGCTGAAGTGAGTGGGCACGTGGCGGGCCAGCCCCCCCTGAGAGGCGAACGTGGCGTTGCAGCCTCCCACCACACACTGCAGGAACACGATGATGATTTACAGTGTCAGTGAAGCTGGATGATGCAGAGTGACTGCAGGTACTCAGACAGAGGGGAGAAGGCACGACACTGATGGGAATACAGTGAACTGGAGATTCATTGGATGAAATGAGTGTATTTGTGTGTGTCTGTGTGTGTGTGTGTGTGGTGTGTGTGTGGGGGTTTACCTTGAATGGCTTGTCCCCACTGTGGGTTAGCATGTGTCTCTGCAGCCAGCTCTGACTAGTGGACGGTGTGTTGTACACCTTGCAGCCCTTCCACAGACACACGAACACCTGTGTGGAACACACATTCAAGGACTGATAAGTAAGGTTCTCCTCTAGTGCTCGTGAAAAGAGCTACAGGGTGCTACACTAAATGTCTCTCCAATATCTTAACCCAATATTCTCTGTCACTGCCTGAATTCTTTTTGAATTTTCAGCAAAACTGTCAGTGACCACATGTAGACCACCTTGTAGCAGACCAGTACAGTACAGATGTGCATGCAGTGCGCACATTAATTAGCTATTAGGTGCATTTCATGTGCACCTAATAGCATGTGGCTAAATGATAGACAGTATGATTGACCATGCCACCCCGCAGGTTTCAATGGAGAGCAGTGAAACCGGTTTTGGACCAATAAAATACTATTACAGGGCTATTTCCTGTTGGCACCAGCATCTACTGCCCATGATAACGCAGCGTAAGTGTGGTTTAATGAAGTAGAAGAAAAGCAGAAATACAGTAGTTCTGGCAACTGCATAGCTGCTCAAACAAGTTGTCTGGCTCAGTTGGTTTGATGTCACAGGGTTTTGACGTCATTCTTGGACCTACAGGGATCCTTCCAGGCTTTGGTCTGACTCACGGTTCGATCTCTGGCTTACCCCCCTAGGAGCATTGCAGCAGTGACTTAAGATGATGCATGCTGGACATAAAGCATGCTGGTTAATTCAATTCAATTTCATTTATTTAGCGCCAAATCACAACAAGTTATCTCACAGTGCTTTTCATAAAAGAGCAGGTCTAGACCATACTCTGTGATGATATTTACAGAAGTCCAACAATTCCCACCACGAGCAGCACTAGGCAACAGAGGCAAGGGAAAAATTCCTTTAAAAGGCAGAAACCTGACTCAAGAACGGCAGCCATCTGCTGAGAGAGAGAGAGAGAGAGAGAGAGAGAACTCATCTGAGCCAGCCCTAACTATAAGCTTTATCAAAAAGGAAAGTCTTAAGCCTACTCTTAAATGTAGAGACAGTGTCTGCCTCCCGAACCCAAACTGGAACCTGGTTCCACAGGAGAGGAGCCTGATAGCTGAACGCTCTGGCTCCCATTCTACTTTTGGAGACTCTAGGAACCACAAGTAACCCTGCATTCTGGGAGCGCAGTGCTCTGGTGGGGTAGTAAGGTACTATGAGCTCTTTAAGATAAGATGGTGCCTGACCATTAAGAGCTTTGTATGTGAGAAGAAGGATTTTGAATTATATTCTGGATTTTATAGGAAGCCAATGCAGAGAAGCTAAGACAAGAGAAATATGATCTCTTTTCCTTGTTCCTGTCAGAACACGTGCTGCAGCATTCTGGATCAGCTGAAGAGTAGGGATGGGCATTGTTAATTAGGGGTCCAAGCCCGAGTGCGCTGGGAACGTGTGAATGCAAGGCATTGTTGTTCCCAGTACCAGCGGACCTGGGAAACCCTATTGTATTCATTATTAAGATTTTTATTATTTTTATTCTCCTGCCGCTAAAACTGATACTGGGGCCTAGGCGGTAAGTGCTACAAATGCGAAACTCACAGGGTAGGTCCAAACCCCTGCAAGTACCTAAGGTGCAGAAATGTGCACACTTCTACCTCTAGGGGGCGCTATAAGCAAGGTCAACGCATTTGGCATTGGAAATCCTGCATCCTGGTGGATATCAAAAACCTTATCCCCACGTTCGGGGGATCGAGCTGAATCTATAGGCCAAGCACCATTTCCAATTAGACATGGCGCTGTTGGCAAATGTTGGTTATGATCAACAGTTTTGTTGTTCGCTGACTGAGAAGAGGAGGAAAAGGAAGAAGACATTAACTCATATGTTCCACAGCCTGGTGTGGGTTTCCATGTAAACACTGCTTTAAAAATGAGCTGGCTTAGCGTGGAAGCCTTTAGTCTCCTAAATAAACCAACTACATGAACACACCCTTCACACAGTAACCCGACGTGAGACACTGACCCCTCCTCTTTGTCCGTCCACGTGTGTGGCTCTGATGTGTTCGGCCAGGTCCGGGCTGCTGAGAAATAGGAGCTGGCAGTGATCCCAGCAGCATGTGTAGCTCAGAGACTTGCCCCCTGCTGGTGCCGCGCCGCTTCCCGCTGCCGCGCCACCGCCGTGACCGTTGAGCATGGCCGGGGTGGAGCGACCGCTGGATGCCGTGCTCTCCATGTCCATCAGGGTGCTGCCAATACTGGAGAACACACATGCACAGAGAGACATTAGAAGATGATCCTACACATGACAGGACATTCAGTATAAGCCAGGATCCACTGTCTCAGACAGCAGGAAGAACAGATGCAGATCAGATGAAGGTTTTGGTTGAGCAGGGTGGGCCTGGGGTGCTTTTCAAGGTTGCTCTAATTATTATTATAATATTATTAATAATATTCTTCCTCTTTTCTACTTCATAAAAAGCAGCTGGAGGGTTTCTAGGTGGTGGGACAAAGGGACATGTTTGTATGTTGACTGAGTCTTGTCTTGCTGCGATAGTTTAACAAAACACAGTGCCATCAATCAAATCAAATATCTGACTCAGTTCTAATTATCCTGACACAATACACATCACCTGGAATCCAACAAACACCAGAGAAACACAGACGCACAACAAAGGTGATTCAAACAGAAGACGCCGACGTCACCTGTGTTGTGATGGAACATTGGATTGCAGACTAGTGTGTGTTCTTTATGATCAGGAATGTTTGCCAGGCCCAAATATCATCCCATAATAACTTACTGCATCAGGATCTGCACATCAGTAAAACAAAGTACAGTGAAGAAAAGTGGAAGACGTTTCTGATGTTACTGAGAATAGCACTGACATATTAAATATACATTATACTGGCTGCTATATCTGTTTTTCAAAATGATTTCTCATCATCATTATTGGTGTAGTCAAACTTCAGCTATCAGGCTCCTCTCCTGTGGAACCAGGTTCCAGTTTGGGTTCGGGAGGCAGACACCGTCTCTACATTTAAGAGTAGGCTTAAGACTTTCCTTTTTGATAAAGCTTATAGTTAGGGCTGGCTCGGGTGAGTCCTGAACCATCCCTTAATTATGCTGCTATAGGCTAGACTGCTGGGGGATTTCCCATGATGCACTGAGCTCCTCTCTCCTCTTCTCTCTTTCTCTCCGAGTGCAACCTCATCCCATCCCAATGCATGTTACTAACTCGATTTTTTTCCCTCTCCCGTGGTCGTGTGCTTCCCCCTCCTGTCGCTTCCTGCGGGTGTTGCTGGCTCTGGAGCTGTGGAGTCTGGATCTGTGGTTGGGAGTCTCCTGCTGCCCCCGTGTTCCTGCTCGACGCCCTCTGCTACAGTTGCAATTGCTATTACTAGTCCTATTGCTATTATTACTGTTATTATTATTATCATTAACATTACTATAAATATCTGTACCATTTTTCATTCAGTCTATAGCACCATTACCTTTATTGTCTGTACCTCTATGTGTATACTGTGTAGGTTGCCTCCCTCTGCTCTCTCTCTCTCTCTCCCCCTCACCCCAAACGGTCGAGGCAGATGGCCGCCCACCTTGAGCCATGGTTCTGCTCGAGGTTTCTGGCTCTTAAAAGGAAGTTTTTCCTTGCCTGTGTCGCCTAGAGCTTGTTCTTGGTGGGAATTGTTGGGCTTCTGTAAATAACTTCAGAGTACGGTCTAGACCTGCTCTTTATGAAAAGCGCTGTGAGATAACTGTTGTGATTTGGCGCTATATAAATAAAATTGAATTGAATTGAATTGAAACTTACAATACCGGTCGAGATAGAGTGATGAGTTGAGCTGCAACTACATTATTGATTAATCTGATGACTTTTCCGATTGTTCGATTTAGGAATTCCAACAAATAGTGGACAAATGCCAACCCAACTTCCCAGAGCGCCCAAGGCGACGCCTCCAAAGGTCTTGTTTTGTCTGACAAACCAATGAAATATGACAAAGAGAAGCAGCACAATCTCACATCAGAGAGATTCTAGCCTTCGTTCACTTTGTTGGCTTGATAAATGAGTGAAACAATGAATCAATTATCTAAATAGTAGCAGATTATTTTTCTGTGGACAGAGTTTGTTAAACTTTATTTAAGGTCGTGCGTTAAGGTGCGGATAAAGTGGACGTTCTGATTAGTCATCTCTACTGCAGACCTTGTGCTCAACATGACCCCCCCCCCTCTGCCACGGTGAATGAAACAAAGCAAACTTGGTGACAGCTAACGAGACAAGGAGAAAGAGTTTCCTGATTGTAGCTGCAGTTCTACACGTGTTGTAGCCCACCAGGCCTTCCTCTCACATCAAAACAAAAAAAGATGAACAGTTCCTGTGGGGAATAGAATTCAAGGATCATATGACGTCATCATGGATGCTTTCAAAAGGTGAAATCAGACACTGACCTGTAATTCCAAACCTATGGAACCCCTGTTCACCTTCTGAGAGAACTATAAATCCAGCTCTGATCTTATCTATGTGTTAAAACACAGGGCCGGTGTTACCATCACCTCTGAAACACTCCCACAGCTGCCACTCTGCTCTGCGTGGGAACAAAGCTTACAGTAAAGTCTTACAGCTGCCACAACAGCACAATGACAAAAAGTGGATAAGCAGCCAAGTGGGCATTCAAGCAGGCAGCGGATTATACTTTCTACTTTCTCTCTGTGAGCCACTTGATAGTAACAACAGGCTCAAAGGCTCCTTTAAAGCCTAAACTAATGTGTGGCTGACTAAGTGGACAGGACAGCTCATCTATTATCATAATTCAGCACATAGTAATAGCGCCACCTACTGGCACAAGGAAATTACATGTTTTATACTTTCATGTACGCCTCCTAGCAGGTGTGTAAAAAAGTACAGTGAAGCTCACTTTCAAGAATTTATAACCTTCATGTCTGAATAAAAATTGTCTCTGAATCGCTCCATTTATGATAAGTGTCCGATATCCTCAACAGGAAAGCTGAGTTCAGGAACAGTAACTACGCTAGTCAAGGTTATTTTAGGAGTGCTAAAATGTTGGAGATTAGCAAACATGTCCATTACATCATCAACTGGTATCCAAGTTACAACAGTTAAAGTGGTTTTGGCTGGATAACTTTAAAGTACTCACCTTCTTACTTATCTCTAATGCTTATTACAGTATTATGTTATTAGGAGTCCAAGCCCAAGTGGGCTGGGATCCCGTGAATGCAAGGCATCGCAGTTCCTAGTATCAGCGGAACTGGGAGCCGTTCGTTCTGGGTTTTACTTTTTTTTTTCTTACATGAAGAAAAACTAATACTGCGGCCTAGATAGTAAGAGCTACAGTCGCGAAACTCATAAGGTAGGCCCCAGATCTCGTCATTGACCTCAGGCGAAAAAATACGCACATTTCTACCTCTAGTGGGCACTATTAGCAAGGTCAACGCATTTGGGCTTGGAACTCACACATATCAAAAACCTTATATCCACATGTTCGACTGATGGAGCTGAATCTCATAGTACAGGCCATTTTTTCACTACATCTCCAAAACTATTTTAATTAACTCCTCCGATGTGGCTAGCGGCTGATAAAAGTTTGTAGAGGAAATTTTGATCTGCCAAAAATGTTCCAATTATAAGCTAATAAATGTTTGCGAAAACACTAAAAAACAGGAAGTGATGTCATATCTTCGGTTTGGAACGACCAATCAACACCAAACTTGGAGCCCTTATGTGGCATGCCCCCCTGAGGGACTGTGCAAAGTTTGGTACAACTAGCCACTAGGTGGCGCTATTTAGATTTTAAAAAATTGTTCCCCCTATAACCACAAGTCACATTCAAATGAACTTGAGCCAAAATGTTCAACATGGTCTTCTCACTACAGGCACCAAAGATGACTCAAATATGTCCATAGGTGGCACTGTTACTGCAGATTAAAGAGGTCACAAAAAATCGCATTGATTCCGGGCTGTATGAAATTCGGTGTCTAGGTGGCGCTGTTAATTGTACATCAAATAACCCTCCCATAGACATATACTGAATGTAACTGTAACTGCAAGTTACGGCGATGTAAATTCATTTCATTTCAATCTCTGGTCATTTCTTCCGCGTGGGCCTCCAGAGCTGCGGCAGGGCGCCCGGGTCTACTCGCACGACCCCCACGGGACAAGGGGCGCATCTGCCGCCATGGGGCTTGGACTGCTTGAACTGCTTGCGGTTCTAGTTATTACTTGTTTCATTTTGGTGTTCTAACTTTAAAGTACTCACATTCTTACCTCTAATGCTTATTACAGTATTATATTACGTATATTATTGTTTCATTTTGGTGTTCGAACTGGATAAATTAACTGCTTTCATAGCACTCACCTTACACCAAAGTCTACTAGCAGCACCACTGTTTGCATATATGGTCATGATGGCGAATGCCTAATACTGCCATGACAGAACACACAGACGTGTCTTTGCGTCCCTTTATCACAGGAGATGTAGTAATTCCAGTAACTCGCTTTATTTGACTATTAAAGTGAGCGAAAGAGAATACAGCAAGTCTTCATGAGCCACACTGAAACTTGAAATCAATGTGTTTGAATGTGCAGGCCTTTACTGTGCCAGTGGAGTGTCCTTCAGGTCACCAAAACTACATTGATAACAATTTCTAAAGAAATGAAGACATTAGCACTTTATTGCAACCCTGAACAAATACAATCAAAGAAAAAAGATTTAAAATATGACTAAGAATGTGAAATGGGTTTTCAGTTCTGGGCAAACCTTAAAATATCATCCTGTACCAGAGATGAGGAACACTTTTCCTTTTTGACATGGCACAAGACAACAGCAGCAATATTTGAAGTTCACTGGACTAAAAGTTTTCCCTCACAATGGCTGATTTCCATCAGATTCCACAGAGGCCGTGTATGAATGTAGACTCAAATGTGAAAAACTACATGAAGTTTTAGATTTGATCACTTTTTCTGGAATTAAAATATATATAAAAAAATTGCACTGCTGGCATTAACAGCATTATCCGGTAACCAACATACTAAAACAATAAAATATACCATCAAACAGGGGGCTCTCTAAGCCTGTTCAGAATAAAGGCCTGCTATCCTCGGCTTTGAGAGAAATAAAGGCCTCTGCCACTGTTTGAGAATCATACTGTACATTTCTTCTTCTTCTTTGTCCTCACAAACAAAAACAAACCAGTCACAATACACTGTTTTACACCAGCTGCTAAATGTGTGTCAGTAAAGTACACTTAATGTTATCACGCTCTGTCAGACATGTAGTAACATCTACTTTGTTCATGCAATGTCTCCCAGCCCAGCTCAACAGACTGGATCCCGGTCCACTACACAGGTCTGAGGGAACCCTCATTTCAGGATATTGTAAAAGAAATTCCCACTAATTGTTTAGGTAGAATCTCAGTCTTTTAAATCAGTTTGTAGTTTAATATAGCTCTGGCCCAAGGTGAAAATTACCGTACAGTACAGCTGGACTGGTCTGCTAGGACGATTGATTTACTCAGTTAAATCCTGCCGAGGTGAAGACTGCTGGACAGCAGACCGCAAGAGCTTGCTTTCCTGGGGAGGAGGGATGCATGGTAAATGCGGGATGCATCCGTAAATGCGGTCTGTGGGAGCTGCTACAGATTCGGGAGCTGTTTCTGGAGAAGGTCTTCTCTGAAACTGGTCAATAACCCTGAAGTTTCCATTTGTAGAATAAGAACCTGTTGCTGGTCACGAGATGTGCAAGACACATAACTGCTGAGTTCAATAAAACCTGATCCATAATTATCCAGTCGCCAGGACACAGTCGACTTGAGGATATAAAGATGCACATTAGCTGTGCAATTACTCATCCTTCCAACTAACGTTACTCACCGCGATACACTGCGGTGACTGAAGGATCGCCACAGCCATGTGCTGCTTAGGTCCCAGCTCTAAAACTCACATCAGTGCTGATTCCGAGCCTCTGGGCCGGTTCCTGTTAGCTTGGCAGAACGTTACCAGAACCTACAGAGGAACGTGCCGGTAACTTTGCCCATATTTTTTATTTTCGCCAGAAACGAACGATACAACCTTTGCTGAATGTTCGCTTGAACCCTCAGCGAACATTCCACGTCCCCAGAACTGAACCCGGTTCTGCTGGGTTTCCTACAGGCGAATCATTTCACCTGTATACGAACGGTTGGTAGCGAAGTGTTAAACAGCGAACCTGCATCGTGACGTGACCTCACACCACCTCCTGTTTGTACTAACGTTACAATTCCGCACAGGGCCTCCTCACACGGCCACACGGCGTACTAACGTTACTTCTACAGACCTGTCTTCTGAATCCATCCGGCTGAGCGGCTCTCCGTCCGACGAGGTCACTTCCAAGCTTGCCCGTCTCTTGGTGCCGTGCTCGGCTTTCTCCGCGGTCTTTGTGCGGTCTTTGTGCGGTGAGGAGGACACGTTCTCCCCCTCTCTTTGTTCTTGTTTCAGCACCCGGGAGCCCTCTTGTGCGGAATCAATGCTACTCGCCAGACTCCCTTGAACGGGACTTTTCTCCGGTTCAGAGAGTTTGCTGCCGGGTACCCCTTTTTCGTTGTCTATTTTTTCGGTCAGCAACGCTGTTTCTATGTCGGCGTCGGGACCGGGAGACGGGCTGTCCCCGCTCTCCACCGCCGTACCACCAACACTGTTCGCGTCCATTCCTGCTCTGTTCTCGTTGTTGTCGCCCGGTTCCTGTTTGGGGTCCGGCACGGCCTGTACCTCTTTGCCGGTTTCTGCTGTTTCACCGGTGTCGTTTTGATCCGACGTTGGCTGAGTATCTTGGTCGGCCCCTTCGTTCGTTATTTGAGGCATGTCGAGCAGCACGGAGAGCTCGTTTTTTGATGTTCCAGTGGAAAAGTTGCCTCCAGGCTGCCCTTCTTCCTCCACTCACTCTGCGCTTCAAGCGTAAAGCACAGCAGGGGGTTTGGATGACGTAGGACTCCGCATGGCCAAAGCTCGTCTCTTAGAGTAAAGATGTGTCACTCAGTACTTAAAAATGCACGTTGATATTAACGTTGAAACCGTTTGAAAAAAGCAGTGTCTGCCGAATTGTTTTTAGGCCCTGCTATGGATTGGCGACCTGTCCAGGGTGTACCTCGCCTTTCGCCCGATGTCAGCTGGAAATGGCTCCAGCCCCCCGCGACCCTGTAGCCTAAGCAGGATAAGCGGTTGACGATGGATGGATGGATGAATGGTTAGAAGGTGCAGCGTTGTCTCTAACGTTACCTGTCCTGTGTCACACTGGGAGCAGAGTCTCTCATCTTGTGTTAGCCAGCTCTGTCTGTGGCGACCCTTTTGTATGTCCAGGTTGTGTGATGGTATGTGTTGAGTGATGTATAAGTGTGAGTGTATATAATTAATCATAGAGCTTGTGCAGAAAACAGGAACCGCACCTTTCACCCAGTGAACCCTGCAGCATATGTCTGGGTGTTTATTAATTTAATTTGTAATTTAATTGATCTTTTCTGTATTTTTAGTAAGAGGGGGTTTTGGCCGAGCTCTGCTCTATACACATTATTTGATGTTTTTGTCTGCACCTGCAGGAACTCGGTGTGGGACGATTGTATGCTCTTGGCCTTGATGGAATATTTTATGATAAATAGAAATATATGAAATATACAATTATTAGAAGGGGTGTAAAATATTGTGCCACTAAGCCGGAGAAGTCTGAACTCACTCGTTTTGTATTGTCTGAACAAAACGAGTGAGTCATCTTCTCAAACATGTGCGATCTTCGTCATTGTGGCCTCTCAGCTCCACGTGTTCAGACAAACAGAAAAATGATCCAACTGAGAAAGTGCTGAAAAGGCACGTTCTTATCTCAGCCAGGTGCATCTTCCTGCAGGCACCAGCTCTCCTTTCAGCGGCTGTAGGCTTCATGTGGTTCTGCTCTCCGCTCAGCCTGTGGATCTTCTGACCCTGTTGGTCTTTGGCCGACTTATTGCATTGAGATGAAGGCCTGCTTCTGTTCTGCCTTTGTTGAGATGAAGAAACAGCTCCCTCCGTAATTATGA
Source organism: Lepomis macrochirus (assembly GCA_024633595.2). Lineage (NCBI taxonomy): Eukaryota > Metazoa > Chordata > Actinopteri > Centrarchiformes > Centrarchidae > Lepomis > Lepomis macrochirus. Next base: position 246,084 of record JALXJV020000024.1, read on the forward strand.
TATTTCTGGTATATTAGGCTGGTAAATAGTCCAGTCTCAGTCCACTAGTTATTAGTTGATTGATAATTAATAACAACTCAGTTATTATTTGAATAAACAGTCTTTTTCAGGAGCTTTCAGCCACCACTTTGTCTGTATTAGCAGATGGAGTTCAATCAGTTGTCATGCAGATGGATATGTCAACATTAAATTTTATGCACAGCACTGCATGTGGCTTAAAAATGATGTTTATTGTTGACTTTGCAAATAGCTGACAAAACTATCCCAACTCAAGGTCTACTTTCAGCTGAATTCATTTGGCAGTTAATTGGTTAGTGGTCAACAGGAAACTAATCTGCTATTTTGTTTATTGATTAATCATTTCAGTCATGTTCCATCACTTAAAGTTTTTTTATCATCATTGTCATCAAGTTTTTGTTAATTGTGTTTGTCTTTTGCTGTGGGTGCAGTGGTGGCACTTTGACCTTATTGTACAGGAACCGATCCTGTATCCTGTGTTTGGATATATCATTTTCTGTAAATGAGACCTTTTCATATTCTTTTAACCCTCAGTAAGTGCTGACTTAATGTATGTTTGGTCTATTGGTTCTAGGAAATAGATAATGGGTATATAAAAGAAGGGTTGCACGGTGGTGCGGTGGTTAGCACTGTCGCCTCACAGCAAGGTCGTGGGTTCAAACCCTCAAACTTTCTGTGTGGAGTTTGCATGTTCTCCCATTCTCCACGTGGGTTAACCTAGCCTGCATCTAAAGACATGCAGGCTAGGTTAACTGGTGTCTCTAAATTGGTGTGAGTGGTTGTGCGTCTATGTCTCTGCGATGGACTGGCAACCTGTCCAGGGTGTACGCCTTTTGCCCAATGTCAGCTGGGATAGGCTCCAGCCGGCACGTGACCCTGTATGCAGGATAAGCGATTGACGATGGATGGTATATAAAAAGAAAGAAAAAAAAAGTTATATAAAACTAAGATGATATTTTTTCTCTTGTATCATACTGTACCTATAAATATACTATAAAATACTTTTCATCTCGCCAGGGATTAAAAAACCTTCTACAGGTGTTTGAGAAAAATCTCCCTAGTTGGTGGAACTGCTCAGCTTGTGTAAAAGATCATCTGACATGCAGACAAAAAAATAGCAGAAAGCATGTTTTAAGAACATCAACATTTATTTCACGTGATATAAAACAGATGGGATATGAACTTTTTGCATATTGATCCTAATAATAATAACCTCTTATAGTTATAGTATTCACTCTTCTTTTCAGTGTGTACATAAATTACGCTATCTTGTTTTATTTTTTACAGTTTATACATCTCTTTTAATTCTTTTATGTCCTGAAGCTCCCTAGTCCTACTTATTGCTTCTTATATGTGCTGTTCTCTGATTCTTCACCACCTAGGACAGATTCAAAAGCAAAATGTTTAATCCGTGCCATGTCCTCAACCTCTTTACTGTATATCTTCTAAGTAATGTAAACCAAAGACAGAAAAACAAAACGAGACACAACTGAAAAAGCACACTGGAAATCCACACACTGTGTTTGTCGTCATCAGACAGACTTCAGGAAATTCACACTGTTCTGCAAAATACTTCTGTCCAAAAAAGAGAAAAAACAGCAGCATGAAGTGGCACCCTGTTGAAGTAAAAATCTGCCTAATGTTCATATATGTATACTTTATATTTATAGATGTATATCCAATGAAGGACAATCTGTTATGTTGCAGGTGCAAAAGATGTGAAAATAGCGATAAGGGAGCCTCTGGTCTCAAATAAACATAACGATAAAAAGAGCAGTTTAAAATCCAAGAGCATCGGCGGTCACTTTGGGGTTAGAGTAAAGCACTGCATGGGTGTCCAGTTTTGGTGCTGAGCCCATCTGCGCTGAGACTTCTCAAGTGCTGCTATATACAGTCGCACACTCACCTCCAGCAGCTCAGTAATAGCGAGTATCCCCTCCTTCAGATCAGTAGAATATTCTAGCAATTATGTTAAGATGTCTTTAATACTTAGTAAGCTATCAAAAGTTCTGTATATTGATGCATGTAGGCGACACATATCTATGGAGTGATCTTACCCATAAAACAAGTCGTACTTACAGTCAAGATTGTGAAATGGTTTAATTCTATACAGTTATAGCTCTAAAAGTATGGCCCATTAACTACAGCAACAACAAAAATAAAGACAGGGAAGAAGAAAACTGTGGTAATATTAGCCAGCAGGTTAGCTGAACGAAGGATGGGGAAGACTGACAGCCAACAAAAGAGGACTGAATTATGAATGTTATTTACCATGACTGGATAAATGGCAAAAATAACATTTTAACAACGTATTGATCTGAGTTTATATTGCAGGGCCAGCGAGAAATGAATTAGCAGTATCTTAAAGGCCCTTTGTGACAGTGGAGTGGGTGGGCAGGGTTTCCTTTTCATTCTTGACACATTCACTTTGGCCACTTTCTGTGTACAACTGAATGCAAACACTATAAATCTATGAAAACTGTAAATCCAAGCAAAAGACAGAATTGTTGAAGTGAGATTGGGGAGGCAGTGGGATAGAGCCAGGTCATACCTTTTTTGGAATGAACAGGTTTTAACACTTTTGCCTTTAGACATCTGTCAGACGACTGAGAGTTGTTGCAGTATCTCGTTCCTGAACACATGCAGCTACAGTTAGGACATATACACTGAACAAAATTATAAAGGCAACCCTTTTGTTTTTGCCCCCATTCATCATGAGCTGAACTCAAAGATCTAAGACTTTCATTATGTACACAAAAGGCCTATTTCTCTCAAATATTGTTCACAAGTCTGTCAAACTCTGTGTTAGTGAGCACTTCTCCTTTGCCGAGTTACTCCATCCACCTCACAGGTGTGGCATATCAAGATGTTGATCAGACAGCATGGGGATTGTACAGGTGTGCCATAGGCTGGTCACAAAAAAAGTTCACTCGGAAATGTGCAGTTTTGAATGGGGGCAAAAGCAAAAATGTTGCGTTTATAATTTTGTTCAGTATATATTTAGACACTGACACAAGTTTTGTTACTTTAGCTGTTCACCAAAACACATTCAAGTTACAGTTATATAATGAACATGTGCAGTGCATCCCCTTCTTTTTCAAAGGACCAAAAGTAATTGGACAGTTGACGCAAAGGCTATTTCATGGACGGGTGTGGGCTATTCCTTCACTATTTTATTATCAATTGAGCAGGTAAAAAGTCTGGAGCTGATTTCAAGCATGCCATTTGCATTTAGAAGCTGTTGGAGCTCTCGATCCAAGTGAAAATCCAAGTGAAACAGGCCACCCTTAGACTGCAGAAACTTAAAAGATTGGCCAACTCAACACTTGAGAATGCACTGGTGAGATTGGCTGGATATCTACCAAAGACAACAGTGGTGGATGGTTTTAGGATCCTTTCCATGGTAAAGGAAAAGTCCTTTACAACAGCCAGCCAAGTGAAGAACACTTAAGGAGGTAGGCATATCATCATTCAAGTATGCTAAAGATAAGACTTCACAAGAGAAAGTACAGAGGGTTCTCCACATGGTGCAAACCATGGATGAGCCTCAAGAATAGAACCAGACTAGACGTATAAAATAAATGGATGAATTGTGTTGATGAAAAGTGTACTGGGATATACTGTCTGCTCAAAGCATCACAAAGGAGGAAATGCAACATTTGGTGATGTCATTGGGTACCATACTTCAAGCAGTCCCCACCTGCAAAGGATTCTAAGCAAAGTATAAAATGATTTTTATCCATCCATCATCTCTAACTGCTTATGCTTGTTAAGGAAGACCGGGCTGGACAGGTTACCAGTTCATCACTGGGCTGACACAGAGACAAATGCCATTCACCCTCACATTCACACCTACAGGAAACTAGGTGGCCAACAGGTTTGAAGCCAGATCCCTCTTGCTGTGAGAAGACAGTGCAAACCACTACATCACCTAGTCTTCTATTTCTCATTATGTTCATTTGTCCAATTACATTTGATCCCCTGTAAATAGATTAATATCATAGTTTTGTTCACCCCCTTGAATTCAAGCTGAAAGTCTGCACACTTGCATCTTGATTGTTCGATTCAATCCATTATGGTGTTGTACAGAGCCAAAATGCTGAAAATTGTGTCACTGTCCAAATATTTCCGGACTTACATGTGGCAAGGTCCTGGTGTACAGTGTTCCAGTAGTGAGAAATGTAGGTACACAAACACATCCTCTTTGCAGGAGGTGCATTTTTCAGTCATCTGCACATCTGTTGGAAGAGACATACTCCTATTTTAAACAATCCAGCTGTCTACACAGGCCATGGAACAGTAACAGTTTTACTCACACTACATATGTGTAGCCGTGACCTGAAGCATATTTTTATACTTCAAGTGTGACTGTGTGTTGGGCTCTGAGCGTGTAGGAAACACTCTTTATTAACTATTACCTATATTTGTGACTGTACGGATAACAATCATATAGCTCAAGTATTTTAAGAAATCAGCTGACACTTGCATTAGTCACTTCCTTCTTGGCCCCTCCTCCTTCTTAGATTTGGACCTGACTCCATTTGGAGTCTGACTCATTTTTGTCATTTTAACATCAAACTGCCTGATATATAGAGGCAGACATAGTTTATAACTCTCCAAAGAACATTTCTGGCATTGAGCAGGTGTATTTTCAGCTAAAATAGACATATCTGCGTTTTTAATGACTAAACCATTTCACAATCTTAATTTTGTGCAGAAAAATTTTGGGACAGATATGACTCCACAGAATTACTGCTTTGCTCAGGGAGATATCCAAATGGACAGATCTAACAGAATCCAAAGATCCAGTCCATCTGCCTTTCTCTTTGTCTGGATGTGTTGTCAGTCTGTTAGCAGGGCTGTCATCCTCTGTCTCAGTCTCCTGGTGGGCATGTAACAGTAGTATCAAAGTAGTTTTGTTGTAAACGCAGGAAGCCATGGAGCATGCTCTGTGCAGGCTGGCTACATTTGGGCTTTATGGGATGCCAGTGTGGATGCTGGCGTCACTCACGTGTCGCTGCTCACCAAGGTAAACGTCTGCGCTGCAGGGAGAAGGAGAAGAGAGGGAGAATGCATATAAAAGTGAGTGTGAGATTCTGCTGTCATATTCATTTTTTTCCTTCACTTCGCCCTTTACCAAGCTATGGAAGCTTATGAACTGGGGTGCATAAATTAAACAAAGGAACATTTGTGATTGTCAGACCATTATTATACACTTGAATTAGTTTTATAAAGATTTATTATATTATTTGATTACCAAATCTAACCTAAACTAGACTTTTGTCATTAATTCAACTGTGTACCTAAGCATTCTTTGTTGACAGAAAAGGCATTCGGACAGCACAAAACTCCTGTTTTGCTATAACACCCAAACTCATCATCCCTGACATCATCCTTGAGTTAGAGCTCAAGCTCCTTGCAGAACTGAACTGAAATTCTCTTGATTACAATCACTCAATGTCTGTCTTCCCCTAAAGGTTGCAGTTTCATTATTTAGCCACTGGAGAGTGCTGTCTGTTTGCCTTGCATACTCTGCAGGCATACCGTGGACTTGTTCTATCAGACAAAACAGATGTTGTTTATTTTGTATTCATACAAACAGTTGACATTTTCAGAAGTGATTTCAATCTGCACACATAATTAATTTAATAACAGACATGGGACACGCTAAACAAGTGCACAGCCTGATCTGAGATAAGTCTGTGGTCACCATATTGTATAGTCAGTGTTGTGCCTTTATGTTATGTGTGTATGACGTCAGCAGTGTCATATTTAAATGATTTTACCGAGGCTTATCTGTGCTATAGGTATACCATCTTGGTTTTATTATGCATTTTATCTTTTTATTGTTTCTCTTTGTTTACCAGTCTTGACCAAGTTTTTATTATTCTAAAAATGAAAGGGGCACCGGAGCTCCACCCCCTTATAACCAATCTGCAAGAAGGGACACCCCTCCTGAGTAATAATGTCACTGGCTGGAAGGGGACATACACGCAAGACGGGATGACCCAGGTAATGTGGATTCACCCGTTTGAAAAGAGAGTAAAACAAATGCATTCCACTTGTGTTTACACATTTATTTACACCAGCGGTCCACTCACTAAACGAGGCTGCCGATGAATTAAAAGAAATATAAGACTTGTTTTGTGAAACACTGAAAGATCTACTTACTATACAGTGTTGTATTTTTCCTAGGGCTGTCCCTGACTACGGATTTACATAGTCAAATCAGAATCATCAAGTCCTGCCTAGTTGACTGATAGTCGAATCATGTGTATTTTTGTGCCTAGCTGCAGAACTAAAATCTGTATTCACTAAAATTACAATGTACATTTCCAGCTAAACTGAGGTTTTTTGTTGAACCTTTTCTCTCTCTCTCTTACCTGTCATTCATCAGTCTTGTGCAGAGTTTAGTGTGCATTCCGTGCTGGTGACAGCAGCATGCATGTCGCAGTTCCTTGTGGGTCTATTTCTAGTAGCCGGCTATTTAAAAACGCTAAAATATTCTTTGTTTGCTTCATCAACGGTAATAAATTATCTGAATGTCCCGAGAGATGCGGCCAACTCGGCACAACACCACTGAAGCTGGGGCTCTCTTCAGCAAGTGTTCCTCTTCTGCCACTACATACATGCTACTCCTACACATGTGCACTGACAAACCAGGGTTAGGGTTACAATTTTAGATTTATTCACGCACTTTAAATACATTTATTTAAAGTTTTATTCTTCTTACATGTTTATTTACAGAATTATATGTTGAAATTTATATTGTAATAGGCTGTTTATGAACCTATTGGGAGAAAACAGGGAGTTCTATGTAAATCAGACGTTGAGCACCTCCATATCGCCAAAATGGCATGATCCTTGTTTCACTGCAAAGCTTCGACTGTGAGATTGACAGTCGAATCAGGCTCTTTTTTGGAAGTAATATTATTCAATTATATAAAATTTTATTGGTCTATAATACTCAGAGATAATATTTTGATTATTATTATTATCAATATTATTGTTATTATTTTACACAATAGTATTCATTTCAAATGTTCCTTCTTCTGCCATGTGAGTCGCCGTTTCTCATTTCTCCAGTTTATGTGCGTAGGCATGGCTCAGAGTTTGCGTGGAGGACTGCACATTCTCCTGTAATGTTTGTTTTTTATAGATCATAACTGTTGTGTGGGCAGTGGTGTACGTACGTTTCCAGCCCAGGTTTGTGTATATGCACCATTTTAACACCATAAATGAGGCCTCCAGCCTCTGGAGCAGCAGCAAAGATTTACTTTCTCTAATTTCAGTCTGTAAGCTTATCTTTCTAGTGTGTGGAAGACACACGAACACACACACACACACACACACACACACACACACACACGTTTAGGCTACTGGCAATAGAGCAGCGCAACAGTTAGGAGGCAATTAAGACTTAAATGAGTAGTTGGACATTTAAAACTAACATAAGCAGTCTCTGTTTCTACATTGCATCCATCTATCCATCCATCGTCAACTGCTTATGTGGCATACAGGGTCGTGGGGACATCTGAAAAATGTCCTATTGTCTTTGATTCCAATTAAGTCATTTTACTGATACAGTCTTTGCTCAACTTTATTGTACATTTAGCAGCAATGGTGTACCCCAGAGTTCCCCACTGAGTTTGAGATACAATTCTGGTAATCTCTGAAAATCCATTCATTGTTGTAATTTTTATTTATTTTTATATATTATATTATATTTATGTGTTGATTATATTTCCCCTAAATAGCCAGATCTAAGGGGACTGAGTCTAAAAATGTCGGTATCAACCCAATCAAGATCAACACAGTATGTTCAGGGCTGTGGCCAGCTTCTTCCAATGTCTTCCAATTTTCCCTAGAAGCCCACCAACCTAAAGTTTGGACTAGCTACCAGTCAATGTAAAATGTAAGAAGAGACTGCAAAACTTGTTTTATATTCATTTCTTTAGCAATTTGCCCCCAAAAAGAAACATTGTCCATGAAATGATCTCAATCAGCCTGAGAGAATGTAAACTCCCTAACTTAGTTATCCCTAACTCAGAAACATTACTGAAGACATGATCTCTCTGTCCTAAATCTGAGATTTCAGTGAGATTTGACTGATTCATAGTTAAGACAAGTTCATTTCAGTACTGTATGACAGTGGTGGCTGTCACAAGAGTGACAACAAAACACAATGAAGCAGAATTTGTTATGAACACACACCTGCAATAACCTCCCAGGTGCCCAGACGAGCCCAGACTGAGCACTTTCAAGTCAAAGCTAAAAACTATTCAACACTGCCTACTACCGATCTTCTTAGAGCTAATTTGTATTTATTTTTTATCTCTTGTATCACTTGTGTGTACTTTTTAAAATTGTAAATATTTTACCGTTTCCATATATTTATATGCTTTTACTATGTAAAGCACACTGGAAGGTGGTGTATGAAATGTGCTGTACAAATAAAGTTGCCTTGCCTCAGAGAGTGAGTGCAACAGAAGGAATCTGGGTTGATGTGAGATGTGGTCTTAGTTTTGACAGACACAGACGCTACAACTTTAAAGGTCACACGTACAGCAGCAATGGAGGGAGACTTCACTTACACGCCAACATGTTGTTGTTGTTGTTGTTGTGTTTCTTGTCGTCTGCTGTTTGCTGGTTAAGAGAATCTAAGCTATTCTCTAGCCTCTCCTCTCTGGTGGTTTGCTGCATCAGGTCCGGTTCTTCCTCCCTAGGCTCTGGGCTCGGCGTCTCAGGCTCAGGAGTTTGGAAGCTACAATCAGCAGAAGCACGAGACGAGAAAAACAACTGCTATCTATTTTCAAAGTGTTTTGTATCTTTTAGATCCCTTTGCCCTTGTTCCACACACACATAGCATTTTCTAGCCTTACAACATCGCACACTGCACAGGATTTCTTTTTCCTGCAGTTCAGCTCTACAAAGCTCAATGTTTTCAGTCCCCAAACTCTGCGCTCATCACCCTGGTTTCCAGCAGCAACGGTGTCTCGAACTAACTCCCTGTAGGCTACTTGCCCAGCACTGGCAGCAGACACAGTGAGGGACCAGCTGGGGATGGAGACCAAACCAGAGTTAAACGGAGAGTAAATATTCCTCCGCCCTCAGGTGCCTCAAGTAAATCCCGTAATGCATTTCTAAATCGCTATGCATTATTTGCCTTGACTAACAGGTGTCTCAGCCTGTAGTCTTTCTGGCTGCACTGATATGGGTCAGAAGCAATTTGGGACTTAAAAATGGAGTCACATGCCAGAGAAAGTTGAAGAGTTCTTAGCACAAAGACACACCCACACACACCTGTTTTCGGTGGTAGTGTTCGTTGGTGAGCTTGTCAGTTCTTGCTCTCTGCTTTCATCATCCTCGAAAGGCTGAAGGTTTACAATCTCCACACGCTGAGGCTCCATACACAGGTCCAGAATCACCACCCTCTGACTTTCACACAGCTGAAACACACACACAGACACACAGCCTTAATTAGAAAATGGAGAAATTTAGCATGCTTTGTGCTGGAAAAGCACATAGTCTAGCTGGACATCTAAAGAGCAATATTCTTTCTTTATTCTGTCTGCAAAGCAAACTGGAAGTTCACTTTTTGAATCAAGTGTGCTGTCAGTGTTACATGCAGTGCAAGACTACTGCTGTGTGACTTTATTTTTGCTTGAAGTAAAGAAATACTGACCACCACAGAGAAATGTTTACTTGTACTGGCTAATAGTGAAATATGTTAGCATATCTGATGGCGGATGATAACAGAGGTCATCTCATGAACAGCTGAATAAATAAATAAAACTGAAAACTAGGTGAATGAAAGAACATGTCTGTGTGTTTCTGTCTGCGTTGGAATGAGGGTGGTGCGTACAGTCTAGGGCTCCACAGAGCTCCCGAGTGGCACCCACTGGAGAGCAGCCCAGACCCAGCTAGCAATCCTGACTGAATCCAGAAGATAAAGCTCTTAAAGCCAACCTGGCTTCTTCCACATTACCACAAATCCTCTGTTATTGTCCCAGATTACACTCAGAGATGTTACGGCGACAATGGCCGATTAGCTGCTGTGTGGCAGACAGGCCTGGGATTCCAGACAGTGAATTTAACAGAGAGAGCTGTGTGTCCTTTGATTCTCTTCCACCTGCTGCGCCTGTAGCCTCCAGCACACTACACTGTACCAGTACTATGAGCTGAAAGACACCAAGGACTGTATCATTCTGGACAAACATTCATAGGCAATAAAAAAATAAAGACATATTTAGTAATTATTTATTGTTTCTTATTTCACATGTTGTATCACTGATGGACTTTAAATCTTATTTTGCTGTTGAAGCCTTAATTAATACCATCACCATGGATTTATTTCAGCATCAGTTTCATCATCTGACTGGCATGACTGGCATTCTCATTTCATTCCCTTTAGTATTTAAAGTGTTTTGCTAGATATTCACTGATTTGTCCAGGAAGTTGCATTGAAAATGTGAGTGTTGGTCAGATTATTAGAGTGGTTGTTACCCTTCTCCTCCAGCTGCATCCCGAAGGGAAAAAAAGGTTTACTAGACTGATCTGATAGAATCTCTTCAACTCCACAACTTAAAAAAGGCCTTTTCACAGAGTTTCATAGCAAATTAAAATGAAAACTAAACTTTTATTTAAAGGCTGCTGTATGCTGCAGACTTGTGATACTGGGCTATATGAATAAAACTGACTTGACATTTATGATCTATCTGATCCCAGACACCGGTGCTGTTAAAAGATGCACATTTCTCTGTACAGGGTCAACCTTGAGCTTCTGTTCAGACTTGTGTTGTATTGCACCACTTTCCCGTAATAAAGCAATGGGCTTCAGGGGTGAGAGCCACAGGGCAGGCAACTAACAACTTGTTGGTTTTGGTCTTTTTATGGAATTGGCTGGAAATAAGAAAAATATTGACACTAAAACATATCCTTTGACAAGTCAAGTCATTTCATTTGGAGCTGAAGTGAAGCAGAACTGTTCAAAAAAAGCATGTTCCCCCCCACCAGATTTTTCGACTATGCCTGTCAGTGGCTAGTACTCGTTCCCTCCATTGGTTTAGGGTGGGCAGAGGCAGAATAGGGGGCAGGAGCTGACGTGAGTTTTCCTGCCTTTTTAACACCGTTGTGTTTACAAACTTTTCACAGCTGATTGGGTAACACCTGAGACATGCCCACCAAACGGGAGAAAACATATCTCGAAGCCTGTTGCAGAACGTTGCGCAACGTTGCAAGGAAACATGTCGTTCAATCGGAAAATGTTGCAAACCGGTGCAAAACGTTTTGAGATTGAACTCCCCTGGTGTGTGTCAAAAGTGAGTACCTTATGGTGTACACTCGGCAGGGCCACGTCCCTGTCCTGCTGCACTCCCTCACACTCCTCAGCTCTTTGCACTTTCTGAAGATTGAAAAAGAATCATGTAAGAAGGTGCACTGCATTACATATATAAAGGTTATGTAACCCATCCTGTACTTAACCAGTAGCTTAACACTGACTGAAAAAAAGGTATGGACTGAAGTCTGTGAAAAATATTACAAAGAGTTCAGGGGTGAGTACAATGTTCTTACAGCTGGAATTGATTGCCAAAAAAGAGTGTCCACAACTTCCTGAATGTGACTAGAATAAAAACATTTTAATAAAATGATTCCATGAACCTGTGGTGCAGGTTCTGTGTAAGTGCCAGTAGCCTCAGCAGCTGTCCTGCTCTGCTCCATGTGAGCCTCCTTCAGCTGCCGCAAAGCTGCCTCCAGCTCCACAGGGTCTGCACAGGCCCCCTCCGCCTGGACCCGACTCTGCGCACACACACACAGTTGTACACAGCACATGCACACTTGAATTAATTGACGGATTGAAAATGTTTCAAGTAAGCTAAAGTAAGCAGTAGAGCTAGTTTCTCAGCTATAGCGGGCTTTGGTGTGTGTGTGCATGTGTGGTCACCTGAGGGATAACAAAAGGGCTGTCTTTACTAAAGGACGGCGAGCGGGATGGTATTTCTCTCTTCTTCTCCCTGAGTGATGAAGCCTGCTGGTTTCTCCTCATCCTCTCCAGCTGCTCTTCCACACTCATCCTGGCTCTGCCCACCTCTCGCTCCCCAAACCATGTCTGATCCACTGCACTCCTGGGACGCTCCTGTACAGGACAAGACTCAGTGTTACATCCATCCATTCTTCTTGCATTAGTATCTGGGTGTATGTTTTTGCTTCACTACCCTCGATGCTGGTCCAAGTTTTTTGTTCCGCCATCACTGCTTGTAAAACTGTCAATATTCAAATCTACACAGCTGATTTCTCACCTCAAAACTTCTCAGAAGTGGATTTAGTGATGAAATTCCATGCGAAAACTGTCAAATATAAAACTTTCTGTTGCTGGCCTTCGTAGATGGTGCATGCAATGATGATGCAGTGAATAGTGAATATTCTCTCTAAACAATCACAAATTTAATTTCACATTAAATTTTAGTATCCCTCAGCTCGCTTGGAACCTCGACGGAGGTGAGGTGATACGAAGTAAAGTACCTGGAAGCAGGTACAGGTATAATATTTCTACAATGGAAACCCAAACAAATACGAGTTGAGCCAGAGGGCCTCCGCCCAGACTAGCTTGGTTTCAGGGTGTGCTTAACCCCGCCAGCCACTTGGAAAGCTTTGTGACGCGTTTTCATTGTGACGTCACAAGAAAAGGAAGTGAAGGGCTGGACTACAAACAAGCTGTTTTCACGCGGTTCTGAGCACAGTTTTCTGTAGGAGATGGGAACTCCCTTTGGGCTGGACTTTGGGCTTTTTCACCTTGCAAACCTGTTACATGCACAAAAAAATATAACTCAATAAAGGAGAGGGAAAAAGCATAATTCCACCACTTTAATGTGGTAAAGTGGTAATTGTGGTTTCTTCTTGACCATTTGCACTTGTGAATGTAAAATTTTCCATACAAAATAAAGGGGTTCTGAATATATCTTCTTTTACAATCAAAAAAATATAATGTTTCTGCAAAATAATAGTTGAACCAGTCAATGTCTTAAAGAAATATTCTAAATCTAACCAAAATAATTGGGTACAAACACATCATAAAATAATAGACAAATGGTTCCAGCCTCACCACTGCAAAACACACACTCTTTCATGAACCTTGAGATCAGTGGTTCACGGGATAAATCAAATGTATCATTTGAAATGTATCAATGAAACTTTTCTCATTTTGTTAGTGACTCAATATTCTTTATTGATATTCCAAACTGACTTCCATTTATTTTTTTTTACTTTAGAATTCCAGAAAAGCTTGGCAGGAGGAGTTGTGGGCTCCTGGCAGAGTCTCCTTACAAAATTATTGGTTCATTTTTTATTTGGAAGCATACACTGTTTAACATAAGTCTACCTTTAAGTTGTGGATTCAAGTTAAACATGCCACTTCTATGTATTAATCTCAAAAGAACAGAAGGTATTGCATCAAAAACAAAAACAATTTCTTTAGGTTTAACTGGAATTCTGTATTTCCTGAGAAATTCTGTATAAGAGAACAAGAGTACATTTTGATTTTATATCATTCATTTTATATCATTTTTAACCTCTCTATCAAAAAATAAAGTTTTAGTTTTAAACATAATATCTTTATTATTCCAAATAAACATTTATGGGGAGAAAAGTTATGTTTTTTTCTGTTCACTGTCCTGCAGCCGTGTCCAAGCTCTATGATGTCATCTGTGCAGGAAGTTTTGTATATTCTTAACAAAACCCCACTTTTAATCCATTTTTGCTTTCCTGCTCCAAAAGTTTTGTAATTTTGCCATGTAATATAAGGCTGCTCTCTCTAATGGTGAGGTAAGTAAAGGACTCACTCACTATTCCTGAGGTCATTTCAACAATGACCACTTCAGCTTTCAATTAAAATCAGCACCTTCTGCAGATCTTTCACAATAAAAACCCACCAGGAACAGTCGGGATTATGACCACTGAAGTATTGGAAGGCTGTTAATGTGAAAGATCTGTCAAGCAAATATTTCCCCTGCACTTGTCAACAAGGACTCTGCTTAGTTTCACTTCCCTGTTCCAGTTAAGGTTTTTCCATTTCAGCCACTCTCTCATAGCCAATTGGTTTGGATGCTACATTTTGTTACTGGAGTCATTTAAGATTTCACACCAATGAAATTGACTTTAAATGAATCAAATCCATATAGCCTATTGCTCTTTACAGCATTATGAAATGTGCTTCTCAAAACTTTAATAAAAGAAGAGGCCTGATCTCTGGAGCTGAGTATATAAAGACAATGTCCAGTAAATGTGCATCCCAACGGCTGATGTGTTGTATACATGTATTCAGACTCCATGGCAGGTGCAGCACAAGACTAGGTGAAGATTAAGTGAAGCAGAAACCTATGCCTAATAATTGCCATTGAAGACAACAAATACATCTTTGTGTATCTTGCACTGAAACAAAAAAAGAAAACAAGAAATATATTTGAACATTAAATTTACCCAGACAAACAAACAAAAGGCAGTGAACCTGAAGGGAAAGGGGAAATCTCCTGTCAGGCAACACTTGCAAACATGTAATATGTGCCAAAATGGTTCGTAGAGCAAGTACAGTGCCTCTGAAGGAGAGCGTCAGATAAAGCAAAGAGTCAGTGTAAATGCAGATATGCGTTTCCTTCTTGGTGAGGCAGATTAAGAATCTAAAGAGATCTGACTCAAAGATATGTTCACCCACGCAGTCCTCCTTTGGGCTGATTCTGATACATCTGCTGAATTGGAATCAGTTTATTTCATCAAAACATTTTTTGTCTCTGTTGATGCCAAGGGCAAAACTTACTGATCTAGATTCAGGCTTCTTGGTCTTCCTCAGGGTGACATAGGAGGCAATGGTGGTGGACTCGGGAGGGCTCATGGGAGATTTTGTCCTGGGAGGAACGATGCCCACCGGATAGGGGGGGGCTGTTAAAAGAGACGGCACATTAGCACATACTACACTCAGGGAAACTGAACCGTGCTCCATTTCACAAAAGATACAAACCACGTTACATTCAGAGACATCCAAGCTGTTTTTCAGCAATTTTTCAGCAAAAAAACAATCAGTTTGATTAGTATTTAATGGCATTACAGCAGCACAAATCAACCTTACAAATAGAACATCTAAACATACACACAATACATTCATGAATATAGTATATGCATGTATAATAAAATAGGGTCTTGTTTCCAGGGGGAAACAATTTTGGAATGTTACATATTTATGGATTCTCCTCCTTCTTTAACTTCACATATGTTTCAGCTTTCACCACAATCCTGCCTGTCCCAGCACTAGACTAAAGAACAGAGCAGATATGAATGCCCAATATGTCCTGAGCATTAAGACAGGATTACCTTTCAGGGCTGCAGTGTCTTTACTCTCAGCAGAGGTCTCTGTCTTGTCCTTCTCCTCACCGGTGGCCTCGTCCACTTCCTCCTTCACTGTTGTCAGCTCAGGCTCGCTCTTATACAGCCTGTAGTCTGGAGCTTGCTGAAAGGGAGAGGAGCGAGGTCAGGGTCAGAACACAGGCCATGTAGCAGCAGTCAGGCACATATACACATCCTCACACACACAGATGATCTTTGTTTGCTCTACTACATTACATGGAAATATAAGGGTTCATATTAGCCTTTCTCAAATTAACTAAAGACACCTGTAGAGTCCTCGCATAAAGGTGCAGTATAATGAGATTAAACTCAGAGTTTTACAAGGAGAAGTTCATGAGAATCAAACATCAGCCTTATTCCAACGAAATTTCATAAATAAATCCATGTATGGACCAGAATGGGTCTGAATGTGATGCTGTAGGTGAGTGACAGTGACAGCTGGATGGAGCATGGATCGCATGAGTAAAAAGAAAAACAATGCTGAACTTAGCACTGAACTGGCACTGGTTGAAGAATGATTCTTCAGTGTATCCTAATTCAGCCTTGAGGATGGAGTTGAGATGTGACAATGATTGTACAAATGACTGAATCTTTCAGATGGACAGATCCAGTGTGCTTTTTTGATGGCAGTCACAGATGGAGGGAGCAGAAATAGGGGGTGTGACGGTTTTCAGAGGTTCTTACGCTGTGCGCTCCGTTCCTGGCGCCGGCTTTGCGGTCCTCTGGGCGGTGCGTGTGGGACGGTAGGCGGCCGCCAGGGTGTGGGTAGTGGGGGGGCACGTGGAGGGGGCGATCTGATGAGTCATAGTACTGGGGGAGGGGCGGGCGGGGGGGCACGCTGTCACCCTCCTGGAGAGGACTGAGCGGCAAAAGCGTCACTGCCTGTTGACAGTTAACACAGCTGTTCTCATTCCAAGGAAATCATATGGTAGTACATACTGGAGTGTTGCAAGCGGGACACTGACTGTGTCCCGTCTGCTCCGGGCTGCTGAGCAGGTAGTGGGTTTATCAGCCTTTTCACTAAAAAACAGCAGCCTGCTGCTGCTAGAAATTAAGCTGATGAGGTGTGAACTAAAAAAGAAAAGTTTAACCAAAACAGTGAGCTTAAAGATGCTAGAATGTAGAGCTGAGGGGAACTGCAGAGCTGGACAAACACACACAGACCAGCCAGCGGTCAAATTCACACAACAACACAAGACAACGATGTGCTTTGTGTTCCGCCTGAACAAGCCTTGATGGTTGGCCTCGGAAGGACAAATGACAGAGGTACGAGAGCTGTTGAAATATCTAACCAGAGGATAAAAAGCAGTGCAGTGTAAAGGACATCATGAACGTGGTTGTTTCTTGGAATAAACAGGCAACACAAGAAAGCATGACTGTGCCGCAAGGAGTTTTCTAATCATTCCCTGCTCACAACTGCATCACCAAACCTACTGTAGTGTGTTTGGCAATGAAGGTCACTGTGATAAGTCACTAATCAGAATAGGAGAAATGAGTCCATGCATTTCTAACAAAGTGACTAGACTACTGTAACAGCGTATTCACCAGCCCCCAAAAAATCAGCTGAGCGGTGATTGCAGTACAAATCCAAATGTTGCTGCACGAGTTCACGTCAGAACTAAAAGGTCTGAACACAGCACACCTGTTGTTACTTCTCCTCCAGAATGGATTTGAAGATGCTGGTACTTGTATAAAAAGCTGTAAGTGACCTTACAACTCAGTACAGACATTATATCTCATTATATACAAACCAGGAAGAACTCTCAGGTCCAACCGTCTTTAAAACCGTCCCTCTTATTAAAGTAGGAGAGGTGGGTCAACCATTTGAGAGAGGCCTCTACACGGAACACTCACTTTTTGCAATTGTATTGTCACTTTATGTAAAGCACATTGTTCCGTGTGTATGAAATGTGCTATGTAAATAGAATTTGACTTGACTTGATAGGTACCTCAATCAAATTTCAAGATTCAGCATGTTGATTTTCATAGCATGTTTTAGTGTGTTTAGTGGCAAAATTATCTGCAACAGTGTAAAAAAATACACAACATTGTTTAACTGGCTGAAAAAAAGGAAATCCAGTGATTAATGGAATGCTGAGAAGAACATACCAAGGAAAGCCATCACTATGTTCCTGGGGAGTCCTGTGGTCACGTGCTTCATGCTAACTCTTTCGCAAACAGAGTTAGCTTGCCAGCTGGTGTCTCTCAGAGAGTCACCTTTTATGTTTGAATAAATGCATATGCCATTCCACCCCTGCTTGTTACTCTACTTCAAGAGGCTAATGCCCTCTTACCAGGCTGTCCTTGTAAATTAGATGTTTCCTGATTGTTCTGCCTGGTTAAATAAAGGTTTAATAAAAAAGAAGTAAATTGGAGCCAGAGGTGAAAGCTGAGACTGAGTGTGGTGTATGTGCTGGGTGCTGCCTTACCTCATTCTTCTGGAGACTGGAAAGTGGTTTGGAATCAGGAAAAACTGCTGAACAAAGGGAATATGGAAAGCAGAGGATTGGGACTGTAGCATTCTCTATAACAGAGGACGAGTGAGAAAGCATCTGTTGTCTGTACTCAAACCATGTGGCCTTTTAAGCTGCATCACATCCCTCCTCAGTGTAAATCACTTCAGATGAATATAAAATGAACCTAATTTATGTGTTATTCAAGACTCTCACTGCTATCTGTGCTCCGCTGTGGTTTATTTTTGGCCAAAGCCTCCATCACGTCCTGAATCCTCCACAGCTCCTTCTGGATCTGGATGTGCCGCTGGCTCGGAGGCTCTGTCTGAGGACACACACACACACACACACACACACACACACACACACACACGCAGCACAAGGGTATGCTGTTAAAAGATTGATCGCCCCAGAAAGCGTGTGTGTGTGTGTGTGTGTGTGTGTGTGTGTGTGTGTGTCTGTGTTACCTGTGGGCTGCCCAGGGCCTCCAGCTGCTCCAGCAGGTTGGACTTGGCCAGAGTGACATCTGCCCCCAACCTGTCATACTCCCTCCAGGAACGCTCCAGCTCCTGAAACCAGGACACCAGCCAACAGTAAGGTCATGGGACTGTGTGTGTGTATGTGTGTGTGTGCGTGTGTGCAGTGTTCCCAAAATAAATTCTACAGCACTCCTTCTTCCCATTCCTCTTATATTCTGCTGTATGAGAAATAAGTTACACTCTAATTGAAATGATTTGGGTGTCTGTACATCCCCAGATTTTCAAGAAGAATGTGTATGTGGCTGGACAGTGGACATTCTGAGCCTTATTTCTCCCTGGAGACCTAAACCAGGATTAGTGGAACACATTACAGGCAGATATCCCACAACCTTAACAAAGTCTAAAGGTTTTTCTGTCTTTCTTGGTGCTAAAACTCTGTGGCTGGAAATATGGTCTCATTTAGCCTCTCTGTCCCTGGAAAGTTCTTCACAGGTCAGATATACTAGTGTCTGACTTTACTTTCCAAAGCCATGACAGCAACATAACAAAATGTCCTTTCAGTTACTCATCTATATGTGCTTGATTGCTTTGAAACTGCAAAACAGCACATCAGTCATTATGACACTGACATTGTGCCGTAGACCAAAGTTCGATCTGTTACTGCTGAAGCTGTGAGCTGTGATGGACCTAAAGCACCATACATGAATACAGTACAATTCTTGATGAATACAGACCCAGGAGCAGTTTCTTGGTCTGCACTTGTGTTCAGGATTCCTGTAGTGATGTGTGTGTGTGGAAGTGTGTGCTGGTGTTCTCACAGTGTTGACTCTGGCAAGCTCTCTGCAGGTGCTGAGCAGGCCGTTCTGCAGCACGTCTCTCTGCTGGACCAGGCTCTGATTGGCTGCACCGCTCGAGCCGCTCTGTTCACTCAGCTCCTGACTGGCAGACAGCAGGGCTGTCTCCAGAGTGTGCTGCACACAACACACAAACACTTATTGTACATTTGAGTTTACACAAAGACACAAACACAAATACACACACTGACAGCCGTACCTTCTCTCTGTGTAGCTGCTGCAGTTTCTCCTCCTGCATCCTCACTGCCTTGTCCTGCTCACATAGTCTGCTGAGCTTGGTCTGACACACACAAACAGACACCAACTAAACTCTCGTTTTACTTATCTAACTTATTGTTTATTTCACTGAAAGCTCTGCTTGTCTTACGTCTATGTCGGCCTCCTCTGTGAGCTGGATGAAGGAGCTATCTTTGTAGTCGTCTGGGCTGATCTGAAACAAGGAGGCACAGTCAGAGACAGACAGTAGGGAGTGACAACAACATGTCTGTAAGGTGCAGAGCTGAGTCAGAGCTCCAGTAATAAAGAGTTCTCTTCCAAAATGCTACTTTACATTATGCAGTTTTTTTTACTTAAATTGTTCTCAATGCATAGAGAATGCAGTCTGTCAAGATGTGGGTTAACCAAGGAGATAGTGTCTTTGTTAAGGCTTAAAGTCATCCATCCATCAATCGCTTATCCTGCGTACAGGGTCACGGGAGGGCTGGAGCCTATCCCAGCTGACACTGGGTGAAAGGCGGGGTACACCCTGGACAGGTCAAATGCTGCACATTTGAAATAGAAACTGTTCATTCTATAAAAAGGGAATGAGGGGATAAAGGGATGAGCACTTCATGCAAATTCACTAATCCTGTTCATTTCCCTAGAAGATGTTCACCCAGGGACACTGTGGCTGAATATTAGGGGCATATGCAGAGAGCAACCCATGGAGGCGTAGCCTGAGAGGGCAGACACACTAATAAAGATGAAATTAAGTCCCAAGCTAATATACGTATTAATGATGGTGACTGGAACTGGGAGGACATTTGTGCATTCACCTCCATTTTTACAGTTTCAGTCTGTTTTACTTGCTTAAATCTCTGTAAACAGAAAATAAAACAGTGGTTTAATAAAAAGATACAAATGGTGATACATTCATCTACACTGCCTTCAGTATTCAGCTTTGAGAGCAGCAGTGAGATGTGTGATTGGTAGAGTGTTCTGTAGAAACTCAGGCACACTTAAACTGCTTATGCTCCACTGCATGTTTTCTGGGTGAAAAAAATAATTAATTTTTTGTCTGTATGTTACTTATTTTCATAAGGAGTATGAGTCGACTCCCTGAAAACTTCCCATGTCATCTGGGGGCAGTGTTGTGTGTGATGCACATTCTTGTAACTTCACCTAACCTCAGGATTAAGGAGATCATGCATTTACGAAGACACACTTTCATTTTTGCTGCTTGTATTGTTGGCAGCACTGCGGCTGCCAGCAGATTTTCAAGTGACTGTTCCCTGACAGTTGAGAAATTCTCACATTGACGCATTAAATGAAAGTAAAAAACGAGGTTGTGCGTTATTTTTTTGGTTGGCTGATGCCAGCGTGTCCCTCTGCCTCTGAAACCAAACCTACATAATCTGTAGCATCTCTATAACCTGCTTTTAGTCTCCACAGCTACAGAATGCACTATACATGTACATAATATACAAACACAGATACACCGTAAGAAAGACAAAAAAAGTGTCTGCGCATTCAGTGCACCTCCATGCACAAATCGCTGACAGAAAACTCTATTGTTAAAGCAACATGTTGTTGTCTTACACAGCATGAACATAAAGTACACTGGGGCGACTGATGACAGAGAGAAAAGGTAATTGATGAGGGCAGACAGGGGCAGATTTTTAGTGGTCCTGGAGTAAAGTGAATAAAGTCCTCTCACAATGCCCTGACATTTTTATGGGACACAATTTTAGGGACAACATTGTTCCAGGTAATACAGCTGAGACAAGCAGTTCAAACCCTCACAGAGGAATTCCAGAAGCAGCATTAAGGCAGATAACATGTAAATCACATGTCTTATGGTAAAAAGAGGAGCAATATATTTCACAGGGGCGGCTGTGGCTCAGGTGGTAGAGCGGGTTGGCTGTTAATCGGAAGGTTGGCGGTTCAATCCCCCGGTTCCCCCTGGTGTTTGGCCAGCATTCATTAGTGAGCCTTAGGCCCCATCCACACTACTCTGTTTTAATTTACAAACGGAGAATTAAAACAAATACGATCTCCGTCCACACCAGCGTTTTAACTGCATTTTGGAGTTGATCTCCGTCTACATTAAAACGACTGAAAACGCACGGGCCCGTTCAGGTACACTGGGCATGCGCATGCCAGTGTAAACATGAAGCAGATGGTCTATTTCGTAGTTTGGCGAAAGAATAAATAAATACAGATGTAGCATCAGACCAATTTTTTTATGCACGCACCAATAAAGAGCTGGGACTCTCAATGAATCTAACACTCCCCGTGTTAGATTGGCAGCAGAAAACAGACTGGGAGTCATTACAAAGTAAACTGCGACATGTGGAGTACAGGGGTAGGGAAATAAGTGTTATTTGCACCATACATAATATTTTTTTGTGATCAAGTTTTTATTATGATTTCAGAGAGAAACAAAACACAAAACGGAACGTGGGTATCTGTATGGTACAAAAGTGGAAAGTAAAGATATACTGGCATAGATACCTGCATATATGCCCATATACAAATACATGTGATAGACAGCTAGAACAGAAATACCAAATGATATTAATACCAATAGTATTATTAATAATAGCCATAAGTCAACATGTAAGGCCACATTAATGTTGATAAAGGACAACAGGAGAGAAGAAGAAAAATAAATAAAGAAATAAAATAAAGAAATAAATATTAGGGGGAAAAAAAAATTAAACATCAACCCACCCCCCTGAATCCAGGACTCCAAATCTCCTTCACATATTAAATCTGAAATCCACGGAGGATAGTTAAGAGTGAATGCCAAGCCTCTATTGCTGACTCTTTCGCTCTGTGGACCCTAGGTGTAGACAACTCTAAATAGGCAATATCCAAATATGTTAAGACCCAAGCTCGAAGAGAGAGAGTGTGTGGAGGTTTCCAACGTGTGGCAACTAGTTTTTTCGCGGCCGTAAGTCCAGCCAACAATACTCTTCTCTTGTCCAGTGTCAAACCCAGCCCTGAAAAATCATTCAAAATAAGCGCAGCAGGCGAGCAGGGCAGACTGATTTTAAACAACTTAGAAAGGTTAAAGGCAACCATCTTCCAAAATTCTGTCACTGGGGTACACTCCCAAAACATGTGAAAAAAACTGCCAATCGCCTTGGAAGAACAGAAAGTGCACATGGGATCATTAATAACCTTCATCAAATGAAGCTTCCTAGGAGTTAAGTATACCCTGTGTATGTAATTGTAATGTATTTGCTGATGATCAGGGTTTCTGGAAGCCAAGCCCACATTGACCCACACCTTATGCCAGTCAAATGAAGGTTCCAAGCCTGGAACATCTCTCCTCCACATGATGTCCAACACCAGAGGCCTATAAGCATGCCGCAGTAATAGCCAATAGAGCCTAGATACAAGCCCCCTTGTGCCCCCATCAGCATTTAACAATTTGCGAAGAGGGTGCGGCGTGAGGGGGCCCTCTAAGGGGACACCTTTGTTTTTCAAAGATGATCTCAGCTGCAAATAGAAGAAAAATGAGGGCCGTGATACACCATACTTACTACATATATTCTGAAAAGTAAATAGCCCCTCCTCCCCATAAATATCACCAAGCGTGCAGACGTTTCTTTTTTCCCAATCAGGAAATCGAATAGGACGGTCACCAATCAACAATCTCTCATTGTTGAATAATGGTGAGCATGGGCCCCAGACAGAAGAGCAGCCAATCAATTTCTCTGCCCTCCTCCATGTCCATAGGAGACAGGAGATCACAGGCCCAAATCTCAAACGGCAGTGATGAGGTGAGATTTTGGAATACAAAATGTTAGCAAAAGAGTATGGAGCTATCATCTGCTCCTCCAAAGCCCACCAAGACACTTGAGCATCAGTTTGGAACCAATATAGTAGAGGTCTAAGCGTGAAGGCCCATTTATAAAGTTTAAAGTTTGGGAGAGACAGGCCACCATCTTGCCTCCCTCGCTGCATAGTGGTAAGCTTAATGCGAGCTCGTTTACCGCGCCACAAGAATTTAGTTATCGCCGACTGTAAGTTGCTCCAATATCGAAGGGGGCGGGGGAAGGGGGAGCATTGAATTAATAAAATTGACTCTGGGCAGAATATTCATTTTTTATTATGGCTACCCTTCCACGAAGTGAGTTTGGCAGACTAGACCACCTGTCCAGATCTTTAATGACTTTGTTAAGTGTGTTGCAAAAATTGTCTTTAACTATTGTTTGTATAGAAGAAGAAATATCTATCCCCAGATAAGTGAAGTGTTTTGTGACTGGAATAGAAGCAGGGATGGGAGCACTGCACATGGCCTGATTTAAGGGTAGCAAGGCTGATTTTGCCAATTTATTTTGAAACCAGAAAGCTTACCATAGTGTTCGAAGATTGACAAAACATGTGGGATACACTGCACTGGGTCGCTTATGTATAATAAAATATCATCAGCATACAATGAAATGTGATGGTCTGTTCCTCTAATGATAATCGGGGAAATAGTGGATGAGCGGCGGATGGGTTGCGCCAGTGGCTCAAGAGAAAGGGCGAATAACAGAGGGCTAAGAGGGCAGCCTTGTCTTGATCCTCTTGAGACAGCAAAGGGAGAAGAGCTAGTCTTGCCTGTAAGCACAACAGCGGTCGGGTTATTATACAGCACCCTAATCATGTTAATGAACGGTGAGCCAAACCCCATAAACTTCAACACTGACCATAAAAAAGGCCACGCCAGGCGGTCGAAGGCCTTCATTGCGTCTAGTGAAAGGACAGCAGCAGGAGAATTTAAGCCATGAGCACCGTCTATAACATGTAATAGTCTCCTTACATTATCTGTAGCAAGTCTAGACTTTATAAACCCTGTTTGATCACTGTGAACCAATTTCGTCATATGTCCTTGTAGCTGCCGGGCCAATAATTTCGCATAAATCTTCAAATCTGCATTTAAAAGAGAAAGAGGCCTATAGCTGAAGCACTCAACAGGATCCTTCCCTTTTTTAAGAAGCAGTGAAATTAGTGCCGAATTAACATCCCTGGAAAATGAACCCACTCTGACTGAATACTGGATCATGTCCAATAACAGCGGGCCAATCAAAGGCCAAAAGGTGAGGTAAAATTCTGGTGGAATTCCATCAGGTCCTGGTGATTTACCTTTACACATGCTCCTAGCAGCTGTCTCACACTCCTGCAATGTGACAGTGCCATCTAGTTTGGAGGAGTCATCCTTACTAAGGCGGGATAGATTAACGTCACTTAAAAAATCACTGTACACATGACTGTCAAGAGTAGTTTCCGAACTATATAACTCCTGATAAAAAGAGGCAAAAGAAGCATTTACTGTCTTTGGATCACTTTGTATAGTGCCGTCTTTGTCTCTGATGCAGAAAATATCAGCAAAGTGTTCATCCGTTCGGAGCTTCATGGCTAGTAGATGACTGGGTTTTGAAGAGTTACAGTAGTAAGTTTGTCTTGTTTTATGCATCAGAAATTCTGAGCGGCGCCTCAGAAGGGAGTTAATCTCTTTTTTTAATAATTCCTTCTGTAGGGCTGTGTGGTCATTAAAATTATGTTGCAGGGAAGCATCGAGGTTCGCATATTTCAATTCTAGAGCTTCCAACCTGGCTGTATGTTCCTTATTTAGCGTTGAAGCATACAAAGTGGTGTTACTCCTTATAAAGCCTTTCACTGCCTCCCAAAGTATTCTAGGATCGGAAACAGAGCCAAGATTGATATCCAAAAATTCCCTGAGATTAGCTTCAAACTGAGCTTTAAAAGTGACATCCCTTAGTAATGACGAATTAAAACGCCACCTGGGGGCTTTAGTGGAGGACGGCCGAACAGTGACCGAGCAATGTATTGGTTTGTGATCAGACCAGGTAACCGGAATGTAATGCGCATTTTGAATATTTTGAAATAAGTCTTTTGAGGCAAAGATGAAATCTAACCTCAAAAAGGAATTATGTCTCCCTGAGTAAAATGAGAAGTCTTTCAAAGAGGGGTTTAACAAACGCCAGATGTCCACCATGCCTGTGTCAAATGCCCACCGACGCAACGCCTTAGTCGCAAGATGTTGGTCCCTAGTCTCACCACCTCCCGTTCTATCCATGCCACTGTCCCACACCGCATTGAAGTCTGCCCCTACGACTAGATGAAATCCTGTGAGTTCGAGCAAGGATTTAGTTAGAAGATCAAAAAAAGCGCCATCAAATTTGTTAGGGGCATAAGCAGAGATCAGTGCAATGTTTTTCCCATCCATGCAAATCTTGGCAATAGCTATCCGGCCTGCATCATCTGCCCAAGAGTCAATCATATCAAATTTTAGTTTACGTTTGCATAGTACCATTACTCCCCTGCATTTTGCGGCAGCAGATGAAGCTGCAATAGGGTGATAAAACTTATTGGCTAGTTGACCCACATCTTTGCACAATAAATGTGACTCCTGAATCATAGCAAAGTCTATATTTTTCCTACGGAGAAATTCCAGCACAGTGGTTCTTTTGTGCGGGATGTTAAAGCCCCTGGTGTTGACCGAAATTAAATTAAGGTCTGTCATGTGCTGAAAAAATAGTGAAACAAGAAATGGAGTTGTAGCTACAGCAGTAAGAGAGGTCTGGATCCAAGAAGAAAAAACGCCCCAAAACAAGAGAAGGCAAGAAAAAGACAAAAAACATCATAAACACCAAAAAGAACAAAGGAAGGTGATGAAGCAGAGTACATTCAAACCTTCCTGATAATCGACTGGATAACTAACTCAAGGAACTAGGAGTTCGCGGCCACCAAGCGTCAAAAGAAAAACAAAACAGCAGCAGTGTGAACATTTTTTTTTCCTTTTCTTTTTTCCTCATAACTCCTCATTAGCACCTTATATTACCACCTTGTAACACTGTAATACAATTTTAGTCGAACATGGCACCCCTAGAATCTCCCCCCAGCAGGCAGATACACCCCACAAACAGAAAGTACTTAACCTGCAACCCAAGTAAATGAAATATAGGCCAGGAGCACTCAAAGGTTCTTGATACATTTCAAGGCCTTCTTGGGATCATCAAAGCGATGTTTTATACCGTTTGGTGTTGTGAATGAAAGCACAGCAGGATAACCAATACCAAATGGGATCTTGGCAGAGTGAAGCAGACGTTTACATTCTAGAAAAGAGTGTCGTCGCTCTTGCGTGGCCTTGGAGAAGTCTTGATAGAAGCTTATCTTATGGTTCTGCCAGCAGACGTCCCCGAGGTCTCTTGCAAGTTTCCTCACCCGCTCCTTCTGCTGAAACCTCAAGAAGCGTACGATGAAGGGCCTTGGGGGGGCTCCGGGCTTAGGTGGTAATAGCGACCGATGAGCACGGTCCAAATCCAGGCCCCCCGGGAAGTCAGCCTGAAGAATTTCTGGGAGAGTAGCTCTCAAAAATGACATGGCATCTTTATCTTCAACACGTTCCGGAAAGCCATAGATGCGTAGATTTACTCGCCTTTCACGGTCCTCGAACTCAGTCAGTTTGGCGTTCAGTTTATCAAGGTCGAAGGTCGAAGAAGCCGAGGCCGGCGGCAATTCGCGCCGCTGTCTCTCCCTCCTCTAGCATATCAAGCCGAGCCTCCGCGTTAGTCACCCTGGTTAGCACATCGGCTAGCTTAACCTCGATCGCCTCAACGGCTCTTCTCGATTCAGACACGTCCTTACGGATGTCTGCAAAATGATTGGCTTGGTCATCTGATAGCTTCCGGAGAAGCTCGTGAATTTTAGCAATGGAGATGGACTCATCCGTGTCGTCGCGAGCTGACGATGCAGGAGAGGCGAGGGAAGCTTTCGAGCCAGCGGTAGCCTTAACGCTTTGTTGTTGTTGAGATGCGTTCTCGTTTTTTCGGGGTTCGGCATATCGGTAGTGGGAGAAGTCTGTAATCGGCAACTAGCGGGGAAAATTAACAATATGATAAATTGCCAGTATCTACATATTCACATAGAATGTAAACTCGTGGTGCCGCAGCCTCCAACCTAAGCAGCCATCTTGGTCGGTGACGTCACGATCCCCCCACCATACATAATATTTAAATAAAAAATATGATGTCAAAAACCTGGTCAGTAGCATCGTGTTTTTGCTTTGCAAGACCCAATCAGAGAGGCGAGTGTGAGCGGTTTCTAAAGTCCTCTGTTTTGGCCTGTCTTCACTAAAACGTCCTCCGGAGTTTTGAAACACAGAACGGGGTCGGCTGTGTTTCCAAACTTCTCCATTTTAGGTCTTCATTTTTGTCATTTTAGTCTGGACGGGAGGTGCAAACGTAGAAAGGTCTCCGTTTTAATTTGAAAATGCTGTAGTGTGGATGGGGCCTTAGAGGCCATATTTTTTAAGCTTTGGGTAGATGTTTTCCTCTGCTTTCAGTCTTTATGCTAAGCTAGGCTAACCATGTCCAGACTCACTGTCACTCTTGTGACATTTCCTAAAATGTTGAACTATTAATTTATATACTGAAAAACATTACCACAGAACATCTGAAAATACACTTTAAGACAAACACATACAAACAGTGCAATCATTTCAAAGTGATACTCAGCAATGAACAGTTCTATATCAAGACAGACAGTGAGAGGAGAATTCCATGGCTATGTAGCAATACACCATAAGCCATGCTCGCTTCAGGTCACTTCTAACAGCATCACAAGAAAGCAGTGAAATGAGATGTGTAGGAACCAAAAACGACTTCATATTCACTAAATAATGCTTTGATGACATCTGGGAATGTCTGCTGATTAACAACTGGTTGATGAATGGACTGGCTGCATCCAGAGTGGTAAAACAAGAGGTCGATGGTGAAGGGGAAGACGTGGATACAGGGCAACGTTCTGGTTTGAGTCTGATCCACATCAGCGAAGTTAAAATTAAAGAGTTAATTTAGAAACAGCAGAGACATCTATTTTGGGAAGCTCCAATCTTGAAGTGTATGATAGTTGTGGCAAATGTACACATTATCTTTTAGATCTAAGTACACTGAGATGTACTTGGAAGTTAAGCAAAGCTCCAAACTCACATTTTGATGTTTTAATGTAAAATGTAAAATTACAATAACATGATACCTGACTTATGAAATCTGTTACCAATGGTTAAATAATCCATGACGTCGTGAGATTTTGACCCAACAAAAGAATGTCAGAAGACAAATGGACTGTTTTGACACTGACTCAAGCCAGAACTTGCCAAAGACCTTACTTGCTGGTAGAGTTGAGGCCTCGGTGCAGAGTTCTCGATCATAGTGTGAATCATGAAGATAAGAGGCTCATTCTCCTTCGTCTAGCAGAGCGTCAAGGAGAAAGAGGATAGAGTGGTGTAATAACACAGCAGTACATGTTACCACTGCTTAATGGCTGATGTCTACGAGCTGGAACGCTTTTCCTCTCTCTAAACAGGAGAAAACCCAGGATAAACACTATTCCAGCCCGTAACCCTAATCTTCTCAGTTTTAGACATGTTATTTTCCAACATTTCCATTTTACATTCACCATTGCGGCTGGCAGCAAGCAGTGGACGTCAGCTTAGAAAGGCAAGTGCAGAGGTTTTAGCATATGTTTAAGCACCATTCCTGTGTTTTTCATCTGTTTACTTATTACAAATACCTATTTGTTTCACATTCTTAAACCTATTTACCATGCCGGCAGCAACTGGTTTAAGGTTGTTCCAGTACACAATGAACTACAGGTCTTCACGGATCCACTTGGTTTCTAGTAAATTAAATATGGCAAAGACCCAAGATGGGCCAGGTCCACATTTTCAAGCCTAGATGGGTTGGATAGGGTACCGTTGATCTGCCATAGGACTGTCTTCAGGTCCACAGGTCCATTTCCAGAAATATTCAACCAGTCAAGACCAGTCATCTTTAAGGTGTGGTTATGCTTTCAACAGTGTTACGACCCACTGTTAAAGCGTGTGGTCCTGCAAGAGTTGATGTATGACTGCATGTTTATAACCTGTATGATGGTCTGACTGCTCATGTTTCTTGACCTGTCAGACCTCTTTTTAGTCACATTGTCATGGTCAGCAATAACATTGGTGAGTATAGTGTTGTCATGACAGATAGAACAAATGGCAGAGCAGCAAAAACAAGAGCAACACTGTAATATCGTTGTTTTCCTTCAAGTCTCTGAAGGGTGACTCTCCAAATATATAGAAATGAATTTAAATAAAAGACTGACAGGAAGTTGGGACATTTTTTATTTAAGAAAAGGTTAAAATGAAAATGATAGTACATGTGATTTAGAATAAACAGGCAGTGAATATACTGAATATGGATTTTTAAATTTTTTTTCAATTAGCATCCAAACTGCTAGCCACTCGCTCCTAAAAAGTCTGTGTGAGGATAGTCGCTATTCAATAATGCAGAAACTGTGGGAAGGATAGTTCTAACCTAAAGGCCAAAATGTAACAACTCATTTAGATGCCCGTATGATCAGGGTATGCCTCTGTAAACTGTCACAGGTTATGTTTTTCTTGCAATTAGCCCGGAAGCTTGAGCATGCTGCAGTACAATGTTAGGGAGATTCCAGTGCCAAGAACATGTATCTGCCCCAAGAGTGGGGCAGATACATGTTCACCACAGTCAACTTAAACATATTGGTCCCAATTATCTTAGCTTCCTATAAAATTTCTTTTGATGTCTGAACTGTTCTTGGCTTGAAAGTACAAGGCTGACATTTGCAAACAATTAAAGAGGTGAGTGTTGCTGCAGTTGGGTACATCCAAATAAGGCTGTGAGTGATTTGTCTCCAAGCAGTGTGCAAATATAAAGGCTGCCTTCCAGACAGCCAGTGGTTTCATTACTTTTCAGTACATTATGACAATCAACATGCAGAAATTTGTGGCTTGTTTTGTGTGGTCAGTGTGGTCAAGTGTGCACCACACACAACCTGTTTGCTATGTGCAACTATAGAGATATAGAAACCAATAGCTACCTGCAGCTTATCTACAAAAACAAGGTATGCTTGGTATACTTCAGGCCTCTCTCTAATGCCACTCCACTAAAACCCATTGTCATGTGCAGTGAGTGCAGAGCAGAGTGCAACAGGTAAACAAGAAGGCAGGTAGGCAGTTAGACCGAATGAAATGATTGGCTGTGCTTATTACAGTCCTGCAACAGCAACAGAGTCATCCATTTTTCATCTTTGTGTCGGAGCACATGATTGCTGTCGGGATGTACAGAGAATTTTAACAAATATAACAAAAAATACTGTTGAAATAAACTGCCTACCCAGGCTGAACTGGGAAGGTCAACACAGAAAAAAAGCAAAAGGACAAAGGCCTTTAACTAGCACTTTAGAAAGTGCGCTCAAGAGTAGCTTGAGCTAACACAATTTGAAGTTTCAAGATCAGTAAATAGTTTATTCAGATAAAAGGACTACACAGGCAGAGCGTTAAAGAAAAAAGGATGAACAAGAAGAAGAGAGAAGAAGAAGTCATGAACAGAGATTCTCATAAATGTACATGCATTTATGCTGTAAGTAAATGTCAGTTTCCTCTAAGGGAAAATGGCTAAAAAGGTTTAGTTTGATTCAAATGTTGTTCAAATGTTTTATTTGCTTAGCAGCATCTGGAGAAGGAGACAGACAGGAGTAAGTTAGGAAGTCCTCACCTGGTTGTCCAGGTAAATAAGGTTCCTCTGGAGGTGATGGGAAAGAACATCAGTCTGCAGTAGCAGCAGGACAAGGAAGAGAAGAAGCAGGAAAAGTAAGGCCATGTTTGGTAGAGGTGAACAGATGCAAACAGGAGAAGGAGAGAGAGGGCAGAGGAAGGGAAGGAGACACATTTCAATAAAAAGAGAAGGCAGGAGGAAAATGTGATGATAATTTCAAAGGCAGTGCTGGATATTAAATTATGTATCATTGTATATTTATTTTTAGTGAGAATACAAAGTTTGATTGACATGACCACAGTCTGTCCCTAACTATAACCATATTCTTGTTGCAATGCACATACAAAAGTTTTTTCAAAGGGTTGGCATTGAACGGTAAAAAAACAGGGTTTGGCAGATTCATCTAAAATCAGTCAGTTCTGTGATAGGGATAAACAGGCTGCCACATAGGATGCAAAAAGTGCATGTCCAGCATTTGCAAGACTATTAGATATGACTGATAATAATTACAGCGGAATAAAAAGGCTCATGACTTTATCTACAGTCACGCAACACTGCGAGAAGATGCAGGTATATTGTTCATAATACATGCGGTACATGGAGGGCTGGAAGATACTTACAGCCAAGAAAATCCCACTGTTAATGTGGATATGAAAAAGTGTTTGAAAGAGTCACTGCTCATTTTACTTAGGTGGAGCAGCCTAGTAAGTTCAGAAAATAGATGAGTTTACAGTAAAGCAGCCTATAAGAGACAAGAAACCATATCACCATATTACCATCTCCAAAAATCCCAAATGATACAGCATCTAATTTGATATCCATATATTGGTCAGCTCTTAACACATGCAGATTAAGATGTCACTAGTCAGTACACATATTCAGCAATACGAATCATAGCATTTAGGAAACTTGACAACATGCTGCACTGCATAACAATTTTGAAAATGTTTATACTAGACATGCTCTCCTGGCTCACAACTGCACAGAGACCTCAAGCTGACATGCATGGACAGTAGTACTGTTCCCATGCAAACACACACAGATACACACAGAGACACACACACACACATGCAAAAGAAAGCCCAAAAATCCACGCATCAATCCCCCATACAGCTACACCTCCACTAGTCTGCGTCCACATGCCAGAATAGTACTCCAAAATTAAATTGTATTTGGGGTGTTCAAACACAGGTTTGACACTAAAATATGACAGAAGACAACATCAACAGCAGTCGATCAAACATGCTCACAGATTCTTTCAGAACACACCAAAAGTTATTTCATTTGGAGTAAACTAACAGTCTTATGCCAGGAAGCTCCCCTCGCTTGAGGACACACACAAACACACAGAGTATGGGATTTTTGGCTGCTGGTTGGGAAAGCACAAATGCCTGCATGCACACACACATTTTGTATATTCTCAGAGCTGACCTTAGCGTTGGGCCCCTCCATACCCAGGGCCATTAGCTGAGCTACTGTGTGTTCCCGCAGGCTGTTGAGCTCCGCCTGCTGCCGGCGGAGCTTGATCAGCAGCAGAGTCAGCTCCTCAGGCTGCACAGAGCAACACACAGAGGAGAGAAGAGTTGCCACACTGACCGCATCAACAACACTGGCCCACTGGCTCAAATATGATGTGGCAGTGACTTTGGTGGCAAAAAAAAAAAAAAAAATATATATATATATATATATAAATATATATATATATATTCAGATTAATTTAGCGAAGCCTCGGGGAAGGCAAGACATATGAAGATTGCATTTGAAATATTTTTGACAAATGTGAGCCATTAGTTAATAATAATTTAAAACAAAAGTTTTCTTCTTGGCCACTACAGGGCAGAACTCAACAACAATCTAACAGACTCAAAGACCCAACATATAGATCCAGTATGACTAACATGTTAGCAAAAAATTGCCTGTTCACACATCCAGCAGATACAGCACAACATTAGCACCAACTGTTTCAAATGTTATCTCTCCAGTTTGGTGCAGGCTAGTTTGACAAGTGGGGCAGCTTTAAGCTACACCTTTCAATATTTTTATATCAACAATGACTCCAGTGAGTGTGTGTAATGTGAGCAAATGGTCATCCACTTGCATCTCGATAGTGTTTTTTCGCCTCTTTGTTTCGGTTTCACAGCCCGCAACTGTATTAGGTGACTACGTCAGCTAAGGGACGTCAGCACCTTTGGTGTGAAAGGCCCAGGTTCAATCCCTCACTGTGACCCATCCACCAATGTGTCCCTGAGCAAGACACCTAAGTCGCTTTGGATAAAAGTGTCAGCTAGATGAGTAAATAGTAAATGTAATGTAAACATTTAGTATGTTAACCAGAAAGAAAAAATTCCTGAAAATGGGCTAGCTTTTCATTGACCACACAAACACGTACCTATAGACAAATACATACACAGGTAGGTCTCACACACAGCCATACACACTCAGCATATCACTCGTGACATGCTGTGTCCTTTATTTCAGTGTCACGAACAAAACAGTGCAGTGCAAGAGCCCTGTGCAAAATGACTCATCACTGCAGAGGCACTCGACTGCTGTCAAGCAATCACAATATTCACAGCTCGCTTCCAACAGAAACCCCACTCCTCCCCTTGATTGTCATTACTTCAATTTAAGAGCAAAGGCAATTTAACTTGTGCTGCTGTACTGTGTGTGTCTGTGTGTGTTGTTAATAAATAATTACCTTCTAAGATAAGCGGGTAAAACCCAAAACAAGAGGCTGCTGGGAACAAAACATCACTGAGATGTGTGTAAAGGTACACTATGGACAGAACATGGCTGTTTTTTTATTTGTGTAATGTTCTCACAATTCAATTCACCAAGGTTACTGAAAGCAGAGGGACAGTGGGATGAATTTCACAATATGGAGTGTGTGGGAGGAGAGGGGGTGCACTGTAAACACTCACTGTCTTGCCTTGCAGGGACTGTGGGGTGATGGTCTGTGGAGGGACGCCGGCTGCGATGGATCGTCGGTCAGGTGGGTAACCGTACTGTGGAGGTGTGTCAGGGAAGAAGGTACACATCAGTTTCACCATGACATTTCAGTTCAGGTGATCTTGATTGCAAATGATTTAAAGCAGTGATTCTCAACCTTTTTGTCAGATGTACCCTCAACAGTAACCCTTCAGTGGCTACCCATTATATTACAAATGTGTTAATCAGAACATACATACATATACTGAACACTATTTAACTACTAATGATATCAAATTGGATATGTATACATACAGCTGAACTGTCAATGTTAAGGTGTGTTCGGCATTTATACTATTCTTCAGCTTGGAGGGCAGAAGCTGGATGTTTCCATTTGCCATTCATTTTAGTTATTTCAAGCTGTTATTCCTATCAAGCTGTTTTTTTCTATTACTTTATACTAATTAAAACAAATCTGTGCGTGCATAGACACTCACTGGCCACTTTATTAGGTACACCTTTTGAATTGCTTGAAAACACAAACAGCTAATTGCTCGTCACATGGCAGCATTTCAATGCATTTAGGCATGTAGACGTGGTCAAGACAACTTTTGGACGTTCAAAATGAGCATCAGAATGGTCAACGGGGATTTTAAGTGGCTTTGAACGTGGCATGGTTGTTGGCGCTCGACGGGCTGGTCTGAGTATTTCAGAAACTACTGATCTACTGGGATTTTCAAGCACAACAACCTCTAGGGTATTACAGAGAATGGTCAGAAAGAGAGAAACAATCCAGTGAGTGGCAGTTGTGTGGATTCCTTGTTGTGGTGGTGGTACAGTGGATTAGACACACGCCTTTGGTGTGAGACTCGGGTTCAAGTCCACTGTGACACACCAATGTGTCCCTGAGCTAGACACTTAACCCCTAGTTGCTGCAGAGGTGTGCGACTTCTGGCAAACTTAGCAATTGTACGTCACTTTGGATAAAAGCATCAGCTAAATAAGTGATTATTGTTGATATATGCAGAATACCATCTCTGAACACACAAACCTTCAAACCTTAAATATGGGATACAACGGCAGAAGACCACACCAGGTGACACTCCTGGCCGCTATAAGAACAGGAAACTGAGGCTACAATTCACACAAGCTCACCAAAACTGGACAAAAGAAGATTGGAAAAACGTTGCCTCATCTGATGAGTCTCAATTTTAGCTATAAACACTCAGATGGTAGGATCAGAATGGGGCATAAACAATATGAAGGCATGGCTCCATCCTGCCTTGTATCAATGGTTCAGGCTGGTGGTGGTGGTGTGATGGTGTGGGGGATATTTTCCTGGCACACTTTGGACCCCTTAGTACCAACTGAGTATATTTGAAACACATCAGCCTACCTGAGTATTGTTGCTGACCATGACCATCCCTTTATGACCACAGTGTACCATCTTCTGATGGCTACTTCCAGCAGGATAATGCACTATGTCACAAAGCTAAAATCATCTCAAACTGGTTTCTTGAACATGACAATGAGTTCACTGTACTCCAGTGGCCTCCACAGTCACCAGATCTCAATCCAAAGAGCACCTTTGGGATGTGGTGGAACGGGAGATTCACATCGTGGATGTGCAGCCGACAAATCTGAAGTAACTGTGTGATGCTATCATGTCAATATGGACCAAAGTCTCTGAGGAAGGTTTCCAACACCTTGTAGAAGTAAGAACTGTTCAGTATGCCACAAAGAATTAAGGTTCTGAAGGCAAAAGGGGTCCAACCTGGTACTAGCAAGGTGTACCTGATAAAGTGGCATGTGAGTGTATATAAATGATGTGATCTCACAACAGTAATGTATATTTGAGAAAATGCTAAACTAAAAATGAATGGCATGCATAATAGTATGTGGTAAATGACGGGCAGTAATGTAAGTATAGATGAGATTTGCAGTTAATTAGTTAATGCAAGCAGACACATATT
Source organism: Lepomis macrochirus (assembly GCA_024633595.2). Taxonomy (NCBI): domain Eukaryota; kingdom Metazoa; phylum Chordata; class Actinopteri; order Centrarchiformes; family Centrarchidae; genus Lepomis; species Lepomis macrochirus. The sequence continues at coordinate 281,980 of JALXJV020000024.1, forward strand.
TGTGATGCCCTTTAACTGAATTAATTCACTGACAAAGAGACACATCATTGCATCAAAAGAGGAACATTATGAAAATGAGTAAAACTTTCAGTCACAGCTTCACCCTGTTACTAGTGTAATTAAATTCAGTTGCTACAATACAGGAATGTATTGTATTAAGGCAGAACATTGTTCAACTAAAAAGCCAAATGTAAAATATTCATCTCTCTTAAAGCTATTTCAATCTTGTATTCAATTATTCACTCTGTGAGAGCCAATTTTGTTAAATGTTTATGATTTGTTTTCAGTAAACCTCCTGCCACCGGGGGAGAGCCAGTGGCACTGGTCAACTAGGCAGCGCCAAAGTTCATCAAGGTGCAACAACACAAGTGTTGCTGAGCCAAGAATGGGGGGTTTGTTGTTTAGTCTATGAATGGAAAATAGATATAAAACAGAAAGTGTATATACACTGAACAAAATTATAAAAAGCAACACTTTTGTTTTTGCCCCCATTCATCATAAGCTGAACTCAAAGATCTCAGACTTTCTCTATGTGCACAAAAGGCCTATTTCTCTCAAATATTGTTCACAAATCTGTCAAAATCTGTTAGTGAGCCCTTCTCCTTTGCCGAGATAATCCATCCACCTCACATGTATGGCAAATCAAGACGCAAAGGGTCAATACACTGACAATACACACTCAATTATTAACAAAACTGGATTAACACATGGGCAAAGCAGATAACTGGTTCAGGGCCCCAGACACTCAGGGCCACCTAAAACCGCAGGTTTGCTATGTGGCAATTATATTGTGGATTGATTCATTGACATTTGTTTGGAAATGTGCACCACTAAAGCACAACTTTAAGCTGCTCCTGCATTTTTATCATATCCTACTGTAACCCTAATATCAGTACACCTGCCTGTAGCATAATTCCCTGTGCCCTCGAAACAACGGCAGGTAGGAACCAAAATAAATCTGCTCTGAGCCAAGGGGGAAAGAAACAGCAACTTGTTACACATGTAACAACTTGTTACAATGTTACACATATATATAAGTTAATAAGTGCTGTACATGATAATAAAATAATTACTGTAAATAATTACTGTATGTAATAATAAACTTAACGCTGCAAGTCCAACTAATATTGTGGAATGACTCCTACTGAAACACATAATTTACCACAGTCTACTGTACAGTTTTATAAGCAACATAAATCATTATGATAAACTTAAATGTGTACAGCAACAAAGATTACACTACACATTAACATTTAATAAACCTTTAACCAAACTAACTGGGGGACAAGACAATTACACTTAATCTCCTCCGATCTGTCCATTTGACAAAAATGTCATTCTATGTAGCAAAAATTCACGCTCAGAGACCAAAGAACATTCCTCATTTTAGCTTCTATAGATTCAACATTATTACACTTCAGTTCAACTCTTGCTAGTCTGAAGTTGTTCTCAGTGGCTTCCTCCTCTCCCAGAGTAAAATCTAACCTTCCATTTATCTCTAAGGTCCTGGAGAAAGCAGTCGCCAAACAGCTGTGTGACTTTCTACATAGCAATAGTTTATTTGAGGATTTTCAGTCAGGATTTAGAGCTCACCATAGCACAGAGACAGCACTGGTGAAAATTACTAATGACCTCCTAACTGCATCTGACAAAGGACTTTGTCTCTGTATTGGTTTTACTAGATCTTAGTGCTGCATTTGATACCATTGACCATCAGATCCTATTACAGAGACTGGAACATTTCATTGGCATTAAAGGAACCGCTCTAAGCTGGTTTAAGTCCTATTTATCAGATCGATTTCAATTTGTACATGTTAACGATGAGTCCTCCATGCATACCAAAGTTAGTCATGGAGTTCCACAAGGATCTGTGCTCGGACCAATCCTCTTCACTTTATATATGCTTCCTTTAGGCAATATTATCAGGAAACACTCCATAAACTTTCATTGTTATGCAGATGATACTCAGTTATATCTATCGATCAAGCCAGATGAAACTCATCAGTTAGCTAAGCTTCAAATGTGTCTTCAGGATGTTAAAACCTGGATGACCTGCAATTTTCTAATGTTAAACTCAGATAAAACTGAAGTTATTGTTCTGGGGCCTAAGCACCTCCAGCGATGCATTATCTAAAGATATAGTTTCCCTGGATGGCATCGCCTGGCCTCCAGCACCACTGTGAGAAATCTTGGAGTTATCTTTGACCAGGACATGTCGCTCAACTCTCACATTAAGCAAATTTCAAGGACCGCCTTTTTTCACCTACGTAATATTGCAAAAAATCAGGAACATCCTGTCTAAAAATGATGCAGAAAAACTAGTCCATGCATTTGTTACTTCTAGACTGGATTACTGCAATTCCTTATTATCAGGCTCTTCAGAAAAGTCCATTAAGACTCTTCAGCTGATCCAGAATGCTGCAGCACGTGTTCTGACAGGAACCAGTAAAGAGATCATATCTCTCCTGTCTTAGCTTCTCTGCATTGGCTTCCTGTAAAATCCAGAATAGAATTTAAAATCCTTCTTCTCACATTCAAAGCCCTTAATGGTCAGGCACCATCTTATCTTAAAGAGCTCATAGTACCTTACTACCCCACCAGAGCACTGCGCTCCCAGAATGCAGGATTACTTGTAGTTCCTAGAGTCTCCAAAAGTAGAATGGGAGCCAGAGCTGTTCAGCTATCAGGCTCCTCTCCTGTGGAACCAGGTTCCAGTTTGGGTTCGGAGGCAGACACCGTCTCTACATTTAAGAGTAGGCTTAAGACTTTCCTTTTGATAAAGCTTATAGTTAGGGCTGGCTCGGGTGAGTCCTGAACCATCCCTTAATTATGCTGCTATAGGCTAGACTGCTGGGGGATTTCCCATGATGCACTGAGCTCCTCTCTTCTCTTTTCTCTGCAACCTCATCCCATTAATGCATGTTACTAACTCGATTTTTTCTCCCTCTCCCGTGGTCGTGTGCTTCCCCCTCCTGTCACTTCCTGCGGGTGTTGCTGGCTCTGGAGCTGTGGAGTCTGGATCTGTGGTTGGGAGTCTCCTGCTGCCCCCGTGTTCCTGCTCGACGCCCTCTGCTACAGTTGCAATTGCTATTACTAGTCCTATTGCTATTATTACTGTTATTATTATTATCATTAACATTACTATAAATATCTGTACCATTTTTCATTTAGTCTATAGCACCATCACCTTTATTGTCTGTACCTCTATGTGTATACTGTGTAGGTTGCCTCCCTCTGCTCTCTCTCTCTCTCTCCCCCTCACCCCAACCGGTCGAGGCAGATGGCCGCCCACCCTGAGCCATGGTTCTGCTCGAGGTTTCTGCCTCTTAAAAGGAAGTTTTTCCTTGCCTGTGTCGCCTAGTGCTTGCTCTTGGTGGGAATTGTTGGGCTTCTGTAAATAACTTCAGAGTATGGTCTACACCTGCTCTTTATGAAAAGCGCTGTGAGATAACTGTTGTTGTGATTTGGCGCTATATAAATAAAATTGAAAAAAATTGAAAACTTGATCTAAGGTGCCACTGTGGCTCTTGTGACAGGAGGATTGGACTTGAGAATCATTCACTGACTGCAAACTCAACTCTGTGTCCTGCCTGACTCTGGAGGTTGTCATGGGGAAATCAGAAGGAACATGTATAGACTTTACAGATCCAGGACTGTTTCCATATCTGACAAGGACCTCTTTAGTTGATAGGACGCCAAACTCACTAGTGAGTGTTTCAATAGGAGAGAACTGTACTTTGTCTAATTCTCCTCCTCTGTATAGAAAGATAAATGATAGATGAAAGAACTACACAGGACCAGTGGGATTTTCAGCAATTTCAATCTACATGTAAGCTCTGTGATTCTCAGGATGATTTGATATTAAAGAGGTCATGTTATGCTCATTTCAGAGTCATCCTTTTATTTAGGGGTTGTACCAGAACAGGTTTACATGGTTTCATTTTCAAAAAACACCATATTTTTGTCATACTGCACATTGCTGCAGCTGCTGCTGCACCTTGTGTGTTGAACGCTCGTTTAAGTCATAGACTGTATATAAGAAGAGGACGTATTCATCGTGCCGCCCCCTGTTGGTTTGTGGACTACTGTTCTGAAGCCTCGAGTTTGGCTGACAGGGTGCCACCGTGTTAAGTTTTTGTAAACCAGCGCCACTGGACGTGACCATATTTGGACAAGATGGTGGAGCTACCGTCCATGTGTGGAAGTAGCTAGCTTGCTTAGCTAGGTGCATCTGTAATTCACATCATTTTAACAGGGCTGACAATTTTGTTGAGTGAACAACAGGCTTAAAACTAAATGTACTCACCAGAGAAAGTGAACAGCCGACTCCTAATGAGCATTTTCAATGTTGACACTGTTTAAGGTTAGTAGTTGACCCCCTCAAAATCCAATCACTTCAGTCATGTATGAGGAATCTGCAGGCCCTGACAGATTTTTAGGCAGGGGAGGAGTACAGACGATGCAATCACATCACCCACTTGACTCTTAAGCGTCTGGAGGATCCCAAGGCCTATGCATGCCTTTTGTTCATTGATTTTAGTCCTGACTTTAATACATTACAGCCTCATCTGCTCTTACAGAAATCACCCAGATGAATGTTAATCATTTTATTATTAAGTGGTTTTATTTTTTTAACAGATAGAAGCCAAAATGTCAGGATTAACGACTCACTTTCGGAATCCAAATGCATCAGTATAGGTGCACCTCAGGGCTGTGTAAACTCATCTGGTCCTGTTCAATCTTTACACAAACTGCACCGACAGTCTCCCGGGAAACCTGTTTTTAATTTTTCTGATGACTGCCATTCTCAGCTTGCTTCACCAGGTCTGAACCCATCATTCTACTTCACAGATGATGGCGTGGTCCTGGCACAGACTGCTATGAAGGTGATGTGGAGGACTAAAAAGCTCTCTCTTCAGTCCATCTATGAGCAGTCTGTACTCAGGCAGACACTGAGAGTACTGTTGGACCCGTCCCACAACCTTCAAACAGAATACAAGCTCTTGCCTTCTGGTAGAATGTACAGAATCCCAAAAAACAAATTGAACAGTCTGAATACTCTTTCGTACCCAACTCCATGGGAAGTGTGCAATAACTTGGTGTTCTGCTTGTTGTTTTTTGTATTTTATTTAACTTTTTATTTCATTGTTTTAATCTTTTATTGGATGTGTCATGACTGTGTATGTAGCCTACATGTCTGTCTTCAGCTGTCATTTGTATTTTACGTGTATTTATTGTCTGTAAGGGCAGCTACTACTATGCCCTATGCACTTTTCAGTCCATGACAAATTTCCCCTAGGAGAAATTACTTTATTTTAAAATTAATAAAAAATTATTATTATCTATTCTATTCTATTTTTGAAACCAGAAGAGTCGCCTACTGCTGGCTGTTCAATAGAATGCAGGATTAAGGGACTTCTGCATTGGATTCACGTCTCAGACCAGGGAGTTGCACACGTGCAGTACCTAGTAACAGACTGCTAGCCAATCAGAAGCAGAACAGGGTGGGTCTCGAAAAGCTGGTAAACATGTCTTCGGTTCAGCTGTACATGTTGCCCACCAGCTTTGCAACATATACTGGAGCAAGAGTTTCAGAGTGGTGAGTTATTAATTTGTAACAAAAGTATCTTTCATCTATAAAGTTTTAACTGAGCTCTGTCTCACAGTAAGAACTTTATGTCCACTGCCTGGAGGGTAGCTAGTGTTTGGAAGGAGAGGAGGTGTGTGCTGCAGCTCACTGTTTTTGCACCAGTGTTTTTGAGGGCGTCTTACTAGCCGCTAGGTGAGCATTATGACATGTGCTACTTTGTGCTACTAGACTACCAACAAACTGTTGGTTTCAGGCAGTTCAGAGCAGAGTTTTCTGTGGGAGATGGGAACTCCCTTCGGGCTGGGCTTCACTTTTCAAACCTATTACATGCACAAAAAAGGAGAGAGGGAAAAAGCCAAAAAGAATATTATAGGACCTCTTTATCTTGAGAAGTGTTCCTTGGTTTCCCACCAAACCCTGATTCAGACGGTAGAGATGCTGCATGCTTAAGATTTTTACTACATTTGTTAAAATGTGAGGTTCCATGTTGATTGCAAAGCATTTCAGTTCAATGGCAGTTTGTTCATTTTTAATAAATAGAATGAAATGTCTCCTACAGACAGATCACACATGTTCATCCTGTGTTAAATTACCAGCAAAGGAATCACTTCAAGTTGTTTCACACAATCTAGTGGAAAATTATATAGAGACTTGTTTTGTGAAACAGCTAGAGGGAATACATTGTATTTGTCACTGAGATTAGCACTGACCTCATTAGCAATTAACTTTAAAAACAGTAAATGGACATTTTCAGCATTTATTTTTCCAGTGGATCAGTTTTGAATTCTGGAAGGGGAGATGTTTACAGAAGAAAGGTGTAAGTGTTCTTTTTGCTAAAAATTTAATTTTAAGTTGAAACTAACCTAAAATTATTAGAGCAAATATTTCTGGTAGTGTGCACCAAGGTTCAGTCTAGTGCCCCTACCTTGGCGAGGTGTGTCCTGTGCCGGTGGTCCAGCGTCACATCCCCCTTGAAGACCGGTGAGGACACCTCAGAGTGGGAGCTGCTGGGGTTGTGAGTGACCTGCTGGCGAGGAGGGGAGAAGGTACTGTAGAGAGCCAGGGAGCCGTGGGACGGTGAGGTGGGGATGGAGTGTGCCACAACGTGTTCAGAGATGTTGCCCATGGTCTTTGTGCTGGGCAAGGTGCCATAATGACTCACAGCTGAAAGCACAGCAGCAAGAGGAGAAAAGAAAGTCAGCAGAGCATGAAGCTATCCTTTCCAAAAACAAGTCGGCCTTTTAAAAAAATTATGACACAAGTTATTACTATGGAGCCAACCAAAAAGCATGCCTGTTGGCACTTTTTAGGCTGATATTATTTGAAATTAACTAATATAAGTAATGATGGTGGCAGTCATCATGCAAAATCAATATATACAGAACATACAAAACATTACAGACATGGAGCTGCAAACCATATTATCTCAGTGTACATAGTTTAAGATGAAACCCCTAATTTGAGTTCTACAAAAACTTGATTTAACACTGCTTATAGTGGAATCTCAATTGTTGCAGAATTTGTAACCAACGCTGAAAGTATTTACAGAGACAACATCTGTCTCTGTCTCTAAGGAAGAACTCTCAAGATGGAGAATAGAGAGATGTAATTTAGTAGTACATGTAAGAAATTTTATTTCCAGGATAAAAACCCCTTGAGATGTACCATCTCGTTTTCGAGGGGGTCCTGACCAAAAACACACAATAAAATAATAATAAATAATAATAATAATAAAATACACAATATATACAGCAAACATCAAACACACAATAGTAAACATTTCAAGAATACAAAAAACAAAAAAACAAACACATTCACTCATGTACCTTGCACATGCCAACATACATCTGCACTTGTCAATGATATTTTCATTTTAATTAGTTATAAAAATATAGAATTGAGTACCCAATACAGGTATGTGAAAAGCCCTGATTAACATATTATAAACATAATCATATGAGAGAGAACTTGTGATTTACTTAGTGAACAGGAGATGTTTCCATTAGTAGAAAATGCAGGCCCCCACCATCTACTGTACCTGATCCTAGGAAGACCAGATACCATCTGTACCCAAAAGGAACCACATTAAATGGATCTCAGTTTTGTTTCAGACAAGGTTGTTTTTTGTAGAAAGGGATTTCATAGCCCGGGCTGTAATTCCCTATTTGTGTGCAAATGTTTGCTTTGTTGAAAAATTGTTGCCATCTACGTAAACATCCACTAAGTTAAACTAAAACTCATTGTGAATAGGTTATACAGTATATTATACAGTATATTATAGTTATAGGTTAGAATAATGTGTCTCTACAGGACAGCATAAAGTTACTAGTCAGTACCAGGGATGAATGAGCTGTGAGTCCAGTTTACCTGCTTGATAATCAAGCCTAGTGTCTCTCCCTGGCCTTGGTCCCAGTGACTGTACACTGAGATGACAAATAAACAGCTTCTGTGGGCTTTTCAAAAGTGTCAAAAAATCAAACCTTTAAAATCCACAACACAAAGCCCAGTAACTGACCTTGTCCTGTTGACTGTTTTACAGACGTCTTTTTTACAATGATGGTCTACGGGGAAAATGCAAGGCTCAGCCTCGTATTCAGTTGTTTTCAGATATCTAGGGTTCAGTGAGACTGCTACCGAAATCTGCTGTGATCAAATATTAAAACAGAGTAACAAGGCCACATAACTAGCACTAATATAACTTAAATGGCAAATATCATATAAAAATTAAAGCTGCAAGCAGCATTCTGAGTGAATATTGGCATGTGGATGTGCTCGGGGCTGGATTATTCATTATTACATTAAATTTGGTGCAGACGTAAGCATGTACACTGAAGTTAAACAGCTATAAATCAAACAGCTTCCTGTTTCATTACGAATCATCGATTTTTGATGACACGCCACGCGCAAGCTCATCAACTGATAAGAGTTTATACAACTTTTAATTGACAATGAGTTTAGACTGCACAGTGAAAATCTGAAGTCGATCAAACTAATTCTCTAGGAAGAGTTCGTTAAAGTACAGAGCCTGTACATTGGCAAATATTACCATTAAATCCACAATGGCCAACATCCTGTTAGGTTTAGGCAATGGCTCCAAGAGGCTTTTTTTGTGCACCTGCACATGATACACGCACCACAGAAATTTCGTACACGTAGGTGAAACTTAGTCTGTGGGCTGCTCTGTAGGGGGCGCTAGCAAGCCATTTTTCCACGCCCATGCACGAAACCCGTAAATTACAAAGTTTTTCACCACTCCTGAATTTTGTGCAAAGGTTGGTGAATTTTCAAGTCTGTTTAGGCCCCCAAAATTGAGGTTACTTTGCAGAAAAAAGAAAGAAAAAAAATTGTTGCTTATTATTACTACTTAAGTATTATTATACTTATACTACTTATTATACTTCAGTTTCAATAGGGACCTTGCATGGTTCGTGCTCGGGCCCTAATTAAAGCTGCAGGCAGCATTGGGTGGCTTTTTTATTTTTTTATTTTTTTTTTACATCTGGACATGATACATGTACCACAGAAATTTGGTACACATAGGTGAAGCCATTTTGCCATGCTCGTGTGCAAAACCCATAAAAACTAAATTCACACATATGGTTCAATATTTTTATGAAATATATATCGTTTTGTAATGATTGGAGAAGCATTTTCTGATCTACAACTTGATTTGTTTCATTCCACATCAAGTTATTATGCATTTATAGCCCCTCTTAGTGGTTGATTTCAATGAGACTTGCAGTGTCTGTGTGAGGTGCTTATCTAGACATATCCTGGAAGTTCTGTGTTGACTGGACAAACATTTGTAATTTGTAGGCTGATTTGCGCTTTATCACCTGCGGTTTGCATTTATAGCGCCCCCTGGTGTTCAATGTGAATGAAACTTTCAGGGTGTGTTTAAGTTACCAATGAGGACATAACCTCAGAGATTTTGATGATTGGAAAATGAATATGTGATTTAGTGTAATTAGTGTAATACTAAGCACTTTTCTTGTGCTTGTAGCGCCCCCTAGTGATGTCTGTACATCAAACTGTCCAGGTATATCTGGGGCACTTATCTGAATAGATCCTGTGAGTTTTGTGATGATTGGCCCTTACTAAAAGTAATTGAGATATCGACATGCTTTATACAACTTTTAATAGGCTTGATCCAATGATGATTCACTGAAAATGTGGTGGCAATCAGAGCTACAGGCTAGGAGGAGATGTCAAAAATGTGATTTTCAAAAAATTCAAAATGGCAGAAAATTTTTATATGTGGTCCTTGAGGCTTTTTTGTAGAGCACATTAAGCTGCACCGGTGTGAGAAATTTCAAATCAATCAGACTTACGGCGTGAGGGGTGTGACCTTTCAAAGTTTGCAGTTTTAAGCCTTAATTATAGCGCCACCATGTGGCCGATTGGGTTCATATTTCTATGGAAGCACATAAACACCGTTTCCAGTTATTCCCCCAAGTTTCATGTTTCTAGCCCATTCCAACTCACAGGAATTAGAGCGGGCGCGGCAGACTACAAATAACTAAAACAGACAAACAGAAGGGTTCTATAGCTTCGCGGTTTGAACCCTAAAAAGTACAAATGACATGGCAGTCAGTGTATTTGCTTTATTGTGAGAAGGATGTTCAAAATATCAGAGGGTTAGCAGGCTAGACACCCAGTTTTCTAAGTTGGAAACAAACCTGACCCTGTGATGGCTCTTACTGTAGGACAGTAATTAGTATTCTATCTTTCTGTGGTATCTGTACCTGTTGGCTGAGCCAGACTCTGTCGAGAGAAGGCCTGCCTCTGCTGCCATTCATACAGCTGCCACATGGTGTCGTCCCTCATCGACCTCCTCTTCTCCGCTGTGGTGACAGTGGTGGGGGTGGGACGGAGGGCCCGATCATAAACAGAGCCTGCCACGCTGCAGATGCTGTCTGGTCTCATCACGCTGTTGCGGGGCAGTGTGCGATAGCCCTCTGGGTAGCGGGGCACAATCTGAGCACGGTGGCTGGGCATGTTCCTGGGTAAGGTCTGGTAAGATGTAACACTTGGAGAGAAAACAGAAACTTATGAGAAATGACTAGGCCAAAGCTCGAGGCTCTTTTCTTTGCCCACATTAGGCTACTTTGTCAGGTCTCTATCTGGATCCTGTGTTCACCCTTTAGGGTGAACTGCGAAGCTTCTTAAAGAGTCTTGAGCTGAACCACATCACATTGGGGGTCCTATTTTAATCATGCAAGTGCCATCTCCAAAAATGAAGGAGAAACTTTGCATTCAGGAGGCTATAAAGCAGCTGTGGACAACAGAAGCACTCATTCATTTATAGATAAATGCAGACTGATTAATGCTATTCCTGCTTTAGTCACATGAAACTATATTTTTTCACATCTGCCTGTCTCATGGGTTTGTTCTGTTTATCTGTAGATTTTTGGACTTTACATTAGCTTTTAGTTTGGACTAATATATTGTTTGGAATATTTTGGGATATCCACAACACTAATCGTAAGTTTCTATATTTTGATTAATATGAATTAATTCTGCAGATCAGAACCTGCTCAGCTTCTGTGTCTTGTGGGTCTTAAACTTGGTGATTCCTGACATTATTGTGCAAGTATTTTGTTAGCACTTGTGGACAAAATCATTAGATTGACAGCAGAGTGACACTGAGCCACAGATGTAGTTCTCTGATGTCTATTCTCAGTGAAAAGTCCCAATTTCTACCAAAATACCAACAACTTGCTTCATCTGAATGAACCTCCCACCTGTTTGAAAATCTCCTCCCACCTGTGCACCGTGAACAGATGAGCAAAGCAAATTTCAAGGTCAAGGTTTGGCTAACTCAGACTACTAAGCAGTAGAGTCATGCTACAAAGGTATCACTTCATAGCCAATGTGGAAAGGGGGGAAAATTACAGCCACCAATAACTCTTTTTAGCAGTTCATTAAGATATACTTGAAAAAATAAGAACCTTTGATTTAACCCTGCTGCTACTTCAGATAAAACCTTATGTAATCTTCACTTGTGTAAGAACAGGATGGATCAAGGTTTTTATTTCCAATCTATTATTGGTCAGCCTTTTTGTTATGGACAGTGTTTGAATTGCAGTGAGTCACTTCACAGAGCATGAAATTCACGGGTAAGATAACAGTCGATTATTGTTTGTCAGGTCAGGTAAAAAAGTACTGCTACATATTAGTACAGGACAGAGCAGCAGAGATATTTTCTTCTTTTGTTATACAAGAAGACAGCGACATAAATCAACTGCACTTTGCAGAAACTAATAAATGTGCAAATAACTGAATAAATGATTGAATGAGTCATTCTTGAAACCAGTCAGTGACTTATGAATCCTGCAGTGGCCAGGCCTTCCTCTGTTGCAGCAGGATAGGAGCTTAGCATCTGTTATGTTTTAGGCTAAGAAAGTAAGAAACTTTACTTCATTTGCACCAATCAAGGCAACAAGAACAACAGCTGATATTAACCTTGTGGGTTTGATCAGGGAGTAGCCTGACATTTCAGCTTCACTGTGTTACTTGTAGTACCTACTCATATATTTTAATGTGGTTGATCACAGTAGTTACATTTACTCTGAAGAACTCGGCTTCACTTTCACCGGGCAACATGAAGTAATGAGGAGCTAGCTATCATTACGGCGTTAGCAACTACTCATAAAATGGACGCCTTGATTCTCTAGGTCTGTGGCTTTGACCTTATGAGTCTGCAGGGAGATATATTATGATTGTTGTAATTCTGCCTATCACCATTTGTCACCTGGATGGGGAGAGCATCACAGTCCATTCATCTTATTTAACCTTTGCATTCACCAGAAAGACTAATACCCTAATCTGCATCATCTGTACAGTCAGCAGGCATGGACTGAAGGACCATACCACAGTTACGTTTGGATGTTTTAGATAATTTAATACAGAATGCACATGCTTTATCAGAATCCAAATTAGCATTATTGGCCAACTTTGTTTAGATTTACAAGAAATTTGACTCAGTTTTTCTGTTGCTCTCAATGTATTAAGGTACTTACACAGAATTAGACAAGAACAATGACAAAAAAGGTAAGGTAGGTAACTACCTAAGTACATAACTAGGTTTATATACAAATAGGTAGCTATACACATATAGCTCAACTATCAACTTCTTCCACTTCCTATAGTTTTGTGCTTTCTTGTCCTTCACCTCTCTCCTGTCACTTTCAGCAAGTGTTCCTGGCTCTGGAGCTGAACAACATCCTATGCAATTATTACTAGTCCTATAAAATTACTATAATCTGAGTTGAATGTATAAGAAACAGCACAAAAGCGACCAACCTTGCCCTGATAAGGGCCTTAATGGCTGAAAAGTGTAGGCATGTTTTTGTCACTATGATTAAATTGCCATGAGATATCAAATCACCACCCTCTCAAGCAGTAGTTATACCCATGCTAGCTTTATCCTCTGTCCTGCAATGCTCTTTTCCAACTGGGAGAGACCGCAGTCGAAGGTGAGCAGCTGTTAAAATCAGCATAGACTCAGCGCATGCAGGCCATTTTTGTACAGTTTATTGTACAGGCACATACGGGAAAAAAGGCTGCTCTTCTCTTTCTTTCGGTGTGTTGCTTGCGTGTTTGGCTGCAAGCAAAAACATACAAATAGTCATGTTTTGGGATCGATTGATCGAAGTATCGATTGAGGTACTGGTTTGACTGAAGATGTTTCAATTCCACTCGATACTGGGCTGTTTCGATCATTACCATAAAGGTATTGAGTAGCGATACCCAGAACAGTTTATTCACTGCCTTCAATGTTTTTAACTCTGGCTTTATTAGCAACCATTGCTGGACACACCCATGGCTAGGGGTGGAACAATTAATTGACGTATTCGACAAAAATCGATTCGTTGGCAACAAATGTAATAATCTATTCGTTCATGAAGTCATCGGGTCGTAGCGACACCGTCAGCTTAACAGAGTAAAGTGATGTGAACAGTAACGTTAAAGTTACTAAAACAACATCAGAGCTGCAGTAACACCTTCACAACCTAAAACCTCCAGAGTGTGGCAGCTTTTCAAACCTGAGTTCTCCTGGAAACACCGGAGCGTCTGAAGAGGAGGCCCCTAATGTCGTGTGTCTGTGAATGATGAAGACTCGTTTCGGTAAGCTAGTTTGCGAGCTAGCTTCATGTTAAAGCCATGTTACTTTACGTTATGAGCTGAAAAGTTTTCTGTATAGTTGGTCAATTTGATTGATTGTTACAGTAATAGTGCTATGAGTAGCACATAATTAAAATGAACAATGGCTGTGTTCACGTTCCAGAAGTGCCCTGACATTACAATCATAAACCATGCATCGCTCATGGCGACGTTGCCAGACCGAGAACATGTTGCTGCTGAGCGTGCGAGATCAGACAACAATGGACAATTTCATACTTTCTAAATTAGAGAAAACAGTTCTCCGGTCTGTGCGCGAGGCGGCGGCTAATCCGTCCAAAACTCCCTTAAAAAAATGACGGAGTTTTGTGAGTTGTTGACTTGGGGAAACTATATTTGTTGTGAAACACTGTCTACTACAAAATCGTTATTATGGATCCCCTCTTGTAAATTTGGCAAATTAAATAGTCAAAGAATATTAACTATTCACTGCATCATCATTGCACCAGACAGAGGCCAGCAACAGAAAGTTTTTTTTACAGTTTTCGTATGGAATTTCATCACTAAATCCACTTCTGAGAAGTTTTGAGGTGAGAAATCAGCTGTGTAGATTTAGAATATTTACATATATTCAAATATTTACGAGAAGTGATGGCGGAACAAAAATGTGATGAATATTTTCGGAGTTGCGGAGCTCCGCAAGAGGCGGCTGGGGAAGCCTGTGGCGACCCGCTGGAGGAGCATGTGAGGCCGGACAGCCGCCCGCTCACAGAGCCCTCTGTGACAGACAGCATGGAAAATGTGAGCCAAGAGTGTGAAACATTGTCACTGTTTCTGCATCACAGTCCATTATAAACCACATATTAAATAAAGTTTATACAAACACTGACAAGGGAAACACATTAATTCTCTTGGTGATTATGGACTCTCGCCAAAACTGCCTGCTGCCAGATTATGGTGCTTTTCAGGAGGATTCAGTACCAACAAATCAGTTCTATAACAATGTTTGTCTCTTTCTCCACAGAGTGCTGCTAAAGATGACAAATGTGGCTTCTAGCGCTCAGCTGGTTCTTCTCTCATTATAGTCTTATTTCCATGACTTATACATGGCAGCAGGAGGAGAGGGGAAGCTATGAGAGCAAACGGAGCGTTGGCGTTTTGCACTTCTGTTCCGCTGCATTCGTCTGTACAGCCAGAAAACTGCCATCGCTCCCAACTGAGATACATATCTGTTGTGGCACAAAAAGCTTTCATGGCCCATAAGGCCAGGGCAAGGACGGAGGAAGATACTTGGGGAACGAGGGGGAAAGACGGAATGGTGCAGATGAAACAAGGTTTTAAATCTTGTGGAGGAGCAGACCTGTCAGGATGAGAGGTCACCCTGAAAGTGCAGCAAGAATGTGAATATTGCGCATGAATGACCGTGTGTAGGGTTGAAATTTGTGTTGTGGCCTTAATATACATTAAGAAGCCATAGATCTCATTGTGTCTTGCTGATATATCTCAACTGTACATAAATAAGTTCTAACATTAACTCCGTAATTACCAATAGACCATTCTAAGAAGCCTTAGAATTCTAAGAAGCCTTAGAATGGTCATTCTAAGAAGCCTTAGAATGGTCTATTGGTAATTACGAAGTTAATGTTTTGCAACAATGTAGTATATGTATATGTAGTATATAGTGAATATAGTGAAGCATTTAGCAGATAGCAGAGAGTGAGCTAAAAGAGAGTGGACACAAACACCACTTCAAGTGAATGCTAATGTTGCTGTCCCACTGATAAGTGTGTAAATAAGCTACTGTTCTGCTGCTCCGGAGTAACAAAAAATTACAAGTTAAAATCACTAGGGTAGCCTTATCCTCTAAACTTATACACTAATGTTCTATTTCCTTTCCTATTTATTTTTAAAGAGCATAAGCCAATGGACAAACTCCAACATTCAACCGACTCACTCACAGACTTCTGCCTCTTTTAGAAGAGATGACTGGACAGAAAGTTCTCATTATGTACAGAAGCCCTCATTTGAATGCTGCAAAACCCCAAATGGCGAAAAAAAGAACAGAATAGGCTCACCTCCTGGTGTCATCGTCCAGTCCTCTTGTCCTGTGTGTGCGGACCCAGTGCTCCAGCTGCTGCATGGAGTTGGTCCTGGAAAGGCCCCTCTCTGGCTCCTGGTCTGGAACAGGGGACTTTCCTTGACCCCCACCCAGGCTGCCGTCCACCTCTGCCAGGCCGCAGTCCCCTGTCTGCTCCCCCGCCACGGAGCTCGAACCATTGACCTGAATAGGCTTTTGGACACTGAGGTTGGCCTGGCCCTGGCGAGAAGCAGACACTGCGGCTGCGATGGCGGCAGCCTGAGCTGGCTGCAGCTTAATGCTGCTGATTTTAGTCAGAGACCTTTCTGCACTTGGGTCTGCCTGGAAGCCATATTTATCCCCACCACGGACCGTAGCATATTTCTCTGTGTCTTTTAGAATAGCGTATTTTTCCCCTTCTCGTAGCGTACTGTATTTCTTCACTTCCTTCAGAGTGCCGTATTTGTCCAAAACTTGTATGGTACCATATTTATTTTCCGTTTCCCTCATTGTGCTGTACCTGTCTGTCTCCTTTAACGACAGCTGTCTCTTCACTGCCTTTTGAGGAATATATTTCTGTCCATCTTTGTGGAGTGTGTGCCTGTCTCCTAGTTTCTGCAGTGCATATTTTTCTCCATCCTTCGTGAGCAGGTACTTCTCTCCATCTTTAGACGGAGTGTATTTGTCGTCTGCCGGCGTTGCTGTATACTTTTCGTCTACTTTCTGAACAGCGTACTTCTTTAGATCCCTGTGAATGGTGCACACCTCTCCGTCTTTCTGCAGCAAGGATTTCTCCCCGTCTTTACGCAAAAGGTATTTCTCTCCATCCTTTTGGAGGAGATACCTCTCTCCGTCCTTCTTAAGCATGTAGTTGACGCCGTCTTTCTTCAAGGAGAACCTCTCCCCGTCTCTCTGTAAGGTGTAGTACTCACGCTCCCTCTGGCCATTGTGCGTCTCTACATCTTTTTGCCATTTGTCGTTGGCCCGAGATAGGGAGTGTTGTCGCACTGGCTCACGGTTGCGTTCGTTGTTCTGGATCTCGGGCCGGGTCAGGACTCTGTGGTTCAGTAAGTTGTTCAATTCCTGAGGTGCCCGTTGGTCCACTTTCAACTTGTCCAGTCTGGGATGAAAGAAAGACAGGAATGTGACAAAGAATAAAAGAAAGAGTTTTCTATGAGATTTCAAAGATGACTTAAGTGTCAGGAGTCCTGTGTTTGTCTGACAGACATTCTATCCTGTTCATCATTCCTTTCTGGCATTCCACTTCTTAGACGTTTCCCATCTTTGCCAGAAATCCCTTACAGTGCAGGGAGTCCTGGCTAACTGGATACTGTGTTAACAAGTTAGGGTTAAAGCTAAGTCCATAGTTAAATCCAATATTTCCCTCAGTGTGATACTGACTGAAAACATTAGATCAAGCGCACACTGTACACAATCGACTTTATATGGGATACTGTTGTGTAGGGTGGAGAATAAGCAGTTTTTTCTAACTTTCAAACCTTTTTAATTTAAGATCACAGCAACATCCCTACGACACAAAAAAACATGGGCAGTTAGATGATCAGTCAGATCAGACAAGTGAACAAGCAAACATCTTCACTAGATGATCTAAACCACTTTATTTGGAGGTCAAACCTTTTCTACCACTAAAACTGTAGCCTTAAAGGGTACCATTGGTATTTTAACCTAGACCCTGTTTTCCCATGTTTTTGTGTGTATGTGACTAATTTGGACAACACTTTTTGAAATTGGTCCGGTATTGAGCAAGTGCGCTGCAGTCAGCAGAAGTGAAATCTGACTGCAATGTAATCCTTTCGGGCAATTTCCTCATTATAGTACCTCCTAAAAGACAGGAGTGGCTTGTCTACCACTACCTACCAGTTAGTTTGCTAGTTTTTGTCAAAGGAGTCTGGTGAAGTTAGATATGAGCAATATAGCAACTATTTCTGTTTAAACAAAAAGGATCTTACTTTTAAAAAAAAAGTTCTGTCTCTGTAGGGATCCTTCCCATCATTGTCAGACACTTGTAATAACAATTTGAGCCTGTCAGCTACAAAACCAAGCTCTTTAGTGGACGTACTCTGACAAGGTATCATATCCCCCAAGGACTACGTTGCAGTCCTGTCACTGCTGCTTGCTCAATACTGGAACAATTTCAAAAAATTTTGTTCCAATTAGTCACAAAACCAGAAAAGGAGTACAACAGTGAGAGAAGTGAACAAAACCATTGACCTACAACAAATACAAAGGACTATGAATACTGCGACATGTGCAACATGTATAAACCAAACAGCTTTCGATTATCAGTAGCAGGATAAAGCATCACCTAGGCAGACAACACTTGGATGTACAAGCAACATAAACATTCACACTTTAAAGCAAAAAGAGAGACTGCACATTTTTTGAATACTGCATACCAACTAACTGCTAACTCATTCATTGACAGGGAAGATTGTAGCCAGTTCACTTAGCACCTCTAATAATTAAATAGATGTTTTATATTTTTGAGTTTGGAGAACGAGTGCTAAGCAGCCACAGCTGGGAGAGGGATTGTCAAATATGGCAGAGAGGCCTCACACACCTCAGTGAAGGTAGGAGATCCTAACTACAGCTAAAAGTGACTGCTGGAAGATCTACTTTTGGCCAGACCCCTGTTGGTTGTAGGTGTGTTTGATTTGAGTCACTTCAGCTGAATTTATAATTTATATGTATAGTTTAGTGTTGTCTTTCACCTATTGATAGCAACACTGCAGGTTACATATTGCTAACTGGAGTTATATCCAGGTAACTTCTATTTCTCCTTTTCTCATAACTCAATAAGAGATAAGTTTCATTCAGTTGCTCTGATAGAGAGCAGAAATTAAGGTTTTTGCTAAAGAAGGCTTTGTCAGATGTGTGTTATTGAAAAGGAGAAGAATACTGGTCTTTCTTCTTATTCAGCCTACAATATATTAGCAACTTGGGAGGAGAAACTATGAACTATACTAACTATGGAGCTATGCATGCATTCACCACGGCACGGCATAGGTGTCACACCAGGGTGTGAATTATACAATGACAACTTTTTTCCAGTTCATAAAGGAATCCCAGTACAGCGCATGTAACAGTGATCTAAAATCTTACAATGCTTACAACATCCTCACTTATTTAACTAATGTCATCAGTCTGTAGATGATAAATCAAATTCATTCCACCAGTTGATGGGTGCCCCGTACCACACAACAAATTTTGTAGTCAGAGGTCACATCAAGTATTCTAGAGCACAACACACAACAGCAGACAAAATGCTCAAACACAGTCCTACACAATGCTGAACCAGAACCAAAGACAAAACTATAAAATACAGACTGCATTATCATCTCTAATTCTTAATTCTTATCATTCTAAGTTTCAACTTTCAACTTAAATCTTTTTTAGCAAATATCTCCTTTCCTCTTGCTCATGTTGACTTTGAATACAATGTAATAAAATGTTCAATAAAGCATGGGCTCTCAGCTAGCTAACATTAGATGGCTCATTTTAAGTAAAAGAAATAAAGAAAGAAGTGAAGAAATGAAGAATAAAGAAATTATGAACTACTCTACTCTGCCGGTAGGAAAGTTAAGTGTATTAAAGCAGCTAGATAGCTAATTACTGACATTAACTTACAGTGTCTCTACCAGCATTTAGTTGCCTGGGCAGGAGCAGATGCCGTGAGTGATATGGGCAGACAAGATGTTCAACTAACTTAAAGGTTAGGAAACAGTATGGTCCATTTTAGGGGTGTCTGAAATCTTTTTTTAAGATTCTTGAATATAAGGCATGAATATGGGAAATATATTGAAATATTTACAAATACAGGTATGAAAGACCCCCCTGAACTGTTGTTTTTGCCTCTTTTGGGGGGGTCCAAGCCTTAATTAGGGAGATCACACCTCCTCGATCCCCCCCGTAATTCAAACCATGGGTGTAACGCCTTAACGTAAATCAAGCTGCATTAAATCAGTGATTAATTAAGGAAAACTGCCCTTTTGTAATCTCTTTTTGTACCTTGATATAATGATGCGACTGGGAGAAGGACTGTGTCCCTCCAGGCTGCTGCTACCCATTCCCCATCTGCACAGTTTATTCAATCCAACATATGTCACAAAATGCTTTCCCTTCTAAATTATGGTACTGTCGCTCAGTGTAATAAATGAACTGTGAATATGATGAGCTCCTTCATGGAACGCAATATTACCCTGTATACCTCGTCTCTTGGTTGTGGAGTGAATAAGAGGAAACTCTGAACAAGGCAAGGATAAAATACTTGACATGAAAATCTAATCTGGAGAAAGAAAATATATGGTTGCACCGTGGTGATTGTGTGTGTCATATTTCATTTGTGTGTGGGCACCTCCCTGAGTACTGACCTTCTGACGGGTTCAGTGTGAACGAGGGCAGCATCCGTCATAACTTTCATCCAGGACTCCATCTCTTTGGCTGTGTCAGTGCAGAAATAATAGGTCCGCATGTTGGGGTGAGTGGCCTAGCAGAGTACGGGGGCAATAATTACAGTGAGAAAGAGATAAATAGTAGGAGGAGACACAGAGAGAGAGAGAGATGACACAACAGCAGTGTGAAAAACAGTGCTGGATGGTGACCGTGAGGAACCAGCAGAATCTTTACATCCTGGCTCCTGGCAGAGGAGCGTGTGTATATACTGAATGACACTGAGCTGCCCAGGTAACTGCCTATATGTCATGATGTGGTTAGCCTAGCTTGGCATAAAGCCTGGAAGCAGAGGAATCAGTTAGCATGTAG
Organism: Lepomis macrochirus; assembly: GCA_024633595.2. Classification (NCBI taxonomy): domain Eukaryota; kingdom Metazoa; phylum Chordata; class Actinopteri; order Centrarchiformes; family Centrarchidae; genus Lepomis; species Lepomis macrochirus. The sequence continues at coordinate 302,553 of JALXJV020000024.1, forward strand.
ACACACCTACCAGTGCCTCTAAAGCTCTATGATTAACAAGCTGCATTACTTTTCTTCAACATGAAGGGGCTATTTCTTTTGGTGCAGACAATGTGCATATCATCCCCAAGTCTTCTTGTCACGACACTTGTGTTTTACCTTGAAGGCGTATTTCCTGCTGATGTGGTCATCCACCGACAACATGGAGATGTGGAAGCTGGGCAGCAGGATACTTCCCAGGATGCTATCCTCTTTCTCATCTTCACCAAAGAAAACAGAAGAATAGAAATATGTCGACGTATTAAGAGTGGGACCACTTGCATTCCAATCGACCAACACTAAACTAAGTGGAGTCTGGATCTATCTGTCTCCAGTTCAGTACCAAATTATCAGTAGATCAAATAAGGTATTGAATTGGTAACACATAACACTAAATATTTATCTTTGGTTTGCTAGGCCTGATATTTTCATATTTGTTTGTTATACTTTGGCACAGACAGAGACGCTTACATTAGATTAGACTAAATGACGCCCTTGTTCATGGTCTCTACACTTGTCCCAAGGAATTGGGACGTGTTGTCAAGTTTTGAATTTAAGTGTTACAGCAAGGAGGTCTACTTTTATCTGGTCCACGATGTGATGAATGACTAACAGATGATGATGGAACAAAACTTACTCAGGCTTATCAGACCACAGCAGACAGAGACAGAGAGAGAATGATGTGATTGGACGTTCATACCAGCTTGACCTGCTTTCTGTATAAACTACAATCTTATTCCCTCCCTGTGTGTGGTGCACAGTGTGGAACATGCACAAACATACAGCTAAGGACAGACTCTCGGGCTGTGGCACAGAAACACTGCTTTCTTTCCTTAACTCGTGTCTTTCACATTTAACTGTAAAAAACAGCTGCTAAGCACAAAATATCTGAAATGCATGAGTGCATTACAGTTGACTCCTCTACTGAAGCAAATATTTACTGATGTCACATCCAAAAAAGCTTTGAAAAAACAATCTGAACAGGTTATGGCTTCCTTCTACTGCCTCTCTGTGCTCTGTATAGAACAACTTTGTTTTGATGGAAGCTTACAGGCTGCAAACTACAAGCAGCACAGATCCTGCTGCACCAGCTGCAGCAAAAACCTACAGGGCCTGCAGCCGGTGCTGCTGTTTGCTTTAGCTGAGCCTGCACAGTGAGCCCTGCAGCTCCTCCGCTCCCATCCCTGCCACTGAATTATTGAGATACAGAACACACACACACACACACACACACACACACACACACACACACACACACACACACACACACACAACACACACAATGAGTAAGAAAAGGAAGGAATAAGTAAGAGAGATGCTGGAGGTATACAGTGCAGTGAGTGGGTGTTTTCTTTTAAGAAGGCTTTTTAAGAGTGATCGACATGTCAAGGTTCTACAGCAGGTTCACTAAGGTTTTGGGATGTTTGTTTAGGTGAGTCTACATATACACATACTGTAACAGTAAATTCTTTAATAAAGATAAAAATTTGATCAAATGATAATTCTCAAATGATTCTATATTTATTGTACTTTTGGGAGCAGAATGATATTTTTCACCTTTGTGCACACAAGACATTAGAACCATATGTTGTTATTTCAAGATAATGGTCGGGGATGGTGTAAAGCAAATCCATTAAATAATCCATTAAATAACTTCCAGCTCTGCTTTTGAAGTTGTACAGCACTACATGTTATTATACTGTATGTTAACTATACATGCTTCATGTGTTAATGTTACAGCTGTAATAATCAGAGCATCGCCTCAGTCTGCTAATAATGGAATTATTAGAGTCCTTGTAAACGAATTAATCTTGGTGAGATTTACAGTAACATGGATGCTGATCGCCTTTGCTCATATAACAAATAGTTTGAACAACTCCAAGCCCTGCAAACACCTCCCAACCTGAATGGCAGAAGGTGTTTAAAATAAAGTGATAGAGCAAGCAGAAGAAAAATGAAAAATAAAAAAAGAGATTATCGGAAAGCTAAGCACGTCATTGTCCTTCCCAAGAACACCTCCCCTCTCTCGTCTCTGGCTGGCTAAGCCACTAAACATCCAATTTTCCCCTGGGTTTGTCATGAAAGCGACTGCTGATTGCGGTCTGAGAGTGGCTAATTTGTCAATTTGGAGATGGAAAAATCTCTCTCAAGGGTTTAGGAGACACGAAGAAGGAACAGATGGGCTTTAGAATGTAAAGTTCTAAATTAGTGGTGCTGCAGCGCAGGCGTCGCAGCTGTGGGTGAAAGCAAGGACAAACACTTTTAACTGGTGAGAACACCTGACCGCCTGACGCTTGATTTTACCCACTTCTATTGATTAAGTAATAAAAACAGCATTAAAACATTGTAATAGTGCCTCATCTGTTATCTGCTTGTCACACCACCTCGCTGAAGTTACATGAGCTCAGCGAAATGCAAACTGTACCTTTTAATGATGTGAGCACCACTAACAAAATTCCATTCACTTCCATTGTATTGAGTGGGAGGCAGAAATGGCTAATGAAGATCTTTCAAACTCTAAGCATAGCTAGATACCACTAATTCAGCACTAAAACTGTGCATAATTGTCTTTTAACCCATTGCTGCATATTTCATAATCTTTAAAGTAGACCGTTTATGCTTTTTCATATTTTCTAGCATTTTAATGTTACAATGTCAGATGTTCATATTAAACATGACCAAAGTTTCAAATGATGAGGTAAATGTATTAAAAAGAAATCCCTGTGATCTGAATGCTCTGTTTTGAACTGTTTTTTCTACTAATGGCTAGGTATTATGTCATCGCGAGCTGGATTTCCAAATCTGGTCAATTGCTCCAGGCAGAGGCTGCTGGCCACGCCCACAAATGAACATGCAGACCTATCCCTGCAGCAACCTGGTAAACACATTAGACAACGGATAATCAGAAGACAGTGTGCTTTGGGGGTCTCAGCTTGTTTCAGACAGATGCCTAGTCACACAACTACAATATAGGGCTGGAAATGCAGTATTAGAGGTCCCCTTTAATACCAGTTCCTTGGCCTTCATCTCGCTGTGTCTCTTTGTCTTTTTCCTTCTATTTCTCATAAACCACAACTGACCTGCTGAACTAATGTTACATATCTGCTTCATGTTCCACATTTGTCACTAAATAGCTGTCAGTTATGTTTTCAGAGCAGTTACCCATTAAAGGTTCAGTGCGTAATATTTCTGAGGATCTGTTGACAGATATGTAATATAAGATCTGTACGTTTTCAGTGGTGTGTAAAGATCTTATATAATGAACCGTTATGTTTTTACGACCTTAGAATGAGCCATTTCTATCTACATAACCGCAGGTCCTCTTACTTGGAGGTCGCCATGTTTCTACAGTAGCCCATTACGGACAAACACAGAGTGTGTTGCGTCACTATGTTGTTCTTCTTCATGTATAATTCCAACAGTGTAGATGCTTGTCACTCGTTGAATGCGTATGAAGAAGAAGAAGAAATATTAATAATAATAAACAGTCTTTGAGTAGTTTTCTGGTTTATTAGAAGGAAGAAGAGACGTGAAATTTGTCCAAATGGAGGAGCACACCTATTATTGAGCATGAGCTGACAGAGAGTGAATCTTCATTTTCTAAGATATAAGGATATATCAAGGATATAATTTTTGTGGATTTTCTCAGATGGAACAGTCTGATGCGGGACAGATGTTTTCAAAGCGTTGCTAAGGTTGCTGTTTTTTGCTGGAGAGGTAATAAAGGTAGTCCAAATGAAAATTGTTGTTTGATATCTTTAGCTAAGATGGCCATAATGACAGAGATAAGTAAAATGTTTCTCTTGTCAGTGGTGTAAAATATGTAGTTGGATTGTAATTTCATGTAACGTTATTCTCCAGCAATGCTTTCTTGCAGAATTTGCAAAAAAACAAATAAAACATATTTGTTTGTAGGCTACTGTTTTGCTACTGTGCACACAAAAGGTGTTATTTGATCATTTACATAACAATAAAAAAGACATTTTGGTAAGATTTGCAGATTGCTTATCTAATTAAACAAAGTGGAGAGGAGCCATGATCCTTTCCTGACAGTGCCTTTGTAAAATTCATTCCGGGGGGTGAGGGGGGGCAATTTGTTGCCCTCACCACTAGATGTCAATGAAACAAACACACTTAACCTTTAATAAGCCTTTCAAACATGTAAATTACAATTTATTCCATTGGGTGTACTAGTGGCCCAGTAGTGAAGACACACAGGAGGAAATGAAGGGGGCAGAGCAGGAAACCTGGTGAATCCCTAATCTGCATTCATTGTGTTTTCCAAATCTTTTATTCAGATGAATAAAGTTCTTACAACAGGTGTAACATGGGAGGGTCCTTGAAACCTGGACTCCACCTGTTCTCACTGTGAATTACTTTTGATTTGACAACATACAGTGAGGAAAATAAGTATTTGAACACCCTGCTATTTTGCAAGTTCTCCCACTTAGAAATCATGGAGGGGTCTGAAATTGTCATCGTAGGTGCATGTCCACTGTGAGAGAAAAATAACAGAAATCACAATGTATAATTTTTTAACTATTTATTTGTATGATACAGCTGCAAATAAGTATTTGAACACCTGAGAAAATCAATGTTAATATTTGGTACAGTAGCCTTTGTTTGCAATTACAGAGGTCAAACGTTTCCTGTAGTTTTTCACCAGGTTTGCACAAACTGCAGGAGGGATTTTGGCCCACTCCTCCACACAGATCTTCTCTAGATCAGTCAGGTTTCTGGGCTGTCGCTGAGAGTTTGAGCTCCCTCCAAAAATTCTCTATTGGGTTTAGGTCTGGAGACTGGCTAGGCCACGCCAGAACCTTGATATGCTTCTTACAGAGCCGCTCCTTGGTTATCCTGGCTGTGTGCCTCGGGTCATTGTCATGTTGGAAGACCCAGCCTCGACCCATCTTCAATGCTCTAACTGAGGGAAGGAGGTTGTTCCCCAAAAAACTCGCAACACATGGCCCCGGTCATCCTCTCCTTAATACAGTGCAGTCGCCCTGTCCCATGTGCAGAGAAACACCCCCAAAGCATGATGCTACCACCCCCATGCTTCACAGTAGGGATGGTGTTCTTGGGATGGTACTCATCATTCTTCTTCCTCCAAACACAGTTAGTGGAATTATGACCAAAAAAGTTCTATTTTGGTCTCATCTGACCACATGACTTTCTCCCATGACTCCTCTGGATCATCCAAATGGTCATTGGCAAACTTAAGACGGGCCTTGACATGTGCTGGTTTAAGCAGGGGAACCTTCCGTGCCATGCATGATTTCAAACCATGACGTCTTAGTGTATTACCAACAGTAACCTTGGAAACGGTGGTCCCAGCTCTTTTCAGGTCATTGACCAGCTCCTCCAGTGTAGTTCTGGGCTGATTTCTCACCTTTCTTAGGATCATTGAGACTCCACGAGGTGAGATCTTGCATGGAGCCCCAGTCCAAGGGAGACTGACAGTCATGTTTAGCTTCTTCCATTTTCTAATGATTGCTCCAACAGTGGACCTTTTTTCACCAAGCTGCTTGGCAATTTCCCCGTAGCCCTTTCCAGCCTTGTGGAGGTGTACAATTTTGTCTCTAGTGTCTTTGGACAGCTCTTTGGTCTTGGCCATGTTAGTAGTTGGATCCTTACTGATTGTATGGGGTGGACAGGTGTCTTTATGCAGCTAACAACCTCAAACAGGTGCATCTAATTTAGGATAATAAATGGAGTGGAGGTGGACATTTTGAAGGCAGACTAACAGGTCTTTGAGGATCAGAATTCTAGCTGATAGACAGGTGTTCAAATACTTATTTGCAGCTGTATCATACAAATAAATAGTTAAAAAATCATATATTGTGATTTCTGGATTTTTTTTTTAGATTATGTCTCTCACAGTGGACATGCACCTACGATGACAATTTCAGACCCCTCCATGATTTCTAAGTGTGAGAACTTGCAAAATATCAGGGTGTTCAAATACTTATTTTCCTCACTGTATTTAAGTTTCATTAAATACTATTTGCATCCCAGATTTGGATATGTGTGTGTGTGTGTGTGTGTGTGTGGCCTCACCACGGTAGTAGAAGAGGCACATGTCGGACAGAACAAACCACCTCTTCTTCCACAGCTTCATGCCTGTGCTGTCCTGCAGGGGTCAAAGGTCACAGCACATAAGTCAATCATTCAAACTGTAGTTATTACAGGGAACAACATATCCCCTCTCTCTTACACACACACAGTTTTTCTTCTCTTTTGATTTCCCCTCACTTCCCTCTCTTTGACACCCTCGCTGTCTCTCCCTCTGGCTGCTTCTATTAACCAGCTTCTATCTCCTCCTCTGAGACAAATTGCTCTGTTTTATCTCTTCATAACGTAGTGACAAATTTGCCTCCGTGGAGCTTGGGGCGAAGGCCTGTGCTTTGTTCTCTACGCTGCAGCTCTGGTTCGTTTTTCCACCCTCCATGGCGCCATAATGACTGCAGCAACAATAACAAGTTTTTCGAGACTATTCACACACTTTAGCACTGTTTGCAATGTGCATCATTCAGCCACAGATTCTGAGTTTAGGTGCTTTGGGTAAACACTGATGGCATTTCTTGTGGGAGGGAGTACTTAGCCTGACAGGTCTGTGAGGAGAGAGGGGGTATGGTGGTTTGAAGAGAATCGATTCTTGCCTCAATGTAAATACAGCAATAAAGTGGTGACACAGGGACCAAGGCTAAGATGGAGGTTACTGACAGTAACTCTGACTGGGGTCTGAAAGCTGAGTTGAATAGTCCCCAATGAGGCTTCAGTGGCCAGAGTTCCACAGACTACCTGAAATACTGACCCACAGAAGATCTCTGTGGGGCCAAGAAATTGCTCAACTTGCACTGAGTGAATGGAAAAGCTGTAGCAGGATTTAGTGTTTTCTTTTCAGTTCATTTAAAAAGACTGTGATTTGAAGGGCCATGTCAGTGTTTTATGCACCACAAATGTATACAAATTTACATCACTGTCAATGTTTTTCCAAGGCCATGGCTTTTTAGATTTTTCAATTTATTTTCCCTACCCTTTAGGTAGCCACTGCGGTCGATTTCTGTTCTGTTCACCCACAAACACTTGAAACTGTATGTTTTGTTTTTGTGTTTTAATTCAGTTTTCGGCTTAGATTGCCAGAGCTTTTTCCCCAGAGATGAGGTGATGAACATCAGGGAAACAACTCCAGTGGATTTATTTCCCACTTTTCTCACGTCAACAGTGGAATTATTGGACATTTTGGTGAAGGGCTCTCTCACTGTTGTTCGGGCTGTGATACGCTGCAGCAGAGGGAAACGTGCCGGTTCGCTTATGCGTCTCCGCCGGCGAGGACTCCGCACACTGCTACTGGCAATATTTCTCTCACTGTGGAACAAACTGGACGAACTTCAGTTACTGGTGGGGAAAAACAGACTTTTATTCATCCTCTGTTCTGTGCTTCAGATGTGGGGGATGTGGCTGTGTGAATTGATACCGGACTTAGTGCTGCAACTGGCTGGAACTGTACAGAGCGAACCGCGACACAGAACTCTCCAGCAAAATAAAAGGTGGAGGTGTCTGCTTTTACATTAACAATGGCTGGTGTACCAACCTGACAGTGATTCAGCAGCACTGTTCTCCTGATCTGGAATTTTTCATAAATAAACTGTAAACCGTTTTACTCTCACTGTGTTAGCTTCATTCACTCTGTTCGGTGTTTACATTCCGCTGCAGGCCATCGTTCAGGACGCACAGGGCTCGCTGGCCGACCGGATACTGTGTGTGTAGCAGACAAACCCGGACTCCCTTGTTATTGTTCATAGTGACTTTAACAAAAGAAAACATCAGCCAGGAACTTCTCAAATACAGTGTTCCTGCTCGACACCCTCTGCTACAACAATACCTCTGTGTGTATACTGTGTAGGCTGCCTCCCCCTCCTCTCTATCAACCCCAACCGGTCGAGGTTCTGCCTCTTAAAAGGAAGTTTTTCCTTACCTCTGTCGCCTAGTGCTGCTCTTGGTGGGAATTGTTGGGCTTCTCTAAATAACATCACAGAGTACGGTCTAGACCTGCTCTTTTATGAAAAGTGCTGTGAGATAACTGTTGTTGTTATTTGGCGCTATATAAATAAAATTGAACTGAACTGAATTGAATAGTCCTGGGCAATGATTAAAAATGCTGGGCAACAATTAAAATTTTTAACCACTGATTAATCAATGATTAATCGCATTGTTATGTGCAAAACTGAATATTGAATTCTAAAGTAGTGTATTGCACACTTTTGATTTAAATGTACTGCTGTATTCACAAAAGTGCAATAACATGTGGTTTGCAAACACTTTAAACAAATAAGGTACTTTTTACTAGCTGTTTACACAGTAGCAATGAAATATTGCTAGTAAATCTCAACTTAAATGTTAATGTAAAAGTGTCAAATCAATTGATTACCTCTCAAGGCCTATCAGGTAAAGTTATGTATAATTTTAATTTAAGTTAAATAGTCTATAGTTGTGTAGCGCACAGAAGCCGTTGACACGTAACGAGTAAATGTCATGATCCTGTCTGTTTATCCTGTCTTTAGTCTTGGTTCTTGTATTCATTATTTTGGTCTGTTGGATTTTGGAGTTCTGTATTGTCTAGTATTTTGTATTGTCTAGTGTTTCCCCAGTGATCCCTCTGCATGTCTGTCTCTGTTTTTCCCTGCTCCCTCTCTCCCTGCCTGTGCCTCGTTGTCCTTATTCCTGTCACCTATGTTGATCCCGTCCTGCTCGTTAATCCCTGTGTATATATACCTGGTGTTTCTGTCTTGTCTTTGTCGGATCATTGTTCTGGTGTTAGTGCTCGTGCCTTGTGTCCTGTGAACCTCCTGTGTGTGAATTCCCTGCCTTGTCTATTTCGGATTTTGGATTTTTGGTTTGCCTTCTGGATTTTGGATTTGGATTTGATTATCTCTTGGACTTTGTTTTTTGGACTTTGTTATCAGCCACTAAACCTGTAAGTGTGCTCGCTTTTTGTTGTCTTCGCCTTTTTGTTTAATAAACTGTTGAATCGACTCTGCCAGTGTGTCCAGCGTTTGGGTCCTACAACCTGCCTCCCACACCATGAATCGTAACAGTAACCTAACTAGTTACTTTGATCACCCAGTAATAAGTAAAGTAATATAATTACTTTTTTAAGGACTAATAAGTAATAATTAACTAGTAATTTATTTCAATTTCTGAGTAACTTGGCCAACACTGGTTGTCAGGTATATGTTGAACTTTCCCTGAGCAGGGCTAGCTGTTTCCTGCTGCCTTCAGTCTTTAGGCTACGCTAGGCTAACCACATCTGGACTAAAGATCTGTAGTTAACCTAAAATCTTGAGTTTGTAGCCAAAACTTATCTTTCCTTATCTTAGAAAGAAATTAAATAAGTGCATTTCCCAAAATGATCCACTTCTTTCCTTTCCTACGGTGACTCCCTGTAGTTATAACAATCAAAGTCCCACAACACTCAAACACATCCTATAATCTTAAAAGTTGAATTCTTCCCCCTTCCTCCTGTACCTGTTTGTAAAGCCAGTTGCTTTTAACCACTGGGGCATTGGGATTCCTCTTGATGGAGTTGGACCTCTTTCCAAAGTTGTGAATTTTTTTGGAAGACCTAGAGGGCTGTTGAAACACATGGATTTGTATAAACACAATATATTCAGCTCTACAGACAAAACATTTATATTACAGATATAGAAATGCACATTTTGAATAAATATGTTGCACAGAACAACGTGCAAACATCTATTCTCCCTCTTGCACAGCAGGGAGAACTCCAGAGATACACAGAGAGAAAACATCAGCTTTCCTTCCCTGATTTCAACACAATAATTTGACATCACAAGTGTTTGGTGCAGTGGTTGTAAAGAAGCTCGTGTGCTAAGAGAGCAGCGTTTCTGTTAGAATAATGTATAGAAGTTATCCTCTTTGTTGTAGTTGGGCAGTGAACTTACATATTCTTAGTATATGCTTTAGAGACTTGTGATAGATTATTGTGTATGTATTTCTCTTATACTGAAGCAGCCATTGTTAAGAAATAACTGTTGCTTGTAAAGTCTGCTTGTGAAATAGGTCTAACAGGAAACCGCCGTCTGCAGTTGGAAAGTACATCACGCGGTTGAAAAGTTCATCGGTTGAAAAGTGCATCGCGCGCAAGCGAAAGAGGAACTTCGGAAGAGGAACTTCGTGTGTCTTGAATAGATAAAGGTCACTGTGAAGGTTAATGAGTGTGCAGATCTCAACTTATGTGACTTCACCCTTCCCTTTAGAAGTTGAGATCCTATGTAACTAGGGCGTACCCTGATCTAAATAAAAGGCAAGGTGAGAGGAGACTGCTTCAGAGTGTGGTGGGAGGATTGTAACTGAGCAGTCTCCAGACACTCTCCTTGATCAAGAAAAACTTACTCACTGACTCTGTGTGTTCTTTATTTGCAGATTGTTAGAAATGTTTGGGGTTTAAACCTGACATTTAATTGGTCCTTCGAGCCGGATTCCAAGATACCTGACGATCCCAGCGGGTGAGCGAGATCCAGAAAGTCTGTGGCCACAGCATTAAGACCCTTTCCGGGACTGGTTTCTCTCTTACGGGCTGGGATCCGAGGGTTGACGGAAAGTCCAGGAACACAGGAGAACGTGAGTAGAGTTTTGGTTAAAAAAAAAAAAAAAAAAAGAAGTGAATGACTAAAGAAACGTTTGAAGAACGTGAATGACTAAAGAAGTGAAATAGTCAAGTAAAACCCTGACAATTCTAGACTCTATCAGGTAACAGGCAGTTAAATTCCGCGGGAGGAATAGACTCCTCTAGTTTAAAGGAACTAGTTAAATTCTATGTAAGGACGGCGGAGTCCTCTGCGCTGAAGAAATAAGTGTGCACAAAAGGTGTGAAAGAGTGAATGACTGGAAAGGCAGACACCATTAGGTGACTGACTTTCATACCAAAAGGAACAAGAGAATACAGTGAGTTCTTGTGGATGCATGTAGGCAAGAAAACTCCACCTGAGAAGGTTGAAGTGAGTTTTACCACAGAGAATTGTTAATCACTGTCTTGTTCTTGAAAAGTCTCAGTATTTAGAACACACTAGGTGTTGAAACCACGCTGAGCCCAAATTTAGTTCAAAATGGGGAAAAGTCAAAGTAAAGAAAAACAAAAGGTCCTCGATGAGCTCGCGAGCAAAGATTGGAAAATAGTACTAAAAGAGGATCCGACTGCAGTCGAACCATTATCGCGATGGATAAAACAGTATAAATTTAATGGTAAATTGAGTACCTCCGGAATAAAAGACCTACAAAACAACATAAAAGTAAAAACCAAACAAAATGAGAATAAAATGGGGAAGGGAAACAGCAAACAACAGACCCTAGACAACTTACAATGTAAAGACTGGAAGTATGTTGAAAAATTAGATCCAAAAAATGTAGAGCATCTTGACAAATGGATAAATGACTATGGCTTTGAGGGACGCCTCAATACCCAAAAATTAGTTGAATTACAAGATGCAATAATAATGAATATACAGAGTGACTCGAAGAAAAACATAAAAATAAAAGCCGGTTATTATTGTTGTTATATTATTGTTATATAATATTATACTATGTTATTATTGAGCAGGTTGGAATAGTATTGATTTTTGGAAAATAATAGCAAATAAACGAGAAGGGGAAGCTGGAGTCCAGTAGATGACAATGGAGTCTTAGCTCATAACTCACAAGATTTGAAAACTAGAGTCAGAGCTGTACATGACAATATTATTCTAAAATTTAAACGAAGAGCAAATTATACTGAGATAGGAAGAACAAAACAGAAAGATGATGAGCCCTTTGAGGAATATAGGGTAAGAATGACTACTGTGTTTAAAACACATAGTGGCCTGGAAGATAATAGTGAGATAATGATGAGGATGGAGCGTTTAGGCAACAACTAAAAAACGCCTTACATGCAAACTCAAGAGATGCAATCAGGCAATGGGTTAATAGACATTACATAGGACTGACAACAGGGAAGTTGGAGGACTATGTAAGTCATGCCCTCCATGTTGAAAAAAAAAAAAAAAAAAAAACTGCCACAGCTCTGTTAAATGAATGAAGTAATGCAATATCTAAACTACAAAGTGAAATGTCAGTGGATAGTTTGCATATCACAATGTGGTACAAAAACACAGCAGGCCCAGATAGAGACTATGAGAAAAGCCTGACACAGGTTACTCCTACTAAAATTACCATCAATTATATTTATTCTGATGCAGATAGCACATCAGTTGCAGGAGTGACTTTAAATATATAATGATAGAATCATGCAGTTGTACAGAATGAGAGTTCTACCACACATTTCTCTGTATAAAAGCAAAACATGCAGTGGAAAGATTTGGGTAAAGTGGTGCAACAGGGAGAAAATGCTACTGATTGGGTAGCGACATCCGTAAACACTTGGGCAAGTGCAGGTACTGGACTGACAGAAAGGCTTTGTTTTGGTCAGCTAAAGTACAGGAGGGAATACACCTACAATGTTCAAATACATGAGAATTAATGGTGTTAATACAGGAAGATGAGGATTTGTTACAAGACTTCTTCGGGGATAAAGAAGTGTGGTCTAAGAGACCTGGTGATGTAGGACTAGTTAAAGGAGCAGTACCTGTATAAATAGGACCAAAATCAGATTATAGGCCTCGCATAAGACAATACCATTAAAACAGGATGCACAAGAAGGAATAAAACTAGTAATAGAAGATTTACTTAAAGCAGGAGTAATAATAAGATGTGAAGACTTTCCTTGTAATATTCCAATCTTCTGCGAAAGTCCAACTATTTGTTCCCAAGTTATGAGTGCTAGTATGGCTAAATTTCAACCTTCTTGGTAATAGTCAAATTTTACTTTATGTAGATGATGTTTTGTTAGCATCTCCAGATGAAGAAACTTGTAAGACAGATACAGTAGCACTACTGCAGCATTTGGCAAAGGAAGGTCACAAAGTGAGCAAAAATAAACTTCAGCTATGTAAAAGGGAAGTGAAATATTTAGGCCATAATTTAAGTGCAGGGGGAAAAAACTCTCCTTGAAGACAGAAAAGTAGCTGTCCTTCAAGCACCCAAACCACAGACAAAGAAACAAATGATGTCTTTTCTAGGTTTAACTAATTACTATAGGACTTGGGTGCCAAATTATGCAGAAATAATGTCACCTTTAAGTAAGTTGATGTATGTCTTTAATAATTAATTCATCTTAAAATGAATTTACTATTAAAATGAACAGAGGAAGTTAAAGAAGCTTTTTGAAAAAATAAAACAAGTTTTGGTCTCTAGTGCAGCTCTTGCACTACCTGATTATAGTAAACCCTTTATTCAGATGGTTGATTGTAAGGGATACTTTATGGCGTAAGTTTTAACTCAATAATATGGAGATAAAAAGAGACCTATAGCATACTTCTCCTCCAAACTAGACAGTGTGGCATGAGTTCTGCCACATTGTGTGCGTGCTGTAATTGCTGCCTTAATGGCTGTAGAAGTAAGCGATGCAATTGTACTCTTTCACCCCTTGACCTTAAAGGTTCTACATGCGGTCTCAGCTTTACTTCTTCAAACGAACGTGACATTTTTGTCACCCGCTCGACATTTGTCTTGCATGTCAGTGTTGCTATCGCAACCGCATATAACTATAGAAAGATGTACTACGCTAAACCCAGCAACACTTCTACCGACAGCAGATGATGGAGAGAAGCATGATTGTCAGAAGCTGGCTGAAGAGACAGCTAAAAGTAGATCTGACCTCAAAGATCAACCCCTCTGTGAAGGGGAAGTTGTTTTTGTAGCTGGCTCGTCTAGAAAGAATGAGCAAGGAAAAATATTAACAAGATATGCTGTGGTTACAAAAACCACAGTATTAAAAGCAAATCAACTACCTTCTAACTACTCAGCACAGGCAGCTGAGTTAGTTGCGCTTACTGAGGCATGTAAATTAGAGAGAAGGTAACTATATAAACAGTCAATATGCATATGCCTTAAAAGAGAAAAAGAAATGCAACAACAAAGTCCCCAAGTTGAGAAAGATGTCTGGTTACGTAATGGTGCACAATTGAAAGATGACCTATATGACCGGGCAATACACAATAGAATAAATAATAAGAATTTATATAAATGGGCAGCAATTTTGAGCCATGGAGTTACTCATGTCTCAACAGGAGGGATGGTGGCGTAGGTACAGAAAAACAAAAAACAGCATTCCTGATTTGCGCTAAACAGAATCCACAGGGGAACCTAAGACAAAAAAGAGGCCGATTTTCTGAGCCTCAGTATCTGTTTCAAGCAATACACATGGATTTTATAGAATTAAATAAGAGTGAAGGGAAAAGTACTGCCTAGTGATAATAGATGCTTTTTCCAAATGGATAGAACTTTTAGCAATAGTGCTAACTGTAGCAGAAGCATTGTGTAAAAATATTATTCTACAATATGGCATTCCAGAAAAAATCTACAGTGATAATGGAACACACTTTGTAAACCAACTAATTGACAAGATAGATGTTATGTTTCACATGAAGTTAAAACACCACTGTACATACCATCCACAAAGTGCAGGATTAGTAGAGCGAATGAATGGAACTATAAAAATACATTAAAGAAATGCATGGAAGTGACAGGAAGACCATGGACACAATGTCTAGACCTAGTTAAAATGTACGTAAACATAACAAGCACGGGTTGACTCCATATGACGATTATGTAGACTACTACAGTTTAAAAATCAATAGGAGGCAGTCATGTCTGTTTGATTATATGTGAAAGAGATTAGAAAAACAGCAATTAAAATAGCATCTGACTCACTGTAAGAAGGTCATTTCTGCTGTCTTAAGCTCCAACAAGGGAAGCGAGCCAAAGTCTGATAATAGGACGGATTCAGGTGTTTAGAACCTGGATAGGCCCGAAAGTCAGTGAAGAAACCCACGGGCTGCTGACCTTTTAGGGAGTAAAGAGCAGTTGAGATGGCTTTTAAGGTGTGGCGCATGTTAGTGGTGATCTCCCTGGAGGTCCTACTTTTGGCCACGTAAGAAACATACTTCTGTCAGGGAAGTAATTGTTATAGCCATGCAGCAGACAAAAGAAAACCCCTATTCTCTAAAAAGGGTAGCACGTGGAAATTTTACATGCATAAATATGACAGGGACAGGTATTAAATTGGGTAATTTATCCAAAGACTGGTGTACTGTCATAGTACCTGTGAAAACTACATTCAGACCGATCTCTCGAGGAGACATCTGGTGGTGGTGTGGAGATGGTAGACTATTTGATGGTCTGCCCTACAACACCACAGGCATATGTGCTTTAGTCTCCCTTATCCTTCCAATATCCGCTATCCCTCTTACCGTTGTAGAGCTGTTGTCGGCGTTTGAATCAGCATTGCCGCGACGCTTTGGAAAACAAGAACTAAAAGATCATCAGGAGGTGATGACCCGACTTACATAGATAGCATCGGGGTCCCCAGGGGAGTCCCAGACGAGTACAAATTAGTAAATCAAGTGGCAGCAGGTTTTGAGTCAACGCTGTGTTGGTGGTGCACAATAAATAAGAACATTGATAGAATCAACTACATCCACTACAACGTACAAAGGTTAGGAAACAAAACTGAAGAAGGGTTCTCAGCCATCCATGAACAATTGTCAGCTACCTCTCTTATGGCTTTCCAAAATCGAATTGCTGTAGACATGCTCCTGGCCGAGAAAGGAGGAGTGTGCTCCATCTTCGGTGATCAGTGTTGTACCTTCATTCCTAACAATACAGCTGCAGATGGCAGTCTAACCAAAGCTCTAGAAGGACTCCGATCACTGAATGAGAAAATGAAAGACCACTCTGGAGTTGACACATCGGTGTGGGATGGCTGGGGAGAAATGTTTGGGAAATACAGGCAACTAGTGTTTTCTATCCTAACCTCAATAGCCGTGTTTGCTGCTATTCTCACCTTGTGTGGATGTTGTTGTATTCCCTGTATTAGGATGTTGTGCACCAGACTCATCACCACTGCTATTCAACCTGTGAAGGCCGACGTACAGGAAATGTACGCACTCCTTGGTCATGGTAATGACCAACACAATGACAGTGTAAATGATGATGATGATGTTCCTTCGAACTTTCCAGATTTGTTTCCAGACCCAGGAGACTATGAAACAACCATGTAGAGAGGACCAGAGAATTGAACTCTAAGTGTAACATTTTGGCCATGTAGTGATGTTATAACCGAAAATCGGGAGAAGAGGTTATTAACTGATGTTGAATATGATCACCAAAGTGGATAAACAGGAGGGAAATGTTAGAATAATGTATAGAAGTTATCCTCTTTGTTGTAGTTGGGCAGTGAACTTACATATTCTTAGTATATGCTTTAGAGACTTGTGATAGATTATTGTGTATGTATTTCTCTTATACTGAAGCAGCCATTGTTAAGAAATAACTGTTGCTTGTAAAGTCTGCTTGTGAAATAGGTCTAACAGGAAACCGCCGTCTGCAGTTGGAAAGTACATCACGCGGTTGAAAAGTTCATCGGTTGAAAAGTGCATCGCGCGCAAGCGAAAGAGGAACTTCGGAAGAGGAACTTCGTGTGTCTTGAATAGATAAAGGTCACTGTGAAGGTTAATGAGTGTGCAGATCTCAACTTATGTGACTTCACCCTTCCCCTTTAGAAGTTGAGATCCTATGTAACTAGGGCGTACCCTGATCTAAATAAAAGGCAAGGTGAGAGGAGACTGCTTCAGAGTGTGGTGGGAGGATTGTAACTGAGCAGTCTCCAGACACTCTCCTTGATCAAGAAAAACTTACTCACTGACTCTGTGTGTTCTTTATTTGCAGATTGTTAGAAATGTTTGGGGTTTAAACCTGACAGTTTCCAGCAGCTATAAAAAAGCAACAACAGAGGCAAATGTATTTGGCTCATTAAACAAAGCATATTCTACATCCCCCATACATCACGGCCCACTTACTGAAAAAGGCAGCGCGCTGCAGCTTAAACATCTCTTTGTGTCAGTCAACAGCAGAAAGATACATGAATTTCTTTGATTAAGTCACAGTCAGGACAAATAGGATGGTTTTGCTATTGAACCATTTACCAGAAGTTATCACACAGTATATTGTGTGCATTCATTCCATCAATCTGATTGGATTACAGTCATTTTTTATTACAACTTGTCCTCTATACAATTTTATAACTAGAATTGGCCAGAAAATACAGTAAATTAAATTTACTGTAGATATTACGCAGGTGGTTACCCTATGAAGATTGCATTGTCTCAATATTATTTGTGTGAACAGTGTAATATGTAAATATGAAACACTTTCCACAAATACAAAATTTCCTAAACCCACAATAATATTTGATAGATATAAAACAGATCTGCAAGTACACAAATAAATTCCACAATAAAAATGATCTGTGAATACATTCAATGATCCTTTAAATTGAAAAACATGTGTGAATATCCTTCTAACATTTCCAACTCTGGAACTTATAGTTATTCACAGTTTAAACAGTTTCATTGCCATTACATGTCCTGAGCACAGTCATGTTCCCCACAGGACAGGACCTTTTTGGTCTCTCTACACAGTATATTTTGAGTAATGGCTTAGTAATATTGGGAGACTATGTATTTCAGATATTCAGCAAACTGTTGTGTGAGGACAATAGACAGAATGTAAATGTACACTGTGTGGCCAAACTGTGGGTGTCCACATACCCCAACATTACACCCACACGTGACAGTGAACATGTCATTACAAACAAATAGGCATTAATTTGCTGCTGTAACAGCCTCCACTCTTCTGATTTCAGGCTTTTCACCAGATGTTAGACTCCAGAGCATTAGTGAGCTCCAACACTGATGTCTGGTGGAATGGTCTGGCTCTAAGTAGGCATTTCAGTTCATCCCAAAGGTATTGGATTCGAGAGCAAACTGGGAAAATAATTTATTTATCAAGCTGCCTTTGTGTCATGACACAAAGGCAGCTCGATAAATAAAGAAGAAAAGCAGCTTCTCCAAATTGTTTTCATAAAGATGTAAGATCACTGTTCATTCTGAAAATATCATTGTAGCATTGAGATCTGATCTTTATTGGAACCAAGGATGCTAGCTGAGTAGTACACAAAGGTATGTGGACTGGGACTGTCCATATAGTGACATTAAAATTAAAGAAGACAAAAACCTACATTATCTAATGCTATTATTATGTGTGAACTAGGTTACTTTGGCACAGATCTCTTTTGTGGCAGGACCTCTATGGTGTGACTGTGTGGCCTTTTAAGCAATAACTTAATTATTTACGCTGCAAACTTTCCTCTTAATGTCAACTTTATCTTCATCATCATTCAATCAACTTCTTCTCAGCTGATTTGACCTTTTTCCTAAAATACATCTTCTATAGGCAGTCTCTGTGTTGTTCTTTGTAAAATATTTCTCAGGCAAGGCATGGAGCAGGACCCGTACAGCTCAGTTATAAATAATTCTTCTTCTCATGAATACATGACCATCTACTGTGGTATACTTTCTTTTGGCCAGTGTAAGCAGAAGTTATAATAGTATAAGTATAACTTATTCATGAAAACATCCATGCATATTTATTTCCTGTGTGTTTGTGAAGTTTACTAAGCACTTATAAAAGGACATGCAGTTCACTCTAACAGAGCAGTGACCCGTACAGATGACATGCTGGCTGTTAATACCGCTGAGCTAGCCTGCTTCACACTCTCACTTTTCCAGCTTGAAATGAGAGGTAATGACACAAGGACACATTCCAGGCCAGACACTGAGTGCTGGGAGTCAGTGACCGCTCAGCATGTTACTGTAAGTTTGACTCCACAGTCTGGACTGATGCCCACACAGTGTTAAGGGCTGCACTGACAATTCCATCTATTATTATCAATACAGTACGCTAAAAAAGAATGTAAAAACTACCAGGGACAATTTCTTGACCCGGAGGTGCAGTGGTTAGCACTGTCACCTCACATCAAGAGGACCCCTCACATGTTCTGTGCCTCCAGGTACTCTGGCGTCCTCCCACAATCCAAAGACATGCAGGTTAGGTTAATTGGAGATTCTAAATGGCCCGTAGGTGTGACTGTGAGCGTGAATAGTTGGCATACCAGTACCTCTAACGCTCATTGATTAACATACTAGATCTTGTTTGTTTAATCCACTCAAAAACAGAAATGTAAACATGACTTTATGGAGGATATCACTGAATTTCCAATCTGGGGATGATCAATAATGGCTTATGTTATCTTAGCTGGACGCTGGACTATTTCTTGGCTCTGAGCAGCTGTTATGGCTTTCCAAAATGTTGGACTATTCCTTTAAAGTTTCTCTAAAATGCAAAACACACTTCCAAATGTGATAAAAGTCGTGCTTTTCTGGATGTGTCTGAATTCACTGTCCAATTACCCACCATTGATGCATTTCCAAGCTCCAGAAAAGTAGTATTAAGACCGGTCTTAAGACCACTTTTCGATGGTCTTGGTCTCGTTTCAGACTCAACCGGATTTGCACTTTGGTCTTGACTCGGTCTCAGACATTGAGGACTCGGGATTTTATTTCAAGATGAGTCAAGACCATAACTGTTAGGATTTGGGGTTTTGTGATGTTGTTTTTCCTGTGTTTAGTTGATATTGTCATGATTTAGAGTTTTGTAGTCTGTTTATTGTCTTGGTTCTTTCGCTTTTAGTCTTTTTAGTAACTGTCTTGTCTCTTATCTTTGTTCTCGGTTCTGTACTTTAGTTCATGTTTAGTGTTTTCCTATTCTGTGTACTCTGATGGTCTGTCTTAGTCCTTAGTCTTTTGTCTCCATGTTTTAGTATAGTCTTGTTACTTGTTTGGTCTAGTCTCTGTTCATGTCCTGATTTTGCTGTCTTTGTGTTTTTACTTTTGTAGATCTGTCCTTGTGCGTCCTTGTGAACATTACTTCCTGTTTTATTTTGGTAATCTTCTGTACCTGGTGTTCTTGTCTGGCTTTGCTTGGTTACCTGATGTGTCTCATCTGTGCTTCTCTCCCCTGTTGTCCCTCTCTGCCTGCCTGGTCTCGTTAGCCTCATGTCTGTCACCTGTGTACTCCCGCCCTGCTCGTTTGTCCCTGGTGTATATATGTTTGGTGTTTCTCTTCAGTCTTTGTCCGGTCATTGTTCGTGTAACCCCCCCAGTCTGTTGTTGGCAGTCACTTTGTGTGTTGTCTTGTCAGCCTACTCGTCTTGTCGCCCAGTCTCTGAATTTCCGTTTGGATCACCTATAGTTTGGACTCTTACTTTGGATTTTGGATTCAGCCACTGTTTTGTAAGTGTGCTCGCTTTTTGTTCGTATTAAACCCTTGGAACTGAATCTGCCTGTTTCGTGTCTGCATTTGGGTCCACGCACCTCCTGCCTCACCACACACATCGCATAACAATAACTTTGGGAATATCAATAAATTGCTTGTGCGCTGTCTGATTTATTTGTTAACATCCTAACTTTTATTGGATGTAAAACGTATTACCTCAAATGCAACCAATTACCCTAATTAAAAATGTGCTGTTACCGTTATCAACCGTCACCCCTTCCCGCGATGGTAAACATGGAAAAGGAGTGTTCAATAAAGATGTTTACGTTGATTTCAGCTCTTAGTGTCGGTATTTTTTTTAATGGGAATTAGGATCTTTCAGATCAATTTGAGAATTACCTATGATTTTGTTCCACATTTTATTGTGTGTCATGTGATGTGGGGAACTGGTCTTTGTCTTGACTTGGTCTCAGCCCCTAAAAATCTTGGTCTTGATAAACTCTGGTCTTGGTCTCTGTTTGGGTGGTCTTGACTACAACACTATAAAATACACTGCTGTACTTTCGGGAAGTTTAATATTACAAAGGGGTGGCACAAATAGAAAACTATTTGTGCATTTCTTAACTTTCTGCTTTGCTATAGATTTAATAAGAGAAATCAAGCAACAGGTGGGTATAGTACAGTGTATTACAGTACAGTATAGCAGAGCATAATATTAGAAAATATAGAATGGTAAGTTATGTAGAGTTTAAAAGTAACTCATTTCTTTATTTTGTTAATTAGCTAGCCATGCTGAGGATATGTTTGCTCTGTTCACAAAGTACAGACAAATCTAATGGGAATGTTTTGCAGGTAACTGTTCAAAAAAACAAAGCACTGCGCAAACTGCAGTTTTACATGATGATAGTACTTAATAAAAAGTCAAGGAAATCACCGAAGTCATTAGGGAACACTGAATGTATGTGCCAATTCTTTTGCTGTGGCTACTGCGATATTCAATGATGTAGAAAACTCTGAGCTGCTGGTGGCACTAGTTGCATAGTAATTGGGATTTATCCTCTGGGGAACTTCAATATCATATCACGGCAATCCATCCAATAGCTGCTCAGATATTTCAGTCGGGACCAAACAACCCACCGACTGACTGCCATGCCTAGGGTCATGCAACTAGCATGGCTAAATAAAAAAAAACTTTTAGAGCCCCACTGTGAAACACTAATCACTTGTCCACATTAGTTAGCCTCTGTCTGCTAATGATGCTTCATAAATGTAATGTTATTATGAGCTAGAATAGTAATTTCTCGTCAGAGCTATGCTAAGATTTAAGGCATTTTTGGATAGAGACTGACCCGTGTAGATGAAGTGGAGGTGGTGGTAGTTGTAGTAAGGGTGGTGGCCGGGCTGCCAGGGAAGGTACTGTAGTCAGATCCACCTGTGTAGTTTGACGCCTCACTCATGGTGCTCATGGGACGTTCCTTCTTGTCGCTGCTACTGCCCTGCTCTGACGAAGCTTTAGGAGCCGGCCTGTCACAGGGCAAGAGACAGAGAGACAAAGAGATGGGGAGCCAGACATTTGATCTCTAAATAAAGAAAAAGTACCGTACCACCATGACTTAAAGTAATGTTACCATGACTTTGTTTTCAATGGCATAAACACAGCATTGCATTCTAATATTTAATTGTGTACATTTGAACTGCAAGAAATGCAAGTCTTGGAAAACCAAAGTATCATGGACCACACTGCTATTATGATAGAGAGATTTTTCAACAAATACTATGCAAAGTGATAAACCTGGGCAGCAGGTACATGAAGTAGATGGTTAGCCATGTAACATCAGCTTGAGAAACACACAATGATTGAAATAACTGAGCATGGGCATCAGTCCAGACTGTGGTAATCCCTCAGTTTAGATCAGCTCAGCTTTCCAAGCATGAGGAACTGCTGTCAACATCTCCTTTAACAAATACTGTTTGTCTGTAATGTATCTTTAAAGGTCAAGAACAAACTTTCCTGCTTTAACAGCACAAATCTCTCCCTCAATTCAATTAAATAACACAGATGCAAGGCAGGAAAAGTACACTGTATTCCCAACAATTATAGGGGAAATATACAGAAGGAGGATAAAGCTTAATAAAAGAGTGGAGAAACATATCAAATGCAGAAGCTTGGTGCATAAGGGCTCACCGAACAGTTTGGTGAGGATGACCTGGGTCTGGATCACCAGATCTCAACTCAGTTTCACGCTTGTGGAAGATTTGGAGCAGTGTGTGAGACAATGCTCTCCACCACCGTCTTCATAAAACCATACCATATAATCAAAACTAATCTGTGTACCTATATGTGACTGTCTCTGATGCTGTCCTTATTCTGTTTAGCTGTGTTTGTGTGTCTTTCTATCTGCTGTACTCAGCTCTCTGACCTGATTAAATAAAGGTAGTGTTTATGAATGACAGAATATCTCATGTACATTCCCCCAGCAGACTTCCACAGACCCCGGAGGTGGTATCTTGACTCACACACTGACACACTTCACATTGCTTTTTCCTTTCACTTGAAAGGAAAAAGAAAGCTTATGACAAGTATCTCAGGGAGTCTTCTTAGCAAGAAGTCAAACATGTTCTCTGCATTGTCCCTTTTCATGTACAGTGAGCGGATTCAGTACTTCTCTTCATAACTTTTTGCAGAGGTAGTTCTGCTGGCAGTAGCAGTATGTGCCAGAGGTCGTGTTTTTATTTGGCAACCACATATAAGGAGTAAACACAGACTGCACTACAAAGACTGTAGATGTGAATGTGGCCTTGGCTAAATTTCTTCATTAAGTTAAAGTAATTAGGTGGATATGTGTGTGTGCTTATCTTAACTGACTACCAAGATGACTCAGACAAGTCGCAAACCCCCTCCCATTATTCCATTTAAATCCCTACATAGTTGGGCACTAGGACCCTGAGGGAGGCTACACTTCACCACACAAAGAGACACAGAGAGCAACACACAGACATGGTTAAGGAAGACTGATTCAGGTCGTGAGTGATACAGAGTTAAACTGTAAGTGGTTGTTAGTGACTGTGACCTAAGCTACATTAACCTCAAGTAAAGGAAAGGGGGTATTTTAGTTGGCTATGGAAAACACTAGTGTTGATAATGTGAACGCTGTTAATATTGCCTATCTGTAGTAGCCTATTTCAAAACAATATCAGTCCCCATAGAATGTTGTTGTCAGTGAAAACTAAATATCATAGTGTCCCTGTTAATGCTGTTGTATCCTTCCATTCATTGACCAGATAAATATTGAAGATATTTTAGGAGCGAGACAGACAAACTGGTAGGGCAGCTGATTCTGAAGTCAGTAGTGGTCTGCTGGTCAGTAGTATTCTACAGTCAGTCTGTGGTCTACAGGTCTAATGAAATGTGGGCTGTATTGTTTTCTTCTAGCATTATGCATTTGTTGGCAGATGTTGCCTAAAACAGGCTAGGATATACATGAGAATATATACCCACAGATATACACACAGGAAAATATAAAATAAAAGCAATGTATCCATCCATATAGTAATCATTTCTTCAAATCTTTCAATCCTTCCACCATCAGGTTATTAGGTTCAGAAAGTAAACTCACTTTAAACAGGATTAATCAGGATCAACAGCTTACGTATGAATATTTGTACTACAGAGGAAAATTCACACAGATTGAACCAATCCACAGAGCAATAACAGTATTTAGTCTTTAATTAAATAACTTATCTAAGAGAAAGAGGACTTAGATATGGTATTACTTTATTACACATTTACATGAGCAGCTGTGTAGTATTTAAGTAACAGCCTACAGAAGAACGCAGTCTGGCCTAAGTGAATTCCCCCCATGCAGCGTTGATGTGGCTAAAAGCTAATGCCGGAACCATTGAACCATATGTTGGGACAAGACCAATGATATTGGACCTACGGAATTTTACTGTCTGAAATTCAGTGCATCTGTTTGTTTACCTTTCAGAGCGTCAGCAATCAAATCCATTTCACTTGAGGAATGCACTAATAAATTAAACTCCATTCTACAAACTGTCACTTTCACACTGCTGTTTCTTCAAATCCATTCCACTCGGCTCATTTGGAGTCCGTATAAGTTAAACTCCATTCCTTGTTTTCACTGCTTGCGTCTGCTGCACTGCCGCGACACAGCGACGTAAACAAAACATTTTAACACACCTGCTGCTCAGGTGTGTCTTTGTGCTTACTTACTAAAGCCACTTTTTAAGTGATTAAGTGTGATCAGCATCTTGATATGCCACACCTGTGAGGTGGATGGATTATCTCGGCAAAGGAGAAGTGCTCACTGACACAGATTTTGACAGATTTGTGAACAAATCTTGAGAGAAATAGGACTTTTGTGTACATAGAGAAAGTCTTTTGTTCAGTATATGTTGGTTCTAACGAAGTTTTGGGAAATGGTGGTACTTCAGATGTTGGTTAGTTTAACGATGCCTCGCACCAAGATAGTTCAATACTACCTTCCGTGGTTGTACGGGAAACGCACCCCAGATAAGCAATAAGCAACTGTCCCATAATAGCTACCTGTCTTAATGTCATGATCTTGTCCTGGGCTTGTCTGGATTATATTATTTTTTTCTCTGTGTTTTGATTTTGGCTCCTCTGTGTCTGGGTTTCAGTCCTGTCTGTGTGTCTTGTTGGGGAATCTGGGATTTTGTTCCATGTCTTTGTTCCTAGTCCTGTGCTGTAGTTCTTGTTGTAGTATTTGCTTCTAGTTCTTTCTCTGCATCTTTTGGGTTAGTCTGCATGTTACTCTGTGTTGTAGTTCTGTGTTCTCATTTAGGTTTGGTCTGTTATGATCACTGTGTTGTATTTGATCGGTGTTTGTCTACATGGGTTTCTGTTATTGTCTGAAGTTAGATCCTTGTCTGGTATTTTGTTGCATGTGTTTGTCTGTGTTGGTTATTTATTCTGCACCATGCCTGCCTGTCTAGTGTTCCATCTGTTTCCCCAGTTATCACTCTGCCTGCCTGCCTGCCTCTCTGTTGCCCCCATTGGCCTCTGCCTGCCTCTCTCTGTATTCCCTGCTGTCTCTCTGCCTGCCTCGTTTACCTTGATCGCTGTCATCTGTGTTGCTCCCGCCCTGCTCGTTAGTCCTGTTTGTATATATACCTGGTGTTTCTGTTTAGTCTTTGTCCGGTCATTACAGTGTGTTGCAGTTGGTTGTTTTGTCTTGTCTCGTGCCCTGCCCTGTCTATGGTTTGCTGGAGTTTGCTTTTTGAGTTTCTCTTTTGGTTTTGTTTTGGATTTCAAATTCTGTTTGAATTACCTTGTTTTGGACTCTGTGTTATCAGCCACTCTGCCGGTAAGTGTGCTTGCCTTTTGTTTACCTAAATAAACCCTTTGAATTGTATCTGCCTCGCTCTGTGTCCTGCATTTGGACTCGCCTGGTCATCTTCCCTGGGTTCCATGGTGGCCATAGGAGGAGACGCGGTCATCACAGTTCCCATCACCAGCAGCCTCAATCAGCACCAGCTCCACCAGTGGTCAGACCCACTCCTGTCCCTGGTCCCTCGTCGCTGGTCCGACCAGCACCAGCTCCATTGGTGGCCCAGCCGATTCCTGTTCCTCGTGCCCCGCCCGTGGTCCGACCAACACCAGCTCCATTGGTGGTCCAGTCGACTCCTGTTACTCGTTCCCTGTTGGTGGACCAATCAGTACCAGACTCGCCGGTGGTCCAGCCAACTCCTGCCCCCTGTACTCAGTCCTCGGACCTAAGCCCTGCTGTCTCTCCGGTGGACATCAGCCCAGCCGGTCAGTCCGTGGACCTCAGCCCAGCGCACACAACCGTGACACTTACATGCCTTTTGTAATATCATCATCACCTTAGTGTTTGATTCTTTATTCTACACAGCTTTTATCTCAAATATAACGACAGTTTATCACTCTGATCCCCATCATTTACCATACTGTATTAAGTACTGTACTTTCATCAACATCAGTGTGCCATAAAGAGCATCCTTGGCATGCCAACCATTTAAATGCCTTGCAACACACCTGCTACACTGACAACTCTGATAATCTCATTTGCTTTATTCCCCTGAAGCCAAATGGAAAACCCCAACACTGCAAATGTTTACTTAATTCACTTCGATCAGAAACGTCAATTTCTTGTCATTTCAAAACAAACTATATTTGTTTTAAAATATGAAATGACCACTTGATGACCATACACATTTATTCATAGGGTTTAAAAGAACCAAATGCATGTTTTCAGCCAATCAGTTCTTTGCAGTGAAGGATATCCCAGCACTTAAAGTGGTGGTAATATGCTCATTTTCAGGTTCAAAACAAGTTTACGTGGTTTAATTTCCAAAAAACACCACATTTTTCTCATACTGCACATTGCTGCAGCTCCTCTTTTAACCCTATGTGTTGTACACTCCGCTCTTGAGCTACAGAATAATGCATCTTACTTGTACAAAATCTTTGTTGGGAGTTGCACGTGCGCAGTTCCCAGGTAAGGACTACTAGCCAATCAGAAGCAGAGAAGAGCGGGTCGTAAGAAACAAGGTAGTGTGATCCAAATCAAAGCTGCTTCAGAGTGCGATCGTAACCTAGCAGGTTACTAAGTCCACATCAGGACTAAATGTTGAACTGTTGTCGGTGTTCTGACGATCTATGCTGCCTTGTTGAAAAATCCTACCATAGCGCAAATCGAGAGACTCGACTCTACTCGGCCCTGCTCCATTTTCCATTGCAGATAGTACCCAGAGATAGCGACGCCACACACAACAGCCAGCGACGTAATGTTCAATGCGACACACACACCAGCGATCCATACAGCTTTCTCTTTAAGTTAAAATATATACAGTCTATGGTTAAAATGTTTCAATATTACTCAGAATGTAAAGACAGATAAGCAGTATGAAAACCTTCCAGCTGTGTGACGGAGGGAGTAGAGGGCTCTGTGAGCGGGTGGCTGGCTGGCCTCACACGCTCTTCCCGCAGGTTGGCGCAGGCTTCCCCGCCGCCACTTAAGGAGCTCCTCAACTCCGAAAATATTCATCACATTTTTGTTCCACCATCACTTCATGTAAAACAGCTGATTTCTCACCTCAAAACTTCTCAGAAGTGGATTTAGTGATGAAATTCCATACGAAAACTCTAAAATATAAAACTTACTGTTGCTCTCTGGCCTCTGTCTGGTGCAATGATGATGCAGTGAATACTGAATATTCTCTCTGACCAATCAGCAGTCTGTCGTGTTTTCACGTTACATTTTAGTATCCCTCAGCTCACTTGAAACCTCGACAGAGGTGAGGTGATAGGAAAAAAAGTACCTGGAAGCAGGTACAGGTCCAACATTTCTACAATGGAAACCCAAACAAAGGCAAGTCAAGCCAAGTCGAGCTGGTACTGTGCAGTGGAAAAGGGGCTTAACTAAAATCAAAGGGCCTCCGCTCAGACTAGCTTGGTTTGAGGGCGTGCCTGACCGCCAGCCGCTTGGCAAGATTTATGATGCGTTTTCATTGTGACGTCACAAGTAAAGGAAGTGAAGGGCTGGACTACAAACGAGCTGTTTTCAAGCAGTTCAGAGCAGAGCTTTCTGTGGGAGATAGGAACTCCCTCTGTGCTGGACTTTGCCAATCTGTTACATGCACAAAAAGGATACTCAAAGGAGAGGGAAAAAAGCCAAAAAGCATAATACCACCACTTTAATGTCATTCATTTTTAAATAGGAACTTCCATAGAGCACGGGATAGTCATAGCAGTCATCTATTGCTCAGTTTGGCAAAAGCACTTGATGTGAGTTAGCACGTGATATTTAATACTTAGCTCTTAATATGGGATAAATGAATATTAGCAAAAGGAGGCACAGTGTTGAACTCGGGCTATGCCTTTTAGAGCAGTTTAGAGACACAGAGTTCCTCAGAAGCTACAGCAAGTCTGTTGCTTGAATTACAAGTCTGATTCTTATTTGGAACTTCACAGAGAACTATATCAAACGGGGGCCAAAAGCACCAGTTCAAACTTCTCCTGCTCGTATGTAAACATGAACATATTTTTTGGTGGAGATTCATTTACATTAATTCATTTAGCTGACACTTTTATCCAAAGCGACTTACAATTGCAATATATATCAGAGGTTGCACGCCTCTGGAGCAACTAGGGGTTAAGTGTCTTGCTCAGGGACACAGTGGTGTTTCACAGTGAATTTGAACCCGGTTCTCTCACACCAAAGGCATGTGTCTTATCCACTGCTCTATCACCACCCAATATTCTCACTCATAATGAGAATGGGATATCTTGAAGTTCTACAGCAAAGGCATAACACCAGAGCAACAGCAGAAGCTACAGCCCTCCGTCTGCATCTACAAATGATGCTTTCAGGCACAGTTTGAGTACAGGTCATGTGACTGTCACTGTGGCAAATGTTTCCAAGAAGTGTACAGCAGGTCCAGTTGCCTTTTGCCCAGCACTTCCAGATATAATTTGGCTTTTTCTTAGACGTTGTTGTTTAACACTCATTTTCAGATGAGGTCCACACAAGGTTATTATACTGAGACTGTCCTATCTAAGAAAAACAACAGCATCAGTTGTTTCAGCAAAAATTATGTGGCTCTTCTCATGAGCAAAAGAGAAAGTGGTGCGATGTTTTATAGAACCAGAAATTAGGAAGAAGGTCGGGGGAATGGACAGTCAACGCATGGCGACGGCCATTCCATATTCTTAACCAAGTGGTTATTGTAACCATTATGATGCAAGTCGTCGAAACCAGCCAGATATATATTTCTCAGGTGCTGGTGAAGACTCAACTGGTTGATAAACAGGCAATTGTTTCATCGCGTGACACAAAAGAAAACCTCTCCTACATACAGAGGGTGTTCTGAAGGGCAAATATGAAACCTGTATTATGCAGCAAAGTACACACTAAAGATTACCAGCCAGTGGAATTAAACTCTGGAAATCTCAGCAAAAGCCAAATATGTATGCAGGGTATTATTATATATTCTAAGGTGTTTCTGATATCTGTGCACACTGTTACAATGCATGCACAATTATTAGGCAAGTGTGTATTTTGACCATCATTTTTCCACATTTTGTAACTCTAATATATGAAGTTGAATACTTACTGAATTTAAGCATATCAGGTGATGTGTATTTTGTAATGAGGGGAGTGTGGCCTAAGGAGGTCAACGCCCTATATCAATATCAAGGTGTGAATAATTATTAGGCAGCTTCATTACCTCAGGTAAAATGGGCTGACACTAAAAAGTAAAAAATTGTAAAATGCCATTCAGACGGATACAACACTCTTGAAATAGCTGAGGCGTGACCACAGGACAACAAAAAGCTTTGTTGCTAATAGTCAAGTGGGGCGCAAAACGCTCACACAGAACAAAAGGCACAAATTAACTGCAAAGGACTTGAGTAGAATTAAATATGAAGCTACCAGGAACCGAATATCCTCCAGTGCCACCATATTCCAGAACTGCAACCTACTTGGAGTGTTCAGAAGTACAAAGTGCCAAGTGCCCATAACAACAACGATGTGGTCAAAATACTCACATGCCTAATAATTGTGCACACAGTGAATGTGTTTGAAACTCCAGGACACACACAATGTGGGCACAGAAACACCAGTCTGTCTGTTCAGCCTGGAAACATTACGGACTTAACCACATGAGCTCAAGAATTCAGTCAGAATCAGAACTCAATTATTATGAAATAGTTTTTAGCAATCCAGGCAACATTCAAATACCAATCTCAATAGTATGTTTGTGGAATGTCTGCAAGCGAAAGCATTTAGCCACTGTTGCCAGAGGTGGATGTTCTGAAATTGCTCCTACGTCGTTACTCTTTCAGTGACACTGAATTGCCGGCCAACTGACTGTGAGTGAGAGAGGAGGCCCTCACTTGGTTCTAGTAACAAGAGCCTGACATCTAAAGCAGGGTGAATAACACACAAACAACACAAACCGCCCCTTGATGACACAGCTAATCTGTTTCCCCTTTTTTTGGATTTCCAATCCTTCCCACTGTCTCAACTCATCTGCCTTTTCATCCTTCAGCTGCATGGTTATCTTAGCCTTCATTAACCTGTCCTCCATAAACCCTTTCCTTTGCCTCTTCGGTGAACTCTCACTTCAGGGACTTGCTGATAAAAGTGGTTTGTGTGAGCGCTGGTGGTGCAGGAAGCAGGAAGGAGCTCTGGGTTGAAATAAAATCCATAAGATCCATTTGTTTGCTGTATGGCCAGCCCTGCACTGTGAGTGCCAATGTTTATTTGCTCTCAATGTGACTTATGTTACTGAGGACTCAGCTCAAACATCCTTTTTTGTTCTGTACTATTCTCACTTGTGGTCAAAGGGAATTTCTCTTTGTCTATTGCTAATATTACAATAAATACTACTATCACTAAACAGACAACCTAAACACCACCATGGCTCAAATTCTGTATATTCACCGTTCTGAAACCCTGGTCAAATCCATATTTAGGCCGAGCTGCTCTTCCTTCCAGGGATGGCATCTCCCATCCACAAACTCACTGAGAACTCTATGGTGTCCCCGGCTTGGACTGCTAGGAACCTGGGTGTGAGACTGGATGACCAGCTGTCGTTTGCTTCCAACATCACTCTGACAGTCAGATTTATCCTCCACAACAGCAGGAGGATATGCCCATTCCTCAGCCAAGAGGCCCTGGCTCATCCACAACACAGCAGGTGGGCTGGTCTTCAACATACCCAGGTTCGCCCACACCGCTCTGCTCTTCTCCACCCTGTACATTTCTGTGCTGAATCATGTTTGCCTTAGCTGTGAGGATATTTCTCAGTAATGGAATTCTTTTGCAGTTCACTATGAGACAGTTTAAAGATTTGGCTGGGAGAAAATACAAGGCCTCTAATTTTTAATGTAAAATGTGTGTGTAATCATAGTGGCAGTCTGACGCCTGATTTAATTTAATCATTTCCGAGGCAATACAAGCCACTGCTTGGGATTTAATTTGATTTGATGCGACAAAAAAATCTTTGTTCCTATTAAATTACACACTTGGTTATTATTTAGAGGAAAGCCTTCTTCATGCTGCAGACACAACTCATGACATGCACATTTATCATCCAGATCATTTCTGCATTAGTGTTGCATGGCGGCTCTTCTGGCAGTGCATGCAGAGGCTGAAATAAAGTTAGTGTAAACAACAAGAAGAAACAGAATTCTCAAACAGAGAAATGAAGCCTGAATTAAAGATGAATGTAGCAGAAGACACAGCTGGAGGAGGCATCCTGACATTTTGGATCAGTGTGTTATTTATTGCTTTTCATTGCTAGCATTAGGTTTGACTAAAATTAATGGAACAGCTTGACTTGTTTGCCGCCTTACAAAGTCATATGAGAAGATCAATATCATCTGAGTGTCCAATACAGAGACAGATGTGAGACAAGTTAAGCTAGTTTAGCACAAAAGCTGGCAGTAAACTACTAACCTAACTCCAAATCTCCCAGTAACTCTTTCACCTGTTATGTATCACGAAAGTAAAATCTACTGGCAGCATGACACAGCAGATGCTGAATGGTCCCATCCCTGTAATATTATTCTGATACTATATACAAGTAAATACCATAAACCCATTGTTGCATAGTTACCCACAGACTACTGTATGATTTTGACATGATGAATAAAAATGATATAAGAGGAAGTTTGGCCCCACTGGGGATTGTGGACATTGAAAAACTTAAAATTACTTTTTGAAATCAGATCAGTTCAGAGGCATGGGTGCTTTCCCTGTGGCTAAAGTGGCTCCTCACCTGGGATTTACCAAACGTCACCGTCACTCACTTCAGCATCTATTTCTATTTGCCACATTATGTGGCGTCCTAGAATGAGCCAGGTGTATTTCTTTTAAACTGTTACTCACTTGTTTGAGTGCTGTGATGCACTTCTAGTAACTCTTTATCCATTAACTTCCCCCTGCTCTTTTATTAGATTCTATTCCTTTACACTATCTTTGCACACAGCCGGGGCAGCTGTGGCTCAGGAGGTAGAGCCGGTTGGACATTAAGTGAGTGAATGTGTGTTTGAATGGTGAATGCAGAAGTAGTGTAAAAGCGCTTTGAGTAGTCGAAAAGACTAGAAAGGCGCTATATTCACACTATTTTGGTTCAGTGCTTTTGCTGCATGCTGGGCTAAGCACTGCCCAAGATGATTTTGATTGGTTTAAAGAACTACAAACATGCCAGCTTTTTTGCCCGTATGCCAGAATAATAAGTAGTTCAGCCAGACCTTTCTGCCGTACTGGCACAGAGCTAAAACGCAGTGTGGAAACAAGGTCATCACTCATTCAGTAACGTCAGTGACAGATTTTGGCGTTTATAGTGCTGGCCCCCGATTTACTGTGGTCCAGCCAAAAATATGTTTCCTTTTACAAGAGAAAATGTTTCTATCATGAGTATGTAGTATTTTGTTTGGTAAAAATATGCCCAGTTAACGACTCACTTCCAATAAAGAGCATCAGTCAAGCAGCGCTAGATCGGTGCTTTCTCACGCAAGACGCGTAATCGAAAGCGTTAGTGTACAGAAGAGGCTCGAGGCAGAGCGGGGGATTGAAAATCTGCAGGCCGGGTGACAGCTGCTAAACTTGGGCTAGAGGAGCAGAAATAAATACCCACAGAAATAAATACTTCGGAGAAATAAATACCCACAAGTCGGTCGGATTCGGTTCTGACAACTATGCCGTTTACTCAGAGGAGGAGCTCGGAGTTAAATGTTTTTATTAAATTAGCGTTTTACTTTAATTTTGGGGATTTCAACGTTGATTTATCTTGACTGGAGCTTCTCAGCAGCTAGATTCCATGCACATCCGGTTACAGTATTGTTGTGAGCGTTGTTAACTCTGTCGGACTACGATTTCATATTTATACAAAAACGGGACAAAGCTGGACATTACTTGGAGAAAAGAAAGCGAGGAGGTTGAACTACCTGGTGAGTTCAGAAAACATGTGTCTGTAACTTTATTAAAGCTGTCATTGTACTTTACTGTGACCAAGTTAGCATGGCACAGCCCTGATCGATCCAAACTCCATTCAGAAAACAAACATTTTATAAGTTGTTGTCCTGCTGTCTTGCTGACAGACCTGACAAAGCATGAATTCAAATGTTTAACAAATCTGCATCATGTTGTGGTTATTTCAGCATCAGTTTAATCCATTTATTGCTATTTAATCACTGCAAAATGTTTACTTTTGTTTCATACAGTTGTAGTAATGGTGAGTTGCGTTTATTCACCTCATCGCGTTAAAATCGCCTTCTCATGTTGTGTGTGAACACTTGCAGCGAATGTACTCGCGCATGGAAAGCGCTGCGAGGCGGAAAATTGCGTTTGGTCTGAACGCGGCATAAGCTTTTCTACCGAAAGCATTCAGGCAAGTTTCCTATGCAGTGGTAGAGTATACATGCAGAGTAAGGATTTCTGGCACAACATCTACTTTCAAGGTGCATGGAGAAGGGAAATTGTCTGAAGACGTCAAAACTCCAGCAACACTTGTAGCATAACGAATATGTTCATTGTGAGTCCAGCACATTTGGCTAGTGGCTTTCAGCAGGTGTGACTGTAGGAATATTTTTAAATATTCCTATTCTATTCTAAATTATAGGGCTTTTATGAGTGGTCATTGTCAAATCAGCCAGTGACTAGCTACAGAGTGACACCTGCAAGCTGAACATGCTGGGCAAATGACTAAATGGTTGTCAAGACAAATGCCCCCATGTCTTTCTAAAACTAGATAGATAGATACAGTAGATAGATAGATCCTTTATTAATCCTTTTCAGGAAATTACATTGTCACGGCAGCTTCAAGACAGACCCAATATCAAACATATCAAACACTCATAGAATTTTTGGTCATTCCAATCTTAGTTCTACACATAAACATATATTTCTTCTCATCTGATTGGTCAGGACGGCAACCAAGTGTAATCTTTGAACTTACCCACTAACAACACAATCTGCATGCTACAACTTCTGTTTTTTGTCAGTGACAATAGCAAACAAGGATTCGAAAGCTCAAGGTTGATAGAGAAGCTGAAGCCAAAGCAGCTCTTTTCTCCAGTGATATGAGGGATCATTACCTGGTCAGAACCTCTAGGGGCTTGTAAGGGTGGACAAGTTTTCCACAATTCACGCTAGAAACAAAAAAAGGGAGGGAGAGAGAGAGAATAATAAAATAATAAGAACTCAAATGAATTGAATAATTGAAATTAAATTCTACATGAAATAAATAATGAAAGAATCATAACAACAGGACTAAAAAACAGTAAAAC
The DNA here is from genome assembly GCA_024633595.2 of Lepomis macrochirus. Lineage (NCBI taxonomy): Eukaryota > Metazoa > Chordata > Actinopteri > Centrarchiformes > Centrarchidae > Lepomis > Lepomis macrochirus. The sequence goes on from JALXJV020000024.1 coordinate 337,165, forward strand.
AATGCACAAATGAAGGTAGTTCTCATGTCATTGGAGGTGAGGTAAGTGAACTAAAATATCTTTTTGTTGTACATATAAACATCTCCTGTCCATGTGCAAACAGGAAACTCTTTATTATTCTAAACACCAGTCTATCAGTGCCTTACTCTATGCAATCTGATTATTTATTTAAGGCAAAGCTTTGATCAACCCATCAGTCCACCAGTGTTCAAAGGCTCAACTTCATTGTCTCTGTTTTTCTTTCTCTTTGTCCCTCTTTCTTTTAGCTTTTCAGTCAGTCTTCCACATCTCTGTGCTGTTATTTTCTAGTCTTATCCCATCTTCTTATCTTTATGTTTGTAGATTTATGAGAGGAATCTGTTAACAATTAAGAGAAGAGACAGACAGAGGAAGCAGGAAGAGAAAAAGAAAATGTCAGAAAGGGTCAGAGAGCTGGATGAGTTATTTTAAAACTCCTTCAAAATTGGTTAGGATGGGGAGAGAAGTAGGTGATCAACAAAACACCAGGGAGATGAACAGAACAAGATATTAGTGAGTTGAATATTTGACAAAACAAGGTCATCAATAAAAGCAGGAGCTGCAGAGGCCTACAGTATATCCTATTGAATGAGAAGGAAAACTTTCCCTAGGGGACAAAAAAATTTACAACTTCCTGGAAGTTTTAAATTTACACTTCTCCTCAGTGAGTGATATTTGAATAGTCCAAGATCTGTGGAGTGCTGACTCTCATTAAATAGTTTCAGGGACTGCAGGAGGAGAAACAGAATTTGAAGGCAAGGGAAGGGAACTGGCGACCTGTCCAGGGTGTACCCCGCCTTTTGCCCAATGCCAGCTGGGATAGGCTCCAGCCCCCGCGACCCTGTGTGCAGAATAAGCGGTTGACGATGGATGGATGGATGAAAAATAATTTCTTTGGAGATTCATCATAACAGACCCCTGTATGAAGTGCATGCCAGATAGCCAAAACGCATGTGAAAGCCTCTCCACGCACGACTTTCTGAAGTCAGAATTCAGGGGTCTGCACCCACAATTTCTGAAATGTACCAACAATAAGAATTTAAATTCCACTTTATATAGTCATTGGCCAGTTTTCTACAGGTGAGAAAGTAAACCTCTCTCAGTAATTGTGTTATTTTTTTCACAACTGCTGCCATCAGTTTTCATGTGTGCGAGTGCACACATGAAAGTGCATGCCTGCAAGGACTGTTGGGGGTGATACTCTTTCTACAAGTATTTGAGCTAGGGGTGTAACAGTACATGTATTCGTACACGACCGTTTCAGTACAGGTGCAAATGTGCACTGAATGAAATCTTTAAGGTCAAATACAAGCCTTGTTTTGTGTGTGGAACATAACATAAATTCTGAGTTTCCACACAGACATATTAAGTGGCAAATCTCCACCGTGTGGCGCTACACAAGCAGCACGCTTTAGCCCAGCCTCTCACTAACTAGTGACTTAAGCATCATGGCTATTGCAGAGAATCCAGAGATCCCTTATTGTTAAGGTCTCCTGTTTAGGAACACTTTGGTTTACAGTGAAATACAACAATGGACAAAGACAAGTCGATAAGATGAAAGCAGTGGTCTTACATTTGTTGTTTCTGGCTACACATCAAACTTGCCAACTCATTAATGGTATCACATGAATGAGAATGTCGTTGCAACTAGGGAAAACAACAAAAACGAGCAGAGTGCAAACGCCTTTTAGCATTTAAACGGACTTCAGACTTTAAACAGACTTTAGACAAAGCTTAACTTTGTTATTTTATATAATTTATTATGTGTAATTTGAAAGTTTGTTGTTTGATGAAAGTTTAAAAAAGTGTAAACTGATTTGGATGTTTACAAAAGTTCATAATGAACCAGCAGGAATTTAATCTTTGCATTCTCCCCCTTACTGTACTGAAGATAAACTGAACCGTGACTTTTGTGTACTGTCACACCCCTAATTTCAGCCCTTATCGCATCTAGCCCCTCTCTATGAAGGCTATCTTTTCTTTCAGTCTTTGAGTGTAGTTGTGTGGAGCAACTACAAATACTTTTGCCTTCAGGTGTGTTGGACAACATGTCATAAAGGTTCTTTTTAAGCCCACCCCTGCCTTTGGTCGAAGCGAAGGACAGTGTTTTATTAGTAGTCTTCAAAGAAGAAGGACCACACCATTTAGCACCTGCAAACTGATTTTATCAGTGTAGTTTTCTCTGGTTTATTTAGTCACTCAAGTTGCCAAGCCAAGGTGCAACAAAAGTCAGGTGTCCGTGTTAGTAGACACACCAATCAGCATCATGACCACTGACAGATGAAGGGAATAAGACTGATTATTCTTTACCTCGGCACTTGTCAGTGGGTGGGATATATTAGGTCGCAAGTGAACATGTTGTCCTCATAGTGGATGTGTTAGAAGCAGAATGGTGATGGCTAGACAACTGAGTCAGAACATCTCCAAAACAACAGCTCTTCAGGGGTGTTCCTGGTCTGAGGTGGTCAGTACCAATCAAAAGTGATCTAAGGAAGGAAAAATGGTGAATCTGCGACAGGGTCAAGCCAAGGCTCACTGATGCATGTGGGGAGGAAAGGCTGGCCTGTGTTGTCTGATCCAACAGATGGGCTACTGTTCGTCAAAAGTTAATACTGGTTTTGATAGAAAGGTGTCAGAACACACATTGCATCATATTTGTTGTGTGCGGGGAGTTGAAGCCGCAGACAGTCACGGTGCCCATGCTGTCCACCACCTACAATGGGCACGTGAGCATCAGAACTGGACCACGGAGAAATGCCGTGGTTTGATGAATCACGTTGTCTTTTACATCACATGGATGGCCGGGTGCATGTGCGTCGCTTACCTGGGGAACACATGGCACAAGGATACACTATGAGAAGAATGGAACCCAGCAGAGGCAGTGTGAATGTTCTGCTGGGAAAATTTGGGTCCTGTTGTTCATGTGGATGTTACTTTGACAGGTACCATGTAAGTACTGTTGCAGATCATGTACCTACTTTCATGGAAATGATATTCTCATGGATGTGGCGTCTTTGAGCAGAATAATGCACCAAAAATAACAAAGCAATGGTTTGAGGAACACAATGAGTTCAAGGTGTTGACTTGGCCTCCAGATTCCCCAGATCTCAATCCAATCCAGCATTTGTAGGAAATCTAATCCATGGAGGCCCAACCTGGCAACTTAAAGGATCTGCTGCTAACGTTTAGGTACCAGACACCACAGTACACCTTCAGAGGTCTAGTGGAGTCCATGCCTTGATGTTTTGGCTGCAAAAGGGGAACCTACACAATAAATAATGTTATGGCTGATCGGTGTATGAAGGAGACATTAGCTAGAAAGCTAATGTGGGTTGTGGCTCTTTTAGTCTTGTGAATCAGGTTGCTGTCTGGTTGTTAGTATCACGGTGAATGGTGATGTTAGAGCTGTATGTATCTAATATCTCATTTACACTTCCCAGAACAGCTCGATTCAACTTACTTGGAACCATTCTTTTTTGGTTTTCCATTGGCAAACGTTCAGACACTTTTTTTGGCATCACCTGTGTAGAGGTTCCAAGTGAGCTAAGCTGATACTAACAGGTGGAGTTGAAACACTGCAGACCATTGATTGGTCAGAGAGTGATGTGGACTTCCTACTGTTAGATCCCGAGTTACCCCTGTTCAGGAGGTACTGGACCAGCTCTCCGTCTTAAAGGGTCCGATCCTCGTGGCCTATGGGTATTACCCTATTAGGTATTTACTGAGGACTGTTTAAGCTGGTGTCGAAGAGATTCGCCTAGCTTCTCACTGTCTTCTTCCGAACGTCTACCCTGCTTACTCTGAAATGGCACCCCGACTGAATAGCCAGAGCCGAATACCACTCCAGCCACGTCCGTTCACGACAGCTCTCTTCTCATTGATCAGTGCACTTGGTATGGTTGCTAGGATTGTGTTTAGTGGCCAGGAAATGAGGCCCCAAGGATATGTTAATTTCGTTGGCTAGAGCAACCTAAAAGAACCTTAAAGATGTTAAACACACCTTACCTAATACAATTACTACCTTAGTGAAGAAATAAATCAATGTCTATCACTGGTACTTTAAATGCAGTGATTATCAATTACTTCCTTAGTGAAGAAATAATTCAATGTCTACCACTGGTACTTTAAATGCATTGATTATATAATTTATTGCAAAATTAAGCAAGGGCAAGCATACAACTGAAATGATTAAAAATATAGTAAACTGATAAAATCTTAAAAATTCAAAACCTGATTGTAGTAGTTGAGCTTGAATGCTTTGATGTCTTCTGTTTTGGAGAGAAAGGGAATGGAAGGAGTCGTTACTGCAGGTGGATTCCTTCTTCTACTGCTGGGCTGATGACCTTGGTGGAAACTGATGCCTTGTACAAAGCCCTCAGATTGTCTTCAAAAAGTCTTCAGTCTTCCTTGCAGATGAGGGAGAGAAAATCTTCAGAGTCCGATCATTCTTCAGTTGGTCTGGCCGGTGTGGTTACCCTCAGTGGCGCGATCTCTGGAAATCCCCCGAAGAATCTCTGAAGTCGTCTCTAGTTGTTGGCTTCTCAAATCCCCGTCTCTGGTCTTGGGCTCTTGATCCGACGCTCTGACTTGCTCTTGATCCGACGCTCTGACTTGGTCTTGATCCGACGCTCTGACTTGCTCTTGATCCGACGCGGTGGTGGTCTTGCTCTTGATCCGATGCGGTGGTGGTCTTGCTCTTGATCCGAGTCCAGTGCCTTCTGAGATCTGCCGAGGAGTAACCCCGATCTCTCTTCGTCTCTCCTTTTTATATCCTACATCGTAGCTGAGTTCTCTCAGTCGATCAAGCCACCACCTCTTTTTCTTGACTGCTGTCGTGCAGCTCGTCCTTCCGTCCTTCTGTATTGCAGTCGAGCCGGAGACTTCCTTATTTGACCTTTCCGTTCCTCCCCCTTCCTTCTCCTTCCTCTGACGACACATAGTCATGGCGTCTCGCATTCATATCAATGTTTCACTACCAGCTCAACATGTCTCAAATTGATCATTCACTTCTCTTTATCTTTCTAAATGCACAGACTTACTTACATTTTAAGTTCCTCATTTTTAGCCATAGCATTTTTCATTCATATTAATAGTTATTGCAAGTCATAGCAAGTTCAACATGCTTCGAGATGATTCTTCACTTCCCTTTTTAAGCACACAGACACATTTTTAACTTCATTAATATTCCTTCTTGTACCATCAAGTTTGCAATTTTCTTAACTTCTTTTCACAGTCTACCACATTCATTGCACTTCTCAGTTAATCATTTTACAATCGTTACTTTTAATGCATCATATTCTTAATTTCCTTCATTTAGAAAGCTGATTATACTTATTTGTGTTATTCTGTTGGAAAGTACCTTACAGTCCCCTTGCTCTGGTGTGTTACTGAGCCATAGTTCATGCTGTTTAGAGCGTTGGGATCTCAACCTACTTGACACTACACAAACCTGCCATTTTAAAATAGCCAAGCTACCATCAATACAGACCCCTTGGTCTTGAAGAGTCTACAGCTATACTCGCAGCTCTGTGTGGCTTTACTTAAGCACAGTGGTGCTTTGAGTTAAATGCTAACATCAGCATGCTTGCTAACATGTTACAAAGTTGTTTATCTTTCATTATACAGCACAAGGCTGAATTTGTAGTTCCTTTGAGCTACACACACACACACACACCCACACACACACCATATAATTAAGTGTATGGTAACACAATACAAATTTACACCATGAACATTCCACAGTCCATTTTTTAAATTTGCATCTGGGGTGCAACAGTAACAAGATGATAATATGGTTTCATCTTTACAATAAACAGTCTGACATTTGGGAAACAGAGTTCATCGTGACTGTGTTTGAGCACCAAGCACTTCCTCTCATCTTGCCAGAGTGGAACATGGACAACCTGCTGAGTGCTTGATCCTGGATGTTGATGAACAGGTCTCTGTGACGATGTGGGCATAACAATATTCGAATTTTGTTGCTTGGCCAATATGAGTCCCCTTTTGTCTAGATCGGCGCTTTAGGGGCAGAATCAACTCCAAGCTGGGCCAGCATGGCTCCTATCCAGGTTCCAGTTTCCTCTCCTTTAAACGATCACTGCACAATTTGTGGTGCATGGTCCTGTTGTTTGGACCGGGGGGATCATGGTTCGCTGCTCTTTAATCCCAAAACGCCTTCTTCATCTTCCAGTGACTCCACTTATGTCAAAGGTAACACATGTTTCAGCAATACATCCAGAAAAAAAAGTGTAGCAAAGTTTGAAGGAGCTACCAGCTTTGGCTTCTACAAATGGCTTCGGCTTCATAGCCATAGGGTTTCCATAGCAAGATCCTCTTAGTTTATTGCGTTAGCATGACATTTGCTTATTAGCACTAAACATGAAGAGCAGCTGTGGCTCATGGGAATGTCATTGGTTTGCAGATCATAAACCAAACTGTTGAACTAATTAAAATGCTGGTCTGATGATTGTGCTAGATGGAAAACTCTTTTTGAGGGGGCCATGAATGCCTCTATCAAAAATAATGATAATCAATAATGAGACAACTGCAACTGTGAACCCTAATGGTGGTGCTAAGATGAAAAATTCTGCAAATACCAGTCAGCAGAATTCTTCCTCTCTGCCCCTGATTAGAAGAATTTGGGGTTTAGATAATAAAGGTGAGTGACAGCTAGTAGCCTACTATTATTTATGTAAAGGATCAGAATATGTCCACCGCTGCTGCAGGTCAAATAACATTCATCATGCCTGCAAGTAACTTAGAGTGACCTTTTGAAGAAATGATATTTTGCTTTCACACATCATCTTCATGCTGGGTCATGGTCAGGGCAGAACAAGGTGAAACTCTCATTAGCAGCATCACTGCGGTTAAACACCTTTCATTCCCTGTGACTTTCTCACCTCCTCTCTGCTCAACAAGTTTAAAAATACAAACCATGCACACCTCATTTACATAACACACACACACATGCAGAGAGACACCTCAGTGCTCCTTAACAGGAGGAGTGTGACAGAGGAGATAATTGGGATGGAAGATGAATGGAGAGAGTGTGAAAGTGATGGAGAGCAAGTACAGTATGTGAGAAAGAGAAAGAGAGGTGCTGCCACATAGAGTGCAGCTCCACTCAACTTGTTAGCAGTAAAGAAGTGTGAGTGTGTGTGTGTGTGTGTGTGTGTGTGTGTGTGTGTGTGTGTGTTGTGGGGATACTACTGCACAGTGCAGAGACAAGAACGGATTGAAATACTATCCTGACGACTCTTTTGGAGGTGGAGCGTGTAATTGGTGCAACTTGTTTGTCTTTCTCAGAAGCTCAAACCCTAAATTTCATTTCAGCCCGGGCATTCTGACTTTTTGTTGTTTTCTAGTTTGTCTCCTGGAAAGAAGAAAGTAAGTAAGTAAGTTTTTGTAAGAATGGTGTGTGTCATCCACAGAATGGATCCCATTTCAGAGTTGATGGGTGGGGAGTCTCCAGCAGTCAGTCATTCTGACAGCGAGAGTGAGAGAGGAAAACATTCAGAGAGAATTTCTGTTTCGGTTTGAGTCTGAAGTATAAACAAATCATGCAGAGATACAGACAGAAGAGGAAAAGATAGAGAGAAAAAAGACAGACTCAAGACAACTAGTCGATAAAGCCAGTAAAGATGGATGGCCAGACAAAGAGATGCAAAGAAGCTGTCTAATCATTGGTGGCATTCAGAGTGACTCAGCAGTGAGTCGCACACACACACACACACACACACACACACACACACACACACACACAGGAATCTCAGTTATTTAGTGGAGTGGAGCACTAAATCCTGTCAAGAAGTAGCATGAAGGAATCTTCATGAAGTGTTTCTCTTACAGAGAGAAGACAGATGTTAACATCAGTCATAATTATAGATAAGATCACTCCAGTTTATTACAAATAGGCTAACTGGAGCATTTTTATTAATTATGATAACATTCTACTCACAAATTTTCCAGATCTGACAATCTGACTCTTGTAGCAGATAGACCTCTGGACTATTGACATATTTCACTGTGGAATCTTCCCAAGACCAGCTGCACCTTACTGCTTCTAGTGATGTCAGTTTTTCCCCAGATCTCAGCAGTTGTAATAAACTGGAATGATCCTTAAAAAACATAAGTAAAAGCTGCAATACGGCTGTTAAACAGCAGGCAATCAAGAGTGGACCTGAGTGATCTTCTAAGTTACTTTAACATTACTGAAAGTGGTTACCAAATATCCATCCTTTGGTTTGGTATTGGGTCTAGGTACAACAACATCCAGAATGATTCAGGCTAGGTTGGTCCCTCACCAACACCAGAATCTTATCATGTCACAGAAACTTGAGTGAGGTGCCAAAAAAAAAATAAATATCAGACTAGGGATTTCTGGCACAACTTTACCTAGTACTTTACTGTTAGACCAACAAACGACAGCTTTTGGCCTTCATCTTCATCATCATAAAACACATTACAAAGATCACTTAAGTAAATTTAAGGTATGAAGTAGAAAGACAACCAGTCATATACATAGACCCCCACACACATAGATGGGCTGGCAGAGAGACATAGGGAATATGATTGAACTGAAACCACGTGTCTGTATTTCTACTTCATAACTACCATACTTAAATGTTGATGCTGATGAAGGCCACACACTCTTTATATTGAATCTTTTACAATCAGAGAAACTGACACATCGCTGTCAGCGTTTGTACAGCTGTGTTGTGTCTGAAATGATTATTCTAAGTTTACTGCAAGTATAACAAACACAATCCTCTTTCTATCCAGGAAGTTCACCCGAACAGAGAGGATGGGATAATTAGTTTGTGTGGTGAAAACCTAACAGAGCATTTAGAGCAGTGTACAGACTGTGGACTGTGATAAGCATTTCATTACGCCCTCGATGTGGGCGTCCATGCTGCTGTAGAGCTGCCTTCTGTCAGCTGCCCACTGATGCTCTATTGAAGTCCTCACAGCTGCAGGACACTCAACACATTGTGTATGTCAGTCATGGACCAGTCAAAGCAGTCACCTCTCCACACCAGCACTGCTAAAGCACACATTGCTCTGAGAGGTTAGAAGCTGTGGCTCAGGAGGAAGAGCGCCCACCGATCAGCAGGTTGATCATTGCCTCCTCCAGTCTGCAGTGTCCTTGAGCAAGGTACTGAACCCCAAACTATGAGTGTGTATGTATGATTAATTTCTTGATGGCTTCTGCCATAAGTGCATGAATGTGTATGAATGGGGTGAATATGATATGTAATGTAAAGCAGTGAGTAGTTATTTCATCCTGCAGCCTATTTGTTTCCATTCTGGAACATTTGAATCGTGGAAAGTTTCTCTTCACGTACAGACAACAATCACCTAGATTACTCTGATACTAAAATTAAGGACGGAATTTATTTGATAATTACAGGCAAGATCTGAAGTTACAAGGAGCTCTTTTTTTCTAGGATTTCTGAACAGACTGACGGAGAATCCACTCTCTAGTTTGAGTAGGATTTTTGGAGTCTGGTATATCCAGCACACGTACAGTAGAGCTGCAGCTGCAGTTGGACCATTGACCTTAAAAATCAGTGCAGAAATGAAGAGCATACAATCCTGTGTGGGTGTGTCAGAGTGCAGGGAGACTTACTGTTCATTCACGACAAAGATGCAGTTGTCTTGGGAGGGGATGCCTGACACTGGATGCTTACAGGTCACCTTTCGCTCATTGTGACTGCAGGGAAAGAAAGAGTGAGAGACAGTCAAAGACAAAGAGAGAGAGAGAGTTCACTACATGCAACAACACAACAGCTGAAACATGGACAGAGAGCTGAGGACAGGGAGACATCTCTGTATCATATCTTTACAAAAGACTTTATACGTCTCTAAACGTCAGCATAACGTCCCATCTGTTAGGTGGAAAAAAAGAATGTACAGAGACCACAAGACTGAAATGTGACCAATCTTCAAAACGCTGTACCCAGGCCAGTCACAGCCAAGTGGACAGTATGAGAGAGACTCTCTCTCCCCTCATCGTGTTCTCTCTGGCCTTCATCATCACAAAGGCTAACAGATAAAACAAAAGATTTTAAATGAATTAAAGGATTTTCCAAATGTTCTAATAATCATAATCACAAATCCAAAGTTTACTGTAGCATGTGTGCCTTTTTTACGTCCCACTCCAGCCTGTGATTTGCACGCACGCACTCGCGCGCACACACACGCACCCACGAGGGTTCCAGCTGGAACCTTATGGTAGTGCCCCAGTTGTTGTCTATCAATGGAGAGACCAGCGCTGGAGGATCCTCCCCATGTCCACAAATCTTTCTATATATTTGTGCCATAAGTATTAATCACCATCAGGCCAACACACACAAGAAAATCTGCATATATTATAAATTTCACCCTCAGCTCAGACACCTGAGTGAGAATCCATAATTAAACTCAGTGGGCTCTCTGGGGGGTCAGCTTGTGTTGGCAACAGATGGAGGCTGAGTGTCTACACAGTTTTCACACCCACATCTGCGAAAGCCAGATGTGCAAGAGCTGGAGGGAGTCAGAGAGGGAGGGGCAGGGGGCCATGCAGCACCTTATAGCTCAAACTGCTCTGCTGCTCCGGTACTCTGCAGCTGGAGGAGAGCAAGGCCAGAGGGCTCAAGACCCAGCCGAAAACAAGAAAACATACACATGCGCATGCAGACATTTGCACTCACTGACACCAAAGAACTACATGTATATATGTCTTTAAAAAAAGAGCGCTCCTTATTATTACTACACTCTCCTGTGTCTGTAAGTGAAATACAGACCCTTGGCGGTAGCACTTTATAATAGTTAGACACTATAAAGCATTAATTAAGCATTAGTAAATAAGTAATTCATCATTTATAAAGCATTATTCATACTTTAATACACATTAGTAAGTCATTCACAAACATAGTTATAAATGTTTTATTCTTTACTATCTACACACTATGAAGCAGTTGTTAAGTATTAGTACATTTTTAATTCATCATTTATAAACCATTGTTCTTACATTAACACACATTAGTAAGTCATTTATAAACATGGTAGTGATAGATGATCTGTCTCAGAGAAAACAATACCAGGCCTGTAACGGTGTGGGTTTTACCGAGTAACATTAGCTGGGGCATCTTTCAGGTAGTCTTAGTAGCATCCTTTGGGCTTTGCTACTGGTAGATTTACGAGTTATGCTGAGATTGTTTATATTCTTTCTCGGGAAAGTATCAAAAAACAGGCAGTTATGTAATAATTTTCTTATACTTTCCAAATGATCTTATGAGCCATTAACAACTCATAAATAAATGGTTTGTCGTCAAATAATATTTCATTTATAAATAGTGAACCAATCATGTATAAAGTAAGATACATACAAAATACAATTATTAAGCACATTATAGATGAACTTGTTAATAACGAATCCAACATGTATAACCATGTTTATAAATGACTTACTGTGTGTTAATGTAAGAACAATGGTTTATAAATGATGAATAAAAAATGTACTAATACTTGACAACTGCTTCATAGTGTGTACATAATAAAGAAAAAACATTTATAACTGTGTTTATGAATGACTTACAAATGTATATTAAAGTATGAATAATGCTTTATAAATGATGAATTCCTTATTTACTAATGCTTAATTAATGCTTTATAGTGTGTAGTTTTTATAAAGTGCTACCCAGTTGGCTCTAAATAGATCAATAAAATAACATGTCATGTCTGTCTTGTGATGCTAGTCTTTTTTTAAATAAAACACAAATAAAGTCAAGTAGAAACAGATCTGATGGATAACAAGACAGCACAGCACATCAGAAAGAAATGACAATGAATAATCCATCAGGGTGCCATTCAACAGACTTTCAGCTCCAACTTAAAGCAGCATTTCAAACCAGAGGCATCAATACACTCAGATACAGACACGCATCTAGACAAATCACAGTGACGAGTCGAGGGAGTGGACTCCATGTGAACTCTGCTGTATCCAGTTTTAACTACACATCTCTGCCGCTTCCCTGTGAAGCCTACAGCTGCGATGGAACAGAAAAGATGAGTTGTGGAAGACAGTATAACTTTTTCATTATCAAAAACACGAACAGCAACAGGTAGCACTGACATAAAATTATCTAAAACAGTTTCTTTTTAAGAATGTATTGTTTGAAGGCAGAATGAGCAGCATTTGTCAGTTGCACAACATTCAGCGTTGGCTCCTCCTCTCTCTAGCAATCAACTTATTCCAACAGTTAGACTGCAGAAACCGCTGTGGCTCGTGTGTTAGACCTCAATGGTTATTTTCTCAGAACATAAACTACTTTGCACTGGTTGACAGGACTAGTCCTGTCAACCAGTGAACACTAATACTAGTGTACATACCACTACGTACACCCGGCTCTTGGAAACCCAAGGCTGAGTAAGCTTATAGGACCGCTAGCAGCACGGCTAACCGACCGAAGTAACCAGCCACAGATACAGGCAGAATGGCTACAGTCAGCAGTTTAGCAAAAAGTAAAGCTATCACAGAAGGTCTGTGTAAACCAGTGCTCAGTCCTGTTCATGCTGTGCTCAATGGGAGGCTGCTGATCGAGGTTTTGTTAGCATAGCTAATTGAGCTAATAACAGCAGCTAGTTAGCTTTCTAACTTCACTAACTAACTTCAGCAACAAGTAAAATTATCTGTCCATCAAGAAACTCTGTGAATCACAGAGTTGAGGCAGAGCAGCCGGGAACATAAGAAAGAAAACTAGAAAAAGATTTTCTCCATATTTCTAATATTTCTCTATCAAATATGATCCAGTTTCACCAGAATCAGTGAAGAAAGTTGCGTTTTTGTACAGTAATCAGTGGGGCCCGGCCCCAGAAACACTATGCTTCAGCAGCTTCATATTGTTTTCATTGGATGTGCAGAATGAGTAATCAAAATTGTAAAATGGCTTTCCAAATGATAAACTTAAAATATCATCAAGAATACCTTGTTGTTTTTGTCATATCATATAAAAGCATATCATCAACATTTAAATGTGGATTTTGGGAACAGGAGATTTTGTTATTCTCTGTTTTTTCTCTGTTCAGAAAAAACATCATTGATATTTATCTTGTCTTCATTTGCCTATTTGGCATTGAAGTAATCCAAAAGTAAGTAATCAGATTACATTACTTGTATTTTCTGGTACTTGGATTACGTTACTGATTACATTTTTAAACAAGTAATTAGTAATTGTACCGGATTACATTTTAAAGTAACCCTCCCAACCCTGTCACATTCAGTTCCATTGTCACCCAAAGAATGAACTTTGCTACTGTACGGTCTGTTTATTTAGCAGACCAATGTTTAATTTTGTTAAATTGTAAGTAATTGTAGGCAGGGTGTGGAATCTGTTGTTTCACAAAGAACTGTTACCTCGTTTGATCAGATTTTGCAACCATTAGCTCTGTGTCATTCAAGAACGTTCTGTTCAAAAGAATGAATGTTTTGGTTTCACTTTCTGAAACGAATCTTTTTTATGAACTTATTCAAATGACAATGAGATCCCAAGCCCACCGAACTGCAGCCCCTTCTCACCACAGCTACGCCTCAATATCCTATACATGAATATCACAAACAGGTTTGGTGACAAAGCCCAGCCCTGGTAAAGGCCAACCCTCACCTGGAAAGAGTCCGATTTACTGCAGAGCACTCGGACACAGCTCTCGCTTTGGATGTACAGCGATTGGATAGCCCTGAGAAGGACCCCCCTCACCCCATACTCCCGCAGCACCTCCCACAGTATCTCCCGGGGGACTCATATGCCTTCTCCAGATCTACAAAGCACATGTAGACTGGATGGGCACACTCCCAAGCCCACTCCAGCATCCTTGTGAGAGTAAAGCTGGGTACACACCAAAAGATAATCGGGCTGATTTTGGGCCAATTTCCTTACTTCCGACAACCCTAGCTATGGCCTGATTATCTTGATGGTTCTACAGATTATCTACAGAGAATCTTATCAGATTCTCCCTTGGTGTGAGGTGTGTTAAGAGTGTCCGAACCGGATTGGAAGAACGTCGGAGGCGCCCCAATCGTGAATCGTAAATATCTAACATGTTGAATATTTAGATATCAGAAATCCTGATGTGTGTGGGGATCCCCGAGGACAAAAGAATGCACGTTCTGGAGATTATCACGTGAAACGAAACAATATCCAATCAGAAAGCGAGATGATTGAAGATGGAAGAATAAGCATAAAGCATAAAGCGTGCATAAAGCACAAGAAACTCAGGTTCGACAATTGGCCGAACCCTCCGTTCCAGCACCCTGGAGTAGACTTTACCCCAGATAAGCGGATGAAGATGGATGGATGGATGGATAGATATTCAAATGATTCAATGAAAAGAACTGCCTTGCCCATCACTAGGAAGCATTTTGGTCCTTCTCATGGTCACTTCTGCTTAGCAGTGAAATAATACATTTGCATGCTTTATCATTGAAGTGTAATTCCATATTGTACACATTGATTGGTGATATGAAATTTTGTGCCATTGTAGACAAATATAAAGACCACATTGTTGGGATGAACTAATGAATTTATTTTTTCCTTTGAATTAATATGAGACAACATTGGTGCACATTTCTGGTGTGATAAATCAAACTGAGTCAACAGAAGAGGAGGATGTTTTCTTCTCTCCCAGAATAATGTGGTGATTTGTGGCTGCTGGCTTCTTGGCTAACCACTCACACAATTACAAGCTGCTGTTTTCTCACCAGTAAGATCATTGGAAGGATGCCATTTGTCAAGGTAGCAGACCACTCATTCATAGATGATCATTTAAAACTGATAATCAAAAAGTGGCCGGGGGAAATGCAGAGCCTTTTGACATTATGTGATTCAGTGGCTAGCTATACACTTTGACATGCAGACTGGAGAGTCCTCTAGCCCTGTGTGTGCATAAAGTCTGACCGGTGTGCAAAATACTATCATAATTGGGTAGACCTGTGCCCTGGGCTGTACTTCAAAAAAAAATACATAAACATCAGCATCAGTCACCCATTTACACAAAACGTTTCCTCCTATATCCCAAGATACAGTGAAAAATAAGTTGTGCTGTTAAAAACGTTTTAACTGTCCCAAGTCCTGCACTCCAGTCTGTCCAGAGTCCTCATTCTTTATTGAAATCTTCTGACACAAGACCATTATCTCTGAACTGACCTTGTGTGCTTTTCTGAAAGATTCATAGTTTATACAGTTTACAGTTACATTTGAATAATAGCAGCAGACTAGCAAATCTCGAAACTCCTTGTTTGATGTTTTGAGATTTGAGAAGACATAGATACATCATGAAATATTTTTTTTTCAAATACGGGGAGAAGGAGCAAATTGCAGAGTTCAGAATGTATTATTCACTCACTGTATATTAAGTGTTTGGTCTTAGTTGCCCAAACCAACCAAACCCTGACTCTGGTGTGTAAGTCATGTGCTTCACGGTGCCAACCACCCGCTCTGAACTGCTAAAGTACTAGGGAATATAACCCAGACAGTGATTACATTTTTAAGATTATACATTAAGCAAAGCAAATTAGTAGGATGTAAACATATTTTGTAAAGCACAGAGTTGTTTAATCTGTCTGTCAACCTCTCACACCGCTGTAAAGCGTTTTCCAATCATATACTACTATACTATAATAGAGGCTATTAAGCTGCTATTCTTATCCAGAGTGAATTACAGTGACGTGACACTAAAATATGCTAAATTATAACCCAGATAAGCCATATGTCATATGATAACTGTGACAACAGACGAGACATGAGGTATAAAATATGAGTGGTAAAAATTCTGCATTGTTAAGTTTTATCTAACCTTTGAGCACAGTCACATTCAGAGAAAGTCTTTCTAGTCTTCATACACACGGTAAACACGTGATGCAGATAAACACACTTTGAACAATCTTTGAACAATAGCACAATGATCATCTAATTCCGTCGACCGGAAATGTCAGCTAATGTTTAATGCCATTAGTCCTCAGTGTGGACCAACGTGCTTTGCTTTAAATGCCATGTGAAAAAGCCGCCCCGTGGTCAGATGGGTGTGTGTGTGTGAGAGAGAGACATGTAGCCCTGCATCCACAGCCTGACCACAGCTCCCCTCTCCTCCCTGCAGAGCGGCTGCCATTCACCATATTTCCCTCTAGCCAGGCCACTAACCTTTCAGAAAGGCCACCAGCACTGACAGCCTGCCCCTAGCCTTTCCTTTCTTCCCCTTCCATTTCTTCCCTTCTACCCCTCCTTCCCCACCATGGCTATGGATTTATTTATTCATATCTGCATTTGTCTTTCTTCTTGCTGCCCCCCCCTAAACTTTCTTCTCTCATTTTCTCCTTTACCGTCACAATTAGGTCTCTCTCTGTCAGCCAGCCCTTCAGCTGCGTCTCTCCATCCCCTCTGACCTCTAAACTCCCTGCTTCTCTGTGTTTCCTCCTCTTCACTCTGCAGTGGCCCTCCCTTTGCCTTGGCCACCACATGCCACTAATGTTTGGGGAGGAGAGACACAACAATCAATCAAAGGCTAAATGCTAAAGATAAAATATTAAGTTCCCATGGAATAAAACACTAATGGCATTAGCCTGCTAGAAATCAGTGTAGAGAAGACAAAGGAATTCATTATTTGCATAAAAACAAGATCTGAAATCACAGCCAGTTTGAAGTGATGGCCAACATACTTTAAATACCTTGGTACAGTTCTAGACTCAGATACAGAGCATATTTTCAAAAGATGTCGACCACAGTGACTTCATCTTCTAAAGAAACTCAGATGCTTGAGTATTAGTCAACAGAAATTAGAACTAGTGTACAAACCTACTGTTCTGTTGAGACCCGTGTCTTGCCCTGGTTCTCTACTACACAGTGGTCAGAAGCCATAAAAGTAGGACATCTCTGCATCATAGCTTTACAAAAACAAATCAGCTCCCTGTAGAGACAGCAGTGCAGCGCCTCAGGATCTCCACATTCAATCATCACAAACCTGGAACAGACTCTAAACGTCAGCATAATGTCCCATCTGTTAGGTGGAAAAAAAGAACATACGAGACCACAAGACAAAAAAGAAAAAGTGACCAATCTTCCAAAACTCTGTACCCAGGCCAGTCACAGCAAAGTGGACACCATGTTCTTTCAGTGGCTCTGAGATCAGAACGGAACCCACAGATGATATCAGATAGCCAAGGGTGGGGCTGGTTCTGTCAAGCAGGTTTGATGGATAGAAGTAGAGCACAAAGTGAGTGAGAGAGAGGTTGCAGAGGTTGTGGCGGTGGGGAATCCTATCCTAGGGAAACACTGAACTCCCACCATTTGACACACCCCAGGACAGTGACAAACCAAACCCAAGTGGACCCCAAGGCCTCTCTCACTCTCTCATGCTACTGCCAGCTCTCCTGCCATCCTGCTTCCAAGAGTCTGGCCCGGAGGAAACTCTGGGACTTTCAAATTCAACTTCTTTGTCTTTAATTCTTTAATGAAATGTATGGGGTTGATTGTTGTTATGTTGTATCTATGATACTTTGGCAATAGTGTTTCACAGTCATGCCAATAAAGCTAATTGAATTGAATTGAATTACTCCCTGCAGGAGATTTGACTTGACTATTTTCTATTATTTTTAATAGAGATGAAATTTCCCCAGACTAGTTCTCTTTGAATCATCTCATCACATTGTTAATAATAGTCACGAGGTCTTGTGAACCTTTAGTGAATGTGTTTTCTTTGTTTTGTTAAAAGTTATTAGGTCGTTACTTATTACTTACTTACATACCTTTGAGAAGAGAAATAACAATCAAGCTTCCTTTGAAACCTTGTCATGGTTAGAATGATTGAATGAAGTTTTATCATTGTGTCAGTAATGCTTATAATTACGACCAGCCCACATGGGCTTAGAAAACACCAAAATGAATATACAACATAGCTAGGACCAGAGTACACCACATCCAATGTCAACCAAAACAGAAGCAAGAATAAGAAGAGGAATAATAATAATAATAGTAAATATATGCAAATACATGCATATATGTATTCATACACAACTGCATTCACATTTACCCATATATACACACCCACATATACGCATACACCTACACAAAACATAATTAAATCTAGTTAAACTAGGTAGCCTGCTTTTCCAAGCCGTTGAGACGTTAAAAGGCATTCTAGTTTTTGTTTTTCTAATTTTTGTTTGTTCGTGCTCGGGCCCTAAATATTGGAAAAGCGGGGAGAAGAGTGAAACACTGGAAACTAAAATTGATGAAAACTAAGGCTTGCTAAGCAACGGGAAAGCAGAGACTGCTGTGCAGCGTACCTGAGGAAGCTGTCAAACTTGACGGGAGGAGTTTATTCCGCACAGACAGGACACTAGAGTCCGGTAAGACGATGGGAGGAGGACTGTGTATCTACATAAATAATGCTTGGTGTTCAAATGCAGCTAAATTGGATGGATGATGTTTACCAGATGTTGGCCATACTATCTGCCAAGAGAATTCTCCAGTGTTTTTGACGTTGCTGTTTATAATCCTCCAGATGCAATTTCAAAAAATGCACTACAGGAACTGTAAGGTCATCAGCAGTCACATGACAAAACCTGATTGTGTTTTTATTGTTGCTGGTGATTTTAATCAAACAAATCTCAGAACAGTATTACCTAAATTCCACCAGCATGTCCACAACCCCACCAGTGGAACAAAAACCAGCCTCCACCTGTCAGTGGATCACAGACTTCCTGACTGACAGGTGTCAGCAGCTGAGGGTGGGAAACATCACATCCAGCACCCGTACTATCAGCACTGGCACCCCCCAAGGGTGTGCGCTCTCCCCACTGCTCTTCTCCCTCTACAACAACGACTGCACCTCAGGAGACCCATCTGTCGAATTCCTGAAGTTCACTGATGACACAACACGGTCATCAGCCTCATCTGGGACGGTGATGAGTCAGCCTACAGACGGGAGGTTGACCAGCTGGCTCTCTGGTACTGTCAGAACAACCTAGAGCTTAACACGCTCAAAACTGTGGAGATGATCGGGACTTCAGGAGGAGCCAACCCACTCTGCCCCATGACACCATACTCAACAGCCCTGTGTCTGCTGTGGAATCCTACAGGGTTCTGGGATCTGAATTGGGAGCCCAACACTGGGGACATTTCTGGGGACCTGAATTGGGAGCCCAACACTGACACCATCATCAAGAAGGCCCAGCAGAGGATGTACTTCCTGCACCAGCTCAGGAAGCTCAACCTGCGTAAGGAGCTGCTGATCCAGTTCTACACAACCATCAGTCTGTCCTCTGCACCTCCATCACTGTCTGGTTTGGATCTGCCACCAAAAAGGACAGGGACAGACTACAATAGACAGTCAGGACTGCAGAAAGGATCATTGGTGCCAATCTGCACCTCCATTCAGGACTCATACATTTCCAGAGTCAGGAAACGGGCAGGAAACATCACTGCAGATCCATCTCACCCCGGACACAACCTGTTTCAGCTTCTCCACTCTGGTTGAGCACTGTACTCCAAAACAAACAGACTCAGGAACAGTTTCTTCCCACAAGCCATCACATCTTGCTCTTCCAAGATGGCGCCGCAGACGGCCGCCTCGTGATTACGCTCCTCAGTGCTTTTTGTGTTTTTGTTAATTAACACTGTTTTCTGCCGTCCCTCTCGGGTAACTTTTACCAGAGAAGAGCTCTTAAACATTGGATTTTCGACTGCTCATACTATTCCACCGCTCTTTATTGACCCTGGAACTTTCCCAGAGTTATTAGTTGGAGGAGCAGCAGCTCTGTATGGGTCCTCCGGAAACAGCGCAGGGGAAAACGTGCAGGTGCGCTTGTTAAGTTGAGACAGCGGGGATTTTGCACTGTGCTCCCTTCAATCCACCTGGTGTATGTCCGCTCTCTGGGCAACAAAATGGACGAACTGCTGTTCCTCAACAGAACTAACTCGGACTTTTGCAGACATGCCGCCCTCTGTTTCACTTAATCCTAGCTCACCCTGAGCCATCCTGGACAGCGCACTTCACCTACCGGGATTTAATCTCATCCGAGCGGATCGCGAAAGGGAGATCACGGGAAAAACACGGGGAGTCGGACTCTGTTTCTATATAAACGAAGGTTGGTGAACAGATGTTACAGTGTTGAAGAAATCATGCAGGCCTCAACTAGAGACATTATTTATAAACTGTAAAGCGTTTTATTCACTGCGGGAGTTTTCCTCGTTTGTCCTGGTCGCTGTTTACATTCCACCTCAGACCTGTGTTAGTGGAGCAGGTGAACAGTTTCAGGTTCATGGGAATCAGCATCACAGAGAACCTGACATGGTCATCTCATATCTCCACACTGGTGAAGAAAGCTCTGAAACGACTGTATTTCTTGAGGAACTTAAGAAGGCCAAATTCCCAGGCCAAGTTCTTGTCAGCTTTTACAGAAGAGCAATAGAAATCCTACTGACTGGAAACATCACTAACTGGCTTGGGATGTGCACGGCCCAGGACAGGAGGGCTCTGCAGCGGGTGGTAAAACTGCTCAGAAGATCATTGGTACCCACCTCCTGAGCATCAGTGATATCGGTGAGGAGAGGTGCCCACAGAGCCCAAAGGATACAAAAGGCCGAGGAGGTGGAGTTGCAGCTATCTTTGACTCTAGCCTACTAATCAGCTCTAAACCTAAACTAAATTATAACTCATTCGAAAGCCTTGTTCTGAGTTTTTCACACCCAAGCTTGAAATCACTGCCACCAATTCTATTTGTTATAGTGTACCGAGCATCTGGTCCGTACTCTGAATTCTTATCTGAATTTGCAGAGTTTTTATCAACTTTAGTCCTGAAAACGGACAAAGTTATTATTGTAGGGGATTTTAATATTCATGTGGATGTTGAGAATGACAACTTTAGTACTGCGTTTATCTCTCTATTAGATTCAATTGGCTTCTCTCAGAGTGTTCATGAACCAACTCACTGTTTTAACCACACCCTTGACCTTGTTCTGGTATATGGTATTGAAATTGAACATTTAATAGTGTTCCCACAGAATCCCTCTTTATCTGACCACTGTTTGATAACTTTTGAGCTTGTATTGCTGAACTACCCTCCATTGGGCAAAAATTTCTATACAAGATGTCTGTCTGATAGTGCTATAGCTAAATTTAAGGATGCGATTCCATCAGCTCTAAATTCATTATCAGGTCATAAAGTAACAGAGGACTCTTATGCAAATTTCAGTCCCTCCCAAGTTGATCATCTTGTTGATAGTGCTGCAGGCTCGCTGCAAACAACACTCGACTCTGTAGCCCCTCTAAAAAAGAAAATACTAAAACAAAGACGGTTAGCTCCATGGTATAATACTGAAACTCGCAAATTAAAGCAAATATCACAGAAACTCAAGAGGAATTGGCGTTCCACCAAACTGGAAAATTTGCGTTTAATTTGGCAAGATAGTCTTAAAACTTATAGGAAGGCCCTCCGTAATGCCAAAGCAGCGTACTACTTGTCATTAATAGAGGAAAATAGGAACAACCCCAGGTTTCTTTTCAGCACTGTAGCCAGGCTGACAGAAAGTCACACCTCTATTGAGCAAAGTATTCCCATAGCTCTCAGTAGTTATGACTTCATGAGCTTCTTTAATGATAAAATTCTAGCTATTAGAAACAAAATCCACCAAGACCTGCCCTCAACTGGCACCGACTTATCTTTAAACTCAGGAACTTTAGAAACAGCTGTAAAACCAATTATATGTTTAGACTGCTTCCATAAATCTTTACCAACTAACTTCAATAATTTCTTCATCCAATCCATCAACCTACCTCTTAGACCCCATCCCGACTAGGCTGCTTAAAGAAGTTTTACCCTTAGTCAGCACTTCTCTACTAGATATGATCAATCTGTCTTTATCAACAGGCTATGTGCCACAGTACTTTAAAGTAGCTGTAATTAAACCTCTTCTGAAAAAGACCAACCTGGATCCAGATGTTTTAGCCAACTATAGACCTATATCTAACCTTCCATTTATCTCTAAGGTCCTGGAGAAATCAGTCGCCAAACAGCTTTGTGACTTTCTACATAGCAATAGTTTATTTGAGGATTTTCAGTCAGGATTTAGAGCTCACCATAGCACAGAGACAGCACTGGTGAAAATTACTAATGACCTCCTAACTGCATCAGACAAAGGACTTGTCTCTGTATTGGTTTTACTAGATCTTAGTGCTCCATTTGATACCATTGACCATCAGATCCTATTACAGAGACTGGAACATTTCATTGGCATTAAAGGAACCGCTCTAAGCTGGTTTAAGTCCTATTTATTAGATCGATTTCAGTTTGTACATGTTAACGACGAATAATCCATGCATGCCAAAGTTAGTCATGGAGTTCCACAAGGATCTGTGCTCGGACCAATCCTCTTCACTTTATATGTGCTTCCTTTAGGCAATATTATCAGGAAACACTCCATAAACTTTCATTGTTATGCAGATGATACTCAGTTATATCCATCGATCAAGCCAGATAAAACTCATCAGTTAGCTAAGCTTCAAATGAGTCTTCAGGATGTTAAAACCTGGATGACCTGTAATTTTCTAATGTTAAACTCAGATAAAACTTAAGTTATTGTCTTGGGGCCTAAGCACCTCCGTGACTCATTATCTAAAGATATAGTTTCCCTGGATGGCATTGCCCTGGCCTCCAGCACCACGGTGAGAAATCTTGGAGTTATCTTTGATCAGGACATGTCGTTTAACTCTCACATTAAGCAAATTTCAAGGACCGCCTTTTTTCACCTTCGTAATATTGGAAAAATCAGGAACATCCTGTCTAAAAATGATGCAGAAAAACTAGTCAATGCATTTGTTACTTCTAGACTGGATTACTGCAATTCCTTATTATCAGGCTCTTCGAAAAAGTCCATTAAGACTCTTCAGCTGATCCAGAATGCTGCAGCACGTGTTCTGACACGAACCAGTAAAAGAGATCATATTTCTCCTGTCTTAGCTTCCTGTAAAATCCAGAATAGAATTTAAAATCCTTCTTTTCACATACAATGCTCTTAATGGTCAGGCACCATCTTATCTTAAAGAGCTCATAGTACCTTACTACCCCACCAGAGCACTGCACTCCCAGAATGCAGGGTTACTTGTGGTTCCTAGAGTCTCCAAAAGTAGAATGGGAGCCAGAGCGTTCAGCTATCAGGCACCTCTCCTGTAGAACCAGGTTCCAGTTTGGTTTCGGGAGGCAGACACCGTCTCTACATTTAAGAGTAGGCTTAAGACTTTCCTTTTTGATAAAGCTTATAGTTAAGGCTGGCTCGGGTGAGTCCTGAACCATCCCTTAATTATGCTGCTATAGGCCTAGACTGATTTCCCATGATGCACTGAGCTCCCTCTCCTCTTCTCTCTCTCCCTATGTAGTGCAACCTCATCCCATTAATGCATGTTACTAACTTGACTTCTTCCCTCTCCCGTGGTTGTGTGCTTTCTCGTCCTTCTCTCTCCTCCTGTCGCTTCCTGCGGGTGTTCCTGGCTCTGGAGCTGTGGAGTCTGGATCTGTGGTTGAGAGTCTCCTGCTGCCCCCGTGTTCCTGCTCGACAACCTCGGCTACAGTTGCAACTGCTGTTACTAGTCCTATTGCTATTATTACTGTTGTTATCATTAACATTACTATAAATATCTGTCCATATCTATCCATTTTTCATTCAGTCTATAACAACATTACCTTTACTGTCTGTACCTCTGTGTATACTGTGTAGGCTGCCTCCCTCTGCTCTCTCTATCTGTCCTTCTCTCTCTCTCTCTCTTGCCCTCTCTTTCTCTCTCTCTCTCTCTCTCTCCCCCTCTCTCTCCCCCTCACCCCCAACCGGTCGAGGCAGAAGGCCGCCCACCCTGAGCCATGGTCCTCCTCGAGGTTTCTGCCTCTTAAAAGATAGTTTTTCCTTGCCTGTGTCGCCTAGTGCTTGCTCTTGGTGGGAATTGTTGGGTTTCTGTAGATAACTTCAGAGTACGGTCTAGATCTGCGCTTAGAAAAGCGCCGTGAGATAACTGTTGTTGTGATTTGGCGCTATATAAATAAAATTGAATTTAATTGAATTAAAGGACAGTACCCACTCAGCCAGAGCCTGTTCACCTGCTGTCACACCACCAGACTGCAGAGCAGCTTTTTCCCTAAACTTCTAAACTCTAATTCATCCTCAGCACTGCTCCACTGATGGTAGTTTATTTTTGTTTACCATTTTTCATAATTGATTCTTTATCAATGTATATTGTCTGCTATGTAGCAGAAGGGAGTTACAAAACTCAATTTCACGCTATAACATGTTATTGCTATCACGTTATAACTTGTACTTGTTATATTGTGACAATGTACTTACCTACCTACCTACTTAGACGTAACATATAGTTCCGGAATAAAGTTCCGTTTGCTATGCATATATGTCCTTAACTTTGGCTTTACTTTTCATTTTTCAAATTTCAATAAGAGCTTATGTTTATCATCACAACTTAAAGTATTTCTGTAGAAATACAAAATATCCAGACTAGTTGTCCTTTGATTCATCTCAGCAACGTTAAATGTAGTCACAAGTTCTTGTTTTGTTTCAAGTTATGAGGACCATTAGGTACTTACAACTTACTTACGTACCTTTGAGTAAGAAACAACAATCAGGCTTCCATTGAAACCTTATCAACTTCCAGTACTTCCAACGACCAATGGAGACTCAAACAAGTCGTTTGACGTCACACCGCCAGTAATAGAGAGGACATCCATCTAAGACCACCGAGCTGGAGTTAAGGACTGAGACCACTTCAAGAGTTTCCCCCAGCCAGAATTCAAAGGACCCTGGGTCAACCCACTGGCAATTCCCTGGTCTTGCCATCTTAGTGATCATCATAGGAACCAAAACCTGCGTCCATTTGTTTCCTTTATTTCCTTAGAGTCATATTCTTTTCACATTAGCCAAACTGAATTTACATTGAACCATTTTAATTCTGTTCTCTAACAGAATTCCTGTTTATTGGATTCTTGTTGTTGCTTAGTCATTGCTATTATATTCTTTATCCCCCTATTTACTCACTTAGGTTCACTTTAGTTAGTTAATAAATATTCACTTTAATCACAGGAACGTGTGTTTGTACTTTTTTATAATCCACGTCAATGCACAGAGGACTCACCCTCAGATTTCAGACTGACTGATTAAAAGTGACTGAATAATTGCTGATCACTAACTAAATTCAAATTAGCTTTGTTGGCATGAATGTATAGCAACAATATTGCCAAAGCTACATATAAATTACATAAGGACAATTAATTTCATACATTTCATTAAATAAGGAAATAAAACAGTAAAACTTGTGTTTGTGTGTGTTAATACAAAATAAAATAATATTAATAAAAAAAATATAAAAAATAAGGAATTCGTAAAAATAAATATTAAAAATAAAAGTAAATAAATAAAAGAATAAGTGTGTGTGTGTGTTGTTGTGTGTGTGTGTGTGTTAGAAAATGAAAATAATATGTTAAATTAAAATAAATAAATAATAGTAAGTGTATGGGTGGTGTGTGTGTTAAAAAAATTAATATATTAAAAATGTAAATAAAATAAGTAAATGTCACAGTAACGTGTGTGTGTTATAAATATATATTAAAAAAATGAAAACAAAATAAATAGATAAAACTGTAATAGATCTGTCC
The DNA here is from genome assembly GCA_024633595.2 of Lepomis macrochirus. Classification (NCBI taxonomy): domain Eukaryota; kingdom Metazoa; phylum Chordata; class Actinopteri; order Centrarchiformes; family Centrarchidae; genus Lepomis; species Lepomis macrochirus. The sequence goes on from JALXJV020000024.1 coordinate 362,864, forward strand.
CTCAGATCTTTCACAGCCATGTTGAGGTTCCCTCTGTATGTAATGTTGAGGCCAAGGGAAGAAGTTTTTTGTATGTTGTCATTTAGTGGTGTCTAAATAGAAATTGCGTGAAACCTGAATTCTGTATTGTTTCTGAAAGATCACTATCTTAGTCTTTGCTGTGTTTACTGTCAGAGCCCAGGTCTGATAGAATCTTTGCAGGAGATTAAGGTGCTGCGGAAGAAGAACACTGTTTTTTTTCCAATGTTTATGGCACATTCACTTTTTGTACACATGTTCTTAATCAAATCATTTGTTTCTCCTCCAATGCCACTTTCAAGAAAAGGCCCTCGTGCCAGATGGAATCAAAGGTGTTTTGGAAGTCAACAAAACAGGCATATACCTAAGTAATTGTTGTAATTATTAAGCTACATCCAAGGATTTGACCTTAGGCTGACATGATTTTAGGTAGTGCCCCAGTATTTTAATGAGCGAATATGAAATTAATACGTCCAAGTATTAATAATCATATTTTCAGAAACAAAGCTTAGGTTCACAACACATCAACATTCTGAATTCTATAAAGTGACTGATGAAGCCACAGACATCAACATGAACGGTTTTAATTGTGAATTGTGATCTATGTCTATGTGTGTATTTATAAACTGCTTGTTTTACATTTGGTGAGCTGCAGAAGAATTTCCACCCTGGTGGACTATAAACATATTCTCCACTCTATTCTATTATCCAGCAGTCCTTTTTTATGAAGTATCATTTTTGGCTGATGTCCCTTCACATATTTAAAAAGTTTATTCAAACTCAATACATTGGCAGCATAGGGACTCACATTTAACTTACGCAAGATTCTGACCCAATTGTCTGTTGATGTCTTTTAAAATTACAAGTCCAAACAAGAGTTTAGGGCTGCAACTAATGATTATTTTCATTGTTGATTTTCTTGATTATTTTCTCGATTAATCTATTAGCTGTTTGATCTATAAAATGTCAGACAAATATGAAAAATGTTGATGTCCTCAAACGTCTTCCTTTGCTCACAACCCAAAGAAATTTAGTTTACTGTCACAGAGGAGGAATGAAACTAGAACAAAAATATTCACACTTAAAGCTAGAATCAAAAATATTTTCTCAAAAAATTACTCAATATGATCAATTGACTGTCAATATAATTGGCAATAATTTAATAGTTGCCTATTAATCGTTGCAGCTCCACAAAGGTTACATATGTAACTACGGTTCTGTGATTTCTGGATGGAGTGCCATAGACAAGAAGCAATACCTGGAAATCCTATCTCCCCTTCAGTGCTATTCTTTATCTGTCCTCAGTCCTTTCCCCTGTCATTGCAAATCCTGCCACTCCTGTCTGTCCTGCAATGTCCCCATTCTCCACACCGGAGCTTCAGCATATAATTATGATTTTTAAAGCTGGAATATAGAACATTTACATATGAATGAACATCCATGTCTGTCTATGAATGTTTTCCCGAATTCCAAAATGTCCATGTCGGCAACATTTCTGCGCAGGTGCACCGGCAATGAAAATATTTGATGCAGGCTATGTAGCTATCACCTTATCTAAATAACGGGTTATTGTCTAGAAACAGTGGAAATGTCTCTGAATTTTTGAGACTATTTCTGACCACGCGCCAGGGACTTTTAGTTTTGTTATCATGGTCAATGGATTTGGTGAATCTGATTTATTATTAGACTGCAGTGGTTATGGGGGCCTCCTCACCTCTTGACCCTTCCTTTAACATGTATTGTGGAAAAAAAATAATTTCTTTAATTGCTAGAGATTAAGATCATCTGAGAATTGGGATGATCACATTTCACAACAAAACCCAGTTTCTGCATTAAGGTATTCACATACAACATCAATACATCCAAGAGAAATAGGGAAGTGCCTCTCATAAAGTGGCTGTTGGCTATTTTTACTGTGGAGGCTGCTGTTAAATAGGAAATCAGGATACTTCCACCATTGCTCACGTTTCACCATGCAGAAACTCATACTTAGCAATCCTAAACATCACTACCTCAAATACAAACTTGGCTTGTCGAATAAATGTGCTGTTCCACTCACACAAAGCTGTCCAGAAGAGTGTGCCAACACATTCAACCACAACAAGCTAAAGCTCCTTTCTTATACTGAGAACCAGCAGCACAACAAATCACCTTTCTTGTTCAATCAGAAAGCAATTCCTCTCTCACATTATTACTAGGGTCTTAATCAGATTAGCTAAGAGACACGCTGTGATGTTGGACAAGTCTGTTTAGCTGTGGGTTATGTGTGAGCTGTATGGTGCATGAATAACAATATGATGCAGTCCTGCAGTGTGATTCAGTGTGAATTCATGGTACACCCAATTGTACAAAACAGCCCCTAACAAATAATGTACCAATCCAGTGCAAGGTCACAGTTATTAATGTTTGTCAATCACTACAAAGTATTACAACAAGTAATGCCAGCTCTAATGACAGCAGGTTTTTGACCTGCCAAATAATGGCAACATTTTGTTGAACACTGTCCATGGTGCCATACAAATAAAATAATTAAATGAATAAATATTTGTTATATTACAATAGAATCAGCTGACAACATGAAAGGTAACTCATAGTTATTTGTAGTCAATCTTTGCAGCTCAAAATATCACTTTTGAGCTGTTTTGGTTTTTGTAGCATCATACTTTAAAGCCAATTGGACATAGTGGCCAAACCTTGTAATTATAGGTTAATGGGTAAAGCACAACAATTACAGTAAGTCAAAGTCTTGTTGTCAAGCTCCTCCAATAATGCTTGTACAAAAATGCACAAAAGAAAATCATAAGTAAATGAGAAAATGCTAATCTTAAGACAAGACATAAAACAAATAAATGCTATAATAAATATAGTATAGTAGTGAGAGTACATATATACATAGACAGGCACATATATGCACACAGAGAGGTACACAGGCTAACCCAAGTAGTAGTATATAGGTAAGTGTCAAAGTGAAGAGCTCAAGAGCTCAGCAGTCTCATGGTCTGAAGGATAAAGCTGTCCTTGAGTCTGGTGGTGTGGGACCGGATGCTGGGTACCTTCTGCCAGACCACAGCAGGCATAACAGTTTGTGACTGAGGTGAGTGAGTTCTTTAACAATCCTGTTGCCTTTCTTCCCACACTGCACAACGCCTGCAATGAATTTAGAAGTTCCTGAGTCCTTCTACAACCGGCAGATTACAGAAAATGACCATTTCTCATGATTTCATGTTTTCTGTTTTTTGGTTCCAACATAAAACCTGACTGACCTTGGTTCTGGAACAGTGTCTGCTTTTGTTATGTCTAAACAAGCAGTAATGAACAGAGTAGCCGGTGTGCACAGGTTCACGTGTTGAGCCTCTTAGTGTTTCTCACAAATAACCTTGAGTTATGTACCAGCAAACAGCAACCCTCTCGACCAGAGCCAAAGCACATCATTCATTGCTGTCCTTCTCCTGTATTGGATCCCATGTTGCTATTGGTAACTGCAACAGATGGATGATGGAATTGTGATTGTGATGAAAGGTCCCTTGTGTTGAGCGCTATCAGCCAGACGAGGATTCCATCAAAGAGACAATCCAAGGAAGACCGCAGAGAGGAAATCTCCTCATATCCTCTCTAGCTATCATTATCATCGTCATCATCATCATCAGCTGAAATTCGCCAAGATGCCGACGGCCTCTCAGTGCATAAAAAGACCAATTATGATCATCCTCCTGGCCTTTAGCCAGACAAAACCCACTCATTTTACATTTCCACATTTTTACACTTGAAGTGTTTGGCTGACAAGAAACTTACAGTGAGGGCAGTGGTGGACTCAAGTTCAAGACCTGCCATTAACTCTCTATTAAAGAGAGGGCTGCACTTAGCCGCTGAATGAAGTCATACATTATGTTCAAAGCACTTAAACCTTCCAGGGCATATGATCAAACGAAGGTTTATGTTATTAACATTGTTGATGCATTTAAGGTGCCATGTGTAGCATTTTAACACAGATTTACTGTGGTTATTCTTAACCATGGTAGATGCAAAAAAATCTAGGACAAACTGAACAAATCAGGAAAAACTAAACAAGTCAGCAAAATGAGACAGGCAAAACACTCTTATTCTGATTCCACATTCCATGTGGAATGTGCACCTGCAGAGATTTGGGGAAAAACGGTTCACAGAGATCTGTGATCAGTAGCTGAAGCACACAAAATGACAAATAAACAACAAGTCAACAACGTGCGGCAGGCTTAATGCACGGCTGCTGAAATGCTTCTGAGACGCTTCAAGAGTGAGTTGATGCAAACAGATCCAAACCGCGGCGCGGCCGTGACACCTCCTGTGTGAGTCCGGCGTAGGGATCCAATTCAATAAATTCTCACTATGTTAGATTGAAAAAAGGGAGAAACATGAAAGACTATGCTTAAATCCCAATGGAAAGACTTCCAACAATCGCTTTATCACATAATCTTGGGGATCCCCTAAAAGATACATCTAGGAAATGGCTTAATTTGTATGTACCAGTGAGGCAGATACGAACTTTTGTTCCTGTCGTCCTTCATTGCAGAGGAAAACTATAAACAGCTACTCTGAGTGTGAAAGATATGACATGAAAGCAGTTTTATAAGAGACAGCTTGGGTAGTAATTTCACCTTTCACAGTTATTTTAACTTCCAAGTAATCGTTTGTTTACAACCTGACTTGACTGTTGTCTGACTTGTTTTGAATAATTGCCTTGTTCCCAGATGTTGGGGATTTATTTGAGCACAATTATATTATTACTGATAGAAATGAAGGGCAAAGTTCCATAAATAAGTTCCAAGTTGCATGAAACTAATATCATTTCAAGGAAAGTGTGGTCACCAAAAACTCGACTACAAGTTTCTGCAGTGCCAGTTTGGTAGAAAACAACAGAAACAGCACATTATCCTGTCGCGATGCAGATGGAGATACGTTACACTTGCTGTTCTTTGGAAAATGGTCTGCATTTATATAGAGCTTTTCTACCCATTCATACACACCAATGGCAGCCTGAGCCCCAGCTGCCCCTTCGTTATCTGACAGTGTGTAATTGGCAAAGCTTTGTCTGGCTTCCAATATCCATCAGCTCAAACATCCTCATCCTTCCCTCCCCATCCTCACAGCCATTCGAACTAGGATGAAGCCACTGGCATGATTGATCCATCAGCTGAGCTGTGGCTATCTGATGTGTCAACATGATGCTGCTGCTTCACTTCAACTGCCAGCTGGAGATGGTAGCAACTAGACAGATAATAATATAATGTGTACTGGATGTACTTCCTGTGCCAGCTCAGGGCCCCTGCCTAAGGAGCACAGTCACCATCCAGTCTGTCCTCTGCACGTCCATCAATGTCTGGTTTGGATCTGCCACCAAAAAGGACAGGGACTAGACTACAATGGACAGTCAGGACTGCAGAAAAGATCATCGGTGCCAACCTGCCCTCCATTCAGGACTTATACATTTCCAGAGTCAGGAAACGGGCAGGAAACATCACTGCAGATCCATCTCACCTTGGACACCACCTGTTCCAGCTTCTCCCTCTGGTAGGCGCTACAGAGCACTGTATGCCAAAACCAACAGGCAGTTTCTTCCCACAAGTCATCACTCTGATGAACAGCTGATTTCTGACTCACGGTGTCAGAACCATTCCTGTGCAATAACCCAGTAACTCTGTCTCTAATCAGACACCTCTTTACTGCCTACCACTTATTATTTATTCATCATTCTCTATTTCAGAGTTGTTCATACTGTTATATTGTATATTGTATAGACAGCATACCATGGTTCGAATTACGGGGGAAATTGGGTGGGGTCTGACCCCTCTAATTAAGGCTTGGACCCCCCCAAACAATATATTTCCCAGACTCGTTTTATATTTAAGAATCTAGAAGTAGGATTTCTGACACCCCTAAAATGGACCGTACCAATTTCTAACCTTGATGATAGCTGAACGTCTTGCCTGCCCACATCACTGGCAGCGTCAGCTGCTCCAGTCCAGTCCACCACACGCTGGTGGAGACACTGTAGGTTAATGTTAGTAGTTAGCTATTTTGCTTCTTTAATACACTTAACTTTCCTACCTTCAGAGTTTCATAATTAGCATTTATTTTACTTTAAATGAGTGACTGAGTTTGAATTTTTGAATTTAAATCTTTTCTGAGTCTTTCTACAATAAACATTAGTTTTCACTCTGGAATTCAGGAGTTTTACCTGGCTAGGTAAACGTTAAAATACCGGTGTGTTATTTCAAATGTATTCAGTTTTATTTACATAGTGCCAATTTACAACAAAAGGCATCTGATTGCACTTTTTATATACAGCAGGTCTAGACGGTACTGTTTAATGTTACAGAGACCCAAAAATTCCCAATTCCCCAACAGTGTATGACAACTGCTTTATTGTTTCATTATTTCATTCACAGTCAACATGAGCAGGAGGAATGGAGATATCTGCTAAAAAAGTTGAAAATTGAAATTATAAAAATTAGGAATTAGATATGATAATGCAAACTGTATTGTATGATAGTGTCTTTGGTTCTGGTTCAACATTGCGTGGGTCTGTTTTGAGCGGTCATGATGGTCAGCTGTTGTGTGTCTGACTTTCTGGCAGTTTTACTCTAGAATACTTGGTGATCTCTGACTACAAAAATTGTTGTGTGGTATGGAACACCCATGAACTGCTGTAATGAATTTGATTTATCGTCATCTACAGACACACATTATTTAAATAAGCAAGGATATTGTAAGCATTGTAAGATTTTAGTTTACTGAAGCCCGCTCCTGCGCTGTACTGGGTTTTCTTTTTGACCTGGGAAAAAAAGCTTGACCCACCAGTTGTCACTGTATATTTCACACCCTGCAGCATACCAAATTCACCTACTGCATGTACATAACACCTGCATATAATACTTAATTTATTCCAGCATTCTTTATACTGGGCTCCATCACACTGTGTAAATGTGCTCATTTGTCTCAATCTGTCTATATTGTTTTTGTTTATAGTGTATATATATATATACACAAGGCTGATTCTGATATGTAATATGTATTTAGGTAGACAGATGGACTAAACAAACAACAAAAAGACCTTCAAACCAATAGAAAAGAGAATTTGAGATTTGCACATCATTGTACATCTAACAGATGGAAAATAGATATGTTTTTAAGGATAATTTTTTTTAAATTTTAAGGATATTTTACCTATAAATATGTTTTCAGAAATTCACATCCGCTTAGAGTGAAACCTAAAATCCATCATTAGTTACAACTGATGTGGAAAAACAAGGCAGTGATCCAAGAGGGACAAATATCTGGCTCTGATTTAGTTTCACATTAACGAATATTTTTTATAAGCACATGCAGCCAGTGATCGTTTGTCCAACAGCAGTAATGACATTAGCTGCTCTAGAAAATTGCACCTCTGAATCACCCAGCTGGAACAGCACACAAACAGCTCAGAGGCACGGTGGAATTTGCTCATGTTTTGAAAGAAAGCCTTGGCAACAGCATGTGTGAATCTTGCATCGCAATCTACACTGCCAATAAATAATCTCTCAGCATACGCCACACTGTATCACATATTTCGCAGTGTCTGCAAGCCATGAAAATATGCACACTACACACACATCGTAAAAAATAACAGCAATACAAGTCCATAGCTTGTTGACTCACCAGAGGAATTGTAGCAGGAGTCACAGAGGCAGGCAGAGCAGGAAGACAGCTGCCTCTTCCATGGGCTTTGCTCCGGGTGAAGGCAGCAGCTCTGCTTGTGCGTGTGCTGCTTAACAGCCCTCCCTTCCTCGCTTTCTCTCTCCTACTCTGCCTGCACCACCGTGCCAGTGTTATCACACAAATGTCTCAGCGTAGAGTGGTATCCTGCAAGAAACCCCCACGAGGTTGCCTGTGAAGGCAGCAGAGCCAGGCAGGCATGTCCATTCAGATGGCAGAAAGAAGGCTATAGATTCTGTGCAGTGCTGCACTGCCTTCATGAACATGACACAGGCATTGTCAATGTATTTAAATGTGATTTTATTGCTTTAAAACCTGTGAGCTAACAAGATCAACTGAGCCACTAACATACAGAACAGAGTATGCAGCACATATAACACTTGCTTTGAGTGCAAATGGCAATACTGTCTCAACAGAAATGATGCATCTCTAACTAAAATACAAAGGCTGGCTATTGTCCCTGTCACCTACATCTATAATATTACAGAAGAAAAATATCTGTGCTAGAATCTGTGAACAAGCCTGGGAGTAAACATATAATCTAGAGTATCCTCTGGAAACCAACTTTACAGTTTTCAGGGAAATCTGAGGCTGTCCTGAAAAACAGAATGTGTCATTTGCTCAAAGGCCTGAAATGACCCGTGTGTACATTTTCCTGGCAAGACCTGTAGTGGCCTACCTAAACCTTAAACCTGCCTTCATTGATTTTGTGTGAAAGGGCAACAAGCTGTAGATATAACATGAACATATCGCAGAATTATGTTGGGCCATGTCCCTTACCACATCATTTTAATGAAGTCATTGAGTGAAGTCACTTCCACTGAATATGATTGTTTGATCACTGATGACTTTAATGTCCACATTAATGACACACAGAACAAGTGTGCTTAAGAACTCACTACCAGATTGGAGGCGTTTTGTTTATCACAGCATGTGCAATGACCAACCCACACTTGAGGGTATACCGTGGATTTAGTTATTACCAAAGGCCTTTCTAACGTATCTATAGTTGATGATGCACTCTCTGGGCATTTCTCTGTGTTCTTTGATATATCCACTTTTCTTCAAACTACTGCTAAACATTTAAACAGTTAAAAAACAACAGTTCAGTAAGAAACCAATATGTTTGCAAAGGCTATTTCGCTGATCGCTCCCTGTACATGTCCTGATGTCATTAATACAATTGCCCCATTTAAGAAAAAGTTGTTCTCCCCCAAGCCAGCAGCACCATGGAGAAAGGCAGCTTCTGTAAAAGTCCAGAAAAGTGAATATATGCAAGCAGAATGCAAATGATAGAATCAACCCTCAGCATCCACTATGACATCTGTAAGGAAAACCTGCATATATACAACCTCATTTAAAAAAAATCCAAGACAATACTACTTTTCAATACTGATCAAATAACTGTAGCAATGCCCCTCTTCTATTTTCTGTTGTTGGTAGACTGATTAATCAGCATGTACCATTTCCCCCTGACCACTTATCAGCCACTAAATGCAACGAGTTTGCTGATTTTTTTAGAGAAACTCCATAAATCAGCTGGCACACAACATCATTTTTTATCAAGTTGAAATGACTGAATGAAAATGTCTGTATTTGACACCATTCACTATCATAGCCTTCAGAAAATTGTCTCACAATTAAAACCATCTACCTGTCTGCTACTGTCTAGACCCTTTACCTACTGTGCTTTTCAGAGAGTGCTTCAATTATTTATCTAAATAAGCTACGAATTGTTCACCACTTTCATCCTTCCCCCAGAGTCTAAAAACGGCAGTTATTCAAGCCATAATAAAAAGAAGCACCCTAGATTTCTTTGTAGTCAGTAATCATAGACCAATATCAAACTTGCCATTTGCAGGTAAGGTCATTGAAAAGGTTGTTTATCTGCAGCTTAGTTGTTTCCTTAAGACTAATGATTGCTTTGATATGTTTCAATCTGGATTTCTCCCCAACCACAGCACTGAGACAGCATTAATCAAGGTGGTTAATGACTTTCGTCTTAACCCTGACTCAGGTAATGTATCAGTTTTAGTTCTATTGGATTTAAGTACCACATTCGATACTGTTGGCCCTTCAATTTTAATAGAAAGACTAGACTATCTGATACGGTACTTCGCTGGTTCGGGTGATATCTACATGAGAGAGATTACTTTGTCTCTGTTGGCAATTTTGTCCCCCAGAAGGTTAAAATGGCATCTGGAATTCCTAAAGGATCAATCCTTTTACATGCTACCTTTAGGAAAACCTTTACAGGAAAACAACGTGGCCAACCATAACTATGCTGATGAAACTCAAAATTGTATTTCCCTCTCCCCAGGGGCATTTTTAGGATCTTGAAACATCGAAAATTTCATATCTTCCCTTCCGGAGTTAAGTCTGTAAAGCAACAGTGAACATCCTCTACTTATACAACACAACAAAACTCATAACACTATTAACTGTCTCATTTTGATGTTGCTAAATTGTAATGTCATGTATCTAATTATAATAATATAACAGGAAAGTATTGGTTACTCCCCCAGAAAATTCTGAGTATTATACACTTAATTTCCTGCATTCTGGTGTTTTCTGCACCAATTTGTGCCTCTTCTGCATCAATTTATGGTGGAAATGTATTTATTTAGATAAAGGGACACAAAATTCAGGTAGCAGACAGGTGGCTGAATCTTTGTGAGCCAGTTTCACTGGTTGCTTTTAAATGACTTGGAGGCTGGCAATTTTGCCTTCAGATGTTTTGACTGATTACACATTTGATCTTAGTAGTTGCTGAATTGTAGCAACTAGCGACACTATCTGATTGGTTACAAATAATAATCATAATAACCAAAACTTGCCAGCAGAGGTAGAATGTAATGAATTATAATTACTTTAACTTATACTTACGTTACTGTTATTAAATAGTTGTAGTCTACTTTTAAAGTAGTTTTTACAATCTGTAATTTTACTTTTACTAGTAGCCTTGTTTGAAGATTGTACTTTGTTACATTTTAAATAACATCCGTTACCAGTGTTGGGCAAGTAACTTCCAAAATGTAATAAAAATGAGTTATACTGCAATATTACGTCTCTGAATTGTAATGCTTTATACTACTTTTGCGTTCCTTTTGAGTTCCTTTCACGGCTATTTTTTGGGTGCATTATTCTGATAGGCTAGCATGTGCCTGCATAGGAGGGTTGCAGTGATGAGCAGAGTAGCAGGTGGGTCTTTGTCATAAAAAAAAAATTTGTGATTAGTAGCGGGAGTGGGGAGATAAATAGGATAAATCGTTTCCCCATTAAGAAAGACGCTGTGCGCATGAGGTACAGTTGCATGTCATTGATTATAGTAAAAGTTCATGAAAGTACTTTTGCTTAAGTAGAATATTTTAGTAACCTACTCTTTCCACCTCTGTTTGCGAGACTCTGCTCCAGTGAACAGCAGAACTGTGTGTCGAGGGGAAGGCAACTGATGACAACCAGCCCATTGTTTGTCCAGTTACACCTCTGAAAATGTCTATAGTCACAGCTGGGGGTTCACTCAATGGAGGTGAAAGTGACGGCTTTTAAATCAGTCACATGTTTTGTTGTGCACTATCGTAGCCCCAACATGAGGAAAGGTCAAGAGAGGCTATAGAGTAAAAATAGGCTGTCTATTGCATTAGACTAGGCAAGTTTACTTTTTTAAGTAGCCCATTAAAATATTCCTGCAAACGCAGTGAAGAAGTTCAAGTTCTAACATTTAAAAAAAATATTTATTGGCCTACTTATAGAAGGGTTTATAATCTGCAACGTGGGAAAAATAACTGCGTTGCGAAAAACTCTTGCGTTCTACCTCTGTGAGGATCATTCCAGTCAACACATATATAGATGTACATCATTTTAAAATTCTTTAAAAGTCTTTCAATCAGTATTTAGTTAGTCGGCACAAATGCAAGTTTCTGACTTGCCGATGGCCGATTAATGCTGCCGATTTATTTTGGCCGATATTTGCTTGGTTTTTAACCTCTATTTGAAATACAAAATGTAAAAGAAATGATGATTACTTAACAGACAAACTTTCTCAACAAAAACATTTATTGAACACTTGAACAATGAACAATCTGCACTTATAAATTAAAAATGTATAATGTAAAAAAAAACATATATAAATAAATTGTATAAATAATGTATAAAAATATATTAAATAAACAAAACGGGTAAGAAGACAATAAACTGTCAAATAAACTTGCTCACTCGGCTGGAAAATGACTCGCGGCAGCGTGCGTCAAACACATGTTCCACGACAACACTAGGCTGCCCACAGATGCGCCTGCCTAATAATCGGCTTGATATACTTGGATATTGGCCGATGCCGATTATGTTAAAAAAATGCCAAAAATCGGCCGATTAATCGGTCGACCGATTAATCAATATCGGCAGTTTATTGGCAATAAAACTGTAACAGCACAGATCAGCAGCTAAACTTCCCATTTTACTGCCCTGGTGGAAAACATGTATTTCTTTTTACTGCTAATGGTGATAGGTAACAAGACCGTGTGTCTATCAATGACCAATAATGAATAATTTCAGAATTTGCATTAAAAAAACATGTTTTGTTGGATACTGCTTCCCCACTGTGCACACAAATGTGTAATTTGTACTTTTGCATGCTAAATGCCCATTAAAAACATTCTACCGTTTTCCACATGTTGAAATTAGTCAGTTTTCATTAGTCATCAGTACTACTGTGTGTTTCTGTTGTATTTTAAAAAATGAAAAGACATTTTGGTAAGATTTGCAGTTCAGAAACAGAACAGGACATTGTCCTGTTGTCTGGCAGTGGTCATACTTGATGTAGTAGATACTGTTTGTAGATACTGTTTGATGTTCTTCATTTACTTTGGTTTGTTAGTCTAGATGAGTCAACCCTCCCAACTTGTAAAATACTGTATTACAGGAGAATAAGACATCATGTAGCATTTCTTAATGTGGCTGTTGTTTATTAATGAACAAGTAATAATAATAAAAACATTTGGTTTTACTGAATTATTGATTATTATTATTATGAAAATTATTGATTATCTTTTATTTTATTTGAATTACTTCTGTTGCTGCTCCCTTCATTTTTTTATTCAATAATTATTAACATTTAATTCTTTTCATCATAATATTTTATCATATCACATTTATTTTTACGTAAAGCACATTGAATTGCACACATGTGTGAAATGTGCCCTATAAATAAATTTGCCTTGCCTTACTAATATTGAGCAACTACTGACTAGCAATTGTTTGACCACAACATTTTACATATGCCCTGTCTCTGTCCCCTTAGCACAGAGATCCCTTTGCTCTGTTTGGGACACTCTCTGCCCGTGGATGCTTCCCACTGAAGCGGCTCTGAGTTGTCACACATCCACAGGCACGGCTTGAGGGACCAAGCAGGGCATGGCACCAGTAAGCACCAGAACTGGAGCTGGATGTGTGGGCAGCACAACCGGGCTGTGTAGCCTCCCAACACAACCATACCATGACCAAACACAGCCTCTGAAACTGACAGAGGCCAGTTTGATGACAGGGAATACAGTAAGAACTGATTTAAAGCGGCTCTGATGAAGACATGGCGGCTTCTGCAGGGAGGAGCGAGTGTGTAGACAATTTCTAAGTAATGTTTTACATAATCCATCATGTTGATAAGTCAGTGAATATTTGTTCTTGTGAAGTTATTTATTCCTTTGTTTTGAGACTTGTGAGATGTGTGTGTTGTTATACTGTGATGAAATAAAACAAATGAACATGTTCAGTGTCCTTGCAAGTTGTTCCCACACAGAATCATAATTGCTTGTAGTTGACTGGCGGATTGATGCATGTAAAATGTATATTTTAAAGGGTGATTATTACAGTTTTGTATTTCTCTTTGATGTGGCACAGTGTTGACAATGCTATAGACAACATTCTGTCTCAGCCCTGGGATAATTTTCCGATGCCCCAAAAATATACATTTAAATTAATATCATAAACGTGCAACCACTAGTTGTTGTTTTTTTTTCAACTTTCTGTCACCGTTTTGGCGTAGAGACGAGGAGTTTGAAGGGAGGACGCGAGGAGAGTGTTATTTAGAATAGTCTGCATGATACCAGAAAGTCGCTCTTCCTGCACCAGCCGTCAATGTGCTGTCCTTTGAGGTGAGTTTCTCTCTACAGTAATGTACAGGAAAACTACTTTAAATGTTATATGGTCATAGGACCGTTTGGAGCAGGTTTTGCTTCTTATCAAACCTAATACGGAAAAGGAATTTCAGAGTAGTCTGAAGCCTGAGCTTTCTGCTCACAGGGAGTTCTTTACATATCTCATTATTTGAAACTTTGGCCATGAACATCCGACACTATAGTATTTTATGACAGAACATAGGGAAAAGCATAATAGGTCCCCTTTAATATATCATGTGTACTATAATGCTTTTATTTGGGATACCACAAATAGTCAAAAAGTGGTCTCCGGGGCTTAAATACTTATATATATATATAATATACATATATACATATAACCACTGAGCTATTTAGGAGCTATGCTCCAGTATGGGACCCACCCAGAATGGGAGGGACAATCCTGATCATGAAGGATCCCCAGAAGGGAACAATCCCATCCAACTACCGGCCAATAACCTGCCTCTGCACAACATGGAAGCTCCTGCCAGGCATCATAGCGGCTAAGATGAGTAGGTACATGACTCAATACATGGACAGGGCCCAGAAGGGAATGGGCAGTAATACCAGAGGAGCCAAGCACCAGCTACTGGTCGATAGAGCAGTCACTCGAGACTGCAAAACCAGGTAGACCAATCTGTGCACTGCCTGGATTGACTACAAGAAAGCCACGACTCAATCCCACATACATGGATACTGGAACACTAATAGCCTTCATGAAGAACTCAATGAGGCTGTGGAAAACAAGTCTGGAAACATATACACACACACACACACACACACACACGCATATACATATACACACACAGCACATACACATATCTGCTCTGCACATATCTGCTCATATTTTAGTATGAAGCCTCCCTGTTTTCTCATCTGCTCCCATTTGCCCTAAAGTTTTCTTACTGCATTATGCTGTAAATGCAAATTCAACACTTCCTGTATCCTTTTCAGATAAAAAGCTCTCTAGTGTTTCAGTGGACAGAATCCCTTCCAGGAACGTGTTCTGTCAGCTATTGCCATGTTGTGACACTTGAATGTTTGGCTGGACATCAACACATATACACCCAGAGCGACTTAAATATGACAATTAAACTTAATCAAAAAGTGTTGACAATAGCATGAATGAACTGAATGTATTAAATCAAAGTGATGGATGCTTATTTGGATGCACATCATATGATAGGCAACTGTGAAGAAGCCTCATTTAAATACAAAGCGGATTATGATAGATTAAAACTGCAGCTCAGATGTTTAGATTTCAATGTTGTAGGATGTTCGCTGCAGTAGAGCTTCTGTTCACGTTTGTAGAGTGTAAGTGTGAAACCAGCTGTGAAGCTTTGTGTGTACTTTTCCAGCATGAGAGACACACTTTAAAGGGGATGCATATGTTTTGCTATTGTTTCTCCCAATGTATGCTCTGTAGCGTCTTCAGTTGTTTCTACAGTTGAAAATCCTTTTCTGCCATGAAATGTATGTCTACTTCTTAAAGCTCTGATATCCTTCAGCTATAGCAAG
Source organism: Lepomis macrochirus (assembly GCA_024633595.2). Lineage (NCBI taxonomy): Eukaryota > Metazoa > Chordata > Actinopteri > Centrarchiformes > Centrarchidae > Lepomis > Lepomis macrochirus. The sequence goes on from JALXJV020000024.1 coordinate 378,298, forward strand.
CTGCGCCTTTTGCTGCACCATTTTTCTGTCACTTAGCTATTTCCAGAACAGAAGTCGTAGGTGTGAAGCTTTTAACATTCAAAGAATGTATCACTCATTAAACATGTATACCGTTTGCTCCGAGCTGAAACCTTACAAACAAGTAAAAGGGTAACCCACTGCTTTTACGCAGATTGTTAGATCACAGAGACAGCAGTTGAAATGAAGGCTGAACATTAACCTTCTTTTAAGTGAGTTTTGTTGTTTGTTACTGTCTGATACCATTTCAAAGGCTTTTGCAGTCTGCTCAGTGTAACATTCAGTGGAAATTTTGACTGTGATCAAAGCCCATCAGTTTGCACATTATTAGGCAAGTGAGTATTTTGACCATATCATTATTTTCATGCATATTTTCCAACAAGACGAAACTCAGCTATACTCAGCATGATGTAGACCCTGTAAGTAAACCTTTGAAATGGTAAATATCTAAATATAAAGTTTATGCTAATTGCAGAGATTATGTATCTCTAGATTGGTCCGTGAGTGGAGGATAAAGAGAGAAGTACACTCTGAAATGTGAAAACACGTTTATGTATTTTTTAAATTTTGCTTTGTACACACTGTTAATAGCAGTGACAGATGGACAATAGAGGGCGCTGCCCTCCCTGGTGGTGGAGGTGGAGTATTTTTTTGAGCATTTTTCTTTTTAAAATAAACATTTTTGAAACAAAAATGATTACTTTTTAAGCGTATGTGTGTTTAAAATGCCCCAAAATATATAAAATATAAGGCTAAATAATTGCATTTGGGGGTGAAATTAGCTTCCTGCTAATCCACTGATCTCATCTGGGACAATGGAAATATCGCCAAGGCAGTGTAGCAGTGCAACCAATAGCTGACAATATATGCCCATAGCAACAAAAATTAAGCCAATCAGCATTCTCAAATCTGATGCCTGAAGGTTGATTAATTTATCGCCCTAAGCAGTGTCAGTAGGAACACCTGACGTTGTAGACAATGATGAATGTGGGAACTCTCAAGACACAGGTTTTCAGCCGCCCATATATTCAATAAGATCTCTTCTTCAAATCCATTTGAGAGGAGAACTTTGGCTGAGAAACTACATGTCAAAGAGCATGGCCCAAATCAACCAGACATTAAAATCAGTCAACAAGCTAGCGAGAAAGGTAAAACGTTTGTGCGAGGCTTCTTCTGCAATTGGTACAATAGCCTGATGCAATCATGTAAAGACTGTATTTTGCTTCCCATGCATGTACAGCATGGACTGTTGCAAGAGTAACTGACACAAAACATTTATCTGAAAAGATTAAGAAACATGACGTGTGAGGGCACGTATGGATAATATGTTGAAGCTAGCTATGCTAGGCATAGATAACATCGCTACACAGCTGAAAGATGGCCACAGGATTGGGGTGAGGAAACAAAACGAAGAGGTGGAAAAGAACAGGCCAGTTTTGTCAAAGCTAAATCACCTGTACCCCTCACTTGGGTCCTCATGTTCACACAGATCGTCAACAGATCACTGGAGCTGCTGTGGTGCTGCTTCAAATGCTCCACAATTATTCCTGTCCCCAAAAAACCCTCCATCTCTGGATTAAATGACTACAGGCCTGTCACCCTGACATCTGTAGTCATGAAGTTCTTTGAAAGACTGGTGTTGCCCACCTGAAGGAATTACAGGCTCCTTGCTGGACCCCCCACAGTTTTCCTACAGGGCTAACAGGTCAGTGGATGATGCAGTCAACTTGATTCAGGGCCTTATGCAAGGATCCTGTTGGTGGACTTTAGCTCGGCGTTCAACACCATCAAACCCGGACATCGTCAGCACCAAACTCACCCAGCTCACTGTGCCAACCGCTGCCTGTCAGTGGATCACAAACATCATCAGGTGAGACTGGGGAACATCACGTCTAGCACCCGGACTATTAGGACTGATGCCCACCAGGGGTGTGTGTGCTCTTCTTCCTCTACACCAACAACTGCACCTCAGGGGACCATCTGTCAAACTCCTCAGCCGCATCCGGGACAGTGATGAGTCGGCCTACAGACGGCCTTTGATATGGTAAACCACAACATTTTAATTTCAAAACTCTGAATGTTAAATTTGTCATAACAGTCATTATTTTGGTTTGACTCATTTAAAGGGTCGGGAACAGTGTGTTATAATAAACATCGAGTCTGCTTTCAGCAAAATCGGAACAGGAATCCCTCAAGGAACTGTGTTGGGTTCCATCCTTTTTAGTTTGTATATCAATGATCTTGCCAGATGCATGTCCAGATATAGGTCTTCAGATGTATGCTGATGATACAGTTGTTCATGTATCTGGCAAAACCTGTGATTAAGTTGCAGATAAGCCAAGATGATAAGAAAATTCCTTATTATCAGGCTCTTCGAAAAAGTCCATTAAGACTCTTCAGCTGATCCAGAATGCTGCAGCACGTATTCTGACAGGAACCAGTTAAAGAGATCATATTTAAAATCCTTCTTCTCACATACAAAGCTGTTAATGGTCAGGCACCAACTTATCTTAAAGAGCTCATAGTACCTTACTACCCCACCAGAGCACTGCACTCCCAGAATGCAGGGTTACTTGTGGTTCCTAGAGTCTCCAAAAGTAGAATGGGAGCCAGAGCGTTCAGCTATCAGGCTCCTCTCCTGTGGAACCAGGTTCCAGTTTGGGTTCGGGAGGCAGACACCGTCTCTACATTTAAGAGTAGGCTTAAGACTTTCCTTTTTGATAAAGCTTATAGTTAAGGCTGGCTCGGGTGAGTCCTGAACCATCCCTTAATTATGCTGCTATAGGCTAGACTGCCGGGGGATTTCCCATGATGCACTGAGCTCCTCTCTCCTCTTCTCTCTTTCTCTCTGAGTGCAACCTCATCCCATTAATGCATGTTACTAACTCGATTTTTTCTCCTTCTCCCGTGGTCGTGTGCTTCCCCCTCCTGTCGCTTCCTGCGGGTGTTGCTGGCTCTGGAGCTGTGGAGTCTGGATCTGTGGTTGGGAGTCTCCTGCTGCCCCCGTGTTCCTGCTCGACGGCCTCTGCTACAGTTGCAATTGCTATTACTAGTCCTATTGCTATTATTACTGTTATTATTATCATTAACATTACTATAAATATCTGTACCATTTTTTATTCAGTCTATAGCACCATTACCTTTATTGTCTGTACCTCTATGTGTATACTGTGTAGGTTGCTTCCCTCTGCTCTCTCTCTCTTGCTCTCTCTCTCTCTTTCACTCTCTCTCTCTCTCCCCCCCTCACCCCAACCGGTCGAGGCAGATGGCCGCCCACCCTGAGCCATGGTTCTGCTCGAGGTTTCTGCCTCTTAAAAGAAGTTTTTCCTTGCCTGTGTCGCCTAGTGCTTGCTCTTGGTGGGAATTGTTGGGCTTCTGTAAATAACTTCAGAGTATGGTCTAGACCTGCTCTTCATGAAAAGCGCTGTGAGATAACTGTTGTTGTGATTTGGCGCTATATAAATAAAATTGAATTGAATTGAAAATGCTTGACATTTGATTGCGCTTTGAAGTTTTTAAATTCAATGATACTTTCTCAGAGCGGCGCGGTGGTGCAGTGGTTAGCACTGTCGCCTCATAGCAAGAAGATTGTGGGGTTGTGAGTTTGCATGTTCTCCCTGGTGCTCCGGCTTTCTCCCACCATCCAAAGAGTGTGAATGTGAGTGTGAGTGGTTGTGCGATGGACTGGTGACCTGTAAATGTAAATGCTCCGTACTTGTATAGCGCCTTTGTAGTCTTTTCGACCACTACTACTTCTTTACACTACTTCTGCATTCACCATTCACACACACATTCACTCACTGAGTGAGTGAAGTGCTCATTTCATTTCATTTACATTTCATTTACTCATTTGGCAGATGCTTTTATCCAAAGCGACTTACATTTGAGGAACAACTTACAAGTATCAACAGAGCATCAAATACAGATCTAACAACTGACAATACATACTAGCTCAAACAGAAACTAACATTCACATGTGAATGTGATGTGTATGATTAAGTCATACACTGGCGGAACAGCCGCCAGGGGCAATTCGGGGTTCAGTGTCACTTCGACACGGAGCCTGGGGGAGATGGGGATTGAACCAGTGACCTTCCGATTAATGGCCAACCCGCTCTACCTCCTGAGTCACAGCCACCCCTCCTGAGCCACAGCTGCCCAACCTGTCCAGGACATACATTGCGGCCCTGTACATTTGTTGACAATGGATGGATGGATGGATACTTTCTCATATGTATTATGGTTTAACAACCTGGTCCCAGGACAATCAGGCTGTGACTGACTCTATAGTGTGTCTTTACAATCAAGCCTTGGAAACAAAAAGCAAGTTAGGTACCATCACTGTTGCATTTTAAGCAAATACAAGATTTTAAGTTTTCCAAAATGTATTGATTTTCATTACGTACAGCTTGTATTTAAATGTTTAAATGGACTTGCTCCTCAGCCTCTCTGTAAGTACATTAAGAGACTACACAGTAGCAGCAGATCCTCCAGAACAGCTTCAATTGGCGATTGTAAAGTTTCATTTTGCAAAACTTCTTTTGCTCAAACGGCTTTTTCTGTGAAAGGAGCAAAGTCTTGGAACTTGCTACCTAAACACTTTAAAACTGCTGAAAACTTTAAAAAGAGAAGTCCTAGTTAGTTCAGCAACAAACATATACTCACATCTAGTCTACTGTAGTTAGCATTACATGTTTTTTGTTGCATTTTGGTTTACTCATTTTAACTTGTGTTAAACTGTAATGTATCGTATTGTATTTTCTTTTTTCTTTCATCATTGTTTTAATGTTTTATTTCTTTAAAAGCTCTTCTAGGGACAGGTGTTGCAAATTAGCAACTCCTAAAACACTATGGTAAACACATTGGATTACTGTTTTCAGTTTATCTATGTTCCTAATAAAAATAAACCATAAATAAATAAATAAACAATCTGAGATGATAGTGGACTTCAGGAGAAGCCCCCTTACCCTGTCCCCATCTCCATACTCAACAGCCCTGTGTCTGCTGTGGAATCCTTGAGGTTTCTGGGATACACTATATCCCAGGACCTGAAGTGAGAGCCCAACACTGACACCATCTTTAAGAAGGCCCAGCAGAGGATGTACCCCCTGCGCCAGCTCAGGAAGCACTTCCACTTACTGCCAGTTGGCAGCTCTGAAGTTTTAAGATGTGGTTATTTCCAGTGGTGGACAGTAACTTAAGTAGGCCTACTGTACTTAAGTGCAAATTAGAGTTATTCATACTTTACTCGAGTATTTTCTTTTCATGCCACTTCTCAATGTTCACTGTTTACTGTATGTTTTTGTGTAAGATTTTTTTTTTTAATATTGGCATTAAATAACTTCTATTTCACAGAGCACTGGTATCCTGCAGTGTGTTTTAAATTGTATTGGGACGGTTACTGAAAATGACTGGATATGGCATAGCCCCACCTAAAATATTTGTCACCAGCTGCCACTGGTTAATAGTATTTACTGTTCCTTTCTGTATATAGTTTGTATGATCTCTCCGAGCCTAATCACCTCAGGAGACCCATATATTAGCCTATATTGTGCTAGTAGTCCACAGCCTACTGAAAAGAAATGGTGTATTTCTGCAACATTTTGGTTTCACTATCCTTGCACAGACCACCTGGGCTTTTGAAACGTACCGCCAATCTGCTGAAGGACACAAAAAATTAGAGCAGGTACACACAAATCGTATTGAAGAGGTATTCACTGCACTGTTCGGCGACAAAAATAGTCTGACATTTGGGACGAGTAATGTTTTGTTTTTCTGCTTCCACTTCAAGAGAGCTGTAAAAGCAATGCTCTTGAGAAGCTGTTCCATCGATAAAAGTTGCACTCGGGGGCTCAGAGGCTGGATGACTAATGAGTTTGGACCCTTGAAAGAGTACCATGCACTTAGGTTACAGTGGATGGAGCACATGTGGTGCATTAAGAAAAAAGGCCAGAGCCACTGTTCAGCAGTGGGAGGAAATGACAGGTAGAGGGGACACAGAGTGAAAACACATTAGCTGATACTTGCGTTATACTTGCGTCTGAATGTAAATGAAGAGCATGGAGGACATGTTTGTTTGTGGGTGACAGATAAAGCACAGGGAAATTCTAATATACCCACACAAACACACTTAAGTTGCAGCATGATAGCAGGACTTTTATTTTTCATGCTTTGTGTTTTCTTGCAAAGCCAGCTAAAGGTGCAATTAAACAGGGTTGTGAAAATGACGACTTTGTGAACAGCTACTTAAAATAGGTGTTAGAGAACCAGAAGGAAAACAGAGAAAAACAGAAAATAGCCAATTATACACCCAATAATATCATTAATCCAAATTTTGTGATTTGTCACCAAATCCTACAGACCCCTTGCAATATCCTCCAAAGACAAGCACTGTATGGTGATGTACTGAACAACCTGGTTGTTTCCAAATTCACTCAAATGTATGTTATATCCATGTTACTGTACTGTGGAGTATGAGAACACTGGTGATGAACACACCGTGTTAGGGAGAACGGGGCACTTAGATATTTGGTCCCATTTAAAATACAGGGAGACAGAGAAAAAAACAGACCTAAACCTAATTATATCATTATTACAGCAAGCAACGTGGTTATAAGATTTTTGGAAGAAACACCACGAACATGATGCAAGCCTGTCAAGGCTAACCACGTGGGACTTGAGATAAGTTCATGTCTCATTTGCAATAAAAATGAGAACAATGATGACATTCAAAGTTTACAAAATATTGTATCTAAATGTGAGATGAGTGAAATAGAGACTAAAATGACAACTATCTCTATTTTGATTAGAGCATATTGACCAAAATGCGAATCAAAATCATACTAATGAGTTAGAACTAAAATGACTGGTTAAACTCAAGGACAAAATATAATCAAGGGTAGGCCTGTATTAAAATATGGTAGCATATAAAATAAACTAAACCAATATATACCCATATATAATATAAATTGCCATTTAATTGATCTATTGTTTTCATGTATCAGCAACTCAGTATTCAAAGCAGAGACTAGGGTCAATGTATTGAAAATATTACGACTTGAGTAATTAAACTGATTGAATTAATTTGATTAAACTGTTTAAATTTTATTTCTTTATTTTCTGGGGGTGGTGCCCCTTTGAATGAGTACACATTTATTTTAATGCAGATAAGCTACAGTGACATGGATCAACAGTTAAAAAGTCTTTTCTGCTTTCTGAGGTCCCTAAAATACTAATATTCCAGGCCTGGAAGCTGGAATATGTATATATTGTGGCAAATGAACACACCGCACCAACAAGTGTCTCAGACGCATTTTAGCAGCAGAGCACATTGTTGGCTTGTTGTTACTTTCTGTGCTTCTACGTAGACTACGTAGTTAGATGGTTTAAATTTAAAATTTTGATAATATATTTTAAAACACCTAATTATCTATGATTTCTGCTGCTCTGCTGCTTGAGGCGGCTTCTGTCAAAAATAGACTTGCTGCGTATTATCCACTGTGGGCGCATCTTGTGGACTCACAAGCACTGAATAAAATGGCAGCGATCAACTCCGGCAGCCACTGTGCAGCTGTCTCTGAGTCAGTGGACCTTGCGGGTGAGGAAATTAACTAATGTAACTAATGTACACTCTTTCAGTGTTTTGGTAAGCCTGCAGCTAAAGCTGCTGCCGCTCCGGGTGACACTGCAGCTGCAGCAGATTACGAATGATCAGCATCAGATAAGGCTGATGTTAATGTAACGTTACCTGGTGAGTGAAAGCAGCATATACGTTATCATTAACAGAACTGTAACAGCATGGTTGATATACTGAATTGCAGCTAGAACTAGTTAACTTAACTAACGTTGATGTGTTGGATTGATAATTGCTGGATACTGTTTGTGTGTGTGTGTGTGTGTGTGTGTGCAGTAGTAGCAGTTCCCGGGTGCTGCTCATGCATTTAAGCTGATACAGTAGGCTACATAACCTTCACAATGATTTTGGAAGATAAGTGTGCTTGAGATGATGTGGACCACTCTTTGTGTCCTCGCTTTTAAGACTAATCTGTAATGTATGAGTTTTGGTGATAGAACCGCACATTGGCCTATGTTCATTGTTGTTACTGCTACTGATAAGCTTCAGCTTTCCATTAGTGTTAATAATAGTTGCAACTATGAAGCTGGGAGGGAAAAATCACAACATACTCACTAAAAAAAACTAGACCACACCACTGGTTCCAAGTGAGTTGAGGCGATACTAAAATGTGATGTGAAAACACTGCAGACTACTGATTGGTCAGAGAGAATTGTCACTATTCACTGCATCATCATTGCGCGCCAGACAGAGGCCAGCAACAGAAAGTTGTATATTTTACAGTTTTCATATGTTATTTCATCACTAAATCCACTTCTGAGAAGTTATGAGGTGAGAAATCAGCTGTGTAGATTCTGAATATTGACAGTTTTACAAAAAGTGATGGTGGAACAAAAATGTGCTTGAAAGTTTTCAGAGTTCAGGAAGTGGTTCTGCAATGGAAAACAGAGCACGGCCAAACCAAGTCAAGGCGGGCGTGTTGAGCTGGTGCTGGTAATGGAAAAGCACCATTGTCCCTGGTGGGACACTTAACTGTCTAACTGTCTTAACCACTTAACCACTTAACTGTCTGTACTTTGGAAGTTCATGACTGAGGTTTGCTCGGTTCAAGTCCTGAGAAGTGAATGTAACAGGTGGCCTGAGGTGGAATGTAACAATGACCAGGACAAACGAGGAAAAATCCCGCAGTGAACAAAACGGTTTACAGTTCATGAATAATCTCTTTGAATGAGGACTGCATGATTTCTTCAACACTGTGACATCTGTACACCAACCTTCGTTTATGTTGAAACAGAGTCCGCCTCCCATGTTTTTCCTGTTAGCTACCTTACACGGTCCGCCTGAAAAAGATTAAATCCCGCTAGGTGAAGTGCGCTGTCTAGGATGTGCTCAGTGAGCCAGGACTCAGGCGAAGCAGTTTGTTCATTTTGTTGGCCAAAGAGCGGACATTCGCAGGAAGGGAGCACAGTACGAAAACCCTGCTGTCTTAGTTTAACCAGTGCGCCAGCTCGCCTTCCCCTTCGGTGTTTCCGAAGGACCCCAAGCAGAGCTGCCGCTCCTCCAACTAATAACTCCGGGAAAGTTCCATGTTCGATCAGGAGTGGTGGAATAGTGTGAGCAGTTGAAAGTCTGGGCCCGTATTCACACATCTAAGAGTCCTCTCAGAAAACTCTTATCTTAGCTTAAAAACTTTTACCTAGGAGTCTTAGCTTAAGAGCTATTCAGGACTGATCTGAGAGCAACTCTGAGCAAGGAAAAGACAAAAACTTTTATCTTAGTGAGGAGGCGGGGTTGACCCCGTTGCTATGTATGACACAATCTTTTGAAGACTGTGATTGGTTGGTTGTCCAAGAAGGAAAAAAAAAGAGTGATTCTAAGTGTAGGTTATATTCTAAGCCTTTACTTTGGAAATTACGTTGCGTAATATTTCCTATTTGACCGTTCTCTCCTCACACACACACATACACACATTATATATATGTATATAAATCCTGTTTATTATTTACCATGCTGTTAATTTCCTATAAGGTATTTGATTGGCTTGGAATGATAAAAATTGTTCCACTCTTTCCAATTACACTGATTGCTGGCGTTTCTATTTAAGTGGTGGTTTGAATGTTGGTTTTAATGGATCAAAAATGGAATCAAAACCAAGCAGGGCGAGAAAGCCCAACTGGACCAGTTAGTGGATGAACACAAGGCAATTCTAAAAGGAAAATTCGGGCCGGGTGTCACAACAAGAAGCAGACGAGGGAGCATATAGCGCAAACTATTAACGGTTCATTCTCGTTGTGTGCAAGAGGGAAGCTGCTATATTCATAAATGCAGTTTTTTGAGCCTGCAAGGTGGGAATGTCCAGTGGAAACGAAATGAACTGCGACACAATAAGAGGTTCTGAAAGTGCTGTAAGGCTGATGATACACAGAGCAACTTTTAGAGCAATCGTGCAGGGCAACGCTGTCGTCAATAATAATGAGTAAAGATTACTACCGTAATCCCCTTCCCCTACCACTACGCCACCCGCCCCGCACCGCCGCTATCCATTTAAAACATAGTCGGACTTGCCTCTAGCAAGATTGCCCAGCAACATTGCTCAAAAAGTTGCCCCGTGTATCATCAGCTTTAATTGTTTGTGTGATCACTCTGCTTACAGAAGGTTGTGACAGACCCAAATCATCACCGCTACATTGCCAAATATTGTAATGTAGTGATTACTTTCATTCCTGCGCTGTGTCGGAGATGTTTGCGTGTATCTAATAAGATCAGTCACAAACACGATCCCTGCACGATCTAATCTATAGCGTCTGATTAACTCACTGTCATCCTGCAACACATTTCTTCTCCCTCTTCGACTTTCTGCCATTTTCTCCTCTACTAAAGAAACTCTTAAGCCTCTTAAAAGTCCTCGTCCCTGCTCCTAACAATTCTGAGCTTAAGAGCTCTTTTAAGGCTTAAGATGCTTTGTGAATTACTTTTTTCTTTACTAGGATTTTTTCTTTAATTTTAAGAGTACACGCCCACTTTTCTAAGAATTTTCTTAGAATTACGTCACTAGGAGCTACTCTTAGCCTTAAGATTCTTTGTGAATACGGGCCCTGATGTTTAAGAGCTCTTCTCTGGTAAATGTTTCCAGAGAGGGACGGCAGAAAACAGAGTTAATAAACAAAAACACAAAACCACTACGGAGCATAAACCAGAGGCTGCCATCCTCTGCGGTGCCATCTTACTGCTGACCATCTTCACTGATCTCTGATTCCTGATCTTTGAGGACACATCTCTGAGTCCTGATCTCTGAGTTCTGATCTCTGAGGACACTTCTCTGATTCCTGAGCACCGAGGACTCAACTCAACGGACTCAGTGGACTTTTCAGGTGAGGACTGATCTCTGAGGCCTCATCTCTGAGGACACATACCTGAGTACTGATCTCTGAGTACTCAACTCAATGGACTCATTGGTCTTTGCAGATGAGGACTGATCTCTGAGGCCTGATCTCTGAGGACACATACCTGAGTACTGATCTCTGAGGACTCAACTCAATGGACTCAGTGGTCTTTGCAGATGAGGACTGATCTCTGATGCCTGATCTCTAAGGCCTGAGGACTCATCTCGGCTGACTCAGTGGACTCATCTCTGTCTGCCTTTCTGAGGACTGATCTCTAAATCCTGATCTCTGAGGACTCATCTCTGTCTCCTTTTGACTGTGGCTCAGGAGCTAGAGCGGGTTGCCCGTTAATCGGAAGGTCGGCGGTTTAATCCCCTCCAGACCGCATGTCGAAGTGTCCTTGGGCAACATATTGAACCCCGAATTGCCCCTGGTAGCTGGTCCGCCAGTGTATGAATGTGAGTGAAAGGCGAATGCAGATGTAGTGTAAAAGCGCTTTGAGTGGTCAAAAAGGCTAGAAAGGTGCTATACAAATATGGAGCATCCTTTCTGAGGATTCATCTTTGAGTCCTGATCTCTGAGGACTCTCACTGTCGCCTTTTTGAGGACTCATCTTTGAATCCTGATCTCTGAGGACTCATCTCTGTCTCCTTTTTGAGGACTCATCTCTGAGTCCTGATCTCTGAGGACTCATCTCTGTCTCCTTTCTGGGGACTCATCTCTGAATCCTGACTTCTGAGGACTCATCTAGGATTCCTGATCTCTGAAGACTCATCTCTGTCTCCTTTCTGAGGACTCATCTCTGAGGCCTGACTTCTGAGGACTCATCTCTGAATTCTGATTTCTGATGACTCATCTCTGAGTCCTGATCTCTGAGTACTCATCTCTGTCTCCTTTCTGAGGACTCATCTCTGAATCCGGATTTCTGAGGACTCATGTCGGAGGCCTGACCTCTAAGGACTCATCTCTGAGGAGCGAGGAAGAAGGCATTTAGAGACGGTTAGCCACTTTGCCATGCTATTCACACACATTAACTGTATTTCAGGGCTGTCACATTTAATTCACGTTACCAAGACAACTGGTGGAATGTCCTCTATGCTTATCGATGTGTGAGAGAGTATTATGGAGAGAAATGCTTTAACCAACGAATGTGCTCCACTGCATTCCACTTACTTGCTATATTGGCTTTTAGGACCTCTGATAGTCTGACACTGTGACAACTTAATAGCTAAAATTACTCTAATACAGCTGTTTATTGTAGCTGCAGTAAGGTGAGGAAATCAAGAAGAAGCACCAATTGGGGAAATGGGCAAATACGTACACACCACTGAAGCTTGTCAACAGCTGGACAGCATGTTTGCCCTTTACAAGCAAAGTAATCCTCATTTGTCAGCTAGCAACTGAAAGAACAGCAAACTGCCAGACAAACAATTCCGGCTTTAAATTCACCTTGAATGGCAGCAAATATGTGAACACACATTTCTAGAAGGACATGCAGCTGTTTAATTGAAGTTAAAATAAATCCCTCAAAACTGGACTTTCATTGGATTTCTCCCAACAGAGATGATTGCCAGCTGCTAAAATGTGTGGTTGCAGCAAATGAGAGCAAATCATATTCAAAAGAATTAATTTGCCAGTTGGAGAAGAAGGAGGTTATTAAAATTGGTTTTGTGCCTGAGACAAAAATAGGCAGTTTTGTGCACTATGTGGAAGGCAGCAGTGGTCAGTTTAACTAGTGCCACTACAACACTGTCCTCTGCCTGTCAAAAGGTGTTTGAGTCGGCCAGAGCTCTTCTTTGCAGCACCCCCAGGCTGGCGGCTTCTTACATTTTGCATTGCTTCAAACTGGAGGTAGATATCAGTGCTGGTGTGTTTCTTCCTGTTCCTAACTATCAAACATTTTGGGGGAAATATGGGAAGGTGGTGTTATAGTCTTATGGCCCTTGACATTAACTAACCGGTGTCTTGTGTTTGTGGGAGTGTGTGCTCCGTCAACCTGTAATAAAAATCCACATTTTGTAAATAGCACTGAAGTTGCAAGGGTGAGCTGCTATTTCCTCCTGCACTGATTTCACTTGTTTTGCTTTATCATTATGCAGTTAGCTTAAGAACGTCTTTTTGATTGATTGGACCGAACACATCCTCCAAGACCGACAGAGACCAGTTTGACCACTGGGAATACAGTACCGAGGTGGTTTCTTGCCAGGTTTGCCTCTTGGCACTCCGGGGCTGAGTCAGCTAATAGGGCCGCTAGCCGAGCTAACTGAGCTAACTAGCTACAGATACAGACAGATAATGTAGGCTACTAGCAGTGTTTAGTGGTTTAGCAAAAAGTAAAACTATCTCTCAGGATCTTATGTCCATCAAGAAGATCTGTAAATCATCTCGGTACTATGTTCCCTATTGGTCTTTGAGGATGTGTTCAGTCCTGTTTATGCCGTGTTCATTGGGAGGCTGCTGAGCACAGTTTCAATACCCGCTTGCCTGGCTCCGGTTCCAAATGAGACACTTCTCCCCGACATCATTCCCTGCTGGGTGCTCCCCACCCCCGGCCTGTAAACTTTCAGTGCTTGAGTAAAAGTGTAAACCCTTCAATGATAGTCTATGGTAAACACTAACAATCTCCATGTGCTCCAAGCTCCCACTATGGGCAGAGTAAGCTAATCCAACCTCTAACTGCACTGCTAACTGAGCTAATTATATAATGGCAGCTCAGCAGCAGTTATCTATTAGCTTTACTTGTTGCTGAAGTTATCCCTCTATGAGGAAGCATCATAAAAATTGAGATAGCTTGAGATTCATAAGACACTAAATTAATACAAGTGCAAAGCAAGTCATCAACATTTTAAAATCTTTTTCTAGGAAATGACACACTCTAAAATATCTTCAAGAATATATTTTCTATTATTATCTATCCATTGACAGAAAAATTTAATATCATTAATAACTTCTCAATAAATTCACACTACACAATAAACTGGAACAAATCAGTGGTACTACCTCTATCACTAGATGCATGGGATTCTGCAGGAAGACTTCGCCTTCCCTCTTCACACTGGCAACATAAAATATTTAGGCATTACTATATGTCATAAGATGTCAGAACTCTTCCATCTCTACTACCTCTGTAAAAAAAAAGCAAGATAACTAAGGACCAAACTTCCACTCACTCTCATTGGACGAATCACATCAGTTAAAATGAAAATATTACCTCAGATTAATTACCTGTTCTCAATGTTTCCCATCACCCCCACCGACAAATGTTTCAAAACACTGACTAAGTACTCAGTTTTACTGGAAATAAAAAAACAACACTCTCTCTCCTTTAACATTACAAACCAGAAAATCACAAGGAGGCCTGGAAGCAGCACATTTTCGTCACAACTTTCTGGTAGATCAATTACAGTATTTATTCAAATGGACCCAATAACACAAGTTAAATAACTCTGGCTAGAATTTAGGGCTGAATGATGTTTGTGATAATATCACTATATGATAAAAAAAAAACTTTGTAATCGCAAATGGTGCGATTACACTGTGGTCACATGACACGTGAGAGTAAAGCAGCCTGCAGAGGAAGCATCAACATGCTACACTGTACCATGACTTGTTGTTAAATGTCCTCAATAGAACCTGAAAATTTGGTGTCAAACGGGGAATGAAATTAGCACCCACCACCCACAGGTAAAATGCGTAAATGGGAAAATGCACAACAGAAAGACGTGTAGTCGCTTATTGTGGTGATAGGTGCAGGCGATCTTGAGATTAATAATTCAAATATGGTTTATATAGTTTCCAGTTGGATCCAGAGGAGCATACACATTCAGAAACACACCTAGTGTTGCCCCGGACCAATACGAATCTTCCATCTCTATCTTTCTTTTCATAAGAACATTCAAAGTGTAATCTAGTAGAATTTAGGGTTGCTACTCCTCTCTTAGAGCCCTGATTACAGGAGGATTAATACTGATTAAAACATGAAAATCTCTAAAGTTTTCATGGTCCACTTTTGTTAAATGTGTCTCTTGAAGGAGAGCTTCTTCTGGTACGTCCCTCCAAAGTTTTGCCAGAATTGAGCTCCTCTTTATGTATTTTGTATTGTAAGTGGTAAGTATATATCTATAAAGCCCCTGAAAGCCTATTTGAGACATATTTTATTTCCCTGTAGCTACATAGAACAAAACATAACCATTAACAAAAAATCTATTATGGCCTTCTGACTCTGCTGGAATGTGAGTACAGAAGGAAAGTCTCTTATTCCTAGTGTCGAAAGAGGGCCCTCTTCATCCTTAATGATAGGGGTGTAACAGTTCACCAAAT
This sequence comes from Lepomis macrochirus, assembly GCA_024633595.2. Classification (NCBI taxonomy): domain Eukaryota; kingdom Metazoa; phylum Chordata; class Actinopteri; order Centrarchiformes; family Centrarchidae; genus Lepomis; species Lepomis macrochirus. Next base: position 393,592 of record JALXJV020000024.1, read on the forward strand.
CCATGGTTCAGATTAGACCTCGATTTTTTAGCCTTGGTTTGGTTCATACCTTGGTTTTTCCCCTCTTTGGGGAGGGGATAATGATCATTATTGTTATCATCATCATTATAATTAAACATCTTGGGTTAATTAAAGTAGTCTAAATTGCAGGCATTATCACTTGATCATGACTGGATGAAAACAGTCACATGAACCATGCAGTAGAAGGTGTATACAGTGAGGAAAATAATCACAATGACATCATCGGGGTTATTTTGTCTAACTTGACAAAGATCCTGCAGAGCCACAGACAAGTGTTTACTTAGACTGTGTAAAACTTCACTTGGTGAGTAAAGTGATATTCAACTGTAAAATCAATGTAGTGCACCTTTAAAAAGTACCAATAGTACTATTACACCAGCAGTGCACAGTCACTGCGTAGTCCAGCTGCTAATCTCTGCCCCAGGGCCCACCGAGCAGATTGATCCAACATCCTACAGTGTGTGTTGGTAGCTGATGATGGCTAATTAGTAGCCAATATGTTCACCGTAGCTACAGTACAGAGATCTTCACAGTGTAAAAAACCAATAACAACCTCTGACACTTCCTTTGAGTTGCTTGGCAACAAAGGCAGAAACTGCTTGTGTGTACAAACGGATTCATGACTGCATTTTGATGCTTTTCCAGGGATGATGTGAGTTGGTGTGCATGGAGTGCACATAAACATAAACTGGACTAGGCTAAGAACACTCAAGCCCTCTAAAAAAGCAGTCTCTATTTTGTAAGGAGGTTGAGGTCCTTCAACATCTGCAGGACGATACTGAGGATGTTTTATGAGTCTGTGGTGGGCAGTGCTATCCTGTTTGCTGTTGCATGCTGGGGCAGCAGGCTGAGGGTAGCAGACGCTAACAGACTCAACAAACTGATCTGCAAGGTCAGTCATCTTGGACAATGTCTCCCACCTACTCCATGATATGCTGCTCAAACACAGGAGACTAGGCCATCAAGCTTTATAACTCCTCCCTCTAAGTGTCTAACACACAGACACCTAGTTATTAAACTGGACATTATTATCTATTTTTGTGCAATATTATCTGTTTAATAATTAATGTGCAATATTCTCTGCTGCAATTCTGCTGCTATTTATTCACTAGTACTCTTTCACCATGACACTTTTTTAATAATGTAAATATTGTACATATGCACACTCCTTTATATTTTATATTTATAATCATATATTTCTTTATCTACCTACTTTCTATTATTTCTATTCCTTATGCCGTGATGTGCAATGTGTGCAACAGTGACAAAAGAATTTCCCCTCAAGGATCAATAAAGTATTTCTGTGTCTGTGGATGTGTTTGAACTATTCAAAAATGTGACACTTTCTGTTTTCACGAGATGAGCCCTGGTAAAAGTTAAATATATTTTGTGCACAAACTAGCTTTTCTAGCATGAAATGCATTTTCCATGCCATGCAATGCATCTCCTACCATGACAAGGAGACAGTGACTTCGGAGTAAAAAGAACAACATTACAATATCATTACATTAATTTACAACACCTTGGACAAAATGCACCTTCATAACACTTCAACTGGTGAGCATTTTGTAGCACAGAAGCAATTTCCTGCATGAAGTGGTGTTCACAATCACTGAGTATTTTATGGAGTCACATATGTCTCATGCCACAAAATGTGATTCAACAAGTCTTGATTCAATGCATGACATTTTCGTAACAAGAAAAAGATTAAATGTATTTTAGAACACAAAATGTCAACCAAGAAGACCTCCTCTCAAGACAAATGACAGCATCAATCATTTGTGCATACCAAAAAAACAACAGATGTTTATGTTTATCAGACAAAGACTGTGTGACTCTGTGTCAGGAGCAAAGGATGTGATTTTGTGATTCAGCCACAGGATTTCAGGGCGAGAGGTTGGAGTGGATGGATGGGTGGCCACGATTTCTAGACATCAACTGTTTCAATACGCTGATAAATATCAACATGGACACTGCCCTTTTTAAGTGGATATTGCCAATAAAGTAACTGATCGGTGTCTCTGTCATTATATAATTAAGTGTTCCTGCTATCAGTTACATTCATTCTGATGCAGTTTTATTGCCACATGTTTCCATACATAAAAATCATGATTCCAATCGCAATGTGGGAGAAACTGAGCACTGGTATCAGATCAGTAAGCATGCTGTGAAGTAATGTAATTGACACTGAAATAAAGTGCATCCCTATTCTTTTCCTGGGCTTAACCAAGTAGTTCTAGAAGACATGGCATTGAAGTTTCATTGCATTTCAGGGCATGAAATGAAGAACAGATCTGGCAGAAGAACTACATAATCGTTTGAGATATAGTTGTAATAAATAGCTATACTATTTTGTCCAAGTAAAGGGAAGTTAACACTTATACAGTATAGTAATGTACATTTTTATATAAAAACAGAATTTACATAACTCATAATTCAAAACAACTGCACAAACAAACACGTAAAGTCCAGCTGCTAATGAAGACCAGGTGAATTAACTGTAATACAACAGCTTAAAATAGGCTAAATTCAGCAATGATGTAGCAAATCATGTCATACTTACCACTCAACTGCTTCAGAGTTACTGTGAGTGAAACTTAACTTTGAAATACTAGTGATGGGCAAAGTGAGGTTTTGTGAAACATTGACACGTTGGAAGCAATTGAAATCATGTTGAGGCTTCGAAACACTTCAGTTCGACACCACACAGGGGTTTCATTGAGACAATGACTGACCAGTGTTTCCATGCCATGACCAACAGTTATGACCAATAGATACTCGCAAGGCATAAAAGAATTAGAAATAAATGTAGAAGTCAGTGAGAATATAAAAAAGTATACAAATCTAAGAATTATAATAAATGCAGATTTCTACAGTATTATAGAGTAGCTATTAACAGAGGTGTAATGATACATAGCAGGAATGATATAGGTCCTATTGGTCCTATTGTAATAGTAATAAAGAATAATGAGTGCTAGCAGTGATGAGGTGAAATGGATTAAAAACCCTTAACTGAGTAAATCTGAAGTTGTTTCAAGAATTATGAATTAAAAGTGGAACAATGTCTCACATTTTTTATATGTCAAGAATTTTATAAAGACATATTCTGCTGTTTAGGGCTGAGTTGTCGTTTTTTTCATAAATTACCTCCCCAGTCGTGAAAAAATTTGTTCACATAGAACACTTGTTGCTGACATGCAAGTATTTTTTTACCATATACAGGTGCAAATACACATCATGTCGCTCCTGCCAATCCAAGTATTGTGTGTCCTTGGAACAAAAGCATCTGTCAAATATTTTTAACCTTTACAGTGGCATAAGCAGTTGCACTGTGAATGATGTGTTCTCACATCGGATCTCTTAAGTGAATTCTCCGTCTTAATCTACACTATCTATTATCTATCTATATACACACCTAGTCTGTGCAGTGCTCTCTGTCGCTATCACCATCTCTATCACTAGGCTATTGACCTGTATTAAACTAAATTTATCCAAGCTATCACTTGCTAACACTTTTGTTTTTGCCCCCATTCATCATAAGCTGAACTCAAAGATCGAAGACTTTCTCTATGTACACAAAAGGCCTATTTCAAATATTGTTCACAAATCTGTCAAAATCTGTGTTAGTGAGCACTTCTCCTTTGCCGAGATAATCCATCCACCTCACAGGTGTGGCATATCAAGATGCTGATCAGACAGCATGGGGATTGCACAGGTGTGCCTTAGGCTGGCCACAATAAAAGACCACTCGGAAATGTGCAGTTTCATGGTACTGAGAGGGTCCGGAAACCAGTCAGGATCTGGCGTGACCAACATTTTCCTCACGCAGTGTAACACATCTCCTTTGCATAGAGTTGATCAGGTTGTGACTCTGACCCTAAACCTATCAATTAATGTACTAATATCTAGCTGGACTACCACTGAAATCACACTGTCAGTCCCGCTATATGTCGTTATCTCTCAAAGCCTTTCTTCTCTTACCAACACCCTTGAAGTTGGAATGTGTTTGGTTGACTTTTAAGCCTTCTGGGAGTTAGAGGCAGATGTGTGGTTTGTTCCAATCGCTGTGAATCAAGCGTAGAACCGGCAGATGTGCCACCTGTCGAAACAAGGGTGAAACGCACCGAAGCCTTGCTTCACCACATTCAGGTGACACTGACGTTTTGAACCACGCTTTAGAGCAGTGTTTTGAAACATCTGTGGTTCAGGATCTTAACACAGCGTCGAAACGTTAGTATCAAGCGTCACATCCCTACTTAATACTACCTGCAGATTTTTCACATTGAAATCCAACTGTATCTTAACAGCTTCAACAATAATGTGAATGAAAATGATATTTCTGGTCATTTTCTAAGGGAAAACTCAGAGCCACAGAATGGTGATTATGAAGTAACTATATGTTTTACTGAAAAAAGTAGTGCTGTAGTGTACTGAGTTTATCACAAGACCTCTACGTTTTTTGTTGTTTAGGTTAAACAACAAAAAACGTAGTTTTTACTTGCCTCCAAAAACGACATACTAACGTTTCTGTTTGAGCACTTTAGCTCAGTGTATGAATGGGTGTGTGAATGCAATGTAAAAGCGCTTTGAGTGGTCGCAAAGACTAGAAAAGCGCTATACAAACACACAGCCCAGTTGTAATTTTAACATCAAACATGAATTTGGCCTTTTTACTTTAAACACTCATGGTGTGATTTCACTTCCTCCCTCTTCCTCTCCACTGTGTGTGTTTGTGTGAGTGCGAGTGTTTTCCAGCATGCCCCACACTTCCAGCCTCTGCTCTCAAGAAGCATCCTGGGAGAATTGCATTGGAGCCGAGGAAGCAATATTTTTAAACCCGCCTGCTACCCAAAGAGGGAGGATCTGAGCCACAAATTCATCTGCACATGACACTCTTGAGTCTGCTGAGGAATTCCAAACACCTCCTACTTTTGCAAGCTGCAAATTGGGATGATAATGTATGCAACTTTGAAATTTTTTTTTTAAATGCCTACCATCCAGAGATGGGGACTCGAGTTAGAGACTTGGACTCGAGTGCGGCATTGTCTTTGCTCCTGCTGTCATCTACGTAATAATTCTTACCTGATCACCCACAACAGGTACTACAATTGCATGTGCAATATTTTAGAATGCCAACACAATTTAGTACTCTTTATTCGGGATGTTAGTAAATCGGGCCCTTAATGTATTCATTATGAAAAGCTTCAAATTTAAACTGGGTGAACCGGCAATAGAACAGTAGTATAGGTAACCATTCCATTCAAACCTGTTCTGTAAATAAAAACAAAACTATAATGACAGGGAAGTAACGGGACATTTTGTTGCAACTATCTTCAGCAAATCATGGGGCCCTCTCAAGCTGGTCCGAAAGAGGGGCTTTCCCTTGAAGTCTCATGTAAAAGACTCAAGCAGGGTCTTAAAAAGGGCCCCTCTGTTGGAAGTTACCACTGATAAATATGGCATTATCTAGCTTAGCTAAATTATCTAGCTAATTTAGCAATGTGCAGCTCTAGCTGCTATAAGCGATGTTGGAGAAAATTTAGAAGTGATGTACTAGGGAGAAATGAGAGGACAGTTCGATAGAACTGCTACACTGTTTCAGAAATAAATCTACAATCACTTCTGTCAACAGCGTAGCCTCCACCACTTAAATACTATAACATTAAACAGAACGTTACTGCTAAGAGACTGGAGGAAGCCAGGAGAGGGCAATGAAAAATGGGAGGGTTAGCAAAAAACATGGAGAGGAGAAGTAATGAGGTCTATTTTTATTATTATTTAAGTCATGTAATTAATGTGACAAATGACCAACTCAATGGTAACACAGCCACTTTCTTTCATTGTGTCTGCATACTCCGGTAGACTCTGGACAGCTGATCGTTTTCTTTTGTGGTTTTGGTGGTGTTGCAGAACAGGGAACCTGAACAGGGACCTGCAGAGCGCCCTCTGGTGGGCAAACTATGCAACAACCATGACTTGAGTGAAGGATCTGTCTCTCTGTTTCTTTTTCAATAGTTATAAATTGGTTGTTGCTAGCAGTAACAGAGCATCGCTACAGTGCATCGCTACAAGACTGAAACAGTGTTCTTACAACAAACCTGGTAGCTGCATTTGTATGCTGACATGTCTTGCTTTGATATGAGGCCAAGTTGCAATTGTACAGTTCTGAAAATTCAGAAACTCAAGTAAACTAGTTTTTCATCCATCATTTTTCAATAAAGCGTTGGTAAACAGTGATAGGCTAGGCCTACCACACGTCGGGTCAGGTCAATGTTTAACAAATTAGAGGGTACATTTACATTTATTCATTTAGCTGACACTTTTATCCAAAGAGACTTACAATTGCTATTTACATCAGGTCGGACACCTCTGGAGCAACTATGGGTTAAGTGTCTTGCCCAGGAACACAGTGTCAAAGAGGGGAGTTAACATGGGTCTCTCACACCAAAGCCATGTGTCTTATCCACTGCGCCATCACCATACAACAGTTGATGAAGGCCATGTCTACATCCATTCAAGTGTAACTCTGGGAGTGGAAATCAGGTGCACATGTCCAGCTTCAACGTGATTAAGATGCATGAAACATACATGAACTAATAGCTTTTAAAACTGGTGAAAATAACATCTTCATTTTTCTGTCTTTGTGCATATACAGAGTTTCATTTTAAGAGGACCCAGAGTTTTTGCCTGATGCATGAAATTAACACGAGGAGCTAATAAGCATACTTACAGATCTACATTCAGTATACAGGAAATATGTTAAAGCATTAATCCACTCATGTATTTAGGTCTTTCCTTTAATGTGTCACCAGTCAGCATGTAAACATTTTAAACATTATATTTTGTTGTAGTGGAACTGTTTATAAGTATTTATTAAAGTATTTTCATCTATTTAGGATAACAAGCACTTCTATTGGCAGAGAAAGAAAACATCTTCAGGCTTACAAAATCGTTTCACAGTCAAAACAGAGCAGTATCTTTGAGCTCGGGGAGACATTACATTTTGGTAATAAACAGTGCTAACAGTGAATTATGTGTTGCTAAGACAGACCTGAAGACAAGTAACTGACAAAAGGTCTGATTTTATACAAGCAGCATCCTGGCACATGTGAATACTGATGTTGTACTATCTCCGCACTATTAATGGTAACATGTGCACTGATGACGTAGCTAAATAAGCTTGTGTGTACTTTGGTTTCGATTAAAAGTAGAGCACTATTATTTATGAAGCATCTCTACGGGCATCCCTGGGGTACTAGGAAGTAATTTCAACATGAGTGAAGAGCCCAGCGTTGATGTGCTGTTCTTCACCACAGCCACTTTACATCAGAGATAGCTATCACTCTGCAAGGTTTTCCCTTATCCCTGTCACATGATACACCCAGTCACAAGTGGGCACTCAGCTAACTGCCCTTTCAATGTGAACACAAACACACACAAGGACAGACAGGAACATGGCCGCTGTGCTGTAGCACTATAATGCAAAATGACACATGGTTAGATATGGCAGAATAGAGGGGCAGTCTGTGTCCTCCAGCCTGACATATCATTTCAGTGCTTCACCTACCTCTGAGCCATACACACAGCCATGCATGACACAAACCACCCATACATAAGGTCACAAATTCTAAGAAGCCCACACTAACACAGACAAATGTCAGGCCAAATGAAAAAGGCCATAGAATGTCTACAACAGCATCAACCGTGAACAGTATTACCGTTAGTATCCTGGAGAAGCCATTCCATGTATATATGGACAACCCAAGATACACAAAGAAGGAGCCCCACTCACGCCTATTATCAGCTGCTTTAACTTGGTCAACTACAACATTGCCAAGCAAATCTACCATCTTAGCCCCCTTGGCTGGAAACACACCACACCAAATCCAAAACTCCATTGACTTTAGGGATGTCCCGATCAGGTTGTCTTGCCCTCGAGTCTGAGTCATTTGATTTTGAGTATCTACCGATACCGAGTCCCGATCCGATACTTCTGTAATACTTTCAAAAAGAATTAAGAAGACCGAAAAAATCAGATCCAGGATGTTCCTTATTTTTTAATTAATTCACATTATTTCATTATCTCATGATCGGATCTAGACATCCCTACTTGACTTTATAAACAAAGTTTGAGGACTGAAACTGGATCGGATGATATGACTTTTTGTTCACCTGCATCCCTACTATGGAGGCAGTAAAAACTGTCAGGAATCCGCTACTACAAGACAACACCCTGGACAATAGAACTAGCCTCAGCCCCTACCAGATCTGTAAATTACTTGACCTCTGTCTAAACACTACCTATTTGTGGGAGCTGTGGGAGTTGAGGACACCATCATCTTCCTGCTCAACTGCATCTACGCCCACCTGGACAAGCCATCGAGCACTGTGAGGGTCATGTTTTTTTTTACTTCTCCAGTGCTTTCAACACCATCTGGCCGGACCTGTTGGGTGAGAAGCTGACAGTGATGCAAGTGGATGCTCACCTTGTATCCTGGATTGTTGACTACCTGACTGGCAGACCACAGTATGTGCGCCTGCAACACTGTATGTCGGACATCGTGGTCAGTAACACCGGGGCCCTGCAGGGGACTGTCCTCTCTCCCTCATCTACACCATAAACTTCAACTACCACACAGAGTCCTGCCATTTTCAGAAGGTTCCTGATACTCTCTGCTGCTGCTATTTATTCATTATTACTGTTCACCACAACAATTCTGTAATTATGTAAATATTGTACCATAACAATTACTTTAACTATGTAAATACTGTACATAACAACACACTTTTAATGTGATATTTATATACCTCTTTATATACCAACTTTCTATCTTTATTTATATTCCTTTTGCCTTCTGTACAATGTGAGCAGCTGTGACACAGAATTTCCCCATGAGGATCAATAAAGTATTTCTGATTTTTTTTAAAAATTTCCATTACAATGGAGGATTCTACAGACAGAAGCATAGCTGTGTCATGGGCTCACCAGTGTCCCTTACTGTGGCCAACATGTACATGGAAGAAGTAAGGAGGGAGAGCAAAGCCCTCAACTCCTTCAGAGGAGCAGCACTGGTTCGGCTATGTGCGTGACACTTGGGTCAAAATTTAAACCCAGGAAGTGCAAACCTTCATAGAACACATCGACTCTGTTGACAGTGTAGTGAACCAGCCAGTGTTGGTTTAATTATTTTATGCCAAAAAGGAAGAATCCAGAATCTCTCTTTGTCTCTCCCTGAGAGAAAGAGGGGGGGCTGAGATATCAACCCTCATCAGACAGCTGAAGTACCCGAAAGGAGGGTATGAAAGGTTTGCTCCACTCCCAAGTGCTGGTAGGGCAGTTTGGCCATAAATCCTAACACCTCCGGTGAAGTTGAGATAACAGACTCTATGCATGACTATTAAAATGACTATTAAAATGACAATAATAGCCTCGTCAGGAGACTAACCTTGTCCTGAACTAGACTATCAGGACCTCTTTGGACTGAGGTCAGGAAACTTTATACACTCCCAAAGACCGAAAGGGCAGCGTAACCATGGTAATGACGTTCCTCTTTCAGATTACCTCAGACATCAAATAACCCCCATTCTTCACTCTTGATTCTCTACCCCACCAAAGAGCTAATTTGGACTCTTAACACGCCCTCTCCCTTTTTACATCCAGTTGTGAAACTGGTGAGAAAAGCCAGACACAAGAGGACACTGCCCCAAATTCCTTTGTGTGAACAGAATGTTGTCTCCTTCTAAAAACTTCCTTATCGCCTTGTTTGAATTAAATAATCTTTAAGTTACTTAGTAGTTCTCGCCACTTCAATCTGAGTAGTATTATTATTAGTGTTATGTTCTTGTTAAAAACTGTGTTAAAAGAAGAATCCATAAATAAGATTTCTGCAGTGCTTTTTAACCTTCATCAACCATCACTGACATTTCTGCATTTAATTTATGTTGTAACTAATGCTTTGTTCCCTGCACCTTTATATACTTTTGTTATAAATGACATGATACAGAAATATTGTCATGTGTTAAATAACCAACTTTTGCTCCTGACCCAGGGATTGAGTTAACTATAAGTAGATAGTCAGAGGATTCCCAGGTCCTATCATGGAACCAGTGTCCCCCCAGAGGACAAAAGAAGTATTGTATGCCATTGTTAACTGCCTCTCCTTGTGCCTTATTTACATTACTCTGTGTTTTATTGTTTGTAATCTGATACCATGTTCTTATAACATATATTTTCTAAGTAAGGCTGTTTAACAACCAGTATTCACTGGTTCTGAAAGTTAACTTTAACGGGGCTGTATGTAGTTTTTCTACTAAAATGAATCCTTTTTTTATTGCCTGTGTGTGAAGGGGTTGTAATCTGACATTAAAATGATCCACCTGCCGGGTTTGGCCATTAACTCTAAAGGCAAATATTCCTATTCTTATTCAACAGCTCCGGGTCGGATTTTCCGTGAAATCCAGTGACTGACGCGTGCATGCGCGCTCCTGAGTCTCTCGCTGTGGCCAGAGCCATGACTTTGTACTCAGCAGCGACGGCACTGCAACTTACGACATGGAGCCTGCTAACACTGCTCCCAGCACAACACAGACTCCAAAATCAACTCAACATGAGGATAAAATGCATGCAAAAAGTGTTATCTGCTGAAGCTCGTCGGGCCAAATGTGAATCGGATCGACTGGGGACAAAAACACGGAACAACATCGGCAGGGCTTTTGAATCGGAGAAACCTCTGCTTTAACGTTACTTCACCAACCAATCACCCATGTTATTTTCCTCTGTACCACAATGTCAAAATGTCAAAGCCTGCAAGAAACATAGACTGTATATAAAAACTATGTAAAGGTAAAAAGCTAATGTGGAGCGATTTGTTCACTATCCCATAGTGGCGCAGCCATCGAGCAGCTAGCTAACGCTACATTAGCTCAGACCCGCCGCTGTTTGCTTCCTAATGTTCAATTTAGCTTTATTGTCTTTTACTGATAGGTACACAGCTTCTCCACCTCTCAGTGGCTGTAACTAACATGACCCACTTAATATACAACCCAGAGGAAGAAGAGCCATCCACTAACACTAGTTACAGTAAAGTTACTTACTGCGGTCTGACTGTTATAAAGTGTGACACAATCTTATAATATTCAGTCCAGCTCTCTACCCGTTTCATTATCATCCAGCACATGTAGCTGTGCTGACACTGCTGAGCCTCTGGTGAGAGATTCAGATAGTAAAGATAGTTACTGAAAAGCAGCATCGTTTAGCGAGCTAACGATGTAGCACGTCTGCTAAATGCAGTAAATGTACCGTGATCGTGTAACGACCATGGATTAGTTCAACCTGCAGCTGATAAAACTAATACTATAACATTGCAGTGGGAGTTTACCTGAGTTCCCAGCTCTGTCTGTCTGTAGCCGCTGTCACTGCCTTTTTTTGGGAGTACTGTGCTGATATGCCGGTGTCTCGCTGCGCTGAATGAAGTAACGTTACGGCGCCGGTGTTGATCCGCCTCTGAGACGGGAACGCTGAAGGAACAGAGCCTGAACATGTCTGAGTGAAAAGCCACAGCCTGCATGCTGCTGTTCCTGCGTTTATTGCAGGATTTCTGTATGAAAGCGGTTGTGTTTCGGATTCTGCTCGCTCATGAGTTCGAGCGAGCACGCGTACGAGCACACACCTGATTGCAATCTTATCGTGGTCGCTGAAAACTACATAATGCCTCTTTAATTAAGATACTCCTTTATCTGTGGTGATCACTATGAAATGTTTTTTTGACTGGTACCTATCATAATTGTTAAGGACAATTTACAATAACTCTTACTTTTAATTTTATCAAATGCTTAAAATTAAGAACTTTACAAGAGTTGATTGTGGAAAGGTATTTGATTAAAACCTGCAAATAGATTTTAAAACCATTTTAAAGTTAAAGGTAGGGTAGGCAAGTTGCTTCTAAAACACTTTTTGTCATATTTGTTGAAACTGTCTATATCCACCAATGCATATTAAAAAGTTAGGTGCACTGAAAATGAGAGTATAAAAATCGTCTGTCTGTAGTCCTGTCAGGGCTGCATTAAACAAGCCACTCGTTCCATTCGGACCGAATGCAATGATTGACTGGCCGACTGTCACTCTCCCTCGCTGCTACATGAGCTGCCCCGATGCGCGCACCCGGTCAGCTCGCTCAGACCTGAAGAGCAAAGCGGTCCAACCGGAGCTAATATCTGCATGGCTTTTCAACGATATTGAAAACTATCTATAAGAACACCGAGGGGCTGACACAGCGTGGTGGCTTTATTTCTGCTGGACAGGTAATCTGCCTTTTATCATTTTGATGGTAATTTGTTACTTCATCGCTAGCAAATAGCTACCTATGAACAGAGCTAACGGTAGCTACCAACTAAGCATACAGCTAACGGTAGCTATGTACTTAGCATAGAGCTAACAGCTGCTACAAGTGCAGGCTGGTGTAGGAGCCAGAGTAGAGACGATGAATTATATCCAGCTGTAGGTGTTGTTTGTTTGTTAAAGTTATCAGACCATCATGCAACTTTGAATTCAGGGACAGCCAAGTCTCTTTTAAACTTTAATTCCATAAAATTAAAGTTAACCTCACTCCCCCCAATGACGAGTCAGTGGTGGGTTTGTTACGCAAGCAAACACAGAGGACACTAAACAAAGAACATAGCCAGGGTTAACTGCCTATCACTGCAAGAGTTTCTTTACACCAGTCGAAGCGGGCAGAACCCCGGAATAATCCCAGGCAGAGCTGTATGGTGTACCAAGTTAGTTATGCGCATATAACTTCGGTTCCTTAGTTCTTAGTTCTCTTATAGACTAACTAAATTCACCTTAAATTCTGTTACTCTCATTGATTGCCTTCTGGTTGTTTAATAATTATTATTGTATGTCTTTGATATACTGTATTTAACCTCACTTTGTATTCACTATAGTTAGTCAATAAATTTCATCTTAATCACAGGAACTATGTGTGTGTACTATTTAAATCCAGGTCACTGGACAGAGGATTCATGACTTTGATATGAGACTGACTGATTTATTAAACAGATTCAAAATGATTAGTAATTATTAACTAACTGATCACTAATAAATAATTGTGTAATTATTAAAACCTAATGCGTCCTGAAGGCATTAGGCGAACAGAGATTCAGGTTGTGCCCCCAGTGCTTATGAAATAGTATTTCCGAATATTATTTTTCATAACTTTATTACCAGTAAGTAGGTTTGCTACAACAGTAACATCAAGTTCACACGAGAAGATATCCACAACAGCAGTCTGGCCTTCCTGGACTGTGCTGTCCAAATTGAAGAGGACAGGAGCCTGCAAATAGGAGTTTACAGGAAAACCATACACACAGACCAATATTTACTTTTTCATTCCCACCACCCACTGGAACACAAGCTAGGGGCCATCAGAAACCTGCATCACAGAGCAGACAACATATAAACAAGTGCAAAAGCCAGAGAGAAGGAACAGAACCACCTGAAGGGGGAACTTACAGCCTGTTGGTACTCAAAATGGATCTTTGTGAAAACAGCCACAAAATCTAGGAAGCCCAACACTACATTTTAGACAGCCACCACTTATCCCCCAACCTACATTGCTGACCTTTGATCACTTCCCAGGAAAATTAAGAAACGTTACCTCTTTGCCTCAGGTTAAGATACCAACAATGGTCTTCAGACTTATCTCTAAGGCTGAGCCCAGCCACCCTACAGAGGAAACTAATTTGGCCGCTTGTATCCACAATCTTATTTGTTCAGTCACTCCCCTCAGTTCACAACCACAGGTGAGGAGTGGAACATAGAAAGACTAATAAACCTAAAGTTTAGCTTACTGGCTCAGCTCCCACTTTACCACAACAGTCCGATCCAATGCCTGCCTTACTGCTGACACTGCAGCCACCTATCTGTCCACCTCACACTCCATTTCGCCGTCACTCGTGAACAAGATCCCAATATAACTCCTTCACTTGTGGCAGCAACTCACTCCCAAACTGGAGGGAGCAGTCCACCATTTTCCAGCAGAGAACCATGACCTGGAGGTACTGACGCTCATCCCTACCGCTTCGCACATGGCTGCAAACTGCCGCAGTGTGTGCTAGAGGTCACTTTCTGATGAAGCCAACAGATCAGACCACATCATCTACAAAAAGCAAGGACGCAATTCTGAGGTTCCCAAAATGGAAACTTTCTTGAGCACCTTGACACCCTGTCCATAAATACGACAAACAGGATTAGAGAGAAGGTGCATCCCACCTCTCCTGTGATCCATGGTTTCACTGTATGTGTACTCAGAGGCAGTGAGCAACGAACTTTCAAAATAATAAAAACTGTCTTAACGTACGATGAAATAAATGTTGGCATTAATTAATTAATGCGTTAACGTGATAATAATGTGTTAATGTGCCCAGTCATAGATTTCAAATTAGCGTTTGCCTGCAGCTACATTACATAATGTTGATGCCACTTGGGACCCAACACGGACCTAAAAAGCTGACAACAGTGATGTTGATCTATACAGCCAGTTCCTTCTGCGGCCTTTTTCTGCAGACATCAGCAGAAATCAAACATTTCTTTAACCTACATAAGCTCTAGTCAAGACACCACATTTTCTACTCCTTAGGTAACAGGTACACAGGTAATTATGTATTCATATTGGCTGGACATCTTCATTAAACCTCTGTCTAATTGAGGCGGTGAATTAGTGGCCTGGGCTATAGGGACAAACCAGAGGAGGAGAGGAGAGTGATGAGATAGTAAATTAGGGAAATGGAAAGGAAATGATTACCTCTTCAGTAAGCAGTTAGTGTGCGCTGACCTCAATCACAAACGAAAGAAGAGATTAGGTGCCGTGCTTTACAGTGATGATGGTGCTACTAGCAGCAGTAGGATGGATGACCTTGTTTTTGTCATGTTTGGTTTCCTGACAGGATACAATAGCATGTTACATGATAACTGTATGCATTTTTTTGCATTTTTTGCATTTGCATAGTTCTCTACTGCTTAAACATGGTTTAACTAATCCAGACTAACATGATGTTACCAACTAAAATACTTCTATTTGTTCTTATCCAGCTAACTGATTGATTCTAATGTTGATGGATGACATATGTTTTAACCTTTGATTAAGTCATGTCGAACAACGAAACAACTACAGAAAGTGCAAAATGAGCAAAGGACTGGTCAAATGCTGACAAAGTGTTTGCACTCTTGATTTGCTGGCATTGCATGATAGCTTAGAGTTTTGGTACTTGACTATACACATCCTGACAAACAATCAGGCTTGCAGTTTGGGCCATTCTGTTGCATAAAACTTGGACCTCAGGCCGGATTTGGGTTTCATTATTTTCAAATGAGATTTATTAAAGGGGCACCACTAATTCTGATTCTAGGTTTTGCTACTACTGTAGTACTATTGCATATTTGAAAAAGTAAGTAATATAGCCTCAAGTCGGGTTCAGGTCCCAAATTTGGCAGTACCAGACAGACTGATCTTAATAAAAGTTTTTCCACTGTCAACAAATCCCATGAAAAGACCCAAAACAATCAGAATCAGAAGAATCAGAATCGCGTTTATTGTCAGGTACATTTTCACATACAAGGAATTTGCCTTGGTATAAATCCGTGCCTGGTGGGGTGTGTTTGGGGAGGCGGGCATGAGAGTCAGCGACAGTGGGGACCCAGGCCTTGTTGAGGAAGCCCACTACCATCGGAAAGAAAGTGTTCTTGTGGCGAGAGGTTTTACACCGCAGTCTCCTGCCAGAGGGGAGTGTATGAAACAGTTTGTGCCTGGGATGGGAGGGCTCAACCACAATCTTTCCTGCACGCATCAGAGTCCTGAAACTTCAACCCTTTTGGTCGCAGACAGATATCCAGTTCACCCTAGAAGCATGAAGCATAAATGGGGTACCAAACTGATAACGCTTTGCATGCATTCTAGCTGAATCTCTTGCATGTGTGCTTATGTGTGTGGATGTGTGATCCTACACTAGATCTAAAGTAGTTCTGCTGAATCCTCTTCCTGCCTGAACAGTCAGGCGGGGGAAGGATGGAGAAGAAGATATTTCACTGTCAAGCAAAGGTGAGCCTGATGAATTGGAGTAGGCCAAGCTGTGCAACACTGAAAACTGTATTTGGAGAGATTGAGATAGTTCC
Organism: Lepomis macrochirus; assembly: GCA_024633595.2. Classification (NCBI taxonomy): domain Eukaryota; kingdom Metazoa; phylum Chordata; class Actinopteri; order Centrarchiformes; family Centrarchidae; genus Lepomis; species Lepomis macrochirus. Next base: position 409,781 of record JALXJV020000024.1, read on the forward strand.
TTCAGAGTCACAAAAAGAGGTATACTATATGTAGGAGGAAGTGTCCCCTTCTAACACAGAATTTGCCAACAGCAGCCCTGCTCTCAACTGTGCAAGCTTTCAGCCCCCATATTCTACACTCCCAGCTCAGTGACAGTGGCGGGAGGCAGGCTGAAAGACAACGGATAGAACAGTGGATTAGTGCGTGCCTAACCTGCCTCTCTGCTGCTCTCCTTTAAACACAGAATATAGAGTTGCTCAGTTCTTACTCTCTCTCTCAATGTGTGTGGGCTCACTTGTCAGCTGTCGGTAACCAAATCCCTCTGCATCTCTGTGTCTCTCCTCCCTTCCAGTTCCAGAACAGCCTCTTTTCTTAGTCAACATTTAAACAAAATGTTTCAAACGCTCAAAATCTCTCAGGTGTCTCTTATCAGTGGTAAATGGTGAACAGTCTCCTCTGCTATTTGGCTCCTTCTAATCATATGTCAATAGCATGAATTAAATTAGAAACACCATCAGATAAGGTGAGAGCTGACCACAGAGCTGAACATGAATTCATTGTTGACCTTGAAAACTGTCACTTGACCAAAAAGGCCACTTCCGGGCTTTATTTGGAACTTAGCAAACTGCATCTGCTGATGAAGACGAAAAGAAGAATGAGATACACATAAGGGCTCTATGAAAAACTAGCAATTTGACTTTTGAGTTGAGTTTGAGTTGAGATTATTTTGTCAAATGACGACAGATTTGTGTGCACTGAAATAGAATTAGCTAGGTGTGTCAGGCAAACTGACACCACCAGTTTTGGACAGTTTAGATGAAATCCTGTCCACTTCCTGGTTAACTTCTGTTCCACTTGCTTTCATTGCTAAATGTACTTTCTCATGGATCTATCTAATACTGTACTGGGTAGTTAACATTAAAGCAACTTGTCACATTTTGTAGACAGACAGAATTTCAGGCATTTTTTATTTCAGTTTGACAAAAAAAAAAGGTAACAGTACTGAGGTGAATGGGAACACAGAGCCTAAGAAAAAAAATTGCTATGGGGTCCTTTTACCTGACTCGTGAGCCATGTAAACAATTTGACATTGCTGAGCTCTCAATATAACCCTCCTTTAAAACAGTAATAAGCCTGAATGGAGAAAACTTCTAGAAAAATCCAGGGCTGGTTTGAATGGATCTCTGCGCACTAACTTAATTTTCATAAAGTCTGTGAAGACTGGGGGCCAATCCACTGGGTCACGTGGTGGAGCAGCAACTGTTCCATTAGGGCCTGAGCAGCTTGTATCTGATACTGGCTGTACATCTCTGACTGTGCTCGTACTGGTTGAGGCTGCCTGTATTTCACCTTAAAGACGTCTGGACTGGGTCTGTGCTAGTACCGGCTGATGATCCAGCATCTAATCCACTGACAAACTTAAGTATAGCTCCTGTATATTATAACAATACTTAATAAATAATTTTATCATCTCTATCAGGCTAATTCAAGCAGTATACCTCCAGGTTTTTGTTAATACTATTTATAGCCTCGACTGATTGCCCAGTCTGCCCCATTAATCCATCTTGCATTACTTCCGACTTGTAACTAAACATTGACTGAAAGATGGATAATCACTGTCTAGTTTTAATAGTATATGCGACTATAAGTAGTGCCATCACATCAGTGTGTTGACTGGACCTCACAGAGGTTGCTGCAGGACTACTAGTTTCCTCTTAATCCTCTCATCAAAGTTGTAAACACTGATAAACTACTCGTTTTGACCTTTGACACGAGAGTGAGGCGGGGCCCTGCTTAGTATGAGGCGTCCTACGCAATGTGCGTAGTGAGTGGATAGGACAGGCCGGCTCTGGGAACACAATACTGTTTTTCAAAATGGGAGTCAAAGCTTGCTTCTCATGCAGACTGCAGCTGAGATAATCGTATAGATGAATGTCAGAAATGTAGAAAATGAGATGGGGAGCTACTCTGTGCAGCGCATACATACTTGTGTGTTAGCTTCATGAATGACATCATTAGCTTACTGAGATGAAATGAAAATTGGCAGTGATTCAGTTTGGATCTGTCTCTGGTTCATTGGGGGTTTATTTCACCAAGGAAGGTGACTGCTCTTCTCCAGATTTGCTTTACATTTTACACCACTGACCTTCATGCTAGAACCAGCATACAACCATTTTTACTGCTGCAATTGTGTGTCTTGAAGTATTCTTAAAATATAAAATATTATGCCAGAGGTGTTGTAAATAATTTTACTCGTTTCCAGTACAGGTTGCCTTGTTTCAGAGGTTGTGTGTGGCCATTAGTATGAATATATAGTGACAGCACCTTTGGGGGGAAAACTGATTGGAGGAGCTTCACTATCACAGAAGTAACAGTCCACTGGACAGCAAAGCCCTCTGGGTACAGTAACAATTTGAGTATGAATGTAGGCCTTGTGGTCTGATAAAACTGTGTTTTCAGTGTGTAGCAGTCAATAGGCTCATAGGTTTCTATATTAAGGCTGTTGTTATTAGGCCGATGAAAATGCCAATGATTTTTCCCTGCTCATCAGAAAACTTACAAGCCAGGAATATTTTTTTACAGGCCAGAAATCTGAATTATGCATTATTTGACTAAAAATACTGACCACAGGATTTTAGTATGCAGACTCATCTTTATCGTCACTTTAAATTATGAATAGACAGAAAACGTTTTCAATAAAAAAAACAATCAATTACTTTTGTGCATTTCAAGTAGGGTTGGATACCATTTAAAATTTTACGATACCAGTACCCTTAAAGTGACACCAATACCAATAGAGTACTTCATTTGATACTTTGCATAAAATGCCACCTGTTGAAGATTTCTACATTGTACTTTTGAGATATTTTAAATTAAATTTAAACTTGTCAGAATGCCATTACAGATATCTCAAACTGGAATTATGAGTAGTCATCACTTAATAGACCCTTCGCTAAGCCACACACCCCTTAGTTACTGTCGGACCTGACAGGCTTATATATCATGGTGCTACCACTGTTTATTACTGCACTCCATGGAGATATATTGTCTAATTTTTGGAAAAAACAGTCTCAAAAAGTAGCAGACAGTTTTGCAGTTGCATTGAGCATTTGAAAGTTATATTCAAGCTGTCAAACTGACTCAAACTGACCTGAAAAAAATAATGATAAAAGCTAAAGCCAACTGATCACAGAGTAAAAGTGATCCACCATAATCACCTGACTATTGAGAAAGAGGACAACGCTGCGTGTTCAGGCGTGGCTTAGCAAAGGGTCAATTGTAATGAAGTTATATATCTTGAAATGAAACTTGATTATTGACATGTCAAATTGGAGATATGTTTAATTTTCATTCCTGCCTAGACAAAATGTAATTATAGAAATCCTGAATTATAGCAAAATGACATTGCAGATATCTGTAGTTAAGTCAGAAACTACAGGAGGTTTTTTCCGGAGCTGATGATGGATGTAGCTAACAAGCCATCTTGTTTCCTTCTGTTCATCATCTATCTGCTTCCTCTTGGCCATATCTTAAATTTAACATCCATTTCCACTTCTATGCGGATGACAGCCAGTTCTACCTGTCCACCAAACCTGCCTCCACCCCCCCAGGATTTCATTTCTGTTCAGAGAGGGTGGAAATCAAATCCTGGTTCTTCTGCAGCTTTCTGAAACTCAACAGTGACTCAGTCACTCGGTCTGCATACCTCCATTTACATAACATTAATTACCCACTAGTACAGCCATTCTCGTTCACACACTGGTTACATCCCACATTGATTGATGTAATTCTCTTCTCTTTAGTGTTCCTCTCAAATTCATTCATAGACTTAAACTGGTTCACAACTCTGCTGTCTGTATCATCTCCAGAACACCTTCTAATAATCATATCAATCCTGTCCTTCAGCAGCTTCATTGGCTCCCAGATAAATACCTCATTGATTTCAAGATTCTTCTTCTATTCACCAAATTTTAGAGACTTCAGTCACTCTGCCCCTCGTCTCTGGAACTCCCTTCCACCAGACATTCGTACTTTGACTCACTTTCAATTTGCAAATCCTGCCTGAAAACACATCTTTTTAAAGTGGCATGTCCAACGTGATCACTGTTCATGTGGTCACAACATTTCTACCACAACTGTCAAGTGAACAATGTTCTCATTTGCCACAAATCCCTTGATAAGCTTTTTCTATTTCAAGGCATTTTCTAACTATCTGATACAACTGCCACTGCCATGAGCAATTAGTCATAATAATGTTTCTGTATCTGTAACTATTATTTGGAGAAGTTAAACTTGAATTGCAGATATCTGCAATTATCATTTAGGATGTGTGACGAGCCGAGCACCACCGCCATCTGTAACTCAGCACTGACCAGTCAAAACGTCTAGTCAAAATTACTTTGCTGATATCTGTATTGTTAATTTCAAATAGTCAGACTTAGCTAATGTGATGGAAATTTGATATTTTACTCTGTTTACTGTTTCACCCTGCATGCTTCATTATTATATTTCAATGTTTCATGATCATTTTATTCTTATCTGACTGACCTTGATAGGCCTTCATTCCCAGGACAGTTGGTCCCTACTCCCTTCCTCTCTTGGACAGCTGTGTGATACCCTTACAGTATAAAACCACCTATTTCTTCACTGGCTCTTTGTCTTACACTCTGCAGACTGTTTGCACTCTGTATGTTTGTGTGAACCTTTGCAAAGAATAAAACCCTTAAAAGCCGTCTGGATTGAATTCTTTATTTCAGAAGCCTCACCAAAGGACATATTTCCATTACACTAACAACTGCTAAAACAGATTTCTGTATCCTCCACAATCTACAATCACTGTGTGATGCAGTGACAAAATGACCAGCTCAGTGTAGCAGTAGCAGCCACTGCTCCCCTTAAACCTGCAGCTCCCCTTGGCTTTATGGAGCCTTACAGTGAGTTTCAGTACGTTTATTTGTCTGGCTCTTTTTTACATATACACTTTATTGCATTACCTCATTTTTGTCTAAGGTTGTGTTAGCCATACTGTTATGACCAAAAATATCATGCTTGCTATCTCGATGATATGATTAATATTTCTCTTACAAGAACCTGACAATTTTCATGCACAGCAGGACATCCTAATTGCATCCTAATAGCAGCCATCTTAAAGCCGGCCAGAGCTCAGCTGATAACTCTCTTAGCATTCATTGACAAATGCCATTCAAGTCACCTTATTTAAGCTGCTATACCCTGCCTGCCCTTGATACTTCTTCTGCAAGGAGCTTGTAACCTGCCGACACCCCAGCTCCTCCTTTTAGGACGTACCTGATTACCCTGGGGTTTCTTTACTGCTGCTGTCTGCCTCGGGCTTTCCATGTTAGAACAAGAATGGGCAGGAGGTGCTTTACAATGTTGCATATACATTATTGTCCTGGTTGTTTAAAGGAACAGTTCACAGTTCACTCGAGTCAGCATCAGCTGGTACTGAAGACTACAAGTTGGAAAATTAAAAAGAAGGAAAGAAATCTGATGGTGTGAAGCTAGAAAAAAGTGAGCTTCTCATCTCTGCTTGAGCCTCCAATTCACATTAGCCACCAATAGCACAACACATCTCTGACTGATGTAACTGATGTGAATAATGTACTTTGTAAAATAAAAAACAGGATCTCTCTCCTTCCACTGCATCAATATTGATCCTTTTATTTTTTTTTAAACTGTCAATATTATGGCAGTGCAATAATAAATCTGTGGATTATTGCCCATGGCATTCTTGGTCATGTATAGAGATTGTGTATGGATTGAGAGGGAGGAGAACTAGAATATATAAAGGTATCTGTAGAGAGAAAGAGATAGAAACGTAGAGAGGGAACTATGCTGTGCTGCCACAAGTACTCACTTCAGACTGCTGTTGTCATGGTTACCCATCTCCACATAAAATATCTGTACACACGCACATGCATGCAGCTTATGAAAATAAGTTTTTAGATAGTGTTGGTCTCTTTAACTTAACAATGTACAAGCTTTGTGTTGGCTTGTCATTTAAAATATCCAGGCAAGAGACTTAATTATTCTCACTAAATCTATAGCTCATCTAGCTATTGTGTGTGTTAGCCTAAAATTTTGTTTTGCATTGCAGAAGTTATTACATTTTTTAATAAAGTAGGCTGAACAACTTTTTCTAAGCAACTTTAGTTAAAACTGAAGTCAGCCACAACTGAACATACAATGCAAAACCTTCTCTGTCTGCAGCTTGTATCACTCCACTAAGCACGCCCACCAAACCCACAAGAAGGAGCTGGTTGCGCTGGAAACCGCATCCCTTGTAGGGCTCCTTCTCCATGACGAGAGCTTCACCAAGGTCCCGGTCCCTCTGGCTTCAACTCGTCTTCTTAAAGACACCCCTCTGACACTTCACGCCCCAGTTCAGAACACCCCAGGCTTCAGAGACAGTTGCAACAACGTCTAACAGCCCCTAATAGTTATTCCCCACTGTTTGTCATCACGCCTCTTTACCACTCTTCGATATGAGCACCATGGCATCAAACATAACGAGCCCCAAGCCGGGATGTGTTTTGTACTACATGTTTCTATTGGCAAAGGAGGGATGGGCATTTCTTTCAGTTTCTCAGACATTGTATTGGACTAGTCAGTAGTATTGCTATGTCTTGTGTTATCGCATTTGCTTGATGTTTGGTTTTGTAAGCAAAGTTGTCGACTTCATAGTTTTTGATCATAAGTAATGCAATCGTAAGAAAGAAATGCGTACAGCTGTCCTTATTACCACAGTGGTGAATTAACCGTAGCAATGTCAAATGTTGCTTTAACAATACAATAGCTTCAGAATACTAAATAACAACAACAACAACAACAACATGAGGCCACCTGTGAAGATTCGCAGTCATAGTTATCCTTGAAGATACTGGAAGACATTTCGCCTCTCCAGCTGACTGGCAGGGAATCCGAGGAGGGCTGGAACACTTATCCCCCTAATTACAATGCTGTCCTTTCATCTCTTCCCAGGAGATTGAACAAACGCTCACCTTTGGCGTCATGGGAGATTACCAACAACAGTCATTTAGACTTGGCCTCAGGTGACTGTGTGGTTGCGACAACCACAACAACTGTCATTACAACAGCCAGGAACACTAACAAACCAAGCAGCCTTGATATTGACCCCACGGAGGTTAAACAGCTGGGCCATTCAGTTAGAACTGAAGAAACATCTCTCAGCTCTCTCTCCCTTTAAGTCCCTTCAGTCTGTGGATTGCTACAATATAACTGATGTGTGCTTCATTGAAGTGTAACGTTAACATGATTGCCTGTGCCACATATACTCACACTTTATGGCGCAGGTGCAGCACACATTACACCTAAATAAAAAAAAACACATATTGCCTACACTACATGTGCATGATGCCAGTGTAACCACTGTAAGTCTAGGGAAATTGCAAGTATAACATCAGATGTTGGTCAGATTGTAGAGTTTTTATGAGGGGCTAGTGATGCAGTAGAGGTACTGATGTGCATGACTACTTATGTATGTTATATATGTTCCACCCCATATTAGTGTATGTTACGTGTACGCGCCCAGTCAATTTGTGTAAACGCCAAATCTATATAAAATCACCGAAGCGACACCTGTGTAACACCTGTGTGTCTATTGCAAGTCTATGTAAATTGCTGGCGTGCATTCAGAGGTTTGGTCAGACCTTAGATGTCTTCAGTAGGTGCTGGTGATGCATTTGACGTTAGTTGGCTGCATCTTTTGACATCTCATAACAAACCATTGTTTGAAGAAAAAGGAGAGTGATGGAGGAAGCAGGAAGAACAGACGAAGTGCCAGGCCGAATTTACCTGCTCATCCATCTACTCATTCGTCCATCAAGCCATCCTCCTATCAGCCATATCAAATCTGAGACCATCAAAAAACTTCAAACAAGGACGGACACACACACACACACACAGACACACACACACACACACACACACACACACACACACACACACTCTATAACAGAAATTGTACAGAGCCCTTGTTTATTTAAATAAGTGATGGGGAACCTTGAGATGTGACAGCAGAGATGCACCATGACATTCAGAAGACTTAGACCAACAGACAGAGATGGATTATGTCACATGGGGGGGCAGCTCTAGTTCATAACTAATGCAATAAATAAACTGGAAAGAATATCCCTTTAGTTACAGACTGAGGTCGCAAGCTTCAAATACACACACAGAAACACACATTGCAGCAGTACACTACCACACGCTGTGTGTGACTTGAATTCAAAAGACAAAATAAAAGCAGCTACGCTACCACAAACAAAGACACAATTTCTCCCCCAGCATGCACCAGGTCCAAGCACCTGGAAAGAAACCTATTATAGTGAAAAAATACAACCCATACAACAAAACAGTAAACAGCCAATGTCTTACCTGGTGACGAGATGTGACAGTCGGACAGTAGATGGAAGTACATGGAAAGAAAAGACCGAAAGAGAATCTGTTAGTTGTCATGGTTGGCAGTAGACATTCTGCAATAGTTAATCATCTTGAACCCTACAGATTCAGTATTGCACATTTCTAAAACAACATCAAAATCAATGCAACAGAGATATTGTCTTTTTATTCCATGCATTCTTTGTCTACATCACCCACAATGCAACTCAAATCTAATCACTCGACTATACACATTCTAGTGTTATGCTAGTATCGTTCTTGAGGTCTTGCTTCAACCCCTTTCAATGCTGACTCAAGTAACCTCACTTGGGGATATTTATCAGACTTTACACAGCTCCCTCTGGATGCACAAATGACTTTACTAATGTTCAAAGTTTCTTTTAACTGTAAATTAACTGGTGTGTTCTATCATTAATTGTCCTTTACAATTGCTCTAGTTATCAAATATCAAGTAAATCTTCATCTGCAGTGAAATTAGTCACAATCAAGAAGTCACAATCGTTATAAGCAAATTGCAATTCCTAATCCTAAAGTTCTTTGACTGTGTAGACCTAATAGTTAATCGTCAGAGGCCATACACCTCTGGAGCAACTAGGGGTTAAGTGTGCTTAAGGGACACAATGGTGGATGTGTGACAGTGGGGAACTGAACCAGGGTCTCTCACAACAAAACCATGTTTCTTCACCACCCCCATCTAAATCTAGATCTAAATCTAAATATATTAATAATATACAAATTAACACAAAATTGATTTGCCTTAGTTAAACTGAAAACCATTATTGTGGAAGGTATGATAACCATGTTCAGAATCTTATTCCTATATTTAATTAGTCCGACCCATGCTGCTCTGACAGTACTGAAGAGAAATGCTCTGTCAATAAGCTCACTGCAGCTTAGTGTTATCAGCGGCTATTTGTTACTGTTCTTATGCAGTCTGATGTGTCTGATTTCTCCTTTTCAGGCTCAGCTACAAGGACCAAATGTCTAGTTTCCACCCTGAGATCAACAAGGAAGGAGAGAAAAGTTGAAGATATCACATTTATTCACACAAGAAAGAATTCAAGAAATGAACATTGACACCTAAACACCCACAAGTGAACAAATAATGCTCAGTGAGGAGTATGTAAAGCAGCTAATAGATCTCCGATAAATCTTAGTGAAATTTCAGATGAAGCCAAACACATTCATCTCCAACAAACCCATCACAACCACTAGTATTGAATTCTCAGAGTCAATACCTAATGTTTAAAGTGATGTTGAATATCTCACACTTGTGTGGCGGGCCCTATTGTAGAAGAGTACTAAAGTAGTAGTAGAGGTAGTCCACTGCTTGGTTAGGTCTAATATGAGTTTATGAGAATTATGAGTGTGTAATGCATAGGTCGTCAGTTGATCATACATCACATGCAATGCATACATTGCATTAATATACCTTAGATGCTGCCAGATCTACATTTACCGCAGTAAAAGCGCCTGTGATTCTGAACTAAGCCCCCTCATCAGCACTCACACAGAGGAGCAGTAGATCTTTGTCCCCCTCTTGTGGCCACTACCCAGCAAACAATCTTTGAGTCTAGGACTTACCAATAATTCAATGCACAAATGACTCTTGAATTAGAGACACTGTCATCACAGACCACCATCTGACTCTGCATTCTGTCAGCACTGTATTGGAAGATGGTGAAACCATTCTTAAATTTGTATAATACTTCTTTAATTATTTTAATTTAAGTCCAAATTTATAAAATAGGCTCAAGATGAAATTCATGAATCCCTTCTTCACCACAAGAGCATTTGGAATCCCTCCAGGGTCCTCTTATGGTCTCAGAAGTCCCGTTTGGGAGGAACTAGTTCAGGTGTTCAATCTCTAAACTCAAACATAGTTTCAGAACCACTTCAACAACAGTTCGAGGCACTTTAGAAAAGAAGATGGTTGTAAAACAGCACACAAGGGAACAAAACTCAGAGGGGAAGACTAACCATGCAGGAAAGAGCGTATCAGACAAAGAGAAAGACCAATGAACAATTAAAGCTGCAAGCAGCAATGAGCGGGCCCTCGCACATGTAGAGTGTTGAGGTGTGAGGCTGCCGCGTTGCAGTTTCTGGATCTCTGCCAGTGCGGGTGTGAATTGCTTTGGACAATGCACAAAGGTGTGTCCCCTTTGTGGCACTACATAGCATTTGGCGCTATGACTATACCTGAATATTGGCATGTAGATGTGTTTGGGACAGGACTGCTATCAAGCACGTAAAGTTTGGTGCAGATGTGAGTGTGTACACAAGTTACAAAAACTTCCTGTTTCATGGCGAATCATCAATTTCAGACCCCACAGGCACACCATTCCATGAAAACTCACCCTTTGCAAAACTTTTAATCGTCAATGGATTTAGAGAAGACAGCGGAAATCTGAAGTCAGTCTGACTAATTCTCTAGGAGGAGTTTGTTAAAGTACAGAGCCTGTAAATCAGCAAAAATGACCATTAAATTCAATATGGCCGACTTACTGTTGGGTTTAGGGCATCGCTTTAGGAGACTTTTTGGTACGTGTGAACATGATACATGTGCCACAGAAATTTCATAAATGGAGGTGTAATGTGCTGTGGGGGCTGATTCGTTGAAGGTCCCTTCCTGTTGTCCGCAGGTGGCTATGACTATGACTATGACCAGGGCCGTGCAGAGACCTTTGGAAGGGCAGGTGCTCAAAGTATAAAAGGGGCACATGGAACAAGAATTTAAACAGTGTTGTTTTTAAAATAACGATACAGAAATATCATTATGTACTCCTTGCTGATATGCGTATACTGATGCTTCTATCGATAAATCAACAAATGCTGTGATACAGTTTTGAGAAAGATACACAGGCAGGGAAATGCACATTTTGGTGAGCAGCGGCTCAAGTGAAAAAAACAGCATTATAATTATTTATGATTTTTTTTGACAAAATGTTAAATATATTAACAAAACTCTGACTACCTTACCAAGTTATTTTGATTCCCACTTTTGCAAATGTTTAACCCTCAACATTTTTCTACAAAATAATCACACAAGAGCAGCAACAGCAAAGTAAACTCTGCCACAATGTGCATGTTTTTTATGCTACTAGTATATATTTAGAATAAATGACAGCACCAAGGAGAGGGACATAGTTTCACTAATTATTTGTTTATTTTTCACAAGGCAATAAATCCTTTTAATTCTTTTGGTCTTATTGGATCACATAACACTTAGTTTGTTAGGACTTGGTTTCACATTTGAGGGAGGGCTGTCTGTATCAAGTAAAGATCAGCATGCAACAAACTAATGGAATGGATAGTTATTAGATGAGGAGCCTCTACGATCAGAAATATAAAGTTACTGCTTAAGGCAGGACACTTTTTCATATAGTGGTCAAATTTCAAATTTGGGTCTATTTTGCTTCCATGTCTTCTTTTACTCTCATGGAAAGAAAACTTCCAAAATACACAATTAGATGGAGTTTACCCTGTATATTAAACAGAACATTTCAGGGGAAAAGAGTCTTGATGTAAATCATTAACTGGGGAAGGTCTGTGGTGACATGATTTAGTTATTTTCTTTAGCCCATTCACCTGCAGTGACTTGTCAAATGTGTGCAAATTAGCACATTTTAATTAGTTAACGCCTAATTTGCATATCAATGTGGCGATCGTCATTACATTATTAGACACAAATTTTACCGTACTCACCTGTTGTGTCTCCATTAAGTAGGCAACAGTAACAATAGCCTGTATGGCCAACCATGATCCTTAGCTTGACTTTAGCGAATTATTTTAGCTCAGCTCATGAGTCGTGCATGTTAGCAGTGAACTCGAGGCACTGGTAGTTTACTTTTGTTGGTCCTTAGTTCATCATCACTCACCTCCGCACAAGGCAAGAAAAACACTGCTGGGAGGGGCTGCTGCGGGTAGAGGCGGAGTGAGAGAGAGGGAGAGAGAGAGAGAGAGAGAGAGAGAGCATCGGAACTGACAAAGTCTCATCTCCCGACCTGATATTTAGATTTTTTATTCAGTAAATATATTTGTTTGACAGGAAAGCTGTGCACAAATAGGAATAAATATACTGTATATATAAATTCATTTATTTAAAAAAAAGCATCCTGGAAAAAAGGGCACTTTCTCTTGAGGAAGAAAAAGGGCAGGTGCTTGAGCCCCTTTTGATGTCTATGTGTGCACGTGCCTGACTATGACTATGGATAAATGTTGGCATGTACATGTGTTCAGGGCAGAACTTTTTAAACGTGTAAATTTTCGTACAGATTTGATCACGTATAGTCAAGTTACAACAACTTCCTGTGTCATGGCAGGGCATGAAACTTTGCCGCCATGCCACCTACACAGCATCAACAGAAAACTCAGAAGTTTTACAACATGGCCTCATCAATGTGTTAAGGGTTTCCTGGGACAGTTTTGAAGTTGATATGTCCAACCTGCTTGGAGTACATCACAGCATAAAACGTGTCGTTTCCCGTTGCCAGCAGGTGGCGTTGTGACTTTGAGTGAATATTGGCATATGGATGTGTTCAGGCCGGGACTCTTATTAGAGATTCAAAATTTGGTGCAGATGTGAGCATGTTGACTGAAGTTATAAAAACTTCCTGTTTTATGGCAAATCAGTGACTTTGGATGCCATGCCACGGCCACACTTTTCCACGAAAACTCACCGTTTGCACAACTTTTAATTGTCAATGGGTTGTTCGGACAAAATCCCTAGGAGGAGTTAGTTAGTAAAAATTGTGTAAAACGCCAAAAATGACCATAAAATCCAAAATGACTTCGACTTCCTGTTGGGTGTCAGTGGATCGCTCCAAGAGGCTTTTCTGTGTGTCTGTGTCACAGAAATTTTGTACACATAGGTGAGCCATTTTGTCAAGCCCATGTGCAAAACATATTAAAAAAAAATACGAAAATCGCTGTGTCTGAATTATGTGCAGAGTTTGGTGAGTTTTTGAGCATGTTTAGACCCCCAAAAATGACATTATTTGCAGAAAAAAATTATTCTTTCAGTTCCAACTGACCTCACACAGTTTGTGTTCGGGCCCTAAAAATAAGTTTGAAGATCAGTGTGTGATGTGTTGTTGCTGGGAAGCTGTTCATAGTGTCAGTGCAGCCAGAAGTGGAACCACAGGTCCTGCAGTCACTCCTACACTCAGCAGGATCCCCTGAGTTACCTCAGCTTGCTCTTAGAGACTGTAAGTTTACATTTTATATTTAGAAAGCATGGGCATTTACCAGGCAGGGGAATTCTCTGCCTATTATGTTGCCTTGTGGGAAATGTAGTAATCAATAAGGTATTGGGAGCCTGATCTATGCTTGGGACCAAAAGTCAGGGTATCTTAAAAAGGTCCAATTAAAAAACAAGCACACTTACAAACAGTGGCTGAGTCCAAAAGGAAAATCCAAAGAACACAAGATAAAACAATAATCTACAAGCAGGCCAGGCAGACAGGAACACAAGGCAGAGTCAAACACGGGTTACAGAGTGTCCACAAGCTGCATGCAACAAACCACAATTATCCAACAAGGCTGAACAGGAACCCAGGCATTAAATACTGAGGCCAACGAGCGGGGCGGGAACATAAAACAGGTGGATCACATCAAGGAGAACAGAACAGGAAGCTAAACACAGACAGCAAACACAGACAACTTCAGAATAAAACAGGAAGCAAAGCAAGATACAGGCACAAGGAGTGAACAGACAGGGCACACAGACTTGATACAAGCTAGTGCTGTGTCACAATTCGCACTTTCATACTTACACTTAGTGCGTTCACACTGAGAAATATGGCAAATGCAGTGCAATAAGAGTACCCAGAGGGTGCATTCATAACGGACAAAAAGTTGAGTGTGGAACTTCTCCATTTTAGCAATGTAGCCGAAGGGGCGGGACCAATAACACAGGAGAAGTGGGAATCAGCAGCAACCCTGGGTTGGGAGGGTTACTTTAAAAATCTGGTAATCTGGTACAATTACTAATTAGTTGTTTAAAAATGTAATCAGTAATGTAATCCAAGTACCAGAAAATAAAAGTAATGTAACCTGATTTTAACCTGACTTTTAGTTACTTTTGGATTACTTCAATACCAAATGTGCAAATTTAAAGACAAAAGAGTATCAAAGATGCATTGTCTGCTCAGTGGATTTTTAGAGAAACATAAAATATCCCATTCCCAGGAAAATCAAGTTCAATGTTTAGGCCTAAATGTTTTTGTATCATATGCCTTGCACTAGGTCTATACGTTATATGGCAGGATCTGGCCCATCAAATTTTGATGAATCATCCTGCACTGGGGGCCTGTATTAATTTAGTGTCCAATGAAAAGCTTTTTTAATTTTTATAACTGCTGAAAATTAGTGTTTCTGGGACAGGCACCACTGTACAAAGCACAGCTTTATTCACTGATTTTGCTGATACTGGATCATATTTGATGGAAAATATTATCTGGTGTTCTTTCTGATTTTCCCCGGCTCCTCTGCCTTATTTGTTGATCTAGCAAGTAAGCTAACAGCTGCTAACTAGCTGCCATTATCTAATTAGTTCAGTTAGCCTGCAGCTACTGGTCAAACTAGCTTACTCTGGCCATACTGGGAACTCGAGTGTGTATTTAGGTTTACACCTTTACTCAAGCACTGGAGGTTTCCAGGCCAGTGGTGGGGACCCGGCGGGAATGATGCGGGAGCATCACTGGGCAAGCGGGCAACAAAACTGCACACAGTAGCCTCCCAGTGAACATGACATGAACAGGACCGAACACAGCTCATTAGCTGACTCAGCCCGGGGTGACAAGAGACAAACTGGCAAGAAAACCACCTTCGTACTGCATTCCCAGTGGTCAAACTGGCCTCCGTCGGTCACGTCTGTGCCTGGATCCGGCTGCCCTGTGCAAGCTGGCATCAGTCCGCAGAGTCTGCGTGTGGGGGCATGACCACATTCAACTACTGGCTAAACACCGATCAATAGACAGATCCCTCATTAGCTGTTTTTTTTTACAGGAAATACGTAATTAGCAAATAGCACTTAGCTTTCCGTTTAATGGAAACTTTGTGCTTAAAGAAATCTCTATGTGTAATCCCTATTTTTACAAAATGTACATGTAATCTGATTTGTAATTCGATTTTGAATTATTTTCTGCACTGTAATGGAATACAGTTACTTTATTTTTGTATCCTGATTACATAACACCATCACATGTAATTTGTTACCCCCCAACCCTGCCAACAACAGAACGGCTTTTACAAATTTTATACATTATTTCATCACTAAATCCACTTCTGAGAAGGTTTGAGGCGAGAAATCTAATGTGTAGATGTCGAATATTGACAGTTTCATGAAAAGTGACGGCGGATTAAAAATGTGCGTGAATGTTTTCGGAGTTGAGAAGCTCTGCGAGTGGCGGCGGGGGAAGCTCGCGCCAACAGCCGGGAGGATCTAGCGAGGCCAGGCAGCTGTCCGCTCAGCAGAGGAAAACACAGCTGGAAGATAGTTAGAATGTTCCTACTGGTGTTATTCTGTCATGGCATTTAAGTAGTTTAAATGAAATGAAGAGACATCTGGCTTCTGATGTACAGAAAATTCTTGGCTTGTGAAACATAAAAAATAAATAAACAACAAGTATGATAAGGGGACTGTCGTTACTTTATTTTTATTTTTATTACCATTATTATTGCTGTTATTTTGGCGCTCTGCAGGCGGCCTCTGAGCTGGGGGGATTGCTCAATCTTGTGATAGTCATTTCAGGTTAGTGCACAACAGAAGTGTTAGATTTGAGACAACACTACTTTCAAAGTTGGAAACTAAGCAAGTAAGTACATAGTGCACGCAGTGTACTGCATGTTAGTATACTCAAGAAAGTAACTGAATTGACACACAGCATAACACTAGGACACACCAAGACTAGAAAGTAGAAACAGGACATGGACAAAACAGACTGTCAAGTGGACAAGGACCAAAACAACAGACAGCAGACCAGGATGAAGGAATCCGAACAAGAGAACTAAGACTCAGAACCAAGGACAGGGTGGTGATGGCGCAATGGATAACACCTATATGTTTGGTGTGAGAGACCCGGGTTCAATCCCCCACTGTGACCCATCCACCATTGTCCCTGAGCAAGATCCTTAACCACTAGTTGAGATAGACTATTAGTTTTGTACCCAAACATGATCTTGAACATGACGCTTTATGATGATCAATCTGTCATCGATGTAAGGACAGATGTCCGCACATCATGGATTTATCCTCAGCCCAGAATAAAATCTATGTCCATCTTTAACGCTGTGACTCTGTGGCCAGTCGCACTGAACACTTACTGTGGGCTACATTACTGCATTAATCACTCACACAATACGTAACTTATTAAACTGATCAATGAACAGTAATCTTTCACATTGTAGTTGCACTGATTGGAACATTTCTATCGTAGTTCAACTGGAGATAATGTGACTGTTTCTGAGTGAGGATGACTGTGGTGCAGCTGAAACAAACAGGTCTAAATAAGGTTTATAAGGAAGTTTTTCTTTATTAGCTGCAGTCTGAATGTGTTCTGGCAGCATTAATAAAATATGAAATGAGCCAGATTTTATTAATGTAAAATAGATGTCTAAAACTTTAACCTATAGACACATTTTCCACTGCAAAAAAATAATTAATAAGCTAACCTGCTGGTGTGACTTTACAGTCACAGGTTCATGAGTAAACTTATATTGTTAACGTATTGATCCTTCCTCCACTCCTGCGTTTTAGAGCCTATCATGGTCCGCGTTGGCACGCTTTTAATATTTCTAGCTCCACCTGAGTAAAATGGAGGCTGTGCCTTTATTTACCTGTTGCCATGGTGAATCGTAGTATCGGAGCTCCATTGACAATGCCTTTTTTCATCCTCACGCACACGCTTCAATCAGGCTCAACATACTCAGAGTTGATTAAAGTTATTCTGATCAGCTGTTCTGGAACCGAAAATTCAGTTTCCCACCTCAGGCTCAGTCAACCCAGAGCTCAGGGATACGCAGTTTGTTAAGCCTGCTTTCTGAAACAGGGGCCAGGATTAACACTAAGATATGAACTAAGGCAGGATTGAAACGGGTAATGAGACATTACCAGCAAAAGTAAACTAAGCCAAACATACCAAATGAACATAAGACTAAACATGGCTGAACAGTGAAACACAAGACACAAAACCAAAATCCAACAGACAAGAACGGGGAACAAAAGCCATAAGCACAACCCAAAATCCTAACAATCTTACTCAGTGAAAAAGTGTTTTTCCCAAATTGTTGAACATTTCCTTAAAGAGGTTTACACTTGGTACATGTATGTGTATACGTACCTGTATTTCTTATCCACCTCCGGCATGTACATAATGAAAATAATTTTACTCCTGCATCCTCTGCACTCTGCTCATTGCACTATTGTCTCAATCTGTCTATATTGTCTTTGTTTATAGTGTGTGTATGTGTGTTCTCTATAGTGTAGCCTGTGTCGGATTTTATTATTGTATTATTGCATAAGTCAGCACATGGTGAGCATGGTGAGTTCCTCGTACGTGTACACATACCTGGCAATAAAGCTGATTCTGATACTTTGCTATACTGTTGTTCATGATGTTGCTGAATGATCCTGCATGTCTTACTGAGAATTGGAAAATTAAGTTGATACTATGAGAATTCACTTATTCATGTAATTTTCAGTCACAGACAGTGCTAATGGACAATGCTAATCTACAAGTGTGACCTGAGAAAGAGGCACAGGGACAGACAATGATTAACGACTAATGACTCAAATATATGTGAGGCCATGTCATGTAGGTCTGATTCGTGGCCTACTGTGATGATAATTCTCCATATAGAAAATAAACTCTTGATTTTCCCAGGAGCTCCAGTGAGACTCCTGAAGGCTCTCTCTTTCTCAGAGCCAGTGTGTTAAGTTAGTTAAAACGTAGCTTTCTCTCCTGAGTGATACTCACAGTGAGGGGAAGGAACCTGTGCCTGAGTCCAGCCTCCAGAGACGACCAGTGATGCATGGACACAGCACAGTACAGGAGCAGACACAGAGTTGGAGCGAAAGGTTTGTGCAACTACCATTTAACCCTGCCATACCCTGCTCTCTCCCAGCTTACATTCCTGCCTGGAAATGATGGGGAAATAAGAAGTCCATAGGTTGATGGATGTGGCTCAATAGCTGGGACGCACACAGTCCAGCACATGTTTTATTGTGAGCATGTGAAACAGTCTCTTCATAAGAACTTTGCTGAAGAGGATTATGAAAATGTGAAAAAGAAAAAAATTGCTCCTCAGTTAGAATCAAACACACAACTCTAAGACCATGAGTCCTGTGCTCTACCAACTAAGCTAACCAGTGACACTAAAAGTTGTGCTGAAATGTTCCTGCTGACCCATGTTAAACTACTGTTTTGTTATTTCAAGATCACAAGAAAATGATCCTGTTATCCAGGAAAACAACATTTGTTATCTTGTGCTGCAAGACAATTATCCTGTTATCAGGGAAAACGGAGTAAAAAAAAAAGAATTGATGGCCATTGAAGTCCACAAATATGTGTTGTGACACTAATGTTTGTGTATGGATTAAACAAACTGTTAGTGTGCTTTAGCGGTGCTGGTATGTAGATTTTAAAGAGTAACACCCCCTGGAAATCTTGAATCTTGACACTACCTTGCTGCAGTGATGTACAGATGTACTCTAGGACGCGATGACATCACTGTTGTGTGTGGTTACAGGTGCACCAGGGCACACTTTTGACTTGATTGGTTGGCATTGGCAACATTTTAGCCAAGTCTTACAGCAGACATTTTCTGGATGAAGACATTGAAAAGAATCAGCTGTATTTTTAATCACTGTAGTCTTCAAATCTGCTCACCATAGAGAAACTAGGACTGAGTACAGACAGCAAACAGAGTGACCAGGATTGTGTGTGGTTACAAGCTGACTTGAAGTCCCTGATCCCCAGTGGGGAGCTTTTCACCCTAGCAGATGAGAAAAATGTGAGCTTTATACATGATCTCTGGCTGTGTGTGCTTCATCAGATCAACACAAAATAGTGAAAGTAATGACGGTGCACCACAGGAGTTTGTGGAGTACAACCGGGGCAGCTCAGGCATTTCGATCCCCCAGTTTGCATGTCAAAGTGTCCAAGGCACTGAACCACAAATTGTTGTTTCTGATGAGCAGTTGGCACCTGCCATCAACGTAAGAACATGTGAATGTGACGTAGAGTAAAGCGTTTTGAGTTGTCGGAAGACTTGAGAGGTACTCTCCAAGTACAGACCATTTAACATTTGAACCTTCATCTTAAAGAGGGTAGTGAAACACTGCTTTACAGACAGCAGTTCAGTTACTTCTAAAATTTAAGAGAAAATCGGCAAACAACAATTATAATGAATTCACATTTCATCTACTAATGTAATTTGAATGTTAGAGTTGGGAACATTGACGTAAACAACTGGTGGGACAGTCGCTGCCATACTGCCAAACCATCGCAGAGGAAGAGCGCGCTGCTAGATGATATAATAAAAAGAGCTGCAGTCGAAGCTCAGCTTGCAAGCTGGTGGCAACTCTCTTTACTGAAGCTGTTCACAGAACTTTCCCTCTCATCACCTCAAGTTTCCAAGGTTCAGAAAGGACAACGGCTTCCTTTCCTATACTTCGTAGCCTTCTGAGGCAGTTGGCAGCTTCAAAAGAGGAAACTGGTGGCTCCTCCTCTGACTAAAAGACTCCAACACTGACAACAAAAAATGACAGCAAATGAAAAGACAGAAGCAGAAAAAAGAAATGACAAGGATTTAGAGAGAAAAGGCTGAAATAAACTCCTTTCATAAGAGTAGACTGCACAACAAAGTTAGCACAAAGACAGATCAAAGAAAAAGCTAAATGAGAGAAAGAAGAAGCATAAAAAATAAAAGCCTCTGGAAAACAAGTACAAATACAGTCGAAAAGAGAGACAGATGTGGGAGTGCACAGAGAGGGATCAACATAGCAGAGAAGAAGCTGGTACAGGGGAAGGTTGGTGAGGAAGAGACAGAGACTCCTTGGATTGTGTGATGTGCTGCAGCTGAGCATGCAGCCTTCATTAAGGGCCTGTAATTAAAAGAAGACATGAGTGGAAAAGTGCCTAATTTTCCTGGCTACTTCCCGGGAGAGCACCGGGATCAAAGCCAGTCCAGACATGCTGAGTGCATGATCGCTGCACCGGCAGCACCCACAGCAGCCCACCACTCCATCCAGCCTCCCCCGATGGCTGCCATTACTATGAGGAGGAGGAGAAGCTGCGGGTAGGATAGGAGGAGATGAGAAGAGGGTGAGATCGAGGGAGGTACCAGAACAGGTTTACATGGTTTCATTTTTTTTTTAAAAACACCATATTTTTTTGTCATACTGCACATTGCTGCAGCTCCTCTTTTCACCATGTGTTGAACGCTCAATTTTAGCTATGGAGTGATACATTTTGTCTCTAAATGATCTTTGTTGGGAGATGCACATGCGCAGTTCCTAGTTAAGGACTACTAACCAATCAGAAGCAGAGAAGGGCGGACAACTATATCTTCCATCCATAAAGTTTTTACTGAGCTCTGTCTCTACATCATAGTAACATCTTTTTGTCCACTGGTAGCTACTGTTTGGAAGGGAGAGGAGTGTGTGGGCTGCAGCTCACTGTTTTTGAGGCCGTGTGAGACGAGCCGCTTGGCGAGCATTCTATTCTATTCTATTTAGCTTTCATCCCTGTGACGTCTCAGGGATGAAAGGGAAGTGCCTGGACTATAAACGAGCTGTTTTCAGTTCAGAGCAGAGTTTTCTGTGGGAGATGGGAACTCCCTTTGGGCTGGACTTTGGGCTTTTTCACTTTGCAAGCCTATTACATGCACAAAAAAGATATATAACTCAATAAAGGAGAGGGAAAAAGGCAAAAGCATAATACCACCAAAACTCCCTGCTTTTTCTACATGCATCCTCATCATTCAGGAGACCTTCATTATACTGCAGGATAAAAAATCAAATGTAATAATTTAGTTCAACATTTTGAATTGCAAACAACACTGTAACTGCAACTTGTGTAAATGTTACTCATTTCAAAAAATTTTTAACACACCTAAGCTGAGTTTCATTTCATTTAGAAACAAATGATAGTGGTTTTATGACGGTCTCATTTGCCGGGTTTCCATTAACGTTATTTATTGCGCATTTTGAAGTATCTCATCAGAAAAGGTTGATGGAAATGGCAAAATCTGAAACAAATCATTAATTTCACAAAAAAGTTTTTCCATTCGCTTGAGGTGGATTTTGCCTTTGTCAAAAAAGAGTAAATGCACTAAACGGGAGATGGAAACACTTTTTCCAAATAAGTTCTGACTTAGCAAACTTGTAACTTATGACTGATCAGCTACTTCCGCTGTCGGCGCCTTGCACGGTTGTGCAGAGATGTGCCTGCCTGCTAGGGCTGAACAATTTTGGAAAATAATCTAACTGCGTTTTTTTTAACCAATTTTGCAATTGTGATTTAATATGCGATTAATTTTTAAGCTCTTTACCTTCTGTATTATTCAAAATGAACAAGCAGTAAATCAGTGTATAGTCTGATCAACACAATATTAGATAGAACTACACTGTTCTTTCTTGTGTTATGATGAATTAGGTAGTCAAGTCATGGCATTAAATAATATGATATAATATCATCAGGTCGGCCTACAGACCACAAGAAAAACTAAGTTCAGTGTGTCAGACAGTAAGCACTCAATACAAAACTCACAGTTCAACCAGCAATTAATGCGTCCTTATTTCAGTTCAAATCTCCCAGGAGTCCAGCTTTCTGTATCCCAGTAAGCAAACAAAAAACACTCAGTTTGAGGTTCGATGTGACCATGTGATGCCTCTCGTGTTTAATAGACAAGATTAGATTCTCCGACAACACCGGAGTTCCCTGCAGCCTCTGGTGAGCAGCACACTGGCTGTAACCAGGCTGTAACTAGGGACAGACTGGGCCTCCCTGTGTGACACTAAACTTTCTGTAGTGTCAGCTTCTGTCAAGCTTAAGGCCATTTTACACCAAGATGGCAAGATACAGCATAACGTGCAGACGAAGTATCAACGTCAGCAGACTTCTTTCCTCTTGGGTGTCATGTGACCAGAGTGTAATTGAAGCCTTTGCGATTAGAAAATCTTGTTTTATTACATTGCGATAATATCACAAATGCAATTAATCGTTCAGCCCTACTGCCTGCTGAGAATTTACTGCACCTCACGGCTCGTAACACTCATTTGTGCTGAGAAAAGAGGTGGATGCAAATCTGGGCAGGCAGCCTTCATCATCTGTTCTACCGAATTATGCATTCACCTCTTAAAGGTCCTTTTCAGATACGGGGTTATCACCGTATATTTTTGCTGAATCTCAATGAATGCTACTTCTGTGGAGTGTAATAAAATACTAATGGCTCTAAACGTTCATAAAATATATACTTTGAATCATTTATCACCATTGAAGATAGTATATATAGCATAGCATCATAGTATTTTTATTTGCTGCTATCCTTTTCTGTAGATTGGTGAAGGTCAAACCTAACAGTCTCAGTCATGAGGTATTAATTATTTTAGCTTTTACTAGTTAAGTTAAAGCTGCATTAAGTTGAAATGGGTGTAAGCAAATAATTGCTTCTTTCCACATACAGCAGATATGGAGCAACATTATCATTGTGTTGTGTTTGTGTCCACCTGAAACATATAAGCCATTATTTACTGTCCTTTATATATTATTATATATTTTTGTTATCTGGCTTAACTAACCCTAACAATTGCGACTGGGATAAGCAGTACCACGAATCTGGTTATCAACTCGGTAAGTGAACCCAGGGTTTCCCAATCCAGGCAGGGAGCGCGTTCACATAAAAGAGGCGGTGTTGACAGTAGATGACCAATCACAGACATGAATAAGTCCACTGTCAGCAGAGCGTCATGTTTTACGAATGAGAATTAAACTGTGACACTAGAGAAATATGACTGTAGCACACTGCATCTGACACATGCAGGGAGACAGAAAATTGCAGACAGTGTGAGTGTAATATGTACAGGCGTAGTCTATAATATTGCGTTGATGTGTTCTTATGAGCTGTATGAAAATATCCTTAGTCTTATTCTTTCAGCTCGGCTGTGTCGGCATTTCCACATTAAAAGACTCGGGCCGTTCCACTTTACTTTAAAAAAACTTGTCGTCACCTCAAAAATGAGATTAATTTATTTAACACACTCAAAAGTGTTCCAAACATTGTTCTAAATTAATTTCACAAAGCAATGAAACGAAAACTCCATTCATGCCATAAAATGAGCTCAAATAGTGTTTGAAAGACGGAATCTCAACATTTAGGCTGCTAAAAACTCACCATCCCACCTTTTGAGCCCACATCGCAAAAGGTGGGGCAGGACATAGTAGCCTAAGAAAGCTATACTAACCTAAATAGATAGCCTATGTTCATAATAAAATTTAGTATTTCAATATCCCTACAAAACTGCTCACAATATTCAGCCTCACATAAGACAAATAAAACCCATTTATTTTAACGGCTGCGTCAGGCTGTGTGAAACAGACTGGTAGCAAATAAACACATTTAATAATTGCATTTCAAAGCAGTAAGTTGGCTGATCCTGCTGTACTGCAAAAACCTGCAACAACAGCTATAGTCAAGAGTTTCTCCACATCACCGCTGCAAACATAAAGCAGTCTATTGGCTAAAACAGTCTGTTGGATTTCCTACAGATGGTGATGCCATTTTCCAAGAGAGGTGATTGGTCAGTAAGTGTCATTTTCACAGAGTTACCTAGAACATAACCTGCTCCAGAGCAGGTTAGCTGTTCTGCATAAGTTACCATGGAGATCTACCCCGGTAAGAAGTGAACCACCTTGGTGGTGCTGAAAACCCAGGGTTAACACCGAAGTTACCTGGATAAGCTCAAATCCTGCTTTGTGGTACAGGCCTCCGGTGTGATTAGAAATGCTCCACTGTGTTTACCAGCTCGTCTCTAACTGTGTCCGCCAGTTGTGTACGGTGTTTCATCAGAGCCTCTTAACTGAAAACACCTGCTACTGTGAGACTGAACCAAGACCATAAAACCAAAACAAATGCTCCACAATGCTGTGGTGAACTGTTGAGTTGTTGATAATTCTCTGTAGGTCCATCACTACAAGGGACTCTTACATAGCCTATCACAGTAATTTTTTACAAATAATCCTTCCAACAGTCTAGTTATACTCACAAAAGCAAGGTCACAAAGAGTTGCGTGCATGGCTCTTCTGAGATGTTGTCTTCTGCCCTAAACCCCAAAACTATGTTAGAGTCAGTTACCCAAAACAAGCATATCTCAAGAAATTGCAACACGCAAGGTTTTAAAATCTTTATCTGGCCTGGTAAACTGCTCTTACAAAGAGTGCATAAAGGTTGCAACCCCAATCCGACACACACACATTTATATAACATAACAGGTTCAATTAAAAAATACAGAATATCTGTGTGGCTGATAGTGTCCCCTGTTTGTTGCTTAATGTTCTCATGAACAAATGTAAATAGGTAGAAAAAGTGGGGATGCTCTTTACATCCTGTGCATATTTTAATGTTTCAATTTTCTTTCAATCTTTCAATAAATTTACTATTTATGAACAGAAGTATTTAATTGTACAATGGTTTCCTGGCTCTGGCTAAATCTACATCTGTCCACTGCAGATACTCTATCTACCTGGAGGAGTAACTATTAGCTTACAGATCTGTGTTAGTACAATATTATAACAATAAATACAAAGTTTAATGGAGGATCGGTAAGTGATGTCCAGTGATGTCGGACCTGGCTGCACATACAGGTCCGTGTGCGGTGGTGGCGTCACTTAACTGATACTTCAGAAAGACTTGGAAAAATGTAGCCTGGTGTGTGTGGAAGCTACCGCGCTACTCTGTCAATAAAACAGCTCTGATTTGATTCAGAAAACAGCGACGTTGCCATCAAGCTACTGAGAAATGTAGTTAAACTAGTAACGGTGCTACTTGCAGCGACGCTGCTGCCCAATGCCGCTCGTACGCTGGGCGTGTTGAAGCAGGCTCGGTGGCAGCAGGGCGCTGAGACGATGATGCACTGGCTCTGTCTTGTTGCAGCAAAGACGGAGCGACTTTCTGCTCTTAAGTTTATTTCATGCACAGTCAAAAGCTTCACCAGGTTTGTCGTGTCGTCTCTTGGCAGCAGTTATCTTACATTGCAAATATTGCGTCGCACGCTGTTGCATCAAGCCACACTTTTGATTTTCTCCACGTCTTTTACATCCACGAGCCACATCTCTGTGCGTAACCAGCGTGAGCTAGTGTTTACATCACCACAGCCAATTACAATCACTTTTAGATGTGGGGACATCAAGAATGCTGCATGCTGATTGGCTCATTGGCGTCAACAAGAACCTTTAGGTATCGAACTTTGGTACCGAAAGACAAGACATTTTTTGATACTTAGTGGTATTGAAGCAATTCGGTCGGTGCCTAAAAAGTATTGAACTTGATACCCAGCCCTACTCCTCACCTGCCACGACACACACTTGACAAATGTATCTTGGTCTCATCAGAGCACAGGACATGATTCCAGTAATCCATGTCCTGCTTCTCTTCAAACAAACTGTTTGCGAGCTTTCTTGTGCATCATCTTTAGAAGAAGCTTCCCTCTGGCACAACAGCCATGCAGACCAGTTTTATGCAGTGTGCGTTGTATGGTCTGAGCACTAAAAGGCCCCCCACCCACCCCACCCCTTCAACCTCTGCAGCAATGCTGGCAGCACTCACGTCTATTTCCCAATGACACCCTCTGGATATGACGCTGAACATGTGCACTCAACTTCTTTGGTCGACCATGGTGAGGCCTGTTCTGAGTTGAACCTGTCCTGTTGAACTGCTGTATGGTCTTGGCCACCGTGCTGCAGCTCAGTTTCAGGGTCTTGGCAGTCTTCTTATAGCCTCGGCCATCTTTAAGTAGAGCAACCATTCTTTTTTTTTCAGATCCTCAGAGAGTTCTTTGCCCTGAGGTGCCATGTTGAACTTCTGGTGACCAGTATGAGAGCGATAACACAAATTTACACACCTGGTCCCCATTCACACCTTGTAATACGAACAAGTCACATGACACCAGGAGGGAAAATGGCTAATTGGGCCATTGGACATTTTCACTTAGGGGTGTACTCACTTTTGTTGCCAGCGGTTTAGACATTAATGGCTGTGTGATGTGACAGCAAATTTACTCTGTTATACAAGCTGTACTCTCACAACTTTACATTGTAGCAAAGTGTCATTTCAGTGTTGTCACATGAAAAGATAAAATCAAATATTTACAAAAATGTGAGTGGAGTACTCACTTTTGTGAGATACTGTATGTATAGATATAGACATAAATTGCATGCATTTCAAAAGCTGGTGTGACTGGGTCTTGTTATTTATGTACACATACAATGCCCTGCACAACTGTGTCCACTTTATCCATGCTTGTCTCTATTTTAGTGGCAATTCTTATGTTGCGATTTTTCTGGTTCAACACATGGTTCTTCCAACAAGAGTAGTCAAAAAGAACAATCTTATACCTATTTGAATCACTGAAAATCATTGAATCTGTGGTCAGATGTCTCAGGCCGGAACTTATTTGGAAAGAAAAAGCAAAAGAGTAAAATTAAATAAGATGCAAGATGTAAAAAAGCAGAATTATAATGTGACCATAAATTATATTCATAAGAAATACTCCAAGCATTATGTAATCCACTTCTGTACCAGGAACACTCTTCGTTAACGTAATTTCTTTTAGTTTGACTGATGCACGGTCCGCTCTTTGGCTGTGCAGCATAATACTGTCATCAAGACAAATGCCTGTGCATTTATTACGTCTGGTGGATACAGTGGTTCAGCTTCTGACATTTATTTATACAAAATAAATGGATGGGGTATTATTCCTACTCAATATGACAAATGCTATAATGTTGTTCTGTAATGTAGCTTTTCCCACTACGGCTCCTGAGGGCAACAGGAAAAAGAGCAGCAAATGAAATGACTTGCTCTAGTATTCCCACATCCATCAGCAGCCTCCATCAGCTGAGGCAGGGCAAAACATTCCATTACACATAAGCATTTATTATTACACATAACCCACTACTCTTAAGAACAGGGAGTTTTTTGTCCAGCATTAATTTATCTAGAGAAAGGTTCCTGTACATGCTGGCACTGCTGGATATACAGTACTTCTTTAATACACTCAATTCTTTTAGGCCTCTCTCCTAGGACAGACAAACAGAAAATAGATTCCGTATACACTGATTTCACAACAGAAAATCATTGTATATACAATTATGATGTCAAAATGTAGATGTTTTAAATGTAGTAAAATATAAGTAAGGAGGATGGATCCAGGACGACAATTGACATTGATTTATCTTTACAAAAGTGATCAGTTTCTAACTAACATCATGTCCAACACAATGAACATTAGCTAAACATCGTCTGTTTTATTTGGCAGCTATTGCTACCTTACTGTCATGCTCAGATGTAGTGTGTAAAGTGAACCATTAAACACACTAGATCAAAAAATTCCTTAAATATGTACCATGTTTTTAACTAGGGAGGGGAGCATTAATTTTTATTGATATTGATACCATTATTGAGACTGCTTAGCGATCCGATTCTTTATCGATACCACTATCGATATTTTACTATTATTTGGTGATGGTTATTTGGTAAGACCAGACCCAACGGGCATGAGGTAGGCTTGCACAGTATGAGGAAACTATTTAACGTGAGATAACATTGTTGTCTATTAAGATGAGATATCACTTACAATAAATAAACAAATACTGAAGTGTGCTTATTAGCTGCCTGGTTGTTGTTAAATGAATTATAGGATTAGAATTTAATATTTTAAATACAACTGTTCTTTCTAGAGCAGCAATATTAATGTTTACAACAACAACATCACTAAATGAAGTCAATTTGTGACATCACAATACTGAGTGATGTTTAGAAAGAAGGAAGAACTCAGCATCTTCCTCCTCCCCTCCTCCTCCTCTCTGCTGTTATTCACTGCCTGCCAGTAACGTTACCTGGTAGAAGGAGGAGCAGCAGGTTTGTCTCAGCCAGCAGCTGAGTCTTTAACAACGTGCCACATTTTAAGACTACAGACCTGTATATGGTCCAGACCGACAGCTTTCTGTGTAGCTCGTTTGTAACATTTAGTTAATGCCAAGCTAACGTTAGCTATCCTTGTATAAAACATACTGGATGAGAGATTGAGGACAGGGCAGTTTAAATTAAACCTTTCCACATGTTTACCGTACACACAGGTGTATTGCTAAAGTATTGTCTTTTACTCGCAAAGGTTTTATTGCACAAACTTAGAGAAACGTGTGTGTCTGTAGTCAACTCAAGCAGTTTGGAGCCATTTAACTTCATCATCTCCACCATGGACACTATTAGGTGTGGATGTGAGTGTGAGTGGTTGTCTGTCTATGTGTGGCCCTGCGATGGACTGGCAACCTGCCCGGGGTGTACCCTGCCTTTCGCCCAATGTCAGCTGGGATAGGCTCCAGCCCCCCCGCGACCCTGTACGCAGGATAAGCGGTTGACGATGAATGGATGGATCTCCACCATGACCTCTTGCTCTGCTGGCTGCTGTGTGTGTGTGTGTGTGTATGTAGGAGCTGACAGAGAGCAGCAGAGGCTGATGATAAACAGTACCGGGCCCGTTTAATAACGCGTTTTGGTCAGATAGCACACACAAGTCACATCGATGTCCACCTAAGATCATAACGCTGGGAAACAGCAGCCTGCAGCGGTGTGTTTACAGCTAACAGCTGATGATTTTAAGTTTTCAACTTCATGGTTTTATCCAGTTTGTCAGGGCAGGGTAAGAGTGTAAATTCCTTGGTTGTGTTACTGAGGGTCTGGAACAGAGATCCTGTCAAGCAGGCAGCAGTGAGCAATGTATGAGCAATCTACTGCACCTAATTGCAAACTGTTTCTGGGGAAGTCAATGAGAGATGCTGTATGCTCAATCAGCAGCAACTGTCCAGGTACCTTCAGGCTAAGGGTTTAAAGAGTAACCTAAGAGTAACATTAATCCACTTTTTGAGTACAGCAGCGTGTGCATTGCAGAACATTTTGCTTTTCATTTTGGTGCCTACAGCCGTGTTTCCACAAAAAGTAGCTTGTAGAAGGATCTTCAGGATTCAACATTAAGCTGCATTTCCACCAAACGTACACGGGACTTTAAAGTCTCTTTTCAAGGAACTAAAAGGTTCCTTCAGCCCATTGCTGTATGCGTTTCCACTGTGACCTGCGAAGGTTAGGCAAATTAACCAGCTGATGTAGGCTGTAGTCCTATACGGCGTACACAGCGATGCACATTGTTAATGGATAGTGATTATTTGTAATCACTATCCATTAACAAAATGTATAAATAAACATCACATTTAATTGGAATATAATGAAAAACTACAGGCTATGCTTGACCATTAAACAGCTGCAAGGTAAGCCCCTCCCCCCCCAAGTAGGGGACTTTTTGGGGGTTAAATAAAGACCCTAGAACTAAATTTGGAACCTGGTCCCTTTGGTGGAAACGCAGTGAGTTCCTCCAAAGGTTCCTAGTTCTGGGGTATAGTTCCTCTGGTCGAAACGCGGTTTAGGTTGGCTCAGTGTAGTATGTATGTAGCTGCACCATAATCATACTGTGCATTTCCACATAACCCTCACAGCAGGCCGTAACAGTGCTGATCTGCAACATTATGGTCTTTCATTGGAGCAGAACAAAACTGTGTCTCCACTCCAAGGTTATAATCGTCAACGAAAACGAACGAAATAACGAAAACTAGGTGTGAAAAAACATTGTCGTTAACTAAAATAAAAATAAAAACAAAAACGGTATTGTCAGTTTGCAAAACTAACTAAAATAAAATAAAATTATAGAGTAAATTTCCTTAGTTTTCGTCTTCTCAATTTATTTCATAGGTGGATATGAAATCTATCTTCCTATTTCTCAGAGTTGACATTTCCGACCGGGAAATTTCAACTTTCCGCAGCATTAGTGAACGCCTCTCTGCCCCTCGCCTGGCACCATGGTGGCAGCAGCGCCACCGAAAGTTGGGAGAAAGCGGCAGAGTCCTATTTGGGATTACTTTGAATATGACTGTGTGTCAGATAAGAACAAGTGCCTTGTTGTGGAAGGTGATGAAATATGTGGAACATTTCTAAAGGGAAAAAAACCCACGAATTTGAAAGTACACTTGAAAAGTGCGCACAAGGAGGCTATCCTAGATTACATTGACAAGGTAAGGGAGCACGCCAAGTCCCCCAACACGGACACAGAAGCTAACGTTAACCCGAGTCCAGGGAGCATGATGGAGCACGAGACAACCGCAACGTTAAGCCAAAGAACACTAATGCAGTGCTTCCACCGGCGACCCGATACCTGCTGGTTAGTAAATACGCAGGAACACCGCAAGCAGGAGGAAGCATTGGTTAAAATGTTTATTGAGACTGGTATGTCTACACGACTGTGTGAGTCCATTGCCTTCAAAAAGTTCAGCACTTCACTCGAACCAAAGTTCAAAACACCTGGAGCTGCAAGAGCCAACAGCCTTATTGGGGCTAAGATGGATACAGCAAAGCAGAAATTGAAAGAGCTCATAAGTGAGGCAAGGAAGCTGACCCTATGCGTAGATGGTTGGAGCAAGAGAGGATTGACAGCATCTTTCATGGGTGTGTCAGCTTATTTTTACCATCCGCCCGGAGGCCAGGTTCACCATGCTCTGCTTAACCTACACCGATTGGAGCACCCACACACCGGGGAGTCCATTGCCCGCCTCATTGATAAAACATTAGATGCATGGGGTATAGTGGAAGACAAGGTGCTGCTCATTGTGACAGATAACGGCTCTAACATCGTCAAAGCTGTGCGGCTGCTTAGGGATAACTTTAGAGGGCGAGAATCAAGTTGCGAGTCAGAAGCCGATGTCTCTCAGACGCAGCCAAGAGGTGTTGGAGAGGTGCAGAATGACTTGTGGATGGAGACGGAGGACTCAGATGTGGAGGATGAGGAGAGCGGAGGCCTCAGTGAGTGTGGTTATAGTGATAAATACATGTTTTAAATGTTAAACTACACTGTGTTTAGGGTGGTAAATCTATTTGTCAGTGGCTTTGGTACATTTAATTTAATTTAATTCTTTATTTAAAAGGGACAGCGTACAGTAAAACATAAACGTTACCATTTGATGCACTATACCAGATTATAGCTTCAAGCTAATTCACATCTACAGTCCCTTTCTCAGCTCAAAATTGAAATTCTCAAAACAACTTCATGAACCTCTAATTTAGTCACTTGTAAGTAAAAATAAATAAATATATAAAGCCATTTCTCACTCTTTTGAACACATTTACACATTTATGCACATTATTATGTACAACTGTCAGCTGTTTCCTACATTATCAATTCCTTATGTCATGTTGATAACAGTGTTCCCTGTTGAATAGTCTTCTTTTCTGTATCACAGTGACAGCAAACTACAGAACAAACAGCATAAAAAACTGTTAACTTGTTACCGCTATTAGAAAACTAAAGCCTAGTGATTAAACCATGAAGGAAATGTCTTGGTTGTGTTTAACTACTCAAGTTGGATTATAACAGAGCTGTACGACTATTTTTTTGTTGCTTTTTACATTCGATGCTTAAATTATTTAATTGTTTGTCTGTTTTCTCTGTTTGCTTTGCTAAGAGCTTGACCTGCCAGAAGATGTGGAGAACAACAAGTTCCAGAGAATGCCATGCCTGGCCCACACCCTTCAGCTCACACTTAAAGATGCCATGAAACACCCAAGTGTTCATTCAGTCATAACTAAAGCAAGATCCCTTGTAAACGCCGTGAGGAAATCGTCATTGACAAATGAAGAATTGATCAAAATATGTGGTAAAACTCTGGTCCGGGATTGTAGCACACGCTGGAACAGCACTTTTGATATGCTGAGAAGACTGCTGGAGATCAGATCTGAACTAAACCAACTACTTGAGAATTTTGGCATGGACACTCTTCTTACAAGTGATTGGGCTAAGCTGGAGAGCCTTGTCAGCTGCTTGAGCCTTTTGCTGTTCACACAGACCAGCTTCAGAGTGACAGCCAGTCACTTTCACAAGTAGTGCCATGCCTGCTCAACCCTGAGGCACACTTGCTGACGACTACTGTTGGGAAGCAATTAGCTCAGGTGCTGCTGAAGTCCTTACAAGAACGTTTTGCTGGTATTCTCAGCAATGATTCCATACAGTTTGATGCTACACCGGCAGGGGCCTGCCTTATGGATCCAAGTGTTTCGCTGGTTCTTCTTCAATCACCAGACACAGTGCCACTGAGGAGGGCAGCACAGTCATTTGTGCAGAACCTGGCAGCTCAGTATAATCCAGCTGCTTCTCAGTATGATGATGCCACTGCAATGGCCACTCAAACTCCAACCGGAGCCTCTCTTGCTGTCCTTCAGAAATATCGCTTTCTTGCATCCCGTATAGAGGTCAACGTGTCCTCCGCAAATCAGCCTAATGTGCCTGATAGTTTGCTGACCGAAATGAAGAAGTATGTCTACGAAGTCAAACAGGGTGTGTTTAATGAGACACCATTGCAGTTCTGCAGATCGAGAGAAGCTGTCTATCCAAAGCTTGCCCCTGTGGCATTGGATTTTGTTAGTGCCCCTGCCTCACAGGCCTTTGTGGAGCGCATCTTCTCTGTGTGTGGACTGATTTCATCTGGCCTGAGAAACAGAACAACCACTTCTCTGGAGCAACGAGTTTTCCTCAAGATAAACAAGAAATTGTTGCTTGACTGAAGGACACATATCTCTTTCTCATCCACCAAACACACACACACACACACACACACACTTTTTTCACACTTTAAATCTTGAAAACCTGTCTTTGAAACAGCTGATTCATTCATGATGCAAGGGACTTAATTATTATTTTGTACAATGTTGGACACAAGGCTATGTAATCTTAACATAGCAAAGCACATCAGCTTCCAGCTGAGATGGAACAGTATCTTGCCAGGCTTTCAGTGTACTATCAGGTACATGTGCACTTAAAATGTTACAAGATTAGTAACTAGTAGTAAGTAGTAATTAATTGCAATGATTTGCCATAGAGCTGCAGTACCTGCTACTAGTGCTGGGCAGTCCAATTCATTGATTAGTCTAGTTAATTTTGAGTTGGTTCATCTAAATAACTTGATCCTCTAGAGTTCATTGGGTTTGTTATTTTTATTTTTCCATGATTTTTTGCTCAGATTGAGCTTTCTGAGACTCCTGACTTCTAAGTAATGTCATGTGTGGCTCATAATTGTGTTTAATACATGCTGTTCATGTATTTCTTTTTTAGTCTGTTGGCTATTTAGATCTTTTTCTGGGACACTACCTGCATCTCACTACAGAAGCAGAATTACACATATTTTGCACTTAAGGCTGCATCTTGTGTAGACTGTTTACATATTGTGCCCATATGTACATTTTATGTACTGAGGTTGTTCAATACACTGTGAATATGTATGATGTTTTGTTGAGTCTTTATTACACAAAACGTTTTCTAACCTTTTTGAATCTTGCTGCTGATAAAGACTAAAACTAACACTAAAACTAATAAAAACTAAACTAAAACTAAGCATTTTCCAAAAATAAAAACTAAACTAAACTAACAAACTCACTCTAAAAACTAATTAAAACTCAACTGAAATTGAAATCAAAAAGTCAAAACGAAATAAAAATAAAAACTAATGAAAAATGCAAAACTATAATAACCTTGCTCCACTCTCAACCAAGCTAGTTCATCACTGTAAAGTTGTTGGCTTAACGTGCGGTCATGGATTCAGTACAGCAAAGTGCAAGTGCCCAACTGTGTGGAAATTCAACATTACACATAAAAGCCCAGCCTGGCCTGGCCTGTCCTGCCACAGTTAAGTGTAACAGCCTCCAACACACCTATCCTCACCACACTGCAGCCTGCCTCAGAAATGTCAGCACACTTCTTCTGGATTCACTTCTTACTCATCGAGGACTGCACCCAATTTGTGAAGGGATATGGAAGTTTATGAATTTCATTGCATATTGACAGTGAAATAGATCTGACTGTGCCAGGAGAAAAAATAAACCGTACTAAGGGAATTCTGCACAATTCAGGACATTAACTGACAGACCAAAAGAAAGAGAAGTGCATATACTGAGAGCAGGAAAATCCACAGGCCAGGGGGCTGTGTAGGTCCTAGGTTGAGTATAGGTAACCTTGACCTCTGAACGTAAACATATCCACTTTAATACCACTTCTATACTGCTCTGTCTTCAAACACTTTAGTATGTTCTGTTTTTTGTTGCAACACACTACACAGTGCTTTATAACAAGGTTATAGGTTACATAGCAGCCTCTTCAAGTTATACTACAGATAATTACATTATTTTCCATTCACATTTAATAAATTCTACCACAGTTCCCAATTTTCATAGGATTATCATAAGATTAACTATAAGGCAAATTCAAAAATGAACAAACATAAAATATAGATATGAATAGCTCAGAATCTCAAGCATGAGCAAAATACTTAATTTAAATTCAGTTTTCAATCACCGGCAGCACTTTAAGATTGCTGACTCTTTGTGTATGGTCAACCTGATCGTTAAAGTACTAGTGCTTTTTCTCATTTTGACATGCAGTCAGTCCTATTGCTGTTTGTCTAATATTATGTGTTTGTTGTTTATCATAATTTTAGTAATTTTACACAACACACTTGGATGGACTGGTTGATGACTTCAGTGTAAGATATCAACAACTTTGTTAGAAAATACTGGGTTCTTTGATAAAAATTAAAAAAGATACAAGGTTATGAAGATGAAAACATGAGAAGCTACAATAACTACGGCGATCACTATGACTCCCAGGATGCATTTTAGTAAAAAACATTCAATGACTGAGCTTAAAATTCTGTCCATGCACTTTACAACTTCACTTGACACTAGATGAGGAGAGTATCTCCTGCTCATAATGTGATACTCTTTCTTGTCTATGGTGTTTTAAGAGCAGTTTGCCCCAACATGTTATGTGCATATATTTAAAAAGTAATGGTAAGTACAATATTATATCTTACATGGGTTGCAAGAACATAGCAGTACAAGTAAGTGAGCAACAGCAGTTTTTAAATATATTCTATTCTGCAAAAAAAGAAAAAGTGTGTTGCTGTATTCCAATTTTAAAATGACCAAATTAAGTTTCCTCAAAAATTCTAAAAAAACTATACATACTAAAAAACATTAAATGTAATTTAATTTATGATGGTGGCGAAAAATCTCCAAAAGAGCTTGGAAAACTACAACAAAAGCATGTAAGTAGTGTGCAGTACATACAGTATGTTCAACACTCAGAATTGGCATAAATTATTGTTCCTCATTTGACTATTTTGTGCAAGTTCTGTTTGAAAACTGTTGGAAATGAAGAAATCTGTCCAAATCAGACCTTTCTGCTGCAGCAGATCAACAATGACACTCCTCTCTCCACCAAGATTAAAGACAGGATAAAAAATCATGTAAGAACCTCTTCATACGTCACTAGCAGTTTTTAACTGTCCACTTACATTCAGAGGACAGCTGAGGATTAGTAGATTTGATTTTCTTTGTCGTGTGGCTAATAAAACAATCTAATCTAAGATGCTTCAGCATCTGATCAGAAAGCTCCCGGTCTAGCATCAATCACGAAGCGGATCCTAAACAAGGTAAAAGTTAACAGCAACGTAGCATTTAACTTTGAAATGTATTTGTCCAGAAAAGGCATGTGTACAAAACATGCAAAATCGTTTATCATCTTTACAGTACAAAATCCTTTCCCCAATTTTATATTAATGTACTGGAGATGTGCCTATGAACAAAAAAGATTGCATCTGGCAGATCTTGTGGGCTTTAACTCTGTCTCCACTCTGAGGGATAACAACTATTTCCTAATTGGATTAGAGGGCCCGCATCTGTTATATATTATATTATTATATGATTATATATTAGACAGGCCGCTAACAATATTGGAGTTGTATTTGATGCTTACCTCTGTTTTGATAACTAAGTAAAAAATGTCATGTTTCTTTCAGCTCAGGATATCTCTAAAATTAGGACATTTTATCAATTACTTATTTAAAAAAAGTTGTAAATTTTATCTACATCCAGCTGGATTACTGCAACACACTCAATTATCAGCCAGGGCTTTTTGTAAAGCACTTTATAACATGGCTTTGGAGAGGTAATACTCTGCAAAACTCAACTTCATTTAGAAAGAAATACCGAAGAGTTAAAAGCCCCATCATTCTTCTCTGCTAACCAAGGAAAACCTCCACTGTAGTCTTAGTTAACTGTGTGAAAGTGTGTGTTTGAGACATGCCTAGCATTCATCACCAGGGTGGCAGCCTCCAGTTTTAACCCTGTGCTGACATGCGCTATTTGTAGAGCAGCATGACCTAATTTTTCTCAACTGTACAGGCAGGCCACTCTGAGTTTTACGTGAAAAGGGCAAATTTAAACCTGAGAGGATGGAGAAGAGGAGGTGAGTGTGTGCATGATGGAGCCATGGAGAGGTGATTGATAGGTGTATATTTGAAAATAAATACAGAGCTGGGAAAAATAAATTAAATACTTTAAAAAATAAATAAATACATAAATAAAAAGTGATGCTATCAGTAATAGAAGTTAACAAATCAATCAACCACTTTCACCAGTGATACTGTCATTCTTTTTGAATGGCCTACTATCAGATTCCAACCCTGGTCTAACATATATCTATGAGTGACATCCTCTTGGTCTGTATGAAAATAGATCACACGGAGACTTTCCACCAGACAAGCTGCACCCTGGATAGACTGATAAATAAACTCTCCCTCATTCCAGGGATTGTCATCATCATCATTTAAAGGACACACCTAAAAAGGTGTGTCTGAGGAAGCGGCTAAGATCTTTAGACCTCACCTGGTAACAGACACAACCTCAGCTTGCATTAGATCGTCCAACAGTTAGAGTAGCAGAGCACTGTCTGTTTTTTCCTTCTGTCCTATCTTCATTAAGCATCTTGTGATTTCTCAGATAGATCTAGCAAACCCTTGGGGTATCAGACCTCAGGTTAGGAACCACAGAGGTAAGTGAGGAAATGTTTCCTTGTAATTTGGATGAAGAAACCCTTTCAGGGTTAGTCTGCTGTTTAATGTGCATCTAGAAGCCCCTGAAATGAAAAAACAGTAAGCAAGAGCACAAGAGAGGCCAAGCATGTTGCTCCCTTCATATTACACTCTTCACTGTGTGGTTTGTCCTTCCTCAGCGAGTAAATACTGGGAAAAGTGCATTCTCACACATAAACACACAAGTAATTTCAACCCATATCATTTCTATTAGGGAGTGCATGAATTCCTTTATTGTGTGTGTGTGTGTGTGTGTGTGTGTGTGTGTGTGTGTGTGTGTGTGTGTGTGTCAGACACCAGAAGTCCCTTAAACCTGCATTCCACTGAATGGCCTGCAGGGGGCGACTCTTCTGGTTGCAAAAAGAAGTCCAGTTCCATTAGAAATAATGGTAAAATGACCCTACTTCTCACCTGAATAATTACCTCAGTAAACAAAGAAATTTTAGATAAAGTGGCACCTGTCAAGCCTACCAAGACTGTTCACAAAAAGTGGATGAACAAAGCCATACAATCACACTATTGTTTCCTCATCTCTCCCTGAAGCTGCTGTATTTTGTAAAACTGACAGCAATGAGTTTCTGAATTTCTTTGTAAATAGGATTGCACATATCAGGGCAAATATCTCCCCAACTCCTTCCAATCCTGTTATTAGTGACCCCCCTCTGGGCATTAGCTGTAGCAGCTCCGTGTTAGAAGCACCAATCTGGTTAGTTTTTTTTTTTCTATCACAAAGGTATAATGATCAAGATTAACTTAAAAATTGCCCGGAGTTCTGCTTTAACCCTGTGTCACTGCATGACATCAACTGCTGGAAAAACTGAAACCTTCCTCCTGTGCTCTTTATACAAGCTTTTGATTCAATTGGCAGTGACAGTTAACATCAATTACAGATGCACCTAGCTAACTCCACACATGGATGCTAGCTCCACCGTCTCGTGCAAATATGGTCACGTCCGGTGGTGCTGGTTGCAAAATTGGCCAAATAGTAGTCCACAAACTAACGGGGGTGTCACAATGACCACGTCCACTTCTTATACAGTCTATGGATGGGCTGGCAGTTCTGCTGAGCCCTAGAGCACTGAGGGATACAATAAATACACAGTTTACATCTCACAACAACATGCCAGCAGTAACTGTCCTGTCATGTTACACGGTATGTCTGATTTTTAGGGCGTTTCGTGCGAGGTCCCTATTACAACTGAAGGGATTCTTTCTTTCTTTCTTTGTCTTGCCCCCCTACAGAGCAGCCCCCGGACAAAGGTTCATCTATGAAATTTCTGTGGTACATGGATAATGTCTAGACATACAAACAAGCCTCTTGGAGCCATTGCCTAAACCCAACAAGAAGTCAGCCATTTTGGCTTTAATGGTCATTTTTTCGTGATTTACACTTTGTACTTGAACTCTCTCCTAGGGAAATAGTCCAATCAACTTCAATTTTTTGCTGTGCAGTCTAAACCCATTGACCATTAAAAGTTGTACAAACGGTTATTACCAGTTGACCAGTTTTTCCTTAGCGTGCCGTAAAAAACGATGATTCGCCATTATTGTGCTAAATTTTACTAACAGACCAGTGGGGAACAGAAAATACAACAATCTGTCTGTATCAGATATTAACTAAGACCACCCACTGTAACTATGTGTCACTTTATGCACTCATTGTCCACTTTATTAGCTACGCCTCTACAGTCGAATGTGATACACTCTTCTGTCATAAAGTCTTCTTTTATGATGCCTATAATGTTTAATTTTTGTTGACACCGTCATAGAGGCATTAACTGAATGAGGTCATAGCGATGATGTTGTGCCGGACTGCATGATTTTTATAATTTATATAAGAAGAAAAAACCCATTTCAATATAATGTAGTCCAGTACAAAAACAACTCTGACTTCAGTATATCACCGTATTTATACATTTCCTACAATGTCAACAAAAAACAAACATTGTGAACTTTGTAAGGTAGAATTTATGGTGGAGGTATTGAACTGTAAATTGTCCAAGAGTATCTAATAAAGTGGCTACTGTGTGTGTATATGTCATGAAACAGCACAAGAAGTAATTTAGGGATAAAATCAACAGATGGGAATGTCTGTTTTAGTTAATCCAGTGATGTAAATCACCCCCGCAATGTCCCTGCTAATACCACCCAGACATCCAGTACAGATGCAGCATAGCATCTGTACCCAAAACACACCTGCAGACCAGGGGCACAGGTCACAGACTCATGACATGACACAGCACTTTCTACTGCCTCTGCTGGCCTGGCACTGACATCTGTGTCTGTGTTTGTATTGTGCTGTTGGGGAATTTGCTCAACTGGCTGGGATGTTGGACTCAAGTTTGTATCTCAGTTTAGGACAACCTCCTTCTGTGAGCAGTTCTTTTCAAAACTGATTCTTGCAAAGACTGAATTCTGCTCAAGACTGACTGACCAAAACTTAGAAGCAGTTCCAACCATCACATTAAAGGTTAGCGATATATTTGTTAAATGATTAAGTGTAGCCCTCAAAGGATGTTCCAAAAATGTAAACAGCCCTTGAAATAAAAAAGGTTCCCCACCCCTGTTATAGAGTTTTATGACCGTGTCTGCCAGTCATATCAGTCTGACACAAGGATGTGAAGAGAGAACAAAATGCCTTTTTCTTTGATCTGTGCCTGTGTGTGTGAGTGGAGATCCTTTTGTGGAGGGTTTAGTATGCCCTTTGTTCACCAGGTCCTGATAATTTTAGTTATGGGGAAGGTTAGGTTTCTGGACAGGGTTAAATAGTTTCCTTGATAGCCTTATAAGTAGAGTTAGTTATTTTAACTCCACAGGGGTTCAGGTGTGTGATTCCTTCACGGGGATTCCTTCAGACAAAGGACCAGATTTACTAAAGATTTGTGTGAGTAAAACGTGTGCAAATGTGTACATATAAACGTGTAACATGTAAGCTAATCTACTAACGGTGTGCACCAGAGATGCTCACAAGTCCTTAAGCTAGAGTCCAAGTCAAGTCTCAAGTCTTTGAGCTAGAGTCCAAGTCAAGTCTCTTGCGGTTATTACAAATGTTGTTTCACCTGCTGCATTCTACGGTGGCTCCGAGGGCTCAGTGAGGAATATATTCTTGAGGACTATTCATTTTTTTTTGAGAACTACTTTGTGTCCCCTCGCAACACTTTTGCGTTCCCTTGCAAAATGTTTTGCGTTACCTCGCAATGCTTTTGCATTCCCTTGCAAAATGTTTTGCATTTCCTCGCAATACTTTTCTTCGTTCGTTAGCCTACTTCCGAGCCACAGCTGTGTATGCTCAGCTGCTCTCAGCGTTAAACTCCAGCTTATTGAATTTTACTTTGAATGGAGCATTTCCTATGTTGATGTTGTAGCCTACTACTGCGCAAATAGACATATTTATGTAGGCGTTAATCAAAAAGGACCGGGCACCACGGCGGGTGATCGCTCCAGAGGAGAGAGAAGACAGCCGGGATAGAGCCATGCTGGCTCAGCTTGGACGTAAGGCTGTACAGTAAATGTCCGGTCTAGAGGAAATGGAAATTGGAGTCATGCTGCCAAACACCGGGAAATAGAAGACTTTTAAGCAGACATCTTTACACAAAACTGCATCAATGTCCTGGAGCATGCAGCGGGTGCACCCTGTTCTGTCATAGCGCAAGGCTCCGGCGAGATGAGAGGAGGACGACTCTGTGTTTACATCAGTGATGCTTGGTGCTTAAACAGTCAAAGTGGATGGACACTGTTTCCTGCATGTCAGACTTCATATGCAAGCTACATATCTCACATTATGCAATAGTTCACTCACTAGAAAATTGTGATGGTGCTACGGTACTTCCACACTGTTTGACATTTCGTTCATTACTTGGTGTGTGGATGAATGGCAATAAACGATCTTGAACTAATCAATGTCAGACCATTGGTTTAGCTTGACTGGTTACCACAGAGGTTGCTGCTGAATGCTGGAATGCTGAGTTTCATTTGGTGCACGTGCATATGAACACATGTTTATAAATCCAGCAGCTGTATTTCACACTCATAGTGCTGGAAGTGGCTGCCAAGCCACCAAGAGATCCACTGCCGGGCTAGGTCAGCAAGACAGACTATAAGGTGGGTCTTGTGAGAAGTGCTTGCTGTGCACAAGAAAAAGGCACGGTATTAAAGAGGAAAAAGGCTACCGGTTGGTACCGCTCAGTAGCCTACCAGGCCACCTCAAGAACTTTTTGAGTTTATGTGACACACAGCAATGTGTGGTCACATTATGTGATTTTATTAGCAAACGTCTGTGTAATTTCCATGTGTTTATTGTTGTAGCAGAGCATAATGTCATTAATTTGATGTACATTTATGTTGGGAGCTTAATACTGATTTTTGCCACAAGGGGGCCTTGCCTCCCTAGCGTGACTGCTTTGTGTGGCTTGCTCGTCTTCAATACGTCAGAAGCGAAGAAGGGAAGCGCACAACCTATTGCCTGTCTCATCATTTCTCTGTTATCTACAGAAATTATCATTAAAATAGGCTGCATACCTCACGTCTGGGGCCTATTACATTTACTTTCACTGATTAGGACATAGCTGGTGAACAGTTAACCTACAATCAGATTAGCTAATGCAATTCAAAGTCAAACAGCTGATCCATGCTGTGGCATTGCGCTGATATGGATGGATCCAGCTCTTTTAAAATTAAGCATGCATTCTCTTTCATTACTTGTAGGCTATACTCTCTACATGTAAAATTTCATCCAGCCAGAGGGAATGATTACCGACCGTCCGTTGCGCGCCGGGCCCAAAACTTATGATTTTACGTATGATGCAATGGCATTATGGCATCGCCTATTCTGATAGTAGGCTACTGTTCAGTAGGCATTTTTATGCAGTTAGTGAAGGTAAATTCAGTAAGTTATGGCAGTGGGCTGGTAGGCTACTCAACGGCACTGACCAGTAGGCCTATGTACATTTTCCTCTCTAATGTGCTGTGCCTTTTTCGTGTGCACTGGGACTTCTCACAAAACCCACCTCATACTCTGTCTTGCTGATATAGGTGGGCAGTGGCTCTCTTCGTCTGTCTCGCTTGCCACACACGTACAGCGCTGTGAGTAAGAAATACAGCTGTTATAAACGTGTTTATGTAGGCTATGCGCATGCACCAAATGAAACCTCTGTGGGAACCAGTCCACACACATTTTCAGTATCAATTAAAAAAAGACAATGAAAATAAATTGTCTTTGTCAAGATTATGTGGACCACTGCAAAATAGAAACCAATGGACTGCCATTGATTATTATTCGTTAGTTTATTGTCACCGTTTTATACATTCATCCACATACCGAGTAATGAATGAAATGGAGTTTCTCATGGTCCAGTGTGCTAAAAACTTGAATTAGGCTAAGAAGAGTTCCTGCAAAATTTCATGCCAAAAGCTATAAAATAGCCAAAATGATCACCAGATTAAAAAAAAATCTAGAAAAATGTACAGCCGTAATTAGTGAAACAAACAATGTAAAATAATAATATTCTATATCCAATATATAGAAATACAATTATTTTATTTATTCGATGAACTATATGAATTGAATTGTTTTTTTGTATTTTCCTTGCTTTTTCCTAGCTTTGGCAATACTGTTGTATTAAAATTTGTGCCAATAAAGCAATCGTTCCTTCACTCTTCAAAACTGCTGCTGTCACTCCGATACTCAAAAAGCCTGGTTTAGATCCAAACATTCTCAATAACTTTCGTCCCATTTCTAATTTACCTTTTATTTCTAAAATTTTAGAAAAAATTGTTGCTGCTCAACTACATAACCATCTCACCCATAACTCTCTTTTATGTGCCTTTTCATTCTGGATTTCGCCCACTACATAGCACAGAAACTGCACTCCTTAAAATAACTAATGATCTTCTCGTTGCAGCAGATTCTGGTTTGTTATCCATCCTGGTTCTCCTTGATCTGAGTGCAGCCTTTGACACAATTTCTCATTCCATTCTCCTTCATAGGCTATCCTCCATTGGTATTGTTAACACCCCTTTACATTGGTTTCAGTCTTACTTATCTGGCCGCACTCAGTTCATCACTATCAAATCTTTCAGCTCCCAGCCGTCTCTAGTTACCTCAGGAGTGCCTCAGGGCTCTGTCCTGGGGCCTCTCCTTTTCATCACATACATTTTACCACTTGGCAATATTTTCCGTAGATTTAACATTCAATTTCACTGTTTCGCGGATGACACCCAGCTCTATCTTTCCAGTAAACCAAATTCCATGTTTCCCCCCTCTTCTCTCATCTCCTGCATGCAAGAAATAAAATCCTGGCTAAGCTCTAATTTCTTAAAATTGAATACAGATAAAACAGAACTCCTTGTCATTGGCTCTAAAAATACACTCTCTAAATTTGACAGCTTTTCTCTCATTATTGACGATACCACTGTTTCCCCTTCACCCCAGGTCAAGAGTCTGGGTGTCATCCTCGACAGTACACTATCGTTTCAATCTCACATAAATAGCATCACACGGTCAGCTTACTTCCATCTTCGCAATATTAAACGTCTCCGCCCCTCTCTTACTATTGACTCTGCTTCCATCCTTGTTCACAGTTTGGTTACTTCGCGTATTGACTATTGCAACTCTCTTTTCTTTGGTCTCCCTCACAAAACCCTACATAAGCTTCAGTTGGTCCAGAATTCGGCAGCACGTGTTATACCAAACCTTCCTCTTTTTTTCATCATATTACTCCAATTCTTCAACAATTACATTGGCTGCCAGTTCAACGTAGAATTGAGTTCAAAATTCTCATGCTTACTTATAAGGCCATCCATAATCTTGCTCCTCCTTACATCTCGGACCTCCATGTTGTTACTCTGCCTCGTACTCTCCGTTCTTCGTCTTCTATTCATCTTTCTGTTCCTTCTGTCCGCCTCAGTACTATGGGGAGCAGAGCCTTCTGTTGCTCTGCACCCAAACTGTGGAACTCTCTTCCATCTCACATTAGGAACGTCAACTCACTCACAGAATTTAAATCCATACTTAAGACCTATCTGTTCAAAATGTCTTATTCATTGTGAAACATCCATTGTCCTGTTTACTTGTGTCTGTGTTATATTCTATGTTTTATATTTATTTAATTTTTATTTTATTTTATTTTATTTTTTTCAGACATACAAGATTTTTTATAATCTTGTATATCAGTTGTTTTTACTTTGTACAGTGACCTTGAGTGTCCAAAGGCGCTTTT
This sequence comes from Lepomis macrochirus, assembly GCA_024633595.2. Classification (NCBI taxonomy): domain Eukaryota; kingdom Metazoa; phylum Chordata; class Actinopteri; order Centrarchiformes; family Centrarchidae; genus Lepomis; species Lepomis macrochirus. The sequence goes on from JALXJV020000024.1 coordinate 454,660, forward strand.
AAATAAAATGTATTATTATTATTATTATTATTATTATTATTATTATTATTATTATTATTACTTATTTTTTAGGGTGAGATGGTTGTATTGCTACAAAGAAGTACTTTTGTCATTTGAACATGAGATAAGTGCATATACTGACCTCAAGGGGAGCAGCAGCAGCAGGCCGCAAACTACAGCTCACAACTGCAGTGAAAGGTGTAGTGTTGCTGTCAATATGAATATTAATCATAATATAAATCACACCAGCAACATTATACCTTTCACTGCAGTTTCAATGTCTACAGAATATGTCAGACATATATATGATTACTTTTTACACTTTCGGTCTATGTTTCAGATTAAAAGCCCTTTAGCATTTATTTCCCTTCATTTGTTAACTGGGCTTTTATTGTATTGTACTGATGTAGAAAGACAGGACTGGACACCACAAATGGGAAAGCCACAGCAGGTCAGAGAGGTAGGCAGCGTGGCTCTGGCATAAGGCTTGTGTGAATAAATTATGCTGCAGAACTAAATCTAATTTTAAACCATCAACAGTAATATTCTAGTTTTCTCTTTGTTTCTTGTCAATCTTTTCTTTGTTTGAGTCAACAGTGGTCCCGCCATTTGTTTTCTTCTCTTTCTCTTTCTTCCACCCTCTTAATCACAGACTTCGTCCTATCCTCATCTCTTTCTTTCTCTGTTTCGTGACATAACAGAACCGTTTTCATGTTGTCATTTTACACCCTTGACCTGCAGCAGCCCAGGTTGAGGAGAAGATAAATACACATATTGTGAAACACACAAAAAAAGAGGCATTCTCTGTGAAGCTGACATCACTGAGTTAACGTGAGGACACAGACACTCAGGGTCATGTGGAGCACTGTATGCTTGGAGGAGAATATCTGAAAGCTTCCAGAAATGTTTTGAAATGGAAGACGAGCTGTTCCTCTGACCGCCAGCGGGAGAGATGATACTAACCAACTGGCCGCAGATGGAAAAGTCAATAATAATGTTTCATATGTTTAATTCTTTTGCTGATAAAGTAATATCTGTGGGGTTGCCGTGGTCAGGCCAGCTAAGCTAAGTAAGAAAAAAACAGACAGAAACTGGTAGACTGGCTCAGCCTCAGTCCTCATAAACAACACAGAGACTTTATCTTCTCAACCTCTGATCAGCTATGAAGAGACTAGCTGATGTTCTTGTCTTTTCTATCCTTGTCTCTGAGACCATGCGACAAAACTCTGTCCAAACTGTCCTCGCTCAAGGACAGGGAGGCAATACACAGCATCTGGCCTTCAGCTAGAATAGAAAATCTAGTTTATCCTCAAGGTCAGTGTGTGTAAGGATGATATGAAGCGTTCAGGGCTGACAAGCAGACCCAAACATACTGTACTCATTCTCTGAGTCCTTAGCTGTATCTCACTGTAACCAAGACCTTAACACATAGTGCACTTCTTCATTTAGAGAAACAGTAAAAGGGCAGGGTTATGTATTTGAATGCAAGGCATTGCAGTTCCCAGTACCAGCAAAGCTGGGAACCCTATCGTAATTGTATTGGTTTTTATTATTATTCTTCCAAGGACCTTCCTTGGGGCTCTGGTGGGAACTGACGTACTAACAAGGAACTAACAAGAAAATTTGGTGTCAATCGGCCACTAGGTGTTGTTGTTAATTTATTCATCCTACTCTCTCTTCCCTTCTACCACACTCAAAATAAAATATTCCTGCCAAGTCTCTCCACACTATGGAAACAACTGAGGAAAACACAGCAGAAGACAGCCTCTTTTAATGGGTTTATTCTTTCAAGCACAAACAATTCAGTCTCCTTTCAAAAGGTGCTGAGTGGGAGGATGAAGCCGGTCTTTCAAGTTCAACATTAACACACGTTACTCAGACACACAGTATTGTGATGCAAATTCATGACCCCGCACCGCAACGTGCCATGACTTGGCCCCTGTTTTTCCTCTAGCAAACTGCTCTTTTCCTACCTGAGGCATGTTGGGTCACTGCTTTGCTGATCATTATGATAATAAACAGATAAATAAGCTAATTTGATATGAGAATTTGTCTATATTCAAATACTTTTCATACTTACATGACTTTATGAATTAGGGCTGTCAATCAAGTTTGAGTTAAACAATAATTAGTGGCAGTACCTATTGCTGTCATTTTAACCGCAGAAAGTGAATGTTTTGCACACCACACTTTGCTAAGAGAGGACAGAATGGCTTTAGTGACTTTAGTGGCTCAGCGAATCTGTGCATGTTGCAACCCGTGTGTCCCAATGGAGTCAATCGCTGGTGCAACCAAATCATTTGTCACATTAACACACTCTTAACACTTCTTAACACACCTCTTAATTTTCACTGGCATATGGAGCAAAATGTTGGCAGTGTGAATCCCAACTGTCATAAAAGGGAGCAGCATGCCACAATACCAGCAGGCTGAGGTGGATAAAACACAGCAGGGTACAGCGCAGAAAGGACTGGATTATGATGGACTTTTTATTAATACAGATATTTATATACAGATCCAATAAAATATGCCTAGATTGGCAAAGCAAACTGGCACTCCCAGGGAGCAAAGGGAAACAGCTTTGAAACGCAACTTTAAAGTCAATACAGAGGAGAACACCATAAAGTTCTCAAGATATTTCTACCAATACCCAGTTTGACAACTGCAAAAACACCATCTTCTGATTATGATCATGTGATATGAGCAAAAGCTCCAGAACTACTGGATATTGAAGTGATCTTTGTCAGTAGCCTAAACTGATATACCATCAGCTTCTCTCACCAGCATACTGCTGCATTAAAAATAGAGGTGGGCATAGATTAATTTTTTTAATCTAGATTAATCTAGATTAATCTTGAAATTAATCTAGATTAATCTAGATTAAAATGGCTTTCAGAATATGTGTGCGAACGAGTTTCAAGCCAGGTGGCACATTAGACCAGCTTTTTCAAGCAGTTTGTGCACCACACAATGCGTTTTTTAATCAACCGGCGTGTCAATAACTAACCTGGCTAGTTGTAAACAAACAGCTGGCCGAGCGAGGTTGTAACCGGAACGCCGTCAACTCGGGTCATTCCCAGCTCCGACCTCCGAGGTCAATGGAACGCAGCAACAGCTGCATCCATGTTAGCACGTCACGTTTGATGTGGTAATTTCACAGTAGGCAGACACACAGGTTCGAAGACTCGTTCTTGCCCCCTACAGTGCAGTTCGGTATACATCTGCGCTAAAATATCAAGGTGAAAGTCATCATAGCTTGCGTAGTATAGACCCTGCTCCCAACCCAACTTTGAGAATAGATTAACGGCGATATTTTTTTTATCGCCCGATAACAGTCTCACGTTAACGCAGCACGTTAACGGCGATAACGGCCCACCACTAATTAAAAAACAAAATAAAAGCCACAATTTCTCCTTAGCATGCACCAGAGAAGACAACCAGCCCCTGTTAGAAAACAAAACAGTAAACAGGCAGATCCATTCAATCAAATGTCTTACCTGCAACAGCAGTTGGATATGGAACAAAAAGACAGAAAGAAAATCTGTTAGTTGTCAGGTCTGAGCAAACAATGAACATGGAGTACATCAGATCTTCTCAAACCTTGAAATTCACAAACATGAACAAAAGTCTTATTTTCACAGTGATGACTCAAAACAGTTGGTTAAATCTTGAATTAATATTCTTTATCTGAACATTGTGAGACATTGTTCATGTAAATACGAAACTAATCTGATGCCATGTCTTCCCAAGCTCTTCAGCAGTAAACTATGTTTAAAATCCAAAAATTAATTTTTGGAGAACAAGAAATGACCCGAGTAGAAATAAAATTCTTTCCTGTTGCAGTTTATATATTTCCACCACAAATTCCATCTTTTCCCCCCAAATTCTCTATGTCTCTTCAACATCATGGGCTTTTTCTGTGCTTGTACAAATGACCAATACTGTCATTTTTCTAGTGAGAACAATGTCCTTTCTTTAGTTCTGTAATATCCGGGCATGCTACAGTTTGCCACTTGATATATTAATAAAACCGAAACACGTTGACTAGTAACTTCACTTCAAGTCTTCTGGCCATTCAAAGCGCTGTATACTACATGCCACATTCACAGACACAATCATACATTAATGTCCATTCAATGTGTAAGCTGTGTTAAAAGGGTTCTAATTTTAAAGGAGACCAACAGACTGAGCGGCTGTGCAGAGCAATGACCATATATGGAACAGCGGCTCCTGGCTCAGTGTGTAGTAGAACAGAGCAGAAAAAGCTGTTGAAAACAGATCTGAGGTTTTAAATACTTTAACCTCATTATTTGAAGCTTTGGCCATATTTAACATGAGCATCCAACATTGGAACATTGTAGATAAGTCATAAAACGTGGAAAAGCATAATAGGTCTCCTTAATATTGAGTGCTGAATGCTGGATAGTAAACCCCAGGAATAACAGGCATTATATAAGACTGTATTAAGTTTAGATTTACAACAGCTTACACAATGTGATGTTTTGCTGCTTTTCTCTGTTTTATATCATATTGTATACTGTGTCTTCTGGTTTTAGACTAAACAGTATTTTTGATGTGTCGTTGGCGTGCATCGAGTGCTTTGTGTTTTGTTGTCCTGGGTTTCATCTCTTAGGTTACATGGAGGCAGTCCTACCTAATTGCTGGAGGTTGGCACTTACTATATGCAGTCTGTAAGAAATAACAGTAAGTGTATCTATATTTTTATTTAGAGTTAATATTCTATTCTATTATCCTGAATTTAAAGTAAAAGCCAGGACAGTAAAGCACAGTACCTTTTGAGTAAAGATGCAGAAACACTATTCTCAGAAAGTATAAGGTATGTATTAAGAAAACTCAAACTTATTTGAAGTAGGCAAGCTGAGAAAAGAAGCATATCGTCACATTTAATCACCCTCACAATTACTCTACTAAAGCTATGCTCACTGCTGCCATGCTGTTTCCATACAGCAGGCTGACAACAGCTCATTGAACAGCTGCTTCACTGCAGTCACATTTTCAAAAAACACCCTGATGCTCTGCAAGGCTGACAGCTGCACAGGTTCACATAATACTATTATCTCATAATATGTATATATATACTGTATATAGTATCATTATGCATATTGTGTAGTGAGACACTTTGAAAAGTTGGATGATCATTTTGTAGATAATGAACGGGACAGAGGGACAGTCTGAGTATCTTTCTTCGTCTTTACTCAGTTTGGAAAATATACAAATGAACAACTGTCACTATGACACCCCTTCCTCCCACGTTGCGATGGCAACACACACACACACACACACACACACACACACACACACACACACACACACACACACGCCTCTCTTGACTTCCAGTAGAGGAAGAGGCAGTGCAATGAAATAGCATTCAGAGCCAAAAAGCTCTTTCCTGTAATTATCCCCTTGAATTCAAGCCAGAGGTCTGACACATCCACTGTGTGTGTGTGTGTGTGTGTGTGTGTTTATATGATAATGGGCGGGTAAGAGCAGAGAGCAGGACTTCTGTCCCAAACACCAGACCACCAGAGATGAAAATTCAAGAATACTGGGACAGACAGACAGACAGACAGACAGACAGACAGAAATCAGGTGATTCTTTCTAGGAGGGAACATCTACAACCCGATCCTCATACAAAGTCAACGTGTGTGTGTGTGTGCGTGTGCGTGTGTGTGTGTGTTTCCTCTGCAGGCTGTCTCTCTCTCCAGGGATGCTGACGTGACATGATAGTAGATTAGTGCTGCTGCTGTGTTTGCCTTAGTTAGGGTGGAGACACACACACACAGCTAAATAACACACAGTACATGTCACTGCGTGATACAAAGCTACTTCGTAACTGTGCTGTTGATATTTGAGCGATAACTCTTTTTTGTTGAGTTGTGCATGGGAGTGAATGAGTGACTGAGTGTGCAGCAAGTGGACAGTTTTGGATTCAGGTGTCCAGGTTTGGAGAAATCTTTTTCTGAGATTTCTGCCTCCACCCTCTGCCCCCCACCCTGATGTAATGGAGACAGAGATTTGTGGTTTGTGTTGCTGACAGCATTGGATAATTACAGGCAGGAATAATGATCTCCTAAGATCATTTCTACTCAGAGAAGCAAGTACACACGCCCCAAATCTCATTACCACATTCTGCAGACCTGATCAATGGGCAAGCTGATTGGTTGATCAAAAATGTTGCATTTAAAATGAAATTATTAAAAAACAGCCATGCTAATGTATCTGAATGCTCCTGTGCATGTTTACATGAAGTCCACCTGTAGAGCACACACACTAAACTTCTATAAAATCCTACATGTCTAGTCTCATGTTTGACCTGTAAGCTTACACACAGATTTACACACAGTCAAAGAAAAGGAAAGAAGTGTTCATCCAATCATATTTCAGTAATAAAATCATAGTGCACTGCAGATCACCTGACAGCTCTGTCAGCTGAAGTGGGGATCACACTGGACAGCGGTAGATGTAGTGGCTAGAGTCCGGTCTGGTTCCTACCAACATTTAGAACCAAAGCTCAGCCTGCTCCACACTACACCATTTCACTTTTAAAACGCACAGGAAATGAAGGTAGAGAGGTGTATGACATGCAACAAAGGATGTTGTGGCTGTGTGAAATGTGCCATATACATTCGGCTGTCAGGACGCCCCAGCTGGTCAACAGTTTAATAACTGCTCTAAGTCAGTGCTCGTTACAGCTAAGCATGCATGGCACTACAAGGTTCAAGGAACATTTATTTGTCATTCTACAACACAGGACTGCACAGCGAAATGAAAGCTGTAGCTCACTTCACACGACACACAACATATAGAGGGAGATATGCGAGTAAGGCACTGCCAAGATGGCGACGGATGGAGCTTAAATTAATTAATGAAGTGCACCAGCTGAACACCGTCTCTCTATCTAATCAATTGAATTAGTACCCAATTACACTGTCCTTTCCAGGAAACTTGTAGGAAATGATTTAAATATTACAGACCTGTAAAATAATACAATGGAATCAGTGTATGAGTCAGTGTGCTCAGTTGGATATTTTTGTACATTCAAGAAATATTTTACTTGCTGAAAACATTGTTTCTGGTTTTTGTTTTTTTTAATCTCCCATGCTGCATCTGTCGACTCCAGAACAGACAACTCTGCTGATGGTAACTACATACACACACACACACACACACACACACAGCCACAGAGGTCCCATTTGGCTAATGTATCATATGAACTGTTTGTTTTGCAATCTGTAAGCCCTACAGGTGCTGGCAGACACACACACACAGCCACCGGGACTGTATGACCTGTGGCCAACACTTCATCTGTTACTGTCTGTTGGTTCTTGCCAACATCAATAAATCACAGAAATACACACAAAGATACAGGCATAAATAAAACTCACAAATATGTACCCACACATTTGTAATCACATCCTGATGAAAATGAACGTATTCTCCTTATACAACCATCCAACACACAGACACACAGACACAGACACACACACACACACACACACACACACACACACACACACTCGTCCAAGCCCAGATCAATAGAAGTGCTTGTTCAGCACACACTCCGGGCCTGTGTAGCTTCCCTGCTCTTTAATGATCACTAATTACACAGCAGTAAAACATCAGTTGTCGACTAGAAAAGGGCGACGGGCTGTTTAAAGTACAACAGGTCAAATCCTGCAGGGACTCAGACCTAAGTGCCTGTTGAAAGCTTTTGAATGGAAGGCTTTCATTCTAAAACACTGCATTGACTCTACATACTGATTAATGTTATTTTCTACCCAAAGTAAGAAATAGTGAAAGACAAGGGGCCCTATGGAAACAATCTCGAATGCATTGCACAAGTGCATTCAGGGCGTGTCCAACTCCACTTTTGTACAGTGAGTTTTGACCACCAATAGAGAGAAATGCAGCGCAGCAGCAAGTTTGACAGCAATGGGGGTGCATAGTCTTCAAATCAGCTGAGATTACAGATGTCTGTTACAGCCTGGCAGGAAAAGCCAAGTTTACAGCGGCACTTGTCTTTGCTGAGGGACAGATATGTGTTCCTTGGCTTGTGGACCTTCAATCTACGCCACCTCCCAATCATCTGTCCCATCAAAAACTCCATTGGATTGCATATGATCAAATGCACAAATTTTTAATTGAAGAGGATGAGCACTGCTGCGTGTCCCTTTGTGTGTAACAAGCATAGTGTTGATGTGTTGTGAACCCGCCTATGTAGGCACAACTCACTATCCGAATAATGCACCCTTTAAATAGCAGGGTCATAGTGCACCACTGATTTCATGCCAGGCTTTTGTGCTTAACCACACCTTATTTTAACCAATACTCCAAATTTTTTAACTAGCTTTGGATGGTAATTTGGTAAAATTTCATTTTATTTGAAATTTTAATTTGGGTTATAATTATATTCAATTAGTCATCACTTCCAAAATAATATTTTAGCATATTTTATGAGACTAGACTAAATTAATTTTTTTAAATGAATTTAGACCCTAACTGCCAAAAGTGGGCAGTCAAAAACTCCCTTCAGTCTTCACTCTTTTCACACAGCACAGAAGTCAGGAGCTCTTTTTTGCTTCAGATGGTGAGGTTCTCTTTTCATTCCATGTGACTCCATTCTCACAGACCCAGATTTCTGCTACCACAGACCTGCTAGCCAATGTTCAAGGCTTATTGGTTGATTCAGGCTGGTTGATGAGGCTGCTTTGGCAGCTGTGGGTGTGTTTACATGCTAACAGCAATGCTCAACTCAATCATATGTTCATGTTCCTATGTTTTGATGGTTTTATAGTTTGGTGTGTATCGATCCAGGGAAGGCTGACTAAACATTAATCCTCTTTGTCTTGCAGTTTCACACAGTTAAGACATATTCCCCCTTGTGCCCACTTGCTGGCCATTACAACAGCAGCCTGCTGCAGCTGCCAGAGGTCGCATCTTGCTTCTGTCTACCTGTCTGCCTGGGTCTAGCTCTCTCTCTCCATGTAAGGCCGTGCGTCACTGCATGCAATATACACACGGAGCGGTGGGGAAGGGACATAGTGTGCATGCATGGAAAAAGTGAGGCAGGGATACAGGGGGATGATTGATAAAAAGGAAGGAACTAAAAGTATTTTAATTAATTAAAACTCCAAATTCAGTCAATCCAGTCAGTCAGTGAAATACAATTCAACACCTAGCAAACATCCTGTTCTGTCAGAACAACCAGTGAGTGCTGAGCATAATGGGAGACCAACAAACTTGTTCTTGAAGCCATGGAGAGGGGCTGTATTTCAAGTGTTTGGCTGGATTGTGTCTGGGCCAAACAGACATGTTGTCAGTGTTGCACAAATCAAAGACTATTACCTCTTCTTATCAACAAAAACTAACATCTACTGGGCCCTGACAAAATAAAGGAAAAAGGGCTTTAACTTGTAGCAATTGAATAACTACTGCAATACTGTCCAAACTGTGTCAGGAAGAGTATCATATACATCAGGTATGGAAAGATGGCCTCAAATGCAGGATTCCACTGATATGGTTGTGCTGCAAAGCACAGTGTGTGACAACATTGTGGAAAGGAACGGAGAGAGTGAGATTAATTTGTGTTTACCCAGAAACTGTCAGGAGTCTTGTGCTTTGAGAGCGTTATAAAAACTATTTCTGGTTAAAGAAAAAGGATCACACTCTTTAAAATGGTCTCTCTCTGTTGGGATCCTTTCCATAATGTTGTCAGATACTTCACAATCTGAGCCTGTCAGCGGCAAAAACAAGCTCTTAGCAGGTTAACCTTTAGATCTCTGGAGGTCACACATAAGAAGGCAACAAAATTCAGGACTAACCGACATCCTCATTGTATGTGAAGTATTTGGGGTTTAATATGAAATGGTCATTGAAATACACTTAGCCTCATGTTTGTACAGTCCTTCTGTAGTCCAACATTGACAGAATCAGAATCCAAATCAGAAGGAGCTTTATTGCCAAGTAATTTTTACACATAAGAGGAATTTGCTTTGACACAATATGGAATAAACAGATGTTTATATAAGAATAATAAAAGAATAGAGAAAAATAATACTATTTACAAAAAACAATGTGGTAGATATTTACATATGTATTGCAAAAGAAGAGAATATTGTGTACAAAATAAAAAATATAGAACAAGAAAGATTAACAATTAACAAATGTCTGTGCTAGCAGAAGTGAAGGCATCATAGTTGAACAGATCAGAGCAGGCCACACACCTTATGGATTTATATCACTATTACACAATTCACATTTCTCCACATCTGACCTTAAACCCATGTCTAGACTATTGTGATGAGCAATCCATTTCCTAACAAGATAACAGGAAAGTCATTTTCAGTCAGGCTGGATCGCTAACATGATAATGGCCACCTTTTATTTCCCAGTAAATCCTGCTTGAAACTAAATGAGAAAGGGGTCATGACACCAGAACCTCATTTGTTACATTCCTTCATTCTTCCTCTTTTCTGTTGGGGTAGAGTGAGGGGGAGGGGGGCAGAGGCCCTTACTGCTTCAACAATACAAACACTTGCATATTTCTGAGCAGCATTTCTGTCTGACAGTCAGACACAGGAAGGAATGCTAGCAGAAGAACTACTTGGCCTGTCTGCTTGGGTAACAGATAGTTTACATTCTGCAGAAAACAGGGACTGTGGTGACTTCAGGCTGGTTTTAATAAACAGAAACTTTCATACACATATAAGCCTGTTTTGTTGCTTTGGTTTTGGTAATCTGGAGACAGGATGAACCTCTAACCAGAAAGCCTGGATGAGAGTTGAGGCCCTTTGGGTTAGGGTGACAAGGAAGCACACAACACCGACAGAAACAGAGACAACAGAGACATTAGCAGAGTCCAGACCCCTTCACAAAGAGCTATTGTCAGTATCCATAGGAGATGTGAGAAGAGTTCTGGTGAGAGTGAATCAGAGTAAAGCTGCGGGACCTGATAACATCCCTGACCGTGTATTAAAATCCTGAGCCAATCAGCTAGTTAACGTTTTTATATGTCATTTAGGAGAGGGTTCCCACCTCCTTCAAGACAGCCACCATCATCCCTGTACCGAAATAGCAGAGATGCATCAATAGATTGGCCGGTGACCGGAATCTGCATTTTGCAGCTTAATCATCATGACCAGTGACCGGCCCGATCAGTCTCACATATCTGGTCCTGTGCCGAAATTTAGAACACACTGTTGTTCACATCATGCACACAGCAGCACAGCCAGTAATCGACTGTTGTCACAGCCACACATACAGATGCTAAAACATACATTTTTCACTGTGAAATTTGCATTACCAACAAACCAACATGGAGGAGAGTAAAGCTTTTTCATAACGTCCAGCTGTTCCAGCCATGATGTGTGTGTCTGGTAACGTTAAATGACTTGCCCACAGACATTGGGCTTACTTTCTAGTTCACCAAGACATGCTTTTGTTAAAGAGTTAGAGCGTAAAGTAATCAAAGTATCTGTGTTTGTGTTAAAAAAAAAGAAATATATATATATATTAAAAAATAAAATAAATAAATAAAACAGTGTGTGTGCGTGTGTTTGTTTAAAAAGTATTAAAAATAAAATAAATAAAACTGTGTGTAAAATAAAAATATACTAAAAATGAAATAAATAAGCAGAACAGTAAGCGTGTGTGTGTGTGTTAAAGATAAAGATATCTAAAAAAGAATTACATTAAAATAAATAAATGAAACAGTAGAGTGTGTGTGTGTGTATATATATTAGTGGTGGGCATAGATTTTTTTTTTTAAATCTAGATTAATCTTGAAATTAATCTAGATTAATCTAGATTAAAATGGCTCATTTGAATTCTGCCGAAGGGATTTAAAATATGTGTGTGAACGGGTTTCAAGCCAAGTTTCGAGCCAGGTGGCTCATTAGACCAGAGGCTCATCTCCTGTTTCCAAAATGCATCACAAACTGCTTGAGAAAGCTGTTCTACGTTGTACTATGATAATTGGTGATGAAAAAAAATCATGTTCAATAAGATGTACTTGTGTGTAACGTGTGATGTGCTTTGCGTTTAGGTGGTAGGCTACTTCAGACTGGAGGAACTCCTACAGTAAACTAATGCCGAGATTTGCATCCACCTCTTTTCTCAGCATAGATGACCGTTAGCACCCGCGAGATGCATGCAATTCTCGGCAGGCAGGCAGAATTCGGCACAACACCGGCGGCTTCAGAAATGTTCGTACACAAAGTGCTGTCCAACAGCTGTCTGTGGACGTGTTGCTACAGTTAGTAGTGCACAATGCGTTTTTTAATCAACCGGCGTATCAATAACTAACCTGGCTAGTTATAAACAAACAGCTGGCCGAGCGAGGTTGTAACCGGAACGCCGTCAACTCGGGTGTGACGTCATTCCCAGCTCCGACCTCCGAGGTAAATGGAACGCAGCAACAGCTTCATCCATGTTAGCACGTCACGTTTGATGTGGTAATTTAACAGTAGGCAAACACACAGGTTCCCCTACAGTGCAATTTGGCTAGGTATACATCTGCGCTAAGATATCAAGGTGAAAGTCATCATAGCTTGCGTAGTATAGACCCAGCTCCCAACCCAACTTTGAGAATAGATTAACAGCGATAATTTTTTTGTCGCCCGATAAGAGTCTCACGTTAACGCAGCACGTTAACGCCGATAACGGCCCACCACTATATATATATATATATATATATATATATATAGTTATATTAATAGAGTAAAAAAAAATCAAGTATAAAATGTAAAACAACAGAATTACTAAAATACCAAACAATCAAAATAATAATAATTTTTAAATCTGCACAATTATTTATCAGTCTCAGGTTCCACTGGTTGTCCTCACTTCATGGCATGTGGAGACATATTTTGCAGCAATTATTTGACAGTTGGGCATTTCTCCCAGTAAATAGGGGAGCTTCTGTGTGTCTAATAGGAATTCGAATTCGGGGTATATTTGGGCAATGTTTGCAAAGTGTTTTTGTCTTAGTGTTTCATATTTGGGGCATGAGGTTAGAAAGTGCAGCTCTGTCTCTACCTGTCCTGTGTCACACTGGGAGCAGAGTCTGTCCTCCTGTGGTAGCCAGCTCTGTCTGTGGCGACCCTTTTCTATGTCCAGGCTGTGTTCACTCAGTCTGTATATTGTCAACATTTTTCTTAGTTTAGGACATTTTATTGTGCTCAGGTAATTTGCCAGTGTGAATTCTCTTTTCAGGGTCAGATAACATTGTGATTTACTTTGTTTTGGTTGTTTCTTCCCAGTATTCAATATATTTTTCTTTCTGCTTGTTGATAATTTGGTTTGGTCTGTTTGAGTTGGTGTTGCTGTCCTGAGGCTGTTGGGGACTTGTTACTGCAGAGGGCCTCAGGACCAGCTGGCTGAGGGGACTCTTTTCTGGTTTCAGCTCCTGGTATGTTAGGGCTTTGTGATGGTATGTCTGGGGGTTAACGGATTTTAAATGGTTGTAAAATCTAAGTGATCTTTTCTGTATTTTTAGTAAGAGGGGGTATTGGCAGAGCTCTGCTTTGCATAGGTTATTTGGTGTTTTTCTCTGCACCTGTATGGGATTAAAATCCTGCCAGGATTCAAAACTGAAAATAAAGTTCTGAAAGGTTGAAACTAAGTGTTTCGATTTGCAAGCTTGCAAAACGTAAAAAAGTAAAAAAAATCTCTGCAAACATTATGCTGTTTTTGAGTTTTCCTTCTTCAGAACTGCAACATTTTTTTTACAATGTTGCGCAACGTTGCATCAGAGTTTCAAATTTGTCAGTGTTCTCCCAGTGTATTAGTTTGGTTTTCAGGTTTGAAACCTTGTAAATGTCGATCTGCAAACTGGTGTGCAAATGTGTGAAAAAAAGTTTTGAAACTCTGAAAATTGTGGTTCGAAAGGCCGAATCTTATGGTGCATTAGTTTGTTTTCCTGGTTTCCTGGACTTTTCCTCGTAGCTTAACAAATGACATGTTATTTACTATTTCTTACTCACCGCTGGTTCAGTTACTGCATAGTCCAGGGAGCCGTGCTTCCTGAACACGGATCCTGTCCGCGTCTCTCATTGGCGGAGCAGTCTGTCAATCCCTCTATCCAGTAAATGTGACTTGTGATTGGACTGTACTTCAGCAGTCAGCCAAGCATTGGCCAAGAGCAGAAGGCCCTGCCTCCAGGCCTTTTTTTTAAGTTGTGAGGTTGCGAAGCTTCATTTTCGCTCAGTCTGATTTTCAGAGTTTCAGAGCGGAGCTGCGTGACAACGCTGCCACAAATCACGTGAGTCGCAAAGTGGGTGTTGTAAACTCAGCTCTGAAAAAATAGTCTGCCGTAGGAGTGCAAATTTAATGTAATGTAATAAAGTTTCGCCCTTTTGAAGCTCATTTTTCAGAGTTTCAAAACTTTTTTTCACACATTTGCACACCAGTTTGCAGATCGACATTTACAAGGTTTCAAACCTGAAAACCTGGCAGGATTTTAATCCCATACACCTGCAGGATGCTCTTACAGAACTCAGTATGGAAAGATTCTATGATTGTTTTGTCCCATTTGTCAAATTCATTATTAAGTTTTGGCCCCCAGATTTCGCTACCATATAGAATTATTGGTTCTAGTACAAATTGGACAAATTTTAAGCCAGATTTCAATTGGAATATATATTTTAATGTTTGTTTTTATTGCATAGAAAGCTCTCTCTCTCTCTCTCTCACTGCCGGTCATCAGAGATTTTTTTTAAACTGTCAGCTGCTCTAACCAGTTTTTTTTTTTTTACTTCACACACTGAGTGTCTGACACTTTCTTGCTGTATTTAAAAAAATAAAGGTAGTTGTGGTATAAATAAATTATTTAAAATAATATTAAAAATTAAGCTACACACACACACCCCCCCCCCACCGTCTCCCTCTTACTCACACACACACACACACACACACACACACACACACACACACACACACACACATACCTGGCCTGCACCACGAAGCGAGTACAACACACCCAGGATATGTTTCCGTTATCTGGCTTCACTAACCCTAACAATCCCGACAAGCGGCACCACGAAGCTGGTTATCAACTCAACCATGTAAATTAATCCAGGGTTTCCCGATCCAGCCGGGAGCGTGTTCACATAAAAGAGGCGGTGTTAGCAGCAGATGACTGATCACAGACATGAACAGGTCCACTGTCAGCAGAGCGTCATATTTTACGATGGAGGATCAAACTGTAACACTACAAAAATAGGTAGCACGGCTGAAACTGACACATGCAGGGAGACAGAAAATCGCAGACCGTGTGAATGTCTAAATGAACAGGCGTAGTCTATAATAATGCGTTGATAAAGTGTTCTACTCGGCCGTTCCCCCTTACTTTAAAAAAAAAACAAAACAACTTGTCACCATTTCAAAAATGAGATTAATTTATTTAACACACTCAAAAGTGTCCAAACATTGTTCTAAATTAACTTCATAAAGCAGTGACACGAAAAAATCCCTTCATGCCATAAAATGAGCTCAAATAATGTTTGAAAGACTGAATCTGAACATTTAGGCTGCTGAAAACTCACCGTCCCACCTTTTGCGATGTGGGCGCAAAACATGACTACAGTCTCTGTAGTCGGTCTTAGAAAGCTATACTAACCTAAATAGATAGACTACGTTCATATTAAAATTTATTATTTCAGTACCAAACTGCTATAATTATCAGCCTCACATAAGAAAAATAAAATCCATTTATTTAACGGCTGCGTCAGGCTGTGTGAAACTGACTGGGAGCAAATAAAAAATCTTAAAGACATTTAAAGGCAGTAAGTAGGCTGATCCTGCTGTACTGTAAAAACCTGTAGGCAACATTAGCCTGAGGCCTTTAATCAGTCTCTGTAGGATCACCATAGTCAAGAGTTTCTCCACATCATCGCTGCAAACATAAAGCAGCCTATTGGCTAAAACAGTCTGTGGGATTTCTTACAGATGGTGATGTCATTTTCCAGAGAGCTGATTGGTCAGTATGCAGCGTTTTCACAGAGTTACGATGAGAATAAAACAACATTGATAATTATCACAATGTAATTTTCCTCGATAACAATAAAACAATAAATCAATATATCATCAATAAATGTTTGATTTAATTAATTTGAATCATGAACTAATTAGCACTTCATTTTTCAATAAAGGTTTATTTTGTTGAGAAAAAGGAACTGAAAAAAGATTTACTAATCATATTTGTTGAAATGTTTTGAATTTTCCACCTCAGATTTGCGAAGTGATCCACTGTTTGGCATAAAGTTTTTGTCATGTTCTGGAAACACTGGAAAGAATAGTTTAACCAGACAATTAACCATCAGGTTTCTTCCGTTTTCATTCAAAATCAACTTGAATGGTATGACATTTTTTTTATTGTGATAACATTTTAGGTCATATCAATCAGCCCTATTTGCAGGTGAGTGCAGTTTGTTGGACAGCCCACGAGTGTGTGTTGGTGTACAGTTTACAAAAAAACAGGCCAAAGTAGAGCTAAGAGACAGAAACTCAGCAATATTTATCACTGAAAAACTAATTAATCTAGCCAGATGTTCACCTACCATGCTGCATTCTATTCCAGAATTCATTCAGTTTGGTAGCCGTGTGTGTGCATGGTAATCAGTTGTGTCCGTCAGGTGACTCCTGTAATCTTACAACAGGCCTAAATGTAGTTACGCTCCTCTCCTCTTTCTAAGAGGCAGAGTGAGGGTGAGCCAAACAGAAAGAGATTAGCTAATTAGCAGCCCCATCATGACTGGTCTCTGATGATCTGTTTTTACTACTCTCTCTGGACAACAGGATTGAAGAGGCAGGGCGGCGCTGGGAGATCTCTCTGGAAAAGTCAGCGAAGGAAAATCTATCATTCATGAAAAACTTGTTAACATTTCAGCATGTTCATATTTGCTTTATAACTGCTTGACATGGAGGGCCTTTGTGACTGTCACAATTTAATACACCAGTATATAGGATAGAAGTACAAGTCAACCAATAGAATTAAAGGATGATTCAGGATTACTACTTCCATCTTATTTTCAGGTGAGACACGGCAAGCAAACATATTGTTTTTATCATGCACTGGTTAATTTTGAGTTTGTGGGCTAATTTGTGTGTCTGTCGCTGTCTGCACCTTATGATCTTTGGTACTGTTGGTAAGCTCCGTCTCTCATGCACAATGCTCCAAATATTGTCATTTCCTTTGTATCAGCAACCAATCATGAAAGTACTGACGTGGATCTGATTGGCTAGCTTTGATTTCTGACAACGTGATTTGGTTTTAATGCATCACATGACACTTCCCTTGTTTAGCTTTCCGCAGAGGGCTCTGTCTGTTTTGTGTGTTTTGTGTGTATACGTGTGACTGTTTAGACATGCTGTTATCAGTTTTGATGTGTTTGAGATGTTATATATTTTTGTTGTTAATAATATGCTTCAATATCGGGCCTCTAAATATTGATTTTCAAAGAAAATGAGTAGACTTGAACAATCCTTATCTTTACAGGCTGTTTTCTCAAAATGAGTTTTTCCTAATATCCTGACTATGTTCTGAAGGTTGTAACTGAGGGGTTTGTAATCATACATCAGCCGTAGCCGTAATTACAGGATATCCCCAACAACAGGTCGAAAATTGTTTTTATGCCTTTTGACAGTATTTTTTGATTAATGAAAAAATAAAAAGAGATATCCAAAATCCCCTCTGTAAAAACATTTGAGTATAATGTACCAACAAAATGAAACAATTATTTTGAACCTGACTTAATCCAGATTTTAGATTTTAGTTCTTGAAATTGATGCAAATTAGCACATATTTCATTAGACAGTGCCTAATTTGCATATTTAAACATAATATTAATAATAAATAATATAAATTATCAACTGGGAAAGTTTCGATTGTGATATCTATTAGTTATTTTTTATTCTTGCCTTTCCATATCCAGATAATACTTAACTGCCATATTGTTTTTACTTCATTTGTTCAGCTTGCTATTGTGCTCATGTTATCTGTGGTAAATTCTGTGTCCTTCCTTTTGTCATTTTCAGTCAACACAGAAGCACTGGTAGCAGTTGCTAGGAGCAAAGCTTAATGGTTTTCACAGCACTAAAAGTTGTTTCTGAAAGTTGGCTTACATTAACGTGTAAAGCTGTGTCAGTCATCCTCGCTTGTTGCCATTTTTATGGCTAGGTGGCTAGCTAGCTATATATAGTAAACTGATAATCATAATCTTAATCACACCTAGAATCTTGCTGGTATTCAGAGGCTAATCATGTGGGCTAATCTTTTCTATCTCTAATAATATTGACATATTGACTGTCTGACTTTTTCTTTCCAGGATGACTTTTGTTGTAGCATCGTTGCTGGATTCAGGTTATGAACATGTATTAAGTCTTGATTTAAAGGATAATTCATTAATAATGACTTGTTTGAAAAGTAAATTAGGTAACACTTTTATCCAGAGGTGGAAAGTACTGAATTACAATTTCTTGCGTTATGTAATTGAGTAGTTTTTTTGTGTGCTTGTATTTTTTAAAGTAATTTTTTAAATCTGTAATTTTACTTTTACTTGAAGCTTTACTTGAAGGGTCTGTGTCTAATATTTCTGAGGATCTATTGACAGAAATGCAATATAAGATCCATAACTATGTTTTCAGCGGTGTATCAAGACCTTACTTAATGAACCATTATGTTTGTTTGTGTTTGTTGCGCCGCCATGTTTCTACAGTAGGACAGTGTGGACAAACAGAGCTACAGAACACGTTTCGTCAAGTTCTACTTTTTCTTGCAGAAATCTGGCAGTGTAGACGCTGATCTATACTAAATACGTATGCACAAAGAAGAAGAAGAAATAATTTACATCAGGGGTTGGAAGTTTTGCATCGGAGGTATTTTTTTTATTCATTAGATGGTGGATGAGAATATAAGGCAGAATATTGAAAATAAATGTTATGGTTTTCAGTTAGCTCAGTTAGTGTAAAGTACAGAACTCTCACCTAGAAGGTTGTGTGATTGATCCCACGTCGGGAGAATTTTTTTTTCCCCACTTGACGAAATTAATTATACGGTGACTGTCTTACATGATCACAATAAAGCATGTGCTACAGTGTGTTTATTCTGCTGTTTGACCCGTATCCATCAACCTACAGACGCTATTTCATCTCCCCAGCACAAAGAGACAGATAGGCTGAGATATCAACGAGCCCATAAAACACACACTAGCTGACATGCAGTAAATATAATGACCAGCAGATATGTTAGCCTAGTGCAAGGGGAGCTCACATTCAATGGGCAAGGGGCAAGTTTTATCCCACATCCAGGATGAGCTCTAAGCCAGACCATCAGAACAGAACAGAAAACCACCAAGACAGTGACTCACTACCACAACCCTAACAAAACACAACTCCATACAGTTGTTGCATTCATATTATTTTGTACATATATGTATAAAAGATAATAGAGAACATGAACATCCAATCCCTACCTGTGTCTCCCGGCTAAGTTAGCCTACCCCTAACTTTACATGGGGCTCTCCTTGTAACAGAGGTCGCCACCTGCTACTCTGCGGCCAAATGCCGCCGTGATCCCAGGCTCTCTTGACGGCTAAAGCAATTGCGGCAGGACAGCCACACAACATGCTGTGTGCCAGATCTTCATGCAGAGGACAAAAGCATAACACACCCACGGCTCACTAACACATGATAGGCTAATCACCGCCCACTGCTGAACTGCCGGTCCGGCCAGACCAACTGCCCCGCAACATCAGTTCCACACTTGAAATGTAGGCTTATTTAGGTGCTATGAAATAAATAAATAAATTAATGAATAAATAAATGAAAACTAAGGACATTTACTCTTTCATTTTATTTTTAGTTTATTATTAGTTAGTTATCATTTTTTTGTAAAGCCTTGTTTTTATTTTTATTTCAGTTTTTCAGTATTTCAATGACAGTGTTTTTTTCGCATCTAGTTTAGTTAACGATAATAACCTTGGGCAGAGAACTCTTTTTAAAAATAGCTCTCAATTCAACTCAGTATAAAGCATTGCTGCAAAAAAAGTTCTTGCGCTTTTAATTTGCAGGCAAAATCACAAAAGAGGAAGTGAATATGTGAGTAACTGTTTCTGTCATGACAGATCTATTTCAGCACCGCTATCAAATTATTATTATTATTATTATTTTTGCCCCTATCAAATCACCATAATCTGGCCGAGGCCCAGATATTACTGCTGGTGGACAGTTTTAGCGAGGGTCCAAAATCACAGAGAGAATTAACGACTTTCCCTTGTCAATGTTTGTATCAACATCATCTATAATGGACTGCAATGCAGAAACGGTGACAATGTTACACACCCTTAGCTTTCATTTTCCATGTTGTCTGTCGGTGGCAAAGTCGCAATAACATGCTTTCATTGAATAATTAAGTAAATATAATTTCTTAATATATCTACTAAAGAAACCTCAGGGGCAATTAATTGTATGCTTATTTATTTATAGAGCATTTATTTATTTCTGTATTTATTTTTAAATATGATAGAGCTGGTCCTCCATACTGTCCACCTCACTTACCCACAATATTGGGAATAACTGGGTAAACATGGTTACACTGTCATAAAGAGATGGACATGGTCAGCAAGAGTACTCAGGTAGGGTGTCGGGTTAAAGCGACGCTCACTTGGTACTAAGGGGCCCCCACAACATTACACCACCATGATCACCACAATGTTGTTTACGCCAAATTCTGATCCTACTATCTGAATGTCACAGCTGAAATTGAGACTGATCAGAGCAGGCAACATTTTTCCAGTCTTCTTTTGTCCAGTTTTGGTGAGCCTGTGTAAATTGTAGCCTCAGTTTCATTTTCTTAGATGATATATTCTGACAGAGTTGCACCCAGTGTGGTCTTCTGCAGTTGCAGCCCTGCTTCAAGGTTTGACGTGTTGTGCATTAAGAGATGGTATTCTGCATACCTTGGTTGTAATGAGTGGTTATTTGAGTAACTTTTGACTTTCTGTCATCTTGAACCAGTCTGTCTATTCTCCTCTGACATTAACAAGGCATTTTCATCCACAAACTACGACTCACTGGATATTTTCTCTTTTTCTGAACATTCTCTGTAAATCCTAGAGTTGGTTGTGCATGTAAATCCAAGTAGATCAGCAGTTTCTGAAATACTCAGACCAGCCCGTCTGGCATCAACAACCATGTTGTGTTCAAAGTCATTTAAATCCCCTTGACGACATCTAATGCTTAAATGCATTGAAATGCTGCCATGTGATTGAATGATTAGCTATTTCAACAGGTGTACCTAATAAAGTGGTCTGTAAGTGTATGCTTCCTTTAGGCAATATTATCAGGATACGCTCCCTAAAATTTCACTGTTGTGCAGATGATACTCAGTTATATGTATTATATCTATCAATCACGCCAGATGAAACTAGTAAACTAACTAAAATAACTAACTAAATTAGTTCAAAGATCAACTTCAAGTGTGCCTTCAGGATGACCTGTAATTTCCTAATTTTAAACTCAGTTAAAACTGAATTTATTGTACTGGTGGCTGCCAGCACCACCGTGAGGAACCACAGAGTTATCTTTGATCAGGATATCTTCTTTAACTCTCGCATTAAACAAACTTCAAGGATGGCCTTTTTTCACCTATGTAATATTGCAAAAATCAGGAATCAGGAATATCCTGTCTAAAAATGATGAAACTAGTGCATGCATTTGTTACTTCTAGGCTGGATTAGTGCAATTCCTTATTATCAGGATGCTTGAATATCTTGATTGATCCAGAATGCTGCAGCGTATTTAGCTTATGTAGCTTACTTATTTAGCTTCTATGCACTGGTTCCCTGTAAAATCCAGAGTAGAATAGACAAAGACTCTACACACTAGTCTCACTTTTTTGTTGGAGAAATGAGAGCTGAATTATGTTTTACATGTTACACAGCAGTAGTGCTAGAGTTAGTGTTCTTGCTGTAAATCTGGGAGGTGTCCGTTAGGCTCAGTGTGTACTTCAGAGAGGATGCTTGGCAGACACGAGGTTAAACTGAGACAAGATTGTCTTTATATCCTGTCAACTGTCAACCAAGAATACACACACCACAATGAAGCGAAATCTGCACGTACCAACTTTTACACTGAGAGACTGAGACAGAGAGACTTGTCCATGCTTCAGAGACAGAGCCAGGTTTCTCTCGATGTGTAGCCTACAGATAGCTTTTGCAAGCTCTGCTGCTGCTTATGACAAGAACACTCATCTTTCCTTTTCTTCTTCTGTCTTCTCCTAAGAAGTGTGAAGACTCCCTCTCTCCTCGTCCAGGGCTTCCACTCTCCTTTTTTCCCCTGAAGTCACTTTTTCAAAATGACTCTACTTGTCTCCTCTTGGAACCACTCTCCAAAACATATTTCCTGTCCTCCTCTCTTTTTCTACATTTACTCCTCTTCTCCTCTTGCCTCTTCAAGTGCCTCCTCATCTCATTTCCCCTGCTCTCCTGAGAGAAGTACTCCTCTTTTCACCTGTACACCTCGAGCCCTCTCCTCTTCTCGTCCAGCTTCAAATTCCTTGCCTTCCTTCTATGTACTTTTATTTCTCTCCTCTTCTTTTCTCAAAAACAAGTGATTTCAGAATGAGACATAAGAATCAGAAAAGCTTTTATTGCCAAGTAGTTTTTACACATTTTTTACACAAGGAATTTACTTTGGAGGTTTGGAGGCACTTAAGGTGCTACATGTAGAAAAAGACAAGCAGAATAAATGTAGAAATATATAAATATGGGATAAAGTGACAAAAACTGAAATATAGAAGAATATTGATTAACATTTAACAACAAACAACAAATATGTGCAATATACAGGGTATATGCAATGATGTGAAATGAAAGAATATGCAAAACGTAAATGTGCAAAGTTATACAGTATTTGAGAGGGAAGGGGGGAGTGTCAGTGAGGGACACAGGCCTTGTTAATGAGGCTAGCTACAAAAAGGTAGAAGCTGTTTTTGTGATGAGAGGTTGTGGTCCTGTTGGACCGCAGCCTCCTACCAGAGGGGGGTGACTGAAACAGTTTGTGACCAGGATGGGAGGGGCTACAGCCACAATCTTTTCTGCACACCTCCTGGAGGTATCCAAGTGCCGAAGAGATAGAAGATGGACTTCAGCCTCCTGCCAGAGGGGAGAGCCTGAAACAGTTTGTGTTAAGGGTGGGAGGAGTCAGCTCACTTCAGAGTCCTGGAGGCGTACAGGTGATGGAAGATTGCAGCCAATCACCTTCTCTGCAAAGCGAACGATATGCTGCCGCCTACCCTTATCCCTGGCAGTGGCAGCAGTGTACCAGATGGTGATGGAAGAAGAGAGGATGGACTCAATCATAGCAGTGTAGAAGTGCGCCATCACTGTCTTTGGCAGGCCGCATGAAGTTCATCCTCTGCTGAGGTGTTAAAAATGTCTGTGAACACTGGAGACAGCTGATCAGCACAGTGCTTCAAGTTGAATGGGGAGACAGAGTCCATCCCAGCTGCTTTGTGGGGGTTTTGCTTCCTGAATACTCTGCTGACATCCCTCTCTGAGATGGAGGGGAAGGGGGGATGGAGCTTAGCTGTCTGAGCTTAGGCGTGAACCAGGGTTTGTCATTGTTATTGTCTCACCCTGGTGTTGGTATACAGCTGTCTTTGTAGAAACTGATGTAGGATGTCACAGTGTCAGTAAACTCATCCAGAATGTTGGTGGCGGTCCTGAAAACATCCCAGTCAGTGCAGTCCAAACACGCCTGAAGGTCCTCTGCAGCTTCACTGCTCCACTGCTTAGATGTCCTCACCACAGGTTTACAAAGTTTTAATTTCTGTATGTATGAAGGAATCAGGTGGACCATGATATAGTCAGAGAGTCCCACTGGAGCGCAGGTGAAGGCGTGATAGGCACTGCTAACTGTGGTGTAGCAGTGATCTAAAATGTTCTACTCTATGGTTGGACACTGTATAAATTGCCTGTATTTTGGAAGTTCATGGATGAGGTTTCCTTTGAGGTAACCCTATGTGTGGAGGAAAAAAGGCACAGCACACCAACATCAAACAGTCTTCCCAACTGTAAGGTATGGCGGAGGGGGAATTATGGTTTGGGACTGCTTTGCTGCCTCAGGGCCTGGAAGGGTTGCTATCATCAATGGAACAATTTATTCCAAAGTATATCAAGACATTTTTCAGGAGAATGTTAGGCCATCTGTCCGCCAGTTGAAGCTCAATAGTTAGTGGTGGTGATAGTGAAGTCATGCAACTGTGGTGTACTTTGCTCATAGCCTACGTTATAGGCTATGAACAGCCTATGTTATAGGCTATGAACAAAGGCTAACTTAGATCCGGTTACATTTAGGCTTCAAAAATCATAAAATAAACTTTGCTCTTTGCCACAGAGATAATATTCTCCAATAATCCAAAAGAATCCCCTTTGGCTTTTTGTTGAGGGAACCGGGACCATGCTAGCTTCCTGGTAGCCTACAAAAATAAGTTATCCCTGCAGGATTCTATTACGACTACTATACCATGCCACTCAACTTCTTTGATTTGATGGACAGTTTCAGGGTCTTGATAATCTTCTTGTTGCCTAGGCCATCTTTATATAGAGCAACAATTCATTTTCAGATCCTCAGAGAGTTCTTTGCCATGAGGTGAACTTCCAGGGACCAGTATGAGGTAGTGTGAGAGCGATAAGACTAAATTTAGCACACCTGCTCCCCTTTCACACCTGAGACCTTGTAACACTAAGAAGTCACATGACACTGGGGAGAGAAAATGGCTAATTGGGCCCAATTTGGACATTTTCACTTAAGGGTGTACTCACTTTTGTTGCCACCACTTTAGATATTATTGGCTGTGTGATGTGTTTTTTGAGGGGACAGCAAATTTACACTACATACAAACTTTACACTCACTACTTTACATTATAGCAAAGCGTCATTTATTCAGTGTTGTCACAAGAAAACATATAATCAAATATTTAAAAAAAAATGTGAGGGTTCTACTCACTTTTGTGTGATACTGTATATTTAATATACATTTATTTTAAAGGGAGAGGAAGAAAGACAGAGAGAGAAACAAAGTATGGGTGTACAGTCCCCTCCAAATGTATTGCAACGGTAAGGCTAATTCCTTTTTTTTGTTGTTCACTGAAGACATGTGGGTTTTAAGATCAAAAGATGAGTGTGAGACAAGAGTTCAGAATGTCAGCTTTTATTTCTTGGCATTCAGATCTAGATGTGTTAAACTTAGGACGTATCGCCGCTTGTATTAGACCATAGCCCTCTTAGGTGAGCTAAAGTAATGGAACAAATAATCTTAAAGTAAATAACATTTAATATTTGGTGGCATAAATCTTGCTTGCAATAACTGCCTCAAGCCTGCGACACATTGACATCACCAAACTGTTCTTCATTTGTGATGCTATTCTAGGCTTTTACCGCAGCTTCTTTCAGTTCTTGTTTGTTTCGGGATGTTTCTCTCTTCAGTCTCCTCTTAAGGAGGTGAAACGCAGCTCTATTGGATCAAGGTCGGGTGATTAACTTGGCCAGTCTAAAACTTTCCACTTTTTTCCCCTGATGATTTTATTCTTGGTAGTGTGCTTTGGGTCATTGTCCTGCTGCATGATAAACGTCCTCCCGATTGCATTTCTCCGTAAATTGGAAAACAAAATGCTTCTTTCTACTTCTGGATTCATTCTGCTGCTACCATAATCAGTTCCATCATCAATAAATATAAAATAGCCTGTTCCAGAATCAGCCATGCACGCCCAAGCCATGACATTACCTCCACCATGCTTCACAGATGAGCTTGTATGCTTCGGATCAGAAGCAGTTCCTTTCTTTCTCCACACTTTGGCCTTTCCATCACTTTGCTAGGGATTAATCTTGGTCTTATCAGTCCATAAGATTGTGTTCCAGAACTTTTGCGGCTCATCTCTGAACTTCTTTGCAAATTTCAGTCTGGCCTTCCGATTCTCCCTGCTGATGAGTGGTTTGCATCTTGTGGTGTGGCCTCTATATTTCTGCTCGCTGAGTCTTCTTCCAACAGTGGATTTTGATACCTTCACCTCTGTACTGTGGAGGTCGTTGGTGATGTCACTTCCTGATGTTTTGGGGCTTTTCTTCACAGCTCACCATATTTCTGTCATCAACTACTGTTGTTTTCCTTGGCCAACCTGTTGGACGTCCGTTGCACAGTACACCAATAGTTTCTTTTTTTTTCAGGACAATGGCTCTGGTCGGTTTTCCTTCTTTTCTCAGCTTGACAGTGGCTTGCTTTTCTCCCATAGACAGCTCTCTGCTCTTCATGTTGGTTTATCCTCTTTAACAGGAAATGCAGTTTTTATAGGTTTGAACCAAGGATGAAAACTTAGACTAGTCATGCAGAGCTATTTCATGTTTGGACAATCGAGCTAAAAGGCAACACCTGGGCAACAAGAAACATCTGTCAGTCACATGTTCCAATAGTTTTGCTCACTTGAAAAATGGGTGGGTTCAAACAAAAGGTGATATGTCCTGAGTTGTTTAACACACACAAAAAAGTAATTTGCCTTACCATTCCAATACTTTTGGAGGGGACTGTTTATAAATAAAACTCACTTGACCTTTGTGCCTCTGCATCACTACTGCGTTGCTGTCCCCTTACTGAGTTCCCATCTTAGATCATGTCATTAGTGCAGGTGGTTCATTTACTCAGTGTGAACAATGCTTAGATTTTCTCTCTGCTTGTCTTTATTCCACTGCTGCCTACTCACAGATTTTCCCTCTTATGTAAAGTCATCAGTACCTTTTCACAATATTTGGACACCCACGCATGAGTCTAGCCTGAGAGGAATATGTAGTACTAGCAATCGAGCATAAAGGAGCAGGGAAGAGGAGGATAAGGATATGCGCAGAGGGACAGATTACAACAGAGACATGGGATTCACTGAGAGAGATAAGGAGCCAGAGATAGAGAAAGAGAGGGTGGTGACATTAAGCTGACAGAGAAAAGCATTATCATGCTGTTACACAGACATATTTCTACCACATATCTTTTATTCTCCTCCTATTATTCATCCTTCTCTGATTATAGATGCTCTCCTTCCTTTCATAATGTTTTACTTATACCACATATTTCTCATAATCTACACACCTTTTCATGGAGCTAAAAGAGTCTCAATAAAGATAAATGCATGCACTACATTCATATATGCACACGCATGATTTATAAATACACACAGGGTACACAAATGCACACACAAAATGAAAAAAGCACAGAAGATTGACAAATGCGCACAAAATTCAGAAATGCGCACACAATTTACATATGCATACAAGATTCAGAAATGCACAGGACAAGATTCAGAAATGTATTTCTGATACACACACAAATATATCTTGATTTACAAACTTCACTGCATTTGTGTGTGAATTTTGAGACTCCCCTGACATGGCTCGACACAAAAATGCATTTTTTTTAATACAGGGAATGATCTGCAGCCAATCAGATATCTCCCTTGTTTCAGCCAATCACAAGAACACACCCCACGTAGGGGATGATTTACTCATAAGCCAATCACATGAACGCGTTCACTTAGCGCTATTTCCATGTGGTGTGGGCCAGCGGTGGACTGACCTCAACATGGCTTCTGGCAACGACAGTGCATACTGTATACAAATGTAGTGTGTGCATTTATCTTCATTGAGACTCTTTTAGCTCCATACCTCTTTCCTCTTGCAGTACTAGGTCACTGAAAAATGTGTCTCTTTTTAATATCTGGTTTAGCGTAGGCAATATGGCCAAAAATGTTATCAGGATAAAAAAATTTCATACCATTTGATATCGATAATTATCACAATAAATGTCAAATTGTTATTTCTTTTTTAGTTTAAAGGCTGATTTTTGCTCCTGAGTCAAAATTTAAGAAACCAGATGGTTAATAGTTTGGTTAAACTATTCTTTACGGTCAGAACATGACAAACACTTTATGCTAAACACTGGATCACTTCACAGATCTGAGGAAGAAAATTAAAAACAATTATGAAAAAAATAATTTTTCAAAAAACATGATTAGTAAATCATTTTCGGTCCATTTTCCTCAACAAAATACATTTGTTAATATAGTGCTAATTAGTTCAGGATTAAAATTAATTAAATCAAACATTTATTGCCAATATACTGAACATTTGTTTTATTTTCATTGAGGAAAATTATATTGCGATAATTATCATTATTGTTTTATTGCCCAGCCCTAGTTTAGCGTATGCACATCAGGAGAGAAAACTATGTTTAAGAAAAGATACCTCGGAGAAGCTTGGCCAACAATGTAATTGCTGTGATTTTGAAAATGCTTACCTCCAGAAGTAAAATGTAGGGTTCAAGTTTTCTGTCTGGCTATAAACAGAGTCTCCCAATGTCATTTTATTGGTCAGGTTTCTAAATACATGGACTTTCAACTAGATCATTTTGCAAAGATATGATCTTATAATTGTTTTGTTCTCCAAATGTTTGTCTAAATTAGTGGTTTGGAGGAAAGCATAAAAACTAAGACATTAAGTTCTTCAGTTTTTCACCATACAAAGTAGATGGTATGTGGCTGTGTATCTGTGTACTACGTGCTGCACTGGGACATAAGCTTTTGAACATGAAGCAATTAATTCAGACTTCAGGTAAGAGCCCGGAACAGGGTATGCCTATCAGGTTTTGTGCCTTTCAGTACTATGCCATACCATACAACAGAACAAGAATAACGGTAACTTCCAGGCCTGAAATATCAAGTAGCACACATCTGCTACATTAACACTTAAACAGAGCAATTATTTTTAATCATCAACACTGAGTCTGACAATCTCAGGTTTAACCTCCATAGTCCATTAAACACACAACTGTGCTCTTACCACAACAAACTAAGATTGGAGATTAAATGCAACGTGTGAAAGACAGATGCACAGTTTATTTGTTTTTCAACTAAACACGGTTTTATAGTTTGATAGGTGTCGATTGAGAACATGTTGGCAACATGTACCCTTCTGTTTGATGATAGTGTCGAGTGGCTAGACTATATGCTAACAGTTGCTAGCAGTTCAGAAGTTTGACATGTTCTCATAGTTAAGATTCACCTATGTAACATGTTAAATACGTATCTTACTTATGTGCTGCCTTTCATACGGCACAATTATATCAACCAAATTACTGTTTATTAGAATACTGATCGCTAATTGCCAGCTAAGCTAATCACTAGCCTGAAGCACATTAATTATATTATGACCTAGGTTGTCCCCCCTGTGTAGCCACAATGCTCTAACAACTAGTATGGCTTGCCTGTTTTTTAAGTGGCCAATGTGGTGCCTAAAATTAAATTAAGTGGTCTTTTGTTGTTTTGTTTTCTAAACATGCATGCCAGTTATCAGTGCTTGCTCTTGCTGACGAATAGTTGTGAACTTGTAAAGCGACAATGAGTGTTTGAGTAGAATTTTGCATCTTACAGTTAAAGCAGGTGAACGAGCAGCTGTAACCAAAGTAAGTATCTTGTCATGCTACCACAGTCGTTGGAGGGAGGATGAGACGTCTATAGAGCCAGTGTTTCTCATTGTGTTTTGCACCGTTGTGTCAGCAAAGCCTCATATCAATCACATTATAGTATATAGCTCGATTTCCCTTTGCTGAACAATCTTCCTCTCCTCTTAGTCTGCACCAAGGATGTAGAGGTCTGACATCATTTGTTATGAAAAACATTGTGCACACGCGACTGAAACAGCTGTTCAAACTGAGTCTCATGTGAAAAAACAATCCGAAACACGCATTGGGCTTAAAAACTTTTTTTCTTCTTTCATTGGTACTGCTAGCTGCTACAGTTTGAGACTGGGATGTGGAGAGTGGCACACACCAGAGTCTGTGTGTATATGAACAAAATCCCTATCGCCATAGTTAATATGTCATTTTGTGGGAAACACAGAGCATCACAAATTATATAATGCGAGCAGTCCCTATTGTTGAGCTCAGATAGCATGATGCATTTGATGGATTTGTTCACCATGACTCATCTATATCAACTTTGCCTTGTTGTTCACAGTAATCAAACAAACTGCAGTAAGAGTGGATCAAGTTGTTAAGTAAGCTAAGGTTATCGAACAATATTACATGCTAGTTACACTTCACCCATTAACAGCAACCACCATAAGCTAGTGCTAAAGTTGGTTGATAAAGGAACTTTGCTTGCACTAGCAGCTAACCTGTTACTGTATTGTCTTCATACTGTAGCGGCTAAGTAATATTAACTGTGAAGTTAAAAAAACATCACCTCTGAAGAACATTAATAGATATTTCTTTATTCAATTATTAATTCTTGGTTGTTATTTTTTCCCATTGTTTCTTTTAACAGAAAATGCTGTTGTGTGTTTTGTTTGGCAGGAGCAGAAGTATGTTAGACTGTCTGAGCTAACATTCAATGCCTTCATGAAATAGGGTTAGTTGGACAGGACAAAACAATATCACAACATTTTACTTGGTTAAAGGGGCATTAATTAGTTTCCAGCGGCCACTAGTGGTGCGGTTTTAAGATTACAACAAGGTGTGTGCTCGTACGCGTGCTCGCTTTAACTCATGAGCGAGCAGAATCCGAAACACAACCGTTTTCATGCAGAAATCCTGCAATAAACGCAGGAAAAAGAGCATGCAGCCTGTGGCTTTTCACTCAGACATGTTCAGGCTCTGTTACTTCAACGTTCCCGTCTCAGAGACGGATCAACACCGGCGCTGTAACGCTACTTCATTCAGCGCAGCGAGACACCGGCATATCGGCACAGTACTCCCGAAAAAAGGCAGAGTGACAGCGGCTATAGACAGGTGGGGAGCCAGCTTCACACAACATGGTGAAAACTCAGGTAAACTCCCACTGCAACGTTACAGTAATAGTTTTATCAGCTGCAGGTTGGACTAATCCAGGCTCGTTACATGATCACGGTACATTTACTGCATTTAGCCGACGTGCTACATCGTTAGCTCACCTGCTGCTTTCAGTAACTATCTTTACTATCTGTGAATCTGTCACCGGAGGCTCAGCAATGTCAGCACAGCTACATGTATTGGATGATAATGAAACGGGTAGTGAGCTGGACTGAATATTATAAGACTGTGTCACACTCACTTTATAACTGTTAGACCACAGTAAGTAAATTTACTGTAGCTAGTGTTAGTGTATGGCTCTTCTTCCTCTGGGTTGTATATTATGTGGGTCAAGTTAGTTACAGCGACTGAGAGGTGGAGAAGCTGTGTACCCATCAGTAAAAGGCAATAAATCTAAATTGAACGTTAGGAAGCAAACAGCGGCGGGTCCGAGCTACTGTAGCGTTAGCTAGCTGCTCGTGGCTGCATCACTATGGGATATTAACACAATTTGCTCCATATTAGCTTTTTACCATTATTTACCGTCATTTCTTACAGGCTTTGACAAGTTGAGCTTATGTTGGAGTCTGTTGTGCTGGGAGCAGGTCTTTCTTAGTGTTAGCAGACTCCATGTCGTAAGTTGCAGTGGCGTTGGTTCTGAGTGCAAAGTAGACACAGCGAGAGGCGCATGCAGGTGTCAGTCACTGGATTTCGCGGAAAATCCGACCCCGAGCCTTCGAAGGAATAGAAATACCTGCCTTCAGAGTTAATAGCCAAACCCGGCAAGTGGATCATTTTAATGTCAGATTACAACCCCTTCACACACAGGCAATAAAAAAAGGATTCATTTTAGTAGAAAAACTACATATAGCCCCTTTAACACATAATTCATCATTAAAACCATTCCTTCCAAACAAGGTGATAATTGTTTCTACTGTGCTTTAAAATGGATGTAAATACCTATTGACTTACAAGTCTTACGAATGGTTTTAAGTTTTCTGACTGCATACTTGATTTCCATTTTGAGTTGATTGAAAAAATCAAACAACAAAGCCTGGCGGCGAACACATCATACAAGAGTATGCAAAAACGAAATCTCTGAAAGATGCCACCAGAAGACAGATGATAAACATACTTGCTGCTGAGATGACACATGAAACACACATGAGTAAGAGTCATTCATGTAGGATATGAAGAAATGTTGTTAGTATTTGTGTAGTTACTGTGTCCCATTGAGTGATGGTCAGAGTGTGGTACGCACAGGGAATAGTTGCTATGTTTCCATGTCTGGAAGACCCATATTTACAACATGGATATGTAAGTAAAACGGTCCTTACAACATTAAACACATAATTGCCCTTAGAAATGTTGATAGCATTCAGTATGCATGCACTTAATTACATAGGAACATTACTACGATCCAGAGAGTGGTTCAGGATACCTTGCATGGCATTTGAAGACCATTCAAAGAAAAACTACAGAAGAAAGAGGTGCCTCTGTTAACAAATCTTACAAAGGTAAGTTTACTTATCAATTACATACAATTTTGTTGAAATGTGTAGGCAGGAGTCAATAACATTGTGTTTTATCTTAAGATGGTAGGCCAGGCCATGGTCAAGCCAGGTCCTTCACCGCTGACAAAGTGTTATCTGATGAGGATGTGGAAACAGCTATTGCTATTTTGAGACACGCTGCTGATGAAGACACTTTACGTGAGAAGATTAAAGCTACCTTCATTTATCGTCATTCAATGGTCAACGATGAAAAGAAAGCAGCAGATGTCTTCTCAGTCTTCCCACAGTTTCTGGATGCACCAGGACTATTAAAACATCTTCATTAGTTGAGTCACTGAAATATCCCATGCAGCATGCAGGGTCACACACAGCAGGTGTAGGCCAAAGTGTTGTGGATAGAGATAGACATAATAATCATCATTACAAAAATGGGCTCAAATCTAGTGTCTCATTCAGTCCATGAGGTTTAATAGTGTTCAATTCATGAATCCAAAAAGCTTCCCTTCTCAAAAGTTGTTTGATTATGTTACCCCCTCTTGGATTAGGACTCAATCTTTCAATGCCAATAAATTTAAGGGAAGTGGCCGAACCATGGTTTTTCTCTCTTCTTTGTTTTTGATTTTTCCTTGTAAGTTTGTGTTTATTTCCATTTGATAGATTAGATCACTGCAATTCAGTGATAGCATAATAGTAAAATAGCATCATATGACCTAGATTTAAAAAATAACACTGTACAGAAATAAAAATTAAATATTATTATACATTGGAGTCATTTTAAAAACTAAATTTAGAGGAAAATTAACTCTATGAAGTGTTAGTAACAGTATATATATATATATATATATATATATATATATATATATATGTATATATATGTATATATATATATATATATATATATAAGTGTTAAATGGTTTTACACTTTTCATTGTTAATTTTGACACTGAATAGAGTAGAATTAACTCTGAAACTGAGTTAAATTCAACCCTCTAAAGTCTGAATTTGCACTCTGTTTTTACTATGCAGATTTTCCTGCCAAGCGTGGGCTGAACTGTGCTGATTATCTTTGCAAAAGCATCAACACGTTTTACTCCACTTTCATTCTCTCTCCATAGATGTGTTACAACAGCTTTACTATGCTTATTCCCCCCATATATTATTCACCATGTAGTCTTCCACACTTCGTACAGTTTTTTTGAGCTGTTGAAGCACACACAAGGCTCGGTATAAGGCTGGGATGCATGCACTACAAGACACCAAATGCCACCACCAGTGGTGTAGGATGCATAATTGTTGGTTCTGTCCAGTAAAAGTGACACTGACAAACACATCGGCTTTATGAAAAGTTCAACGTATAAATAAAATGCACCGATATAGTCAAATAGCCAGCTAGCCATTCCATATGCTGCTTATATTTACCCTTCTTGTGCCTTACTGCTTCAGCTGCTGACAACACATCTCACTCTTGTTTTTGAGTGTTCAAGTGGCCAAAGAGCAACCGGTCCCCTGGGAAAGTCCTGTCGCTCCTGATTGCAAGTCCAACTACATTTTGAATGATTAGCATTAGGGCTCCAGCAGGGTGGAAGATTACGGTCGGTTGTACTCAATTCTTTCAGTTGCACAGATATATTTGTAGGGGTGTATGAGATACTCGCACAGTAGATCCCTGCACCTAATGTTACACCTTCTTATATACAATCTATGTGTTACAAAGACAAATCACACAGTCGCTATGCCTATTTAGTATTTTTGGCTCTGCAATATAAATAAATACATTCACCCACACTTTTAGCATACAAACTGTTTGGACACACAGGACTTTTACATTGAAAAAAACACTCCAAAATTGAATACCTTGTTAATGGCAATCAAGACTTTTTAATAGTTTTTAATGACCTTAACTTATTTATTACCTTTTATGCATTTTAAAGCAGCTTTTTTGTGTGGGAGTATAATGTACAGACCAACGATAAAGTTTGTTACAAATTTAATAACAATAACTTAACAACTGGATAAAACCATAAAGTTCTGGATAAAACCATAAAGTTCTCCATAACAGAGAAAGCAATACAAAAATAAAATCACAACGTGAAATGAAAACATTTGTCTCCAGTTCATCACTTCTAAATATTCTCTGAAATCATGTTAACAATACAGCAGCTCACGCTGCAAAGCTAATGCCGTGTTTATCAGTGGAGGAGCGCTAACGTTAATGAGACGTTAAACTATAGTTTCTAACGTATTCTAAATATATCTGTGAGCTGCCTGTCTGCAGTTAGTCGGCATGTCTGAAATGTTAAACCAGAGCCGACATGTCAATAAACGTTAGCTGAACAAGAAAATAACAAGGCTTCCTGTAGCTCAGGCTCTTTTTGTGACGTTGCGATGGCTCTGGTTGTAGCTATAACTTTAGTTAAATGAAATCTCAAAGTTGCAAATTCTCGTTGTAGAAAGTCATGTTGTATTAGATGAATTCAACAGTAGCTCACTGTATCATAGACAGCATGATTTAGACAGATGATGAGAAATGTTTTCTTGTAGCTTTGGTTAAAAGAGTAAAGGGATAAACTGGATGTGTACATGCTACATTGGAATTATGGCAGATTGTGTGTAAAGTAAAATACACATGCTTATTCTCACTCTGTCTGATGGCTAAAAAAGTTGCAGATTCCAGCAACAAATATTTATTGCTTTAATATCGGCATCGTCATTGGCCCCCAAAAACCCATATCGGTCGGGCTCCAGTGCTTATGCTCCGGTCAAATCCAGGCCTCACCAGCTTCCCTTGCTGAAAGCTGGTGAGGCACATACTAACACATTTCATACACTTCAATAAAAAAACATCAAAAAGTTACATGAGGGATGTGGGGGCCTGTGCGCCAGTAGAGCTTTATATCTAGCAACGCCCCTGGTGCGGTCCCCGCACTTTGTCACTGAAGTTGTCCTTGTTAAAAAAGAATTTATGCAAGGTAACAGAAATCTTCTATCCAGAGCGGTGACGGAAGTCCAGAAGCACTCTCTATGTAAATCAGCCTGGGAGTGTCTGAATGTATTTTATCTGTGCAGATATGACATACAACAGATTTGAAATACTCTGTTAGATTATGAATGGATTAGTGTGTTTGATACATGCATTAGTGAATATAATACCAAGAAACACGGTGGGCATCACTGTACTGGAGTAGTGAGCTCTGTCTCAGCAGAGTGTAGAATTAGCAGCTCTGCCTTCTAAATGATGACTTTACGTCATCTGAATGACATCACCTTACTAATAGGAACACAGTGTGTGTGTGTGTGTGTGTGTGTGTGTGTGTGTGTGTGTGTGTGTGTGTGTGTGTGTGTGTGTGTGTGTGTGTGTGTGTGTTGTGTGTGTGTTGGACTTGAAATTGCTCAGGACAAATCAAAACACTTCTGGTGCTCTGTATCTGTCCTCCCAGAGTGCAGCACCATGTTTTTGTCCACAGAAAACAGGCTGTCATCAGGCCAGAACATAGCTTAGGTTATCCACACCCTTACTCTCCCCTTCCTTCTTCAATCCTTCTTGACATTCTACGCCAGGTACTGTTAATACTGCCAAAAAAATAGAAAGGGCCTTAACATAATCAGTAAATGGGCTGCAATGGAGTGTTTTGTGTTTTTGACGATGTCCACTCAGTTAGATCTGTATCTGCACCAGCACCCAACACTGCTCCGCTAACATCATCTGATTTATGGTTTAGTCTGTGGCAAGGGAACACTGCAGTGGGGAACACAATGCTCCATAACACAGGCACCACATCATCCACTGTGTGTGTGGAGGGAGAGCTTTGGGGTGTGTGTATGCACATATTCAACAGAGTCAAACTGGAAGCCAGACAAGAAACTACAGCCGCTCCAGTCAGCAGCTGCATTTCTAAGCAGTCACACAAAACGACCAACTTTTGTGTTTTCTCAAGCCAGTTAGTGCTGCCATCCCCTGCTTTTACATTCATAAACATAAACCAAACATAAGCCTCCACTGACTCTAGAGCAGACGGCTCACCTCGAAAATCCTATTCATGTTAGCCATTTGTTTGTTTTGCACACACTAACATCTGCATACACACACATACACACAATGAAGAGGGGATTGGTGGACTTGAGCTCAGCTCTTGAAACCCAGATTGAGAACATTAGCGTAGTGAGAAAGGACTGTTAGCTACCAGTGTGGATTGAGGGAATTTCATAAGCTTGGCACAACTCAGACAGCTCCATCATTGTAATCCTGGGAAGCCGCAGCACTAGATTACCTATTCATCCTGCCTGCAGCATGACAGGAGATGAGCCTGCTGGGAGAAGACAGGGGGCAGTGTGCCATCTGTGAAGCACAGGGGAGCTGTGCCTGCTAGGCCACTGCTGCAGGACTTTGGTTTAAACTTAAAAAAAGAAAGCAGAAACAAAGCATTTGGGGTTACTGAAAAAAACAAAACAAACAAAAGAGAATGAAGTGGTACTTTTTTGAGAAAAGTCATCATGTTACACTAGTATCTGCAATATTTTAATACATATTCCTATATTTCATTTGGGCCACTGGCTCCAAGATACTGACTAGCTTGTGATTTACATCACCCCATCAGCCATTGCCGTGAACCAATGCCTGACCCACACTGCGTTGCAAGTAACAGCCAGCCAAATTTCCCAAATTCTGTAATTTCCATTTACATTTTTCTGAATTCTGTTTTACAATTTAAGCAAATTTAATAATCAGAAAGAGTGTGTGATCATGTGGTAGATAAATACATTTCAACTCAATAAGAAAATTAAAAAATGTAATCAATATCAATTTGATGTATAAAACCAAATGTGCATATAGAAATATTCAAATGTATGTATATTATTCACGGGAACAGTTCACAATGAATTTATTGTTGCAATACTTGTAGCCTACTATGAATTGTCCCCTGTGAAATAGGTTGTCATTGGATTCCTGATCATTTGCTCTTCTGGATTAGGCCCTACAGTTGACTCCACCCACACAGCCATGAAGTCTTCAACGAGCTTGTGTCTTCCATCTGCTAATGTGGTTGCACTCTTGGGAGTTTAAGTGATGAGCTCTAGCCAGCTAGCACGCTGACTTTGTTTCAATATAACAGCGTCTGCGTGTGTATCCGCCTTCGGTGAAACACCGACACAGAGCAGAGGAGGGAAGCAGGGTGTTCATGAATGACACATAAATGAAAACAAAACACAGAAGTATAGTTTGTCTGTTTGTTTGGTTTAAGTGCTGTGAAAAAACCCTTGTAATGATAGGGAAACCCCCCCCCTCTTTATACACTGTAACCACTTTTTGGCAGATTTCGCGACATTCCGCTTTTAACAGCTGATTCCACTTTTTTGCGAAATTTCCCCAACCCTAGTTCAAATTAGGCTTGTGCCGATTGGCATTTGAATCGGCTATCGACAGTTGAAGGCATGATTAGTGATATTGAGGCGATTTTAACTAACTCACTATCGGAAGTAAGATGATTAAAAAATCTGTAGTCTAAAATCTGCACCACCACTACAGTGTTTCCCATTCACTGATTTATTTGTGGCGACACGACACACTACAATATTATATATTTATATAAATATAAAATGCTGACCGTCACATACTATATAATATTTAAAGCAAAATTATAATCCATCGTGGAGCTGTGTGCACCGCATAGATTCGCTGCACACCTCTGCTTGCTCCCTCCCTCCCTCCTCTCTCACAAACACTTTGAAATGGAGCCGTCTGTATATAGAAAAATCTAATGTATTCAAGATAACTCTGAGAAGCTGTTCTATCTATTTTCTTAACACAACACTGTCCACCTTCAAATAAGTTAGAAGCAAGCATGTAAGGAGCCTAGCTAATAAGGATAGCTATGTTAACTTTAGAATACAGCTGGGTTGTAGAGGTTAGCATGCTGTACATAGCTGTTCAATATATCATATCAATTGTATGCCTCACCACAGTTTCTGTTGGAAGCACTGTACTGTGCATTTACAGATGTTTCTGGTTTCTCTAAAAGCTAATAAGCCCATTACTTCCATGCTGGCATTTCACTGGCATGCTGCAACATAACACCGCCAATCGGTGATCTCAAGTAGCCATGATTTGACAATATGAAAATAGAGAAGATCGCCCAAGCCTAGTTCATATACATTGGCGCCTCAAAGGTTCAGCATACAACTCTATGGCTATGGCAACCAGCAGAGCTTGTTAAAGCAGCAGCCGGTAGCTCCTTCAAACTTCGCTACTCTTATTTTTTATTGGTTTTTTCCAACTTTATTGCCAAAACATGATACCTCTGACATAAATACAGTCATTGGAAGATGAAGATGGGTTTTTGGATTAAAAAGCAGCAGACCACAATCCACCTGGCCCAAACAACCGAACCAGGCACCACGGCAGGTGCGGTGATCGTTCACAGGAGAGGAAAGAGAGCCATGCTAGCCCAGCTTGGATTTAATTCTGTTACTAGAGATCCGGTCTGGACAAAATGAGACTCATATTCACCAGACAACGGAATTCTAGACTCTAGACTGTTGTATCCACATCATTACAGAGACCTGCCCCATCAACATCCAGGATTAAGGACTCAGGTGGTCCATGTTCCAAGACGGACTCAAATGTCAGACTATTTATTGTGAAGATGAAACTTTCATATCATCATTTGGTTGCTGCTGTTTACATTCACCCCGTGCAAAATAAAAAAAATGCACTGTGGAATGTTTGGGTTGTAAGTTATACGTGTCTGATGTCTGTTATCTGTGTCTGACTACTGACAATTATCAATAGTCAGAACAGTCTGCAGGGGCTGATTATATTTTAATATGGGTTTTTTTTGTATTTCCCTATGTTGCTTTTATGTTTTATGTAAAGCCTTTGAATTGGCTTGTTTTTGAACTGTGCTATACAAAGAAACTTGCCTTGATAGGACATTTAATACCCGTACACTCAGGCTACGGCTGACCATGACTTTATGGGGACTTTAATGTGAGCACGTAAATTGTGAGCTTTGGCTTTACATCACAGAAGATCTACTCATACAGTGTGAGGTGGAATTAAATAAGATTTCGAAAATTGAGCAGTGTATGCCCAGCTGAAGCTGTGTCTGTTACTGGTGCCAGTTGCTGCAGAGCTCTAGTAGACAAAACTGACCCACAATCTATAAGTGGACTGAGGTTTTATCAGGTTTCTACAATGTGAAATCTTTAGCTTCTGCTGACCATTAGTCCCATACACAACAGAATTTGAAGCTCTGTGATTGG
This sequence comes from Lepomis macrochirus, assembly GCA_024633595.2. Taxonomy (NCBI): domain Eukaryota; kingdom Metazoa; phylum Chordata; class Actinopteri; order Centrarchiformes; family Centrarchidae; genus Lepomis; species Lepomis macrochirus. The sequence continues at coordinate 494,321 of JALXJV020000024.1, forward strand.
ATGTTTCTTATTAAAATGGGAGTAGTCTTTGCCTTCTCTCCTTAAGGGTTTCTATACCCAGGTTTGTGTCTTTGGTCATATTTTCAAAGAACAAGGTATTTTCTAACACAGTTGCCCATCTTTGGTACTGATGATTCAACCGAGACAGTTACCTGTCAGTCACCTTGATGCTGTAAATAAGTTTATTTCCAGGACCCTGGGCATCTGATGGAACTCTTCCTCCATGGCTACATCATTAGAAAAAGAATGCTGATGTATTGATGAAGATAAAAAATATAATATAGCTTAGGCAAGTGCACACACACACACACACACACACACACACACACACATTTTTCTGTTGCTTCCATCTCTCCAAACACAGGCAATGCAGCTCTTGCGTAAGAGCAGCAGTGGAGCAGCCAGTTGGTTGAATTAGTACATTTTCTTCCAGTAATGTTACGTCAGCACTCAGGACACAAGATCCAGCTTTCACACTGGCTGGTTCAGACAACCAGGCCAGATGACACATGACTGTAACTGCATCAACAGTGACGCTACTAACACAGCTGACTCTTCATCATCCACACACACCCTCATAATTATCTAAATGTTATTACTGCAAGGACGACTATCTGGGAGTAAGAACATGTTGCAGGTCACAGTTTTTAACAACTGCTTACACACAAAATCTAGACATTTCACATTTTTGAAAACTTCTCACTCAAAGAGCAAAACCACACACCAGATCTGCAAACCCATAAGCCATTTCTAGGCTTTCACTCACTTTTCAATTTCCTAAAACTTTTTTTCAAAACAATTCACACACCTCTCAACCTAAGACACACAAATATAAAGTTAAAGGAAGTTACTTGCTTTTCCTTTCCAAACACAACCAATCAAAACACACATGCACTCCTCACTAAGCAATCACTGCTTTAGTATAGGGCTATAAATAGGCCAAAGGTCACTTTAACTGCTTCAAACAATGGATGCTAACAATGCAGAGAGAGCAAGGGGACAACAAGGACAAAGAGGAAGGAGAAAGAGTTGGAAGGGCAGAAAGAGGAGGAAGAGGATGAGTGAGATCAGGGCTGGACTCACTGATCATGTGATCAGCCACGGATTGACCATGAGAGAGACCAACTTGAGTCGCTTTACAGAAGCATCCATAACTCCAATATTCAGAAATTCAGAAAACAACAGGTATGCAACTATCTAATGACAGCATTACAGTATTGTACTGACAAATAAATATTTCTGCACAGTATTACATAAATATTTGTAGCTCTAAGTGAACTAAAAGAGCTAAAAGGATGGAGGATAGATGCTGAGTTGGTCTTCTTGCTGGTGAACTAGTCAGTAGTAACGTATTAGCTGGCTGGCTATGTCTTGTGTTGTTGGCTTGCTTGAAGTTTGCCTGTGTTAGCTTTATTCAGCTTCTGGGCTCAGAGAGTTAGCTACACTGGATAACATATTAGAAAATGTTTGAAATTGGAAAGTCAAAGAAAACATTTGGAGGACAAAGTGTCTTCACCCAGCCTGCAAGGGATACAGGCTGCAGCCACACAGATATTTGTGCATGTGTGTATGTACCATCGCTGTGTCCTGACCTAAATGGACAAACAGGTAACAGCGTAAAAATGAGTATTCTGCATTCAAAGGCAGCGTGGGGGGGAATAGGACAGATTTTCAGATGAAACCAGCTGAGTGTGAAGACTCTGCGCAGGAAACAGATGATTGTGTGTCCTGCAGCCCCTCTGATCTCACTTCCTGATCATTAAAACAGACATTCACACACAACCAAATCAGGCAGGTGCAGATGATTTTTTGTAGATAGCTTTCCAATACTAAGATGTCTATTACTTGTTCACTTTTCTCATCATGTTGTAGAATGTGTTTTGTGGCACCACATGAATTATCTGGGCTTGAGCTTGGAGACAGAAAACCTGTGCCAAGATACTTTACTGTCCACATCACAATGTCCACGAGATTCTTCCTGATATAAATCTGCAAGGACCTGCATGATCAGGCATTTTGGCTATACCCGGATTGACGCCAAAAGATCTGTTCTTCTAACTGCACCTGCGTTAAAATGTGCACATTTTTACTTCAATTTTCTGCAAATAATTTTTGATAATTTAGACAATCAATTCATTGTTACTTATCAATAGAAATACTATAGAAAGCTCTGCAAAAACCTAGTAAGCAAATACTGAAGTTAAGAGTAGCATTCTGCTTGAGGTTTCAGCTACTTAAAAAGAAGTTCCTTGACACTGTCACTGTCAAGTGTTTGCTCATGGTGGGAATGGTTGGGTCTCTGTGAAAAAAATAAATTAATATATAAATAAAATGTAATTGAAGTGCAAAGGCTGAAAAGGCACTCTTTCGGGTGGAAGACGCTGAGCAGCAGTGAGCAGAGAGACAGACCTCTAAAGTTCCACACAGACCTCCTCTCCAGACCAGTGCTGCTACCAGTCCATCATATTTCAAAACAATTTCCCACAGAAAGGTCCGATCAGTCAGTTGAGAATTAAAAACTAAGAAAATGACTGGGGTAAAAAGAGAACATATATCAGAATATACATTTTTTCAGCTTTCTATTAGCCTAATCTTTAGCTAATGGGCTTTTGTTCTCCCTTGTGTCTGTCTTTGGTACAATGATCTCCAGTCTGGTACCACTTAGACACACACAAAACACATGTAAGGATAATTCCAGGTGGTATAGGCTCAAACATATCATATAATACAGACATTCCTACACTGTAAAAATGGAGGAACCCAGGAGGGGTCATTCAAAGTCATTTCTATCTCTTATCACTGAGCTGCATTTAGGTGGCTTCAGCTGGGATTATGCATTTCTGTCTGCTGAAGGTCTATCTATTAACAGCCACCAAGACCGAATGAATCCAGCTCTCTTTAACATTTCCATGTTGCTTTGTAGCAGCACTGAAGTCAAGCTGTCTATTTATCCCAATGTATTCCTGCAGATCAGGAGGGATCATAGACTGTATATAAGAAATGGACGTGGTCATCTTGACGTCACCTGTTGGTTTGTGGACTGCTGTTTTGAAGCCTCGAGTTTGGCCGATAGGGCGCCGCCATGTTGAGTTCCTGCTTAGCTAGATGCAACTGTAACTCACATTTTAAGAGGGCTGATAACTTTGTCAAGCGAACAACAGTCTTAAAACTAAATGTTCTCACCAGAGAAAGTGAACAGCCAACTCCTAATTAGCTTTTTCAACGGTGCAGGTTAAATTTACACAGCGCCAAGGGTACGATTAATAGGTCACCATGGTATCGACTTGTCAATCATAGATAATCCCGCCGTGCTAAATATCTGCTAAAAACACAAATTTCTTGTTGATTCTGCTTGGATAATAACTTGATCAATAATCAAATTTGTAGCCAATCCATTTTCTTTTGATGACCTAATTAATTATCAGCTAATTGTTTGAGCTTTATTTAACAGCACTAACACATACTTTTTAAAAGTCAGATTGTGATTTGCAATGTTCTCACTTCATTGTCAGTTTGGGGCCTTAGCTGCATATCCTACCCTTCTGTCATCCTGACCAATTTCTGTTTGGATCTCTACTTTGACCTTGCTGATAAAGCAAAATGTTGTTCTTCCTTCAGACTTCAGTGTGTCTTCATGTGTTCTTAAGTCAGAAATGTGGAATCAACATGGACGCTCCTACAAAGATGTGTTGGATTAGCATTATCAGAGTGTATAAACAACACGCAGACATCTAGTTCACTCTACATGGACAGCAAATTCACTGTTATGTATATTCCACCGTAACTATATTACAAATGACATGGTTGCACAATATATATGTATGCAATTCGTGATTTTGCACAAATCAAAGTTCGGTATACTTCTTTATGGCCAATGTACACTTCTTAACGGTATGTGTACAATGTACAGTTTTTAACGGTAAAGTAAGATTTAGTGGCATCAGAAGCATCTAGCGGTGAGGTTTGCGAATTGCAACCAAAGGGTCTAAGCTACGGTGGCTGACACGCTCTGTCTGCTCTTGTGCTGAATAATAAAAATTATGTCCATGGACACACACACATACACACCAAGCTTTTATACAGCTGAATCCATCTAGGAATATATGCATTACATTTATGTTAAAATATATGTAACTGCAAACTGCATCAATATTACAGATACTCCACCTTCAGGCTGAATTTCTTTTCTTGACATAAAATGCGCACAAACACACATACACAGTCTGGCCTTTTGCATTAGTGACAGGCTGAGTCAGAGAGGTCAGGATGACCTGTGTGCAGAAAGCTTTCCTATCGCTGCATCTGGAATTACATTGTCGTGCTGCAGTAAATGGCTGGGGAAGGATGAAATATGTGAGTGTGTGTGGGAAAACCACAGAGGATTGTAACTGATAAATCAAAGAGAAAAACAAAGAAACATGTTTTACAGCTTGGTATGTTTCTTGTGGACACCTTCCACACACCTTTCATTTTTGCTGTTTACTAAAAATAAACTCCACTTCAAAATAGTATTCACAGTCTTTTGGATTATAAAAGTGTTCATTGAGCCATGGAGGTTTCTCAATCACGGATCATATTTAGGATCAGGAGCCTAAATAGTGGTGGAAGGTGGTATTTGTGCTCTGATTCTAGTCTGACCCATAGTGTAGCTTCACTCAGCATTCAAATCCCTCAGGGTACCACCAGCCTACACAAACATATCTGTACGCCTCTGACCAAGTAAGCAATAATAACAGAAAAGCCATTTCAGAAAGCGTCAGGTTAAATGTGGTGTCTTTTGAGCTCCATGACTCACTTTGCAGTAAGAGAGGTCAAGACCCATCTCTTAAATTTCAGAAATTTGATTGGGTCCCTGACAGTCAGCAGAGACAGAGTAAGATGCATGCAGAGTCACCCACACACTGAACACACACACATTCACAAAAAAACAAATAGCAATGCCACCCAGACAGAGCAAACCTCCCCTAACCCCCCCACACACAATTCTCCAATTTACCTTTCCACTTGAACACATCATTGCTTAGGTTCAATTTGAAGATAAATTGATTCCTTGACTAAGCAACATTCCCTTAGGAATTAGAATTAAGCCTCTGTCTCCATTAGTTTCACAGTTAGGTGCCAATCAATAATTGTTTAATAGTGGGACTCTCAGATCTGGATCACCAACGAAATCTTATCGACTTTTCTTTGGCTCAAGGCATCAGTCCAGTAAATTTATTTGTAATGCACTTTTTGAGATATCCTGCTGTCATACAGAGACAAACTTATTAACAGACATTTAAGTATATCTTCCCTGGGGAAAGAACTACTTAAACAAAAGACAAGTATATCACTGCTTATTTTAAGCGTTTTAAGGGGTCATATTATGCTTTTTGGCCTTTTCCCTTTACTTTATTGTGTTAATTCTCTTTTTTGTGCATGTAATATATTTGCAAAGTGATGCCCAAAGTCCAGCCCAAAGGGAGTTTCCATCTCCCACAGAAAAAGCACTGCTGTGAACTGCCTGAAAACTTCTTGTTTATAGTCCAGCCTATTTTTTTGAGTTACCATGTTACATCACAAGGTAAAATGTGTCATCACACTCGCCTAGCGGCTAGTCAGGCATGCCATCAAAACACCGGTGGAACAACACACTGAGCTGCAGTACACAGTGACAAGACGTCCGCCTGCTGCATCTCCTTCCAAACACTAGCTACCCTCCAGACAGTGAATGGACATAAAGTTGTTACTGTGATGTAGAGACAGAGCTCACTGACCCACCCTACTCTGCTTCTGATTGGCTAGTAAAGAAAGAGGAGCTGCAGCACTGTGCAGTATGACAAAAAATGTTGTTTTTTGAAAATGAAAGCATGTAAACCAGTTCTGGCCTTTTGTTGCCAGCGGTTTAGACTTCGATGGCTGTGTGATGTGTTATTTTTAGGGGGTTATACAAACTGTACACTCACGAATTTACATTGTAGCAAAGTGTATTTTTTTCAGTGTTGTCACATGAAAAGATATAATCAAATATTTACAAAAATGTGAGGGTGTACTCACTTTTGTGAGATACTGTATGTACAACATGCTAACCTTCAGTGTCCTCATCTGTTGCTCCTTTGCTTCTGTAGCAGCCCAGTTTTCCCTTAGGCTTGGTTACATCATCAGATAATCTAATCTGAGTGAAGCTACAGTATTTATAATACTCACGTAAATTATCCTTGCATGAAATATAATTTGTTTTATTATGAAAAAGATCCAAACACATGACCACAACCACAAGCTGTCAGAGGCCAAAGTTCACATGAAGTCACTCAGCACTCTTTAATGCACTGTTGGAGTATGGTATGGTGTGTAGATTTGTGTGGTAATTTGTGTATTTAGGTTGCACAGGAAACTATCCATGGGTAGATCTGCCCCACCCAGCCAACGACCCACTTAGGAACTCTCTGTCCCAAAAAAAACACTACACTTATGATTTTGCAGAGCAACTAATAACTATAATAATGCACACACTAACAGACACACACATGTCCTCACTGTCACAGAGTTGTCAGCACTGCTTGTTAAGATGGAAACATCTGCAATGTGTGACTGAGTGACACGTCCCTTCACCTCTGTCTTCTCCTTTCCCTCCCCTTTGCTTCTTAATTCTCTTCATTTCCTCTCCACGATCTCCCTTTGCATCATTTCCTCTCCACCTATCTCCCTTTGCATCTTATGGTACTTTCACCACAGAAGATTGCTCTAACTGCTTTCTTGTAAATATCCCACCCAAAATATTAGAATATTAAAATGAAGAATGTATAATTCAGATATATAAAAACTTTCCCCAATATTCTATATATTCTAAGAATCTAGACCAACTTTTAGTGTCTTTCTGTGTTTAAATACATTATCAAAATATGTTTCTAATAAATGTGAGATGAGACATGGGTCATGCAGTTGCAGAATCCTGCTTCATTGTAGATTTGAAATGTTCATTTTAAATAGCTGCTCAGTCGGTTTGGGCATTTGAAGAGGCTGAGATCATTGAATTATCATCAAATTACTCCCTGAAGTTCACTGATTGTTCTGAGATACGGCTCTTTTGTTGGCCATGGATATGTAACAGACTGAAAGCAAAATATTAACTTGTTAAATGTAGTATGGCTTTGTGAGGCCACATTTTGTGCACATTCTGTATAAAGTCAGATATAAACTGCCAAAACCCGTTCTGTGCTCATGAATGTGTCCCTGCATGCTGCAGTCTCGCCCACTAATTTTACAGAACCTTCCTTATTTCTGCAAAGAGATGCAGTTGTGCAAGTCGATACCTATGTAAATGGTATCCCTTTAGAGATTCCCTGTTTGAGTTTGATCAAATCTATCTCACACATACAGACACTCACACACAAACTTCCATAGCATTTAACACTGCCTATATGCTGCTAGAAATGCATATCATATCTTACCAAGATGGAAGGTGTAATAAAGATTTGGAAATGACTACAGTTAATGATAGGTATCACTCATAGTGATGAATCTACAGAGAACTATCACCAATTCTGCAGTTCCCCTCTGCTTTACAGAGCCTTTTAGCCTCTTGCAGCTGGTTGTTGGGTTCAGTCTAACAGCTCTCACCAGCAGCAGCTGTTTTCAGTGAAAAGGTTCTGATAAAGCACCATGCACAATCTGCTCAGCAGTAAGCAGCAAGACACAATTAGCATCTCTGATAATGATTTTGCTGTACTGTTTACACTGAGGACAACTATCCCTTTAAAAGAGTACTCTAACAATTAAGCATTGCACTCCTATAACACTGTCAGACTCAAGATAGGCAGTTAAAAAAAATGAAATCAATGCAGCAGAATCAGAGAAATTGCTTTTTTTAGTCCAGGCATTGTTCACTACCTGGCTCCTACATTACCCACAATGTAACTTTGCTGTTATGCTAGTAGCAGCCAATGTAGCCAGCAGCCTGCAGCAGAAATGAGCAGCGAGCAGCTTAAAATTGCTCCCTTTTAATGTTCCACATGTGTTTGTCATTGTGAGCAATGTTGCAAGGACAATATAGGATTTTCATTATTTTTGTGAAGTAGTAACTTTAACTGTATGGTATTTAATTTAATTAGTTTACAAAAGCCCTAAATGAACATGAAAACTCCTGCCTCCTCCTAAATTATTCTTGCACATATACTAAGTCATCCGTATATGCAATAACTCACATTAGGACTGGGTAAAACAACAACAACAGCACAAAGATATTCTGATTCACCACGGTTGAGTCTACTGAATGATCCAACACTGATTCTAAAAAATACCAGGATCATGCTTTTGTGTCTTTTTACAGTGAATAAGTGTAAATCTGCAATAATGTTATGTAAGCTGTAGTTATTTTTGTCCAGTGAATTGTGTTTAATAAACATTTAGCATCACATTAATGTGCACTTCAATCAATGTTACTATCATGGTTATGGTGTTGCATACTAGTGGAATAAAAAACATTTATGCTCCCAGCATAAATTCTGTTAAGTGCTTTCACATATTAATATCAAGAAGCATTACCTTTCTTCAGAGCTTTATTGTCTTTCTGAGCATCACTGAGCTCAGACTCATGCTGCTGCTGCAGTGGATGCATGAAGCAGTGATTTCTGGTGGGCAGGGAATAACAAGGCCATGTTCATGTTACTTTCACTGTTTATTTTATAATTTCCCTAAGCACTGAGTGGCTGCCAAGCTAAACCACAGACACACACACATACACAAAAGAAACAAAGACAACGAGACTTGCACACACAAACTGAAAGCGAAAGAGAGAAATAGGCAAAGACAACCGCAGTGGTCTGACACGACATTGCCCCTCCTCTCTTTTCAGCGTCACTTCCAGGTTACACTCTTTTCATTTCAGTTCTCAGTCCTTTTCTGTTTTCATTTGTTGTTCATTTTTTATTCATCCATCTGTGTGTCTTGGGGCCGGAGTAGCATGAGGCTGCAGCAGCTATGCTTTGCTTGCTCTCCTCCTCATTCATCTCCACGTGCCTCAGGCTAAATGACAACTCCACAAACCAGGCCCTGTTCGTTGCCAGTCCCGTTATAGAGGTCAATGGTCAGCTGCACGTCAGAGTCAGTAAAGTCAGATTCTAACCTAGTCAGGGTGTAGTGTGAACCTCACAAATCATCTTATTCCCTTTATGTCTCTTCTACTCTATCTGCTTGTTCCAGATTCTCAGTGAAGGTATTCAATGTTCACAGTGGAATATTTTAATCCAAGCTGCTGTGTTTTATATGTGCATTGTTACATCAAAGAAGAAGTAGTTGCTGCCCAGTGCATTAGTTTATTCATTTTCCCTTCATATCTGCCTCAGATACAGTATATCACAAAAGTGAGTACACCCCTCACATTTTTGTAAATATCTGATTATATGTTTTCATCTGACAACACTGAAGAAGCGACACTTTGTAAAGTAGTGAGTGTACAGCTTGTACAACAGTATAAATTTGCTGTGCTTTGCATGCTTGGCCAGTCCATCACCTTTACCCTCAGCTTCTTTAGCAAGGCAGTGGTTGTCTTGGACGTGCGTTTGGCATCGTTATCATGTTGGAATACTGCCCTGCAGCCCAGTCTCTGAAGGGAGGGGATCATGCTCTGCTTCAGTATGTCACAGAGTACATGTTGGCATTCAAGGTTCCCTCAATGAAAAAAATGTCGTTGAGCTTTTTTCCTGCATCACTAACCTCTCTCAGCTGTGCTCACCATACATTGATACAGTCCTCCTCATTTCTCCTGCTATAAATCAGTTTCTAACTCCAGCACCCACTGAGCCCTGAACACAGAGCTGGAAACACACCGGCTGATGACTGGGAGGTGTGTCTGTCTGAGTAGGTGTTCCTTAGTGGAATAATAAATTATTTGGTGCATATAGTAGCCAAAATCTAATCCCATCCAATCAAATATTGTCAGGATGTCACTACGCAAGCAAAGTGTGTCAAAATGGATGGGCCAGTATGAGTGTGAGAGCATCTAGCTCACTTTGATGGTTTAAGATATACTCACACATACAGGAAAAAATTCAGAAGTGAGGTCAACACAAGCACACAAACATATATATTCAAATTCTGAGGATAGATGTAATAAGTGTTAGAGTACACATACACAGACACACACAGAGGAGAGAGAGGGAGGGCAAGACTTAGAGAGAGATGTCAAAAGAGAAGTGGCAGAGCAAATTCTCCTGGGATTTGTGACTTCAAAGGAAAGGAGGGCAGGCTGGCTCACACTGAGCAGGGAGGGTCTCCAAACACACACACACACACACACACACACACACACACACACACACACACACTTCTGATAAAAAATGAATAAACAACGCTTATTTGATTGACATGGGCAACAAATAAAGAAAAAAGGAAACTTACTGTACAAAAACAATTTTTACTTTTTACTTATTGTTACTTGAAAGGGACATGCTGTGATTTAATATTGCACTCCATTATTGTGGGACTGAAGGTTCAAAATGAAGATGGTCAGCCTCATACATTTGACATTTACAACTTGATAGTGGTGTCATTTTTTATTTTGACTTGTAAGTAATTATGACTGGCAAAGATTTTTCTGAAATATGTGATGAAACTCGGCGCTTAATTATACAAAGTCCTATTGTGGCCAACATCTACATGGAAGAAGTAGAAAGCAGAGCCCTGAACTCCTTCAGAGGAATAGCACCGAGCCACTGGTTCAGGTATGTAGAGACACATGGGTCAAAACCCAAGAAGTGCAAGCCATCACAGAACACATAAACTCACTCAAAAAGCAATATCAAGTCCACACAAGAGGATGTCAGCAACAGTTTGTCCTCCTTGGTCTGTGCCATACTCATTGAAAAGGACAGGAGCCTCCACCTTGGAGTATATAGGAAACCCACACACAGACCAGTGCTTAATCTTTGACACTCACCACCCACTGGAACATAAGTTAGGGCTTATCAGAACCCTGCACCACCAATTTGATAACATACCAACAACTGCCCAAGCCCAAGAGAAGGATCTTAAATATCTTAAAGATGCAATCAAAGCTTGTAGATATCTAAACTCTACCTTTGTGAACATCACACAATCCTAGAGCAACACCAACACTACAGGTAATGAGGAGAAGAAGAGTTATCTTGAGTCCATACTTGTCTGGAGTATCAGAGAAACTCAAGAGGATTTTCAGCAAACACCACATCCCTGTGTTTTTAAACCCAGTAACACACTAAGACAGATACTGGTCCACCAAGACGGTTCGGTGTTTGTGGTCAAAAGACCAAATAAATTTTGCTGAACAATTACGTTGACATGTCAACAGTGTGGAAGCATTTTAATTGTTCTCTTCCATCCACTCCGTCTGTGGCTGACTTTAATGTAAAGGCAACAAACAGTCTGACCCAGTTTGAGTGTTTCTGTCACTCGTTAGGGAGAAGGCGATTAAGCTAGCCACACCGAAATTTGGAGTGTACACGTATTCAAGCTTTTATGGTAAATCCACTGAAATGGATCAGTGCAAGCTGACAGGCAGATTAGCGACTTTTCACATCTGGCCTAATGCAGAGATTGGGATTCAAGTTTGCGAGCCACACGAGAGAGGCCACCAGTAGAATGGGAGCCAGAGCGTTCAGCTATCAGGCTCCTCTCCTGTGGAACCAGGTTCCAGTTTGGGTTCGGGAGGCAGACACCGTCTCTACATTTAAGAGTAGGCTTAAGACTTTCCTTTTTGATAAAGCTTATAGTTAGGGCTGGCTCGGGTGAGTCCTGAACCATCTCTTAATTATGCTGCTATAGGCTAGACTGCCGGGGGATTTCCCATGATGCACTGAGCTCCTCTCTCCTCTTCTCTCTCTCTCTCTGAGTGCAACCTCATCCCATTAATGCATGTTACTAACTCGACTTCTTCCCTTTCCCTTGGTCGTGTGCTTCCTCCTCCTGTCACTTCCTGCGGGTGTTGCTGGTTCTGGAGCTGAGGAGTCTGGATCTGTGGTTGGGAGTCTCCTGCTGCCCCCGTGTTCCTGCTCGACGCCCTCTGCTACAGTTGCAACTGCTATTGCTATTATTATTTTCAGGATTGATACGGTGGAAAATGAATATTAAAATCGTTTGAAATATGAAAGATTTTTACAACAATAACTGAGTTTTTTTTTACAAGTGAACAACAGGTTACAGTTACAGAATTCCTTATAGCAATGCAGTGTTATAAGCAGCCTGGATTGAACACAGCGGATGATAAAAAATTCATTGTAACCAGGTTAAATAGCTGGGACTCCCTGTCAGACAGTCAGAACTGAAGAAGCCTCTTGCATGACAGGTCTCTGATTATCTTTTGTCTTTACATGAACAGTTGAAATTTGCTGTTTCATATTGCTATATATATATATATAGAAAAAAATCGCAATGTCAATTTTTCCAATATCGTGCAGCCCTACCAGTTCTTAATTTGGGGATGCACGGTTGTGGTGTAGCCCTCTGGAGGGTCATAATGTATTGCAATTGTTGTTGATCACTTATCCATCAATTAGGGCTGGAGCAGCCAACAGCATAATGAACACATTTAAATAATTCTATTAGAAGAAGAACATTTAGTAGGCTATAATTTAAAAAGTTAAAAGCAATTTTTGCATAGGAAGGTAACGTTTTAGTCCAGCTAACGTTACCGGAAATAGCGCTCATCCCATCTGCTATTCCTGTTCCCCCGCCCAGCTAAACTATTCCCGTATTCTGGTCTGGACTCAATCTGGACAGTCACATTCTGGACTCTCAGCTACAGTTTCCCCCCTCCTCTGCACAGCAGCGACCAACTCAGTTTCCCTAATCTTTAATCAATCTCGCTCTTCCCTGGCTTGACTTAATCCCTTCAACTCTGCAATAAATATTCCTCTTTTATCTAACTCCTCCCGCTCTTAGTCCTGTACTTGGGTCTACTAGCATAGACATAACAAAGTTAAAAACAAAGTTTTGGTAATAATAACTTGCTGTTTTAGTTAGCCTACGCTATGAGTCTCTCTTTTTCTCTCTCTCACATGCACACACAGACAGTGACTGACACACTCATGAGTGTCATTATCTCTCCCTTATCCAATTCCCCCTCACTCATGTTATTGCCAGAACTTCTGCTTTTATCTATCAGACACGTAGCTGTAGCTGACAGCCTCCTTACCAACAGACATTTTAACAATCGCAGTAACACTAAAGCTAGTCCCCTCTGCGACGGCAAAGCTTTAATTATTCACTGTTTATTACTATCAAAACTGTTAGTAGTAGATAATAAGTAGAAATTACATTCTGGTCAGCTCTACCATCACCATCGTCTTTTTAGTCAAATAATGTTTTGGTAGTTTTAATATACTTAATAAAGTTTTCGTATGGATGCTTCCAATTTTTCGTTTATAGTATCTGTTATTCTGCAACTGGAATGTAAATAGGATGGGATGTGCGATGCACACAGCTGCCTTTCTACATCTTCAAAAAAACAAAAACAAATTAAAAACCTGACAACATACTGTGGCAACTGCAAAGCAATGTGACAGAAATACAAATATACAGTAGCAGGGATGTCCCGATTTGTACCAGATATAATAACCAGGGATATCATACAAACTGCCATCAGAATCCTCTACGGCACACATTCATGAAACCCACATATGCGGGGAAAACACAAAATCTACAGCACTGAGGCCCACTGGGACTTTATGCAGAGAGAATGACAGAAATGATGAGAGAGACTGAAAGAACAGAGAGCTCAACACACTGAAGGAATGCCACAGTTCTTGTTGACTTTACGGTCGATGACCAATTAAAGAACACACTGGAATAAATGAATGGAGAAACATAACAAATGCTAAAGCTTCTATTAGGGCTTGGCAATAAAACAATAATGATAATTATTTCAATATAATTTTCCTCACTAACAATATATCAAATGATCAATGAATGTTTGATTTAATTAATTTGAGTCTTGGTATTTATTGTGTGGAGGACAAGGGACTAAAAAAGATTACTTAATTTTACTCTATGCGGAAAGACGATAATTGTTTTGAATGTTCTATCTTAGACTGCTGAAGAGATCCAGTGTTTGGCATCAAGTGTCAAAGACTACTTTAAAACCACAATTAATCATCTGGTTTCTTCAACTTTCACTCACGAGCAAAAATCATCCTTTAAACGCATAAATAAATAATGATTTGACAAAGGCTTGTGTGATATGACAATAAATTCATATGCCGATATAGATCATTTCATATCCCAATAACGTTATATATCCCGATATAGAATACTTTTTGTAAATACAATGAAATGGCAATAGTCATGATATTTCTCTCATGATATTTGTCTCAGTAAGCTGAATGTCTGTAGGCGAGTCATGAAACGTTACCTCACATGGTTGGAACTGCTGGTATAGTGTCGTGTGGCTCAACAGACTTCTCTCTTTGGTATGAGCTCCTTGTTTTTGATTGCATGGTCTGATTCCTCCTGTTCAGTATCCCCAATTCTGAGTTAACTTCACGCACCTCCACGTTTGTTTATTCTAAATGCAGAATTTCTTCTTCACAACGGCAAGTGTGGAAGAATGGACCGCAAAGTGAGTTTCAAGTCGGATATTTGGGAGACTGTCAACATAAAACTAACTTCACTGTGGTGCAAATGGTACAAAATGCTGTTCCCTCGCCAAAATATTACTGGGAAGTGTGGGATTTGTGAAACAACTAAATAAACTATGCTCTAAATAAACTATGTCTCTTATGCTCTAAAATAGAGCATAAGAGACGTTTGTCTATTGTCAAACGATAGATACCGTCATATTGCACAGCCCTAATTTTGACATTTATCATCATAATTATCAATACCAAATGATAACATTTCTGGCCATATGGCCCAGCCCCAGCTTCTCTACAGAGAACAGCTCAAGAATGGCTTGCCACTGTGTATTCATTCAGCTAACACAACTCATCCATAAAGACTCCCAATTCTGAATCTTCTTATCACCCACTGCTACTCCAACAACTGCAGCACATGTCAGGGGTTGCAGATACAACTCAGTAGGCGTCATGTTGTGCAAAACTATAATCTTTCAAATCACTGTTTGATAAACGCTTGCTACTACCTTCTGATGGTGAAATATCAAACCAACTCAACTTTTTCCCTTGTATTTATGAACAATAGTAGCATGCAACTGCATAACATTATACCACTAACACACACCACACCACACAGACACAATGGATCTACTGTAATAACACAACTAAGTGGATGTGAGAGTCACATGCTGATCAGTTCCATAGTTTGAAGACATGTGGATTTTGTTTTGTTCCTAAGCTGACATGTACAGCACACTGCGCAACCACAACAGCTGAGTGTTGAAACCAATGTGGAAGTGGCAGTTTCTCCAATAGTCTCATAGATGTTGGCTCCACACTTACCTGGCTACATGCAAATCAAAAGGATCAGTCAAAATACAACGTCAAGTCCATTCTTCTGCAACGGATAAGCTCTGAACAGCTGGATTCATTTCCTCCTTTCTGATTTCAACCTTTCGTCAAACTGCCAATTGTTCTTTTTACAGTCAAGTCATGTTGCTACAATGTCACCAATTATAAACTAATATAGCCCCCACCTAGCTCACTGACCCAAAGCATGAACATCCACAGAACATGTGTAATGTAAATGAAAATAGGGATGCACCAATCAGATACTGATATCAGCCCAATAAGACTTAAAAAGCTGGATTGGTGACAAGGGGGCTGATCTGTTCAATTCAATTACACATCGGTAGACCTGAACATTTTGCTAGGAGAGCTATCATAGCACTGGTGACCTGTCCAGGTTCCCAACGCCAGCTGGGATAGGCTCCAGCCCCCCGCAACTCTGTACGCAGGATAAGCTGTTGACGATGGATGGATGGATGGAGCTATCATAGCATGAGGGGGCTCTAAAAACAAGGCAAAGCCAATGTTTCAAAGTTTGCCAGTAGCACAACCAACTTAATAAAGCACCTATAGAAGTATCATGCCAAATAACACAATTCCCAGTGTGTGTTAAGAACTTTTAGGTGTACATACATAAAAACTCAAACACTTGAGTAAAACATATCTTTCTTAAAAGCTGTAGCAGAACATGTATAGTGCAAACATGCAAACTGAGAGCATTTCTGAGTGCCCTCAAGTTATTCTGAAAATAACAATATATGGTGTGCCTTGTTAAGACATGCAGTGACTGTACCATAGGCCTGTAAATTGTGTAAAAGCCAAGAATTAGGCTTGGGCTGTGTCACAGTATGCCAGGGTATTTAAAAACCCGTCAAAAACACAGGTCCTCTTTCTATTAAACTGATGCAGAGATGCTGAGATGATGTATTGTAATATGCACCCTCAACTTAGATGGGTGACCCAGCATGAAACTAAAGACTCAACCATGACACATGAGAAGCTGCCATGTTCTATTCCAAGCCAAAACTCCTTTGACTTGGTATGGGTGAATGCAGAAGCAATTAGTTTGCTGTACAGAGCTACTGACCTTGGTAGGACAATCTTGGCAATCAAAGAAAAAAATGTTTTGAAAGTCATTTGGAATATACTGCAGTAGCTCTGGATATTGATGAAAAATGAGAAATGTGCAAATCCCACTGAAAATCTGGCCAGTCCTTCATGTTTCAGTTCCCCCTGAAACAACAGTGGTTTGGACAGGAGTAGTCACATAGCAGAGACAAAAGGGCAGTAATGTCACAGGGTTGCATCAAAGATTGTTTCAAAAGTTGAAGTTGAATCAGTGTGGTTTCAAACTAAATGCGTAGTCTAAAGTGTTGCCAAGAGACAGCATTTCAGCCGAGGAGTCAGTTTAGCCCTGAGTGGACTTCATTACAGCAAATCAACATGTTGGCAACCCATGTTTAGATGGATCCTAAACGGCTTTACAATGCAACTGATAGTATATACAGTGTGAAAACGAAAACCTGAGGATCAAACAAAGGCAGGAGCCTGGGCACTGAGAAGGCTGCAGTCTCCTTCAACACTATGATTACAGAGGGAGCAGCAGGGCCAGGATCCCAATAGTGGGCTGATGGAAGAGTGACCGAGCAAGAATCTGAGAGGAATTTGAAGGATGTGAAGAAGTGGTGATGAAGCAGTGTTGTCCAGTGAATGAGACTAGTCCTAATTGTTCAGAGTAAAATGTTGCTCATTGTAAATCACTGTGAATAGGCAGCATGAATCCTTAGCCTGCAGTCTGAGTCAGGCAATAACAGAAAAACAGCAGAGGCTGTCTGTTCAGACCTGAAGTCCTCTATCAATGCCTGTCCTCACTGTGACTGAATGCAGAGACTGCAGTTGATGCCTGGTACAAAAAGTAAATGTGTAGTAAAAGGTATAGTAAATGATTAATACCTACTTGTGGAATATCTGAAGTTATGCTATGCAACCCAATTGGTCCCAACATAGTATGGATTTTCAGGTTGAGTTTGGGATTAGGGTTGGGCGATGTCTAGAAAAAAAGTTTCCATCGGACGATGTCTACATTGAAACATCGGGTACGAGCTCACTCACCAGGGAGGGGGGACAAGTATTGGTCATCTTATACAGTATGTATAAGATACTTGTGTATCTTTCTGTGCAGAGAAGATAATAATGAGGAAAGTCCGAAACATATTTAAAATGTATAATAACAATTATGTTCCTGGTGATCAAAACCTGCTGGTTTAATGTGAAAAATGTAGATTGTTTTGCTGGGGGCAGCGAGGTTTTACAATCACAGCACCTGCGCAACCATTGCCCATCTGTCAGCCATCGCCGATCGGTGATCAGCCCAACCCTATTTGGGATGTTATGTTGCAATGCTTTGGACTTAGTGGTAAGTGGTAAGAGAGAGAGTGTGGCCAGTGTGTTCCATTATGGTGAAAAACAGACTGTAATGGATGGAATAAACCAGAAATTTACCTTGGGGTCTCAGGTCTGTCTCGTAAATTTGCCCACATCAATCATTTTCAGCCGGGTCAGGCCAGGTTCAGATCTCAGTATTAGACCCATGCAGAACTCACTTGCGACCCCTCATCACAATGTGAGTTGCGACAGTTCAAGCAAAAGGTTATTTTTCACTTTTTAGATGGTTTGAGTAAATTTCAGATGCCTGAAGAAGAAACCCAAACGGCAATTCACAAGGAAAGAGCTGAGACCAGGGCTGAGTATGCTGGTGCCAATGCAGCACGAGTTTCAGTACTGAAACTGAATTAGCACACTATCAGCCATTCAAGAACTCTGCCTACATAAAATAGTCTAAAGTATGATTTTAATTTTGAATAACCTTATCAAAAACATAAATAAGATGGTCTGTGCTCTTTGTATAGCACCTTTCTAGTCTTTGTGACCACTCAAAGCGCATTCATCCTGCACACACATACACTGAGCCTAAGGCAAGGATTATATTTTCCGCGAGTATACAAGGGTCTGCTATGGTCTGCGTGACGAAAAAAAATCGCCATCAGATGGGGTACACGTAGGGTTTGCGCGGACGTCTGCGTGCCTTCCATTTTTTGTGACCGTGCGGACATGTCTGATTAGAGCTACTAGTGCAACAATTGATCTACTGCGTATGTGTGGAATGTGTCCGCCAGCTGACTGCAGAAAGTAGTATAAACAGAAGCAGTCCGCGTCTGTCTGGGTCTTCAGCTGTCTGTGTCCGCATCCGCACCTGAGTATATTCAAGGCTTAAGTGCTCAAACACAAACAAAAACTCATAACAGCCACCAGGGGCAATTCAAAGTTCAGTGATTCCACTGATTCCGTCTACTGCACATTACGGCTGCGCCACGGTTTTGATGCGTCCATAGCCTGCCGTCAAAGTCCACTGGAAGCATGTTGGAAGCGTTTCTGCAGCCTGCACCACGTTATTGACCTTACAGCTCTATGTGATCCTGTTTCGTTCCGTCAACTTCAGGCGGCATTTCCCACAGGGAGCATTTCAGAATGTTTTGCCTCCCTGACCTTGATGATATGTTTAGATTTTGTTGATTTGGTAACCAGTGTTTGCATTTTGTGCTTCTACTATGATTGTGTAGGCTACGTAGTTAAATGACTTCCTTTTGTGTCCGTGTATATTGTTGTTTTACGATTAGGAGTCTCCAAAGGGTGTTTTATTTTGAAATTTGACTGCATCCTCTATGACGTTTTGTGCCTGACTTCCTGCCTGGTTTGATCTGCTTTGTGCTGCTTGACACGGCTAGCGGCGAAAATAGACCTGCTACCTATTCTCTGCGGAGTGGAGAGCCACTTCTGGGACGCTTCTAAGACGCGCTGCGGCCACAGCTGATGGACTCACGAGAATTGACTTTAATGGCTGTGATTAGCTCTGGCAACCGCGACACCGCATCTGACCAGGTATTCAATTTCCACCCTTTAATACTCAATGCTACAAACATATTTCATTCTGTATTCAAATAGTATTAATAATAATAATAATTTTTTTTTGTAAAGCACTTTTTACTCATGAAATGCAGCTCAAAGTGCTTTACAGCTTAACACAATAGAAAATAGAAAACAAAAAACAAATTGATAGAAATAGATTTAAAGATCAAAAAAAAAGGTAAAATAGTAAAAATGACAGCAGAACGTGATTTACTGCATTAACGAAATGCCTGCCTGAATAAGTAGGTCAGCTGACACATTTTCACATTTTACACATTTCAAGAGAGCTTGCATATGTAGCAGGGTGTTCTCCACAGTCTCAGAGCATAGTAGCTAAAAGCACTTTCTCAGCAGTTAAAATAGCAGCATCAGAGAACCTAAGGGCTCCTTTTGCATGATATGGGTTAAATACTCAATACTAAATACTGCAAGAAGCTGCTATATCATTACAAACTTTTTAAGTGAATAAAAAGACGATACAATCAATTCTAAAAGAAGTGGGCAGCCAGTGCAGGGGAGTTACAACAAGAGTAAAGTTTAATTGAATTGAAATCTTTATTTCAAACATGCAAGAGAAAGTATAACAAAATAAAACAATGTTTAAAATCATAGGAGAAAACAACAGATGAGCAGCAAACAAAGTACCCTTCTTTCCTGTGTTAACATAATTCTATCACATGTGCGAAAAGGAGTACGAAGAAGTAAAACTTCTCCTACCACTTAAGAAGGAATGTAAGTGTTCAGAACTAGCTGAAGTTTCCCAATCAACTGTTTTGGTAGGCCAGTGCCTGACAAAAGTGAAAGTGAAATACAACTATTTATTATGTTTGATAAATAACAACAGTCAACGTTGCATTATAAACTGCACTGCGGAAAAGCAAACCCTGTCACACATAAACATGCGTTCATATGAACGTGGACTTGGGTTGGGCTGGTAGACAAGGCCATCGTCCAACAGTGATGGCTGACAGACATCACAATGTTAAGCCGACATCTAAATTATATCGCCTTTGAAAGCAGGTTTTAATCGGGATGGGGATCGATACCCTGTTTTAAAAGGATCCGGTTACAAACTTTCATCAATAAGGTCTGAGCTAATCAATACTGCTATCGAGACTAGCGGGTCCTATAATGTAACGTTATGTCTTGAGTGTCAAATCTGGTTTAATTTGAAAGGCGATGAACAAGAAAACTAATGTTTATGCTATTTATTGTTGGCCTTTAAACGGGCCTGTTTAATTATCAGGCTGCAGCCTCTGCTGCTCGGCTCCTACCTGGACACACGCACAGCAGCCAGCAGAGCGAGACGCCGCCCCGTCGCAGTGGATAGTTAGCTCCAAACTAACTGAGCTGCAGACAGTTACACTCGTTACTGTAAGAACGAGCAATAAAACCTTCACGAGTAAAAAGACACATTGTATTTATCAATACACCTGTGTGTAAGGTAAACATGTGGAAAGGTTCATTAAACTGCTCTGTCCTCAGTCTCTCGTCCTGTATGTTAACATGTCAGCTAACGTTAGCTTGGCATTAGCTAAATGTTACAAACGAGCTACACAGAAAGCTGTCTGTCTGGCCCATATACAGGTCTGTAGTCTTAAAATTCGGCACATTGTTAAAAACTCAGCTGCTGTCTGAGACAAACTTGCTGCTCCTCCTTCTACCAACAATACTGGCAGGCAGTGAGGAGGAGGAGGGGGAGGAGGAAGATGCTGACTGATGTCTGAGTTCTTCCTTCTTTCTAAACATCACTCAGTATTGTGAATTAATGTTGCTGCTCTAGAAACAGTTGTATTTAAAATATTAAATTCTAATCCTATAATTCATTTAACAACAACCAGGCAGCTAATAAGCACACTTCAGTATTTCTTTATTTATTGTAACTGATATGTTATCTTAATAATCAATCAATAAACAACAATGTTAACGCACATTAAATAGTTTCCTCATACTGTGCAAGCCTACCTCATGCCCGTTGGGTCTGGTCTTACCAAATAATAGTAAAGTATCGATAGTGGTATTGATAAAGACTTGGATCATTAAGCATCCATAATATATCCATAATATTACCCACAAACATTATTATTATTTCTGAATCTAGCTGCTTTGCACCTGCCTCTGACTTTTCTTTTCCCTATACTCAGACACACCTACGCCTCAGGTCTCTCAGTGCAAACACACCGGCCCCGCCTTTCCCTGTTTCTCTTTCTGCTCTCCTGACTTTCTCCAGTATGTTTTATAAACTCACCCATAAGACACACAGATTGGACTTTTCCACCTGCAATCCACAGCAGCAAGTGCGCCGCATGCCAATTTGTAAGGAAGTAAGAAAAGGTAATGGTACTTTATTTTCACATACACATAGGACTGTTACGGTGAAGTAATTTCCACTGTGGCAATATGTTAGGACTCAACAGTCCTAAGCGGTATGCAGTATTATTGCATCTTTCATCAATGAAGTAATTTGGTGCCATATAGCCAGGGGGCCACCAGGAATTTTGGGCCCCATGACAAAAAAAATGACAAATTTGGCCCCCTCTGCACAGAGCTGTCACTACTTCTCTAGGACTTAACTGTCCCATCAAAAGCTTTACATAGCTCTAATTAAGGGCTTGGCTTTTTGTAGTTTAATATTAGTACTAGCATAATATTTACTGCTGGTGATTTGTACTGTGATATGCAAGTCTGCATACAGGACGCAGTTCACTATTTGCGTCTCAAAGAAATTGCCCTTCATGATGGGAATAATAAAGTCTGTATCTATAGATGTCATTAACGGCCATAATTCAATCTAAAAGAACGTATCAAATTGGATTATTTTAATATAGTCCGTAATTTACATGCAGGCTGAGGTAGGCTGCAGTCCAGCATCCAGTACAGACAGGAAGGCATTTTTTAAATTTTATTTATTTCATAATGATCATTATGTGAGAAAATAATTTGTGTTTGAATTTCTGTCATTAAGAAATATTTCATTGTCTTTTTTTGTTCTGGTAAAAAGAGCAAGAGAGACAGAAAAATCCCCACAGACTCCCTGGAATGATGCTAACTGGCATGTCATTCACACACTGTTGCCTTACCTTGCCTACCTTCTTCTTTGGGACAGGGAGGTTACAGTTATAGGCAGACTGGGTTGCTGCTGACTCATCTGTTGCTAGTTTGCTAAAAGGGGCAGGGACAATGATTTAATATGAATCTCTTGCTAAACATTTCTGTGCACTGATAAAATGTTGTTGAAATGTAGGCTAACACTAGTCTGTAGCTAGCTAGCTTAGTATTTCACAAGGTTAATACCACTCACAGACTAAAGGCTGCCCACCTTTCTTGGTGAAAAACTGGGTTACAGATTGACACCCTGTCCTTTGTCTTTCCTGTCTTTCCCTTTTTAAAAAACAGATTTTGGTTTACTAGGCAACATTGTGATCACTGTGTTTCTGCCGCATTTACTGATAGCAACTAAACACCCTCACTGATGAGTGCGCTGAGACAGGACCGGAACGCACATGCACGACATGGTGCATAGCCGAATGGCTTAGACTTGACCAATAGCACGGTATTTCAATTTTGTTATCACGGCAGCCCTACATACACATACATCTAGCTAAATTCATTCTCTGCATTTAACCAATCCCTGAAGGGAGCGGTGGGGAGCCACTGTGCTTCGCCCGGGGACCAACTCCAGATCTTTATCAGTGTCTGGTAAATGGCAACTGATTGAAGAACCTAACTTGTTTTTTAGCCTATAAAACAACCAAAACCAACATCTGCACTCTACTGTTGCATGTAAAATATCCAAAGTGTCTGCAAATTGACTGTTGATTAAATATTAAATTTATATTGATACGCTGGACATACTGGGGAATATGGATCTCTCAGTAAATAAAAACCATCAAGTATTCAACCTAGCTTTGTTTGTATTGTTATGTATAATTTACAGGTGCTGCCCTTATGCTTGTCAGTAGAGGAGATGCTGGATTACCAGCCAGTACAAGCAGACTCAGCTGTGTTAATATTCAATTATCTTAAGATTCAATTGAAAATATGCTATTATAAATTTGTAAATATTGTTTGTTTCTACCTCATTCTTTTCTGTAGAGGTTTCCTAATTTTTTTAACCTACAGATGGAGCAAACTGTTTAAAGGAGGACTGATTCTAGTGGGAGCATTGGGATGGGCTTTGGGAGGTGTGACTGTGTGGCAGTGGCAAATGTTTTACATGGCTGGCTAGTCAGGTAGGAGGGCAGCTTTGCAGAATTTTGCTTTGAGGCCTAGAAGGTCAGACCCGGCTCTGGTGGCTGGCTTTTATTTAATTTTTATTTTTTTACTCAAGTAAATGAAATGGTTGTCTCCCTGGTTACACAAATGGTTGTCTCCCTGGTTACACACATTTATATTGTATGGAAGTATCTTTTATTCACTGTGGAAAATCTTAATGTAAACGTGATTTGTTGATATTGGCTCATATGCACACATCTGAATAAGGAAGTACTGGTAAATTATTTTCTTCCACATCAAGAATTGATCACAAAGCCGTCAAGTTCTATGTGTGCTTTGCACAGTAATTAATGGAAACAGTGCTGTACATAATTGCATGCCTCCCTTTACCACCTCTGAATGTGTTCTATGCTGGGTCCTGTGGTGTCTGCAATGAGTTCTGGCTGGATTCACAACTGTCCATTTGTCACATCTGACTGCAAGCAACTCATTCAAATGACTGTGTTTGCATGTGAGCACTTAACACATGTAACTGTGCTTATTTATTTACATTTCCATATGAGCACATTCTGTATGCATTCATACATAAGCTATCAATGAGTAGTGGTTCTGGGCTATTTATAGAGCAGCTATATTAGCTCACAGTATGTGTCAGCTGCTGCTCTCAAAATGGCCCCAGACAGCATAAGCAACAGCAGGAAAACTAGGTGAGAAAGTAGGTAGAACAAATGAAAGTTCCTGCTCACAGCCTCAGAGACAGTGTATGTGAGCTCTGGGCCAATTTTGTCGTCAAACAGGTCCGCAAAATGTACATGTACACAAATGTGCACAAGGAGCTGGGTTTGGTAATAGCCCTGGAGAGGTCTCTCTCTCTCTCTCTCTCTCTCTCTCTCTCTCACACACACACACACACACACACACACACACACCACAACAAGTAGAGCCTGTTCAGTGCTGCAGAACAGCCTCTGAGTCACACATGCTTGTCAAATTTGCGTCCCACAAGCAGCAGAGACATGTTCCCAAGCAAATCCCTCCATTGGAGAGGTGAAGGGCTACAGCATGACTGATATTAGGAGAAAGCTTCAACAACAGCAAGGAAAGTCATGACCATGTAGCTATCCATTCACACCGATCGTCTGCCTGTGTAAGAGCACTGTGTTACATGAGAGGCACATAGATGTATGAAAGTTCCTCCAGCAGGGCAGAGAGGTGGGCGTTGATGATAGCTGAGAGAAATCTCTGTGGCTGCCGACCAAACAAAGCAGCCCCTCACCGCCTGAGACGCTACTCTCACTGCCTGTATCCCCATCTGCATCTATCGGTATCTCGCCACACGTTCAAACTCACTTGATGAAGCAGCGAGCTCCCTCGAATGTGTATCCTTCCTCCCAGCCTGTTGGTAAATCTGCGAAGACGTAAAGAGAAAACAAGAATCATAAATACCCGTGCATAAATATGTGAAGCTGACGCACACAGCAATGCAGTGTCGGTACCACAAATAGCATATTTGTCTTGCTCTTTTATTCAATTCAGCGTCCCCTCCCCAATAACCAGATCAGATTTTACTCAATTCCTGTGCATCTATGTCTGTTCTGTTCAGTGTCCAGCTGTTTGACTTTGAAAACACTGCTAATCTGTATGCAACGATGCCTTCCCTCCCGTCATCCCTTTCTTTCGCGGCAGATGTGTTTTATGTTGGAATATCGGCTTTGCACTGACGCATTGTTCTTTAAGCAGCCTCGGTGCCTGTACGTGCGTGGAAACACTGTGTTTCTGCAACAGAGCGTGGTTCTGTGGCAAATATGTCAAATGTCACTGCAGGGAATCGGCTCCGAAATCGGTTCACGCCTACGTGACGGAACTTTTAAAAAGTGTGTCGCAAAGTGTCCAGGTGGAGCGAGCAGGAGGAGGTGGGGGTACGCCGTGCGTAATGGTCCGTCAGAGGAAAGCAGAGAGGGGAGTCGAGCAGAGGAGGTTGTTGCTTTGCTGCAGAGAAAAGAAATCTCCCCTTACAGTCTTCCACGGCTATCTCCGCAAGTTGTCGCCCCTTTTTCCTCCACAGTGACGCGCGATAACCTTCCCCTGTGTGTGTGCGTGTTCTCGCAGGGATTGCAGAAAACACATTCTGGGATTGTTTACCTGGAGTTTTTCTGTGCCCCGTGATTACTGCTTCTCCAGTGACAGGATGTAACCAGGTTGTACTCTTTGCTTCTTCGCTGTTGGTGGAAGAAAACGGAGGAAAAGGTAAAACAGTAACCCGCAAAAAGACAAACAAGAAAAATGCGTCGGAGAAATAAGCAGTGCGTATCCATAAATCCAAGTATCCGCGTGATATTTACTTGATGAAGAATATCCGTCCATCCCGAGTCACCCCATAACTCCAAGAAGAAGGAAGGCAGGAAAGCCAGTCCGGCTTAAGATCCGCCGCCATGTCTAGCTGAGAGCTCTACTGCTCCGGGTTACTACACACAGAGGCTAGAGTGCGCGGCACCGTGCCAAGCGCGCGAGGGATTCAGCGTGCGCGCGCTTACGGGAGATGGGATCGCGCCTAGAGGATAAAGACTCAAGCAATGTTTTCTTGGTAGAAGGGAGGCGGTGGGTTATTTCTTTTGTCGATGTGTGTCTGACTAAATTTATTCCAAGGCAAGTTCACTATTAGTGTGATTCCTGCACGCGCTGCCAGAGTTGCTTTAGGATTGCTTTAAGCTGTGACTTTATAAGCAGTCAACCCATCAGTCAATAAATCTATAGGTACGTTGCACCAAATAAATTTGAAATGTGATTGACAAAGAAGAAGAATGAGTAGGCTAATAAAAAATCGAGACATACAGTTCATGAGAAATGCTGAAATCAATTGACAACATTGTGTGAGAAATGAATTAGATAGAAAAACTGAGTAGGTGGTATGTGTAGTATACGTACAAGTATGTGTATGTACATGTACAGTATATGCTAATGTGTTCTTTAGACATATATGCAGTGGTATTTCTTACATGATGTAAGCTCATAAAGCTTCCACACATAGCCTATGTTCATTCCCACTTTATTCTTTTTTTGCCCTAATTTAGGTGTAGTTTGCTAGCCTAACTTATTCCTTTAGTTAACTGAGGGTATTAATTTAGTTTGTTAGTTTCCTCCACCTTAGTTTAATGTGCTATATATTTTCACATGCATTTGTATGTGCGATAACCAGATGCAATCTACACAGTGGACTACACAAAAGCCAAGCTGTGGGCTGTTTGTAATCAGTGGTTGGACTTCTTGGGCTGGAGGAAACGCGTTGCTTTTTTGTCTGCAATGCACATTTTACTAAAGACTGTTTCACAGATACAGCTGCAGTTGAAAAGGGATTTCAGAGAAGGCTGAAGATGAGGAGGGCCAGCGTAGATAAAATAATGAAATGTGCCCTCTGAAGTTTTTCAAATGGTTTATTCACATTAACTAACGTTAGTTGACGATCGATGATTATTTGGTACTTTCATAGGTATGCTTGTCTTAGCCCACCACCTCAAACATTCACAATGCTCAGATAATTCACACTCCAGCCATGGGCATTTTTGTGTGGAGTTTGCATGTTCTTCATGTGTTTCACTATGTGATATGTGACAGATTTGTCGGGGTGGCTGTAGCTCAGGAGGTAGAGCGGGTTGGTGGTTCAACCCCCAGCTTCCCCAAGCTGCGTGTCGAAGTGTCCTTGGGCAACATACTGAACATCAAATTGCCCCTGGTGGCTTTCCACCAGTGTATGAATGTGCACAAATGTGTAAAGTAGTGTAAAAGCGCTTCAAGTGGTCGAAAAGACTAGAAAAGTGCTATACAAATATGGAGCATTTACATTTTGAGAAAATCGAATAACCAAATAGGCCACAGGCCAAAGCTTGAGTGACTAGATTTTTGCTTTGTTTTTAAAGAGGTGGTATTATGCTGATTTTCAGATTCAAAATGAGTTAAAATTAATTAGGGGTTGTACCAGAACAGGTTTACATGGTTTAATTCTCAAAAAACACCATATTTTTCTTATACTGCACGTTGCTGCAGCTCCTCTTTTCACCCTATGTGTTGTATTCTTTGCTCTTGAGCTACAGAGTGATGCATCTTACTTGTACAAAATCTTTTTTTTGCACATGTGCAGTTCCCAGGTAAGGACTACTAGCCAATCAGAAGCAGAGAAGGGCGGGCCAAAAGAAACAAGGTAGTGTGATCCAAATCAAAGTCGACTGCGACCGTAACCTAGCAGATGGTAACTCAACCACAACAACACAACATTATTGTTCCACATCTTACATTATACCACTACAAAAATCACCATTTCAACTAAATTTTACATAAAAATTGGCCAAACAACGTTTGCTCATTAGCTTTCACATCATGTGTAACTTTAGCTGTGTTAGCCAACGTTTACAACAACTCCAAACTTGAACAGTCTGTGAAGTTACATTGCTGTGTTTATTTTAAATATAATTCACAACGAATAAAGAATACTCACAGGTTGTGATTGTGAATTTCCAGGCCCAAACAGAGTCGAAGTTGCATCGTCTAGTGTTAAACGTTGAACTGTTGCCGGTGTTCTGACGATCTATGCTGCCTTGCCGAAAAATGCTACCATAGCGCAAATTGATAGACTCGACCCTGCTCTGTTTTCCATTGCAGATAGTACCCAGAGATAGTACGTAGCTTGTCGTCATAGCGACACCACACATAACTACCGCAACATAATGTTCAATGTGACACACACCAGTGATTCATACAGCTTTCTCTCGTTTTAAGTTAAAACATTTGAATATTCCTCACAATGTAAAGACAGATAAGCGGTATGAAAACCTTCCAGCTGTGTTTTCCTCTGCCATTGTTGCTGCAGCGGTCTGTGTGATGGCGGGAGTAGAGGGCTCTGTGAGCGGGCGGCTGGCCGGCCTCACACGCTCCTCCCGTGGGTTGGCACAGGCTTCCAAGCCACTTGTGGAGCTCCTCAACTCTGAAAATATTCAAACACATTTTTTTTCCGCCATCACTTCTCGTAAAACTGTCAATACTGGAAATCTACACAGCTGATTTCTCACCTCAAAACTTCTCAGAAGTGGATCAAATATAAAAACTCCCTGTTGCTGGCCTCTGTCTGGTGCAATGATGATGCAGTGAATAGTGAATATTCTCTCTGACCAATCAGTCTGTCGTGTTTTCACGTTACATTTTAGTATCCCTCAGCTCGCTTGGAACCTCGACGGAGGTGAGGTGAAAAGTACCTGGAAGCAGGTACAGGTACAACATTTCTACAATGGAAGATCCTCCACTCAGACTAGCTTGGTTTGAGGGTGTGCCTAACCTCCGCTGGCTGCTTGGCAAGCTTTATGATGCGTTTTTATTGTGACGTCACAAGTAAAGGAAGTGAAGGGCTGGACTACAAATGAGCTTATTTTCAAGCAGTTCAGAGCAGTGCTTTCTGTAGGAGATGGGAACTCCCTGTGGGCTGGACTTTTGGCTTTTTCACTTTGCAAACCTGTTACATGCACAAAAAGATAAATAACTCAATAAAGGAGAGGGAAAAAGTCAAAAAGCAGAATACCACCTCTTTAATTTGTGTTTAAGAGTTTCAGAGGGGAGATATACATGTTGAGTTTCAGGTGTGTCTGTGTGTTGGAGTGCATGCTGCACACTGGAATTAGAGTAAATTGATGACTCTTGTTTTACATAACTCTGGTTTTGAGCTCCTGTACAATTGTTTGCAGAAGCTGATGTGAGTCAGAAGAGCTGTGGAGGAGAGGATGGCTGTTCATCCAACAACTGCTCCAGTGAAGAAAACGAGTGGACGAGTGAACAATCCAAAAATTGTGGTAAGACTTGGTCACTAATAAGCTAAAACCAGCCAACATCAGTGTAAGTAAATTCACAAAAGTGACTTTTTGTCTTGCCTTATTTCATACGAATCAGCCCGTCTCCCGTTGCACAGAGTTGTGCAAATTGCAAGTGCCTGAGAAAGGGTAAGATTTACAGAATAGGAATGCATTGTACTGTATAAAAGTAAATTGTTATTTTGATTGTACTTTGATAGACTGTACTTTGTTTTTACAGACTGTGCTCGCCTCATAACGAGGTTGTCATATTCTTTTTGGTTTCAGGATTTACATGGTGTGGATCATGATGCCATTGTGTGTAAGCAGCAAATGTTTTTACTGTTGTGATTTACAGTGGCTATGCTATTTATTTATAACACACTAAGTTTTGTTTTTCAGCTGCTTGTGAGATCCACTGTGAGACTGCTGTCAACTAGATCTTGCTGCTAAGACAACAGCATTTAAGAGTTCTGTGCCTCGTTGATCGAGAAGGAAGTGGATAAGATTTGTATGATTAGATTCATTGTTATTCAATGTGACATAATTTTTCAGTTAGATGTATTTGTCTGTTGATCATTCTATGGTTATTTTTGTAAATGGTATATTGTCTGCATTTTAACAATAGTGAATTACAAGTTCATTTCATTTTAAACCTCTGTAAAATGAAATGAAAACCTACCTTGTGAGAATGCAGTATTGATTCTGTGTTTATGTTCACAGCTGCTGGAAGCGAAGCAGAGTGTACTGGTACCAGATGAAGACGAAGTTCTGGAAAGGCATCACTATCGATGAGGAAGATTGCAGCTATTAGGGTGTGTCATAGTATATTGTGCGACCCCCAAGTTTTTGTAGCCAAGAACTCACCGAGCTTGTATGCTGCAGACAAGGCTGGAGGCTAATCCAAAGTACAAAGCACTGCGTCAGCGAGGCATCTGTCAAATGGATGATGACTGACAGCCACCACCAAATGACTCTGTGGTAGACAGATATTTTGTCCTGCATCCTAGCATTTGATATGTTTTGTAAATGGTTTGTAAATAGTTTTTTCAGCATTAGCCTTTTAAAAAGATTTTTAAAAAACTTTTAATCAACATGTGCCTCATTAATGAATTTCTCATGTTCCTCATAAATTCATGTCCATGATTAGTGTAATAGCATTAATACAACATGTAATATATCACATGAATATAGTCTTCAGTAAGTGCAGTATTTATTTAAGGCATTATGAAAGCATTGTGGGAGCCAATGGCCAAGGTCTCTTTGTTGTATGTACACAACGTGAGGATGTAAGTGGTAAGTAAGTAAGCAAGTAATTAAGTAAAATGTATTTAATATAGAACCTTTCAAAAAGCAAGTTACAAAGTGCTTTACAATGATAAAAAAAATAATAAAAGCAACAAAACAGTGGAGCAATCAGACAATCATTCTTAAGCATCAAAGATTCTAAAAGGCATCAATCGATATAATCAATGTATTTGTTTATATTAACAGGAGCATAAATAATCAAAATTAAAGCTGTAAGCAGCGTTGAGTGGGCCCTCGCCCCCATGCATGCCTCTGGTGCAGCGAGAGCTGACATGGCTCTGGAGTTATCAATGCAAAAAACACACAGGTTACGTGTCAAAAATATCTTACAATGTTTGGTTGAGTTGTCGGTTGGTTATTCAATTCAAAGTGGCTGACTTCCAGTTGGGTTTAGGGTATAACTCTCACAGCTTCCTGTTTAATTGAGAATAATTACTCACCAAGGCAAGAGCATTTGACAAGAACTTTGAGATGGATGTTGTCAACCTGCTATGTGGAGCATATATGCCTCACTGTGGACTTTTTTGTCTGCTAAGGTGCTAAGTGGGGTAAAAATATGAAAGAGGCAGGAGAAATACATTTTAAAATGTGTCCTTTCCAGATGCCAGTAAGTGGCACTATCACTATGACTGGATATTGACATGTAAGTCTCTAAGAGGTTTACTTGTGAATTTTGGGACACATCTGACAATGTTTAGTCCATTTACATGCTGTAGTGGCTATTCTGTCCTAATATTATAGCCACTGCCCCAGCCCTAGAAGAGTAGTTTTAACGCACCTTTGTTCCTTCTTGAATCCAGCACTCTGCCTTTGCCGCTTGGAAATAATAATTTAATTCTAATATCCTGTAGAAATAAACTTGACCTACCAAACATAAGCTTGTGTACATGTATGTAGTGTAAGTGTAGTGTAACTGAGGGGAAATAAATAGCGGCCTACAGACTCAAAAAAATGATATGAAAATAAGGTGAGACAAGGTACGGTTAAAAAACTGTGTTTGGTCTCAACTAAAGCTAGGCCCACACTCCTGTTTCCAACTTCCCTTTATTAACTATACCACACCCACAGCTACTATGGTGAGGCTGATTTGCAAATCAGTGGCCAAACTGTCCATCAAATTAGTGAATCAGAACTATAACTAAGAATATGGGAAGTCTTAAAATAATAACTACTGTTCTTTAACTATAAACAAAAACTGCTATTTTGGCTCCTACACATGCTACTTCCTCTTTCATGGCGTAACATCAATTCAACGGCATGTCAATGGCTGCCGGGGACAGCAATCTGTGTGTCACTGTTGCTGCTGTGTTTCCCCTTACATGTTAATGATGCTATGAGATTTCTGGCGGGGGATTGGCTGGTTTTCGAAGAAGATCTGGCTGATCCTGCCTCCCACTTCAGAGATCCCCGATTGGCGCGGCGCAACAACCCTCCTCCAATCTCTGAGCTGCCTAAAAGACCACCTTCAAGCTTCCTCCGGTTCAAATAGGATGGTCTGCTGCTGTGTCAGGAGCTACCATTCTCATGTAGTTTCCCTCCGTGCTGGTCATTGTATTGAACCCTGTGTATGTGTGTCCTTAGCGGAAACCATTTCCCTTGTTAGTTGTGTCTGCGTGTTACTGAGGGTCAGTAACACATCCTGTTGAGCTACGTGGCTGGTCTGCAGAATTGGGCCAGGAAAAGCTTGTTAATAATATTGATTACACCTGTTAGTGATTATCTGTTTAGCTACACTAGGTTTAGGGGTGCTGCGCTCCCTGTGTTTCTGTTTTACAACGACTAGAGAGGTTTTTGTTTATTCTGTTCATGGTAGTTTAGTAATCCCTCATTTAGGAGGGATCTCTTTTTGTTATATTTCGTTCTTTGTTTTATGCAGCACCTGCTTGCCCAATTTCTATTTGACTTTTTGTTGTTAACTCTGTTTAATAAATAACCTTTCCACCCATACCAAAAACATCTGGTTTATGTTTATGTCTCCCCCTCCCCTAGCGAGCAGAGACGTAACAGTATGGCTCCAAGAGGGTTAAGTCTAGGAATGATACATCGGCTCTCCATATTTTGTACAGCTACGTAAAACGTAAAGTGGGGGCTTCTTTGAAATTTTGTAGGGGGCACTATTGAGCCATTTTTCCACAACCGCACTTTGCAACCATATTAGATAACAAAGAACACCCTTTCTGACATGCGTGGCAACTTTTCTGAGGTTTTAAGCATCCCTAGCCAGGTGAAGTCTCACTGAGACCATTTTTGTCCCTAAGTGTCGTAAAGATGAAAATGAGGTATTGAGGGTAAAGTCTGAAACATGTCCTTTCATGATTCCAGTAGGTGGTGCTATCACAATGACTGGATATTGACATGTAAGTCTCCGAGGTGTTGACATGTGAATTTTGGAACAGAACTGACCATGTCTAGTCCATTTACATGCCACTTCCTTTTTCATGGCGAAACATCAAAATTCAATGCCATGCCATGGATATGCTTTTGAGAAATCAAAAAAAGCTTAGAAATTTAACATTGCAAGGTTCTTAATGGTGCTACCCATTTGAAGTCGATCGGGTTAAAGCTGTAGGAGTTTATTAAAGCACTGAAGCCTGTAAATGGGAAAAACTCTTGTAAATAATTCAAAATGGCCAGTTTCTTGTTGGGTTTAGGGTATGGCTCCAGGAGACTTATTATTAAGTCTGGAAAAGATACATTGGTTGCTCTAGTTTGGTACAGCTAGGTAAAACATACGGCAAGGGCTGCTTTTTTGAAATTTTGTAAGGGTGCTATTGAGCCAATTTTCTACAACCACTCCCCATATGATTTCAGACAATAAAAAAAAAAAACTTTTCTGTTGAGTGTACAAAGTCTCATGAAGGTTTGGCTATCCCTAGCTATGTAATGGCTAAAAGGCTTTAGGGGCTTATAGAGCCAACAAGCAACCCTCAGTCTTAAAAATAACAAATCAAAACATCATGAGTTTAAATCTGGCTGTAAAGTTTACTGGCTCTTTGAGCATCCTAATGTCCATTAAAAAATTGAAAATGATGCAGGAAGCGCACAATGGCTACCTGTTGAGAAAAATCTCATAAAAAAAGCAGAAATGTGGACTTTGTAATAATAGCAATAATCCCACCAAATCTCCTGAAGATCAAAGAAACGTTTTCCAAAACATAGTGGCTGTTTCTCAATACTGAGTTTGCCAAGTTCGGACTGTACTTTAAAGCTCGGACTTGGCAAGTTCGGCTTGGGAGTACAAACTCCCAGGAACGGGAGCATGCAGTCAGTCATTCAGCAATTGGAACAGCAGCAGACTTGTTGCGGCCGGACCCGTTAGCGGGCGGGACCTCACATCTCTGTAAACGTCGTAGCATTTTTAAAATTAGCTCTGTCTTGAGAATTCAACCACATATTTGGACTTTTAACAACTATATTCCCGCATAAAAAACTCTTAAAAACTACTATATGTGACACAAGAACAGCAGTATTATAACTTACAGTTGAAAGTGGGGGTGTGATGGCGCAGTGGATAAGACTTTGGTGTAAGAGACCCAGGTTCGTTTCCCCCACTGCGACCCATCCACCATTGTGTCCCTGAGCAAGACACTTAACTCCTACTGCTCCAGAGGCGTGCGACCTCTGACATGTATAGCAATTGTAAGTCGCTTTGGATAAAAGTGTCAGCTAAATGAATAAAATGTAAAATGTAAATGAAAGTGGGGTACTGCTGGGGTGGCTGTGGTTCAGGAGGTAGAGCGGGTTGGCTGTTAATCAGAAGGTCGGCAGTTCAATCCCGGTGTCCCCAGACTGCATGTCGAAAGTGTCCTTGGGCAACATACTGAACCCCGAATTGCCCCTGGCGGCTGTTCCACCAGTGTATGAATGTGTGTGAATGTTAGTTTCTGTTTGAGCACATAGGCTCAGTGTGTGAATGGTGAATGCAGAAGTAGTGTAAAAGCGCTTTGAGTGGTCAAAAAGACTAGAAAGGTGCTATAGAAGTACGGAGCATTTACATTTTACCACTGCGTAACAGGCAAATGGAAGACTGTTACTGTGGGGAAATATTTTCTTTTACACAATCAGAGAAAGGCGAAAATAGCATCCTGATTAAAACCACAGTTTAACATGAATTACGGATGTAGCTAGTTGACCAAGCTAACATGTTAGCTAGTTGACCAAGCTAGCTAGCTCTATTGTAAGTGGGCTTCTATTAATCCTGTCGTAAATGCATTCCCTTCAATTCACTGCACGTGCTATGGGTATTTGAGCTGAACATCAACGTCCAGCATGCCGAAGCAAGACCAAAGGGAAAACGGACCAAAACGGGCTTAGTCCCTAGAGGGTTAACATTATGTTCATGTTATTAATTGTAAGCCATCATACATAAAGAAACTGTCCAGTTATTATACATTTAAATGAAATGTTTGCACTAAACAAAATTTCTATGTTACATAATAAAGACTAGCTTGTCAATTAATTTTGCATGAATTAAAAACGATAATAACGATATGTTAACGATAATAGAGGAGTCTATGATGAGATTTGAGTCATGATGTCTGTGATTTGAATCGTCCAATGCCGATCGGCTATAGTGTTAGAAGAGGGTTGGTCCATTGACATGATCAGAACGGTGACTTGAACAAGCTGAATTCATAGGTGTCCATAATTTTGGTGGTTCCTCATTCATAGCATCTATCACACTTGCAATCAACTTCACTTGACAAACTCCATGTCTTATCATCACAGTGACATTAGAATGTATTGTAATGAATGAAGGTGAGGAGTCTCTCCATGCTGTTCGCAACTTTTAGTGTTGCCGACAATGAAGATAGCAGACAGGGGGTCTGTTCCTGTGTTAGGAGGGGAGGCACGCGTCTCCTTTAGGTAGAGAGGGATCGGGATTTAGCAAGTGCCTGTACCTGCGCTTCACGGACGGAAGCTGCATGAGGCCGCACACTTTTCCAGGTGACACACCAATCCAAGCGGGGAGTCTGCAGCTGGGGCCCGAAGCTGAACAGAGTGTGTCTACGGCACTTCCTGATTCACGGGAGATTCCATGTCCGCTCCCCACGGGGGGGGGGGGTGTCTTGTCGGCAGACCCGGGGCAGATAAGTTTTAAGTTTATACCTTTCTGATGTTGTATGTTGGGTTAGGGTTAGGGTTAGGGTTAGAGTTTTGTGTCTTAGTCTTATTATAAGTTATCTTAAATAGGTTTTAGTAAATTGACTCCCGTTAGAGGCGTCCCTTTATAAAGTAAACAACCCCTTTCTGGTGGCAACGGGGGCCCTCTGCCTCCCCGTATTTGTAGAAGTGGTTTTGACCAGCTTGTGGTTTGCAGTGGTCCTTATTATAGGTGGTGCAATTTTTTTTTTTGTATATATTTTTATTGAAAAAAACATGGCACAATGAAAGGTACATAACTGTAAAGTAGATATGTCACGTAGAAAATAAAGCCATATTTAGCTGTTTTCTTTTTTTTTACATA
This sequence comes from Lepomis macrochirus, assembly GCA_024633595.2. Classification (NCBI taxonomy): domain Eukaryota; kingdom Metazoa; phylum Chordata; class Actinopteri; order Centrarchiformes; family Centrarchidae; genus Lepomis; species Lepomis macrochirus. Next base: position 530,518 of record JALXJV020000024.1, read on the forward strand.
CAGTAAGAGAACAAACAGGTATACAAGATAAACAAATTGTAAAATTCAAAACATTCAGGTTATCACAAATACTCAAAAAAAAAATTAATAATACAAAAAAAAAAATACCAAAAAAAACAAACAAACAAACAAACAAAAAAAACAGTAGATAATAAATAATAATAAAGGTGATCCGTCAATCAGGGGGTAGTGAAGAGAGAGACTTAAAAAAGGATAGAAAGGGCTGCCATTTACTGTAAAACTTGTTGGAAACACCTCTCAGAGAGTATTTAATCTTTTCTAATTTCAAAAAAAACATAACATCCCTTAGCCATTGGGCGTTTGAAGGGGCTTTTGTAGATTTCCAATGGAAAAGAAGCTGTCGTCTCGCCAATAGAGATGTGAAAGCAAGGATGTCTAATTGTTTTTTTGTGAATCTTTTGTAATCCTCTGGGCATCCAAATATAGCAACATGGGGAGAGATAATTACATCCATCATAAATAAATCAGAAATAATATCAAAATACCTCTGCCAGAAGGAAAAGACTAATGGGCAAGAGTAAAACATATGAGTCAAATTGCAGGGAGAGTTAAGGCATTTGTCACAGTTGTCAGTAACAGCGGGAAAAATTTGTGACAGGCGTGCCTTGGAGAAATGGATCCTGTACACAACTTTAAACTGTATCAAAGTTAAACGGGCACAGGTTGAGGTGGAATGGATTTTGCTGAGGGCAACGTCCCACCAAGTGTCATGCAGTACCAACCCAAGTTCACCCTCCCAGGCAGTCCTAACTTTAGTGGTGGATGAGGTGTCATGATTCAGGAGTTTGTTATAAATCTCTGAAATGTAAGACTTCTGAGGGAGGTCTGGAGAGAGAAACTCTTCCCACAATTGGAGTGGGGGAGCTGAGGGAAAGGTTGGGAACAAGGATTTGGCGCAGTGTCTGAGTTGGAAATAACGGAAGAGGTGAGATGGGGGGAGTTGAAATTCACCTGACAAATCTGCAAAGCTACGGAAAGTACCATCTCTATAGAAATCTTTAAAAGTTTTCAGGCCTTTGTCATACCATATAGAAAACGTGGGATCAGACAGTGCAGGTTGAAACAAATGGTTGTTTAGCAAAGGAGCTGAAGTAGATGGAGAGTTGCATTTAAGAAACCTTTTAAGTTGGGACCATATTTTAAGAGTGGAATTTACCACTGGGTTATCTGTAAAGCCCGAGACGTTGGTAGGAATAGAGGAGGTAAGCAAAGCGGACAAAGAAGATGAATAGCATGAACGTAACTCTAACTGGCACCATGGGGGGATGCGTAGATTTGGTCCAAAATGAAATTTTATGAACATGTGTCGCCCAGTAGTATAGTTGGATATTAGGGAGAGAGAGTCCGGCATTTAGTTTACATCTCTGAAGAATTGATTTACTTATTCTGGATGACTTTCCACACCATAAAAAGCTAGATATATCCTGATCGAGTGTTTTAAAAAAGCGCTTAGGCAAGAATAGGGGGAGACATTGGAATAAAAACAAGAACTTGGGTAAGATGTTCATTTTAACTGTGTTGATCCTACCCACAAGCGACAAGGGCAAGCCCCTCCATCTTTGGAAATCAGACTTAATTTTAGACATTAAGGGGGTGACATTGGCAGAAAAAAAGGGAGGATAGCTTTCTGGTTACATTTACTCCTAAATACTTAAAACCTAAGGGGCTCAATTTGAAGGGGATATCGGACTGACTCAGTTGACACGCCAGAGCATTAACAGGATAGCATTCGCTTTTGGATATATTAACTTTGCAACCTGAGAATGAGCCAAATTTCTGAATAAAGGACAAAATTACTGGTATAGAGCGACCGGGGTCGGAAACATATAACAACAAATCGTCCGCGTAAAGGGAAAGTTTAAATTCCATTCCAAAATGCGATATACCAGAAAAACTGGAAGAGGATCTCAGATATATAGACAGAGGCTCTATGGCCAGCGCAAAGAGTAAAGGAGATAAAGGACAACCCTGTCTGGTGCCTCGAGAGGAACCAGACAAGGAAAAAAAGCAGATTGAATACCATTGGTGGAGATACTAGCTAGTGGGGATGTATAAAGAAGGCGTATCCATGAAATGAATGTGTTACCCAACCCAAATTTATTTAGCACTGCAAATAGGAAATCCCATTCAACCCTGTCGAATGCTTTTTCCGCGTCAACCGAGATGACCACCTCAGGGGTTGTAGTGGAATTTTTCCGAGTATATTATATTTAAAAGAGTGCGGACGTAAAATAACTGACGACCCTTTATAAAGCCAGTTTGCTCTTCTGAAATCATGGCCGGGAGAAGTTTTTCCAAACGGCTGGCAAGAGCCTTAGCAAGGATTATAGCATCCACATTAAGTAAAGACAGGGGTCTATAAGAACCACAAAGGTCAGGATCCTTGTCCCTCTTTAACAGCAGACTTATAGAGGCTTGTCTTAAAGTAAGGGGGAGAGAGCCAACCTGTAGGGATTCCTCATATACAGAAAGCAATATCGGGGCCAATCTGGATTGAAATCTTTTAAAAAATTCGACTGGGAATCCATCAGGGCCAGGAGCTTTATAATTTTGCATGTTTTTTATAGCAGCGTTGATTTCATCAACTGTTAGCAGCAAATCAAGATCATTGGTAACATGTGGGCTAACAGTAGGAAAATCGAGGCTATCCAAAAAGGCACCCATTTCAGAGACATCTGATGAAGACTCGGATTTATACAGAGAGGAATAGAATGAGCAGAATACAGAGTTAATGATATTAGTGTCAGTATGCAGTGTGCCCGAGGGATCCTTAATTTGAAGAATCATGCGTGAGGCAGCCTGGCGACGTAACTGGTGGGCTAGGAGCCGACTCGCCTTATCGCCATGCTCATAATATGTGGAGCACGAACGCAAAAGAAGGCGCTCTGCCTCAGTAGTCGAAATGAGGTCAAGTTCAGTTTGTAAATTAACACGTTCTTTGAGCAAGTTAGGGGAGGGGCATGCGGCTAATTGTTGATCTATCCTGTCGAGATTAGTTGAAAGCTCTTGAAGTTTGGCTGTCCGAGTTTTATTTAAATGCGCAGAATAGGAAATTATTTGACCCCGTAAATATGCTTTGAGTGATTCCCATAGTAGTGAACAAGAAATAGGATCAGCATCGTTTTGATTGATCATGATAAAATCTTCAATTGAAGATGCAATAAAAGAGTTAAATTTATCATCTGATAAGAGCAGAGTGTTTAACCTCCATGGTGCGGAGTGTCTGGGTTGCGAAGAGAGCTGAATATCCAAAGAGAGCGGGGCCTGATCAGAGATAACTATAGGATGATATTTAGTTGTTGACACCTTGGATACAAGTTTTGCATCAATGAAAAAATAATCAATTCAAGAGAAGGATTTATGCAAATGTGAAAAAAAGGAATACTCCTTCGCGGTAGGGTTGTAGAATCTCCAGGGATCAATGCAACCATTCTTAGCCATGAGGTCAGAGAGCGTTCTGGACATCAATGAAGGGGCCATGCTTTTGGGAGAAGAGCAGTCTAGCCTAGGATCAATAACGCAGTTCATGTCTCCTCCAACGATAAGGAGGTTGTCGTGTAGAGAGGGAAGACGTTCAAATACTTTATTCATAAAATCTGGGTCATCATAATTTGGGGCGTAGATATTAACTAATAATACAGGAACGTGTAACAGTGTACCTGAGATAATTAAATATCTGCCATTTTCGTCAGAAATCAGTTTAGAAGTTGAAAATTGAACTGATTTACCAATTAGAATTGCAACCCCCCTGGCTTTAGAGTTAAAATTTGAGTGAAACACCTCAGAGACCCACGGGCATTTTAGCCTAACCTGGTCTGTGGTGCGCATATGGGTTTCTTGTAGAAACACTATGTCGGCGTTTAGCCTTTTCAAGTGAGTAAATACCCTAGATCTTTTAATGGGACTTCCCAAACCCTTGATGTTCCAACTCACAAATCTGATATGTGAACCTCTAAGAGTGGGTCCTGAATTGCCAGTATTAGCAGCCATTTAAGAAGTATCGTAAATGAAAGTAAAACACCACCCCGAAAAGAGAGAAAAGAAAAATAAATAAATAAATTTAAAAAAAAATAAAAAAAAATAAAAAAGAGGGGAAAAACACAAACATACACACACACACATAAACTGAATGGCCAAACAGGTCGAACGTCAACCACACCCCCCCCACCCTCGCTAAGGCACTTACATCGACCCCATCCCCAAACGATGGAGAACCCAGTGCTAACTCCAATAGGAGTAAAAACCCAAAGAGCAAGGCTACCGGCTTTGGCCTAGTAATAACGCTGAACTTAAGGCCGGCTCCTGCAACTTACAACAATGGAAAAAAAAGGCACCCATAAACATATCAGCCGTAACATAGTACTTAGTGTATGAAGTAAAAAGATTGTAAATGTCCATTCTACTTCCATGGTGGTAATATTGCCTGAGAAGTTGTCAGACCTCTTACTTGATTAATGTCTTAATGTATGCACTGGCGTCATCCGGTGATACGAACTCCCTCTCAGTACCATCATAAGTGACACGGAGGCGAGCTGGGTAGAGAAGGCCATAACGTATCCCCGGTATCTCACGGAGCTGGCGGCCGATGTCATTGAAGGCGGTGCGAGCACGGGAGGTCTTCGCGGTATGGTCAGGAAAAATATGTATAACCATGTCACCTACCTTTATTCGTTGTTGGGCTCTAGCACGCCGCAGAATGTCTGCAGTCTGTGTGATAATGCAGTCGGGCGATTATAGGGCGAGGACGCTCCCCGGGTTTGGGCTTGGCCTGCAGGGCACGGTGAGCGCGGTCTAGGATGGGCTCCTTATCCAGCTGAAGGGCATCTTTGAGCAATGTAGAAACAGCCGACATAATGGAGGGGTTGGTGAAGTCTTCGGGCACACCAATGATCCCTATATTGTTGCGACGCGATCTGGCCTCGAGATCTTCACATTTATTGTCAACTCTTAGCAGCTCAGCAGAGAGATGTTCCACTTTAGACTGTAGCGAAGTAATGTCATCACTGCAGGTGGAGAGCGAAGTTTCTATTTCAACTACAGTGCTCTCCAGTGTGTTCACTTTCGCCTGAATGTTTGCAATAGAACACGTCAATTCAGATTTAACTGCCTGTAGTTCCGTCTTGATAGACGTAAGGTTTTCGCTTAGGGCAGCTTGGAGCTCGGTTTTGAAAATAGCCGCCATCTCCATGCGAAGTGAAGAGAGCAGTTCCTCCTTGAAGTCGGGTGACCCAAAGTGACCCAAGAGAGGACCTTCATAAATGCACTGCAGAATGTAGATCTTCCTCATGATGTCTGTGAAGCACTTGAAGAACTAAGCAGATTGTTACACCTGCGGAACCCTCCTCCATCTTCTATCTCTGTAGTGAGATGGGTCCTCATGGACGCTTTAGGCTGCAGGTCACAGAGGAGCACCTCCATAATCTTCTTCAACTAGGTCTTACTGTCATGTGTGTTGCAGACATTCTTGGAGTCTCAAGAAGCACCATCAACAGGAAGATGCAAGAGCACAGTATGTCAGTTAGGAGTCTGTACTCCACCATGTCTGGTGATGGTCTGGATATGGAAGTGAGAGCCATCAAATCTAGACTACCTCATGCTGGATACCAGATTGTCAAGGGGTGTCTTAAAGCAGATGGGCACCATGTACAATGGGCCAGAATCAGGGCTTTAATGCACAGTTGATACAGAAGGCATCTTATCAAGAATGACAAGTATGGGCTGCGTGCTTTGGCGAAAATACTGTTAAAGGCCCAGATTTACCTGCAGCACATAGACACCAATCACAAACTCATCAGGTGTGGGGGGTTTTTAATGTCTTGGAATATAGCATTACAATAAAGATTTATCTTTGGAATTTTTTTGTATTTGTACCAAAGTGATTGTGTGCCTTTTCTCTTTTTAATTAAACCATGTCCTTTTTTCACCAGATACAACATGGTGATATTTGACGGCATTGATGGCTTCTCAAGGAAGGTAAATTTCATAATATAGTTCAATCAGACAATTGTTATTTTACCTTTAACAGTTAACAAATTTGTCATTGAAAGGGTTTTTCAATTATTCTCAGTCTGTCAAAATTTCATGTAACCTTGGATTTGGCCTCGTACAGATTATTTCATGTAATTTTAAGTTCTTGTATAAGTATGTCTTGTCTTGATCAACTTTACTTTAATCCCAAATTCAAAAAATATGTTTTCTCTAAGGGCTTTACAGGCCCACAAATAAGAAAATCAACCTGCTAAATGAAATATTTTGATAATAAACTCTAATTAGGAAAAATGGTAGGGATCTAATTGCAATCACTTCATAACTGTTAATACAACTAATGTCCGTTTTTCTTCCTGTAGATCATGTACCTTAATACTGCATCCAATAACACAGCCAGTACTGCCCTTCAATTTTTTCTGGGTGGAGTGAGGGAATATGGATGGCCGTAAGTAATGCTTCAGTAAATGTATTTTGAATAGTGTTAGTGTTTAATCAGTAATGTATTAGGCATGTAATTGTCAGAATTTATTCAATACTGTGTTAAGTTTTCATGACCTTCTTGTGTCAGGAAATGATGAGTAATTGAGAAGTTTATTTTGTGGATTTCGTGTTTGGATACTAGTTTTAAAATCTGATGTGTTACAGGGTTAGATGTGACCAGGGAGTTGTCAATGTTGACATTGCCCAGATGTTCATTATGAGAGGGACAGGATGTGGAAGCTTTATAAGTGGAAAAAGCATGCACAATCAGAGGTAAAGTATGCCTTTTGAAATGATAATCAAATTACCTCAACATCCAAGTAGTTATCAACATGACATGTCTTGTTATTGTGCTCTTCAGGGACATTTACTCTATTTGAATTGCTGTTTGGCTATTATTTTACATAGTTTCATTAACTTGTGGTGAACGTTTGTATTTATTTATGAACTGTAGAATCGAGAGCCTATGGAAGGATGTTTGGACAGGCGTTACACGCATTTACTATGATGTATTGCACAGCCTGGAGGAAGATGGATCCCTCAACATCTCAGACATTCTTCACCTCTTCTGTGCTCAGTACCCCTTCCTTCCTCGACTCAATGTGGATTTGGCCAAGTTTTCGTCTGGCTGGAATGATCACCCCATCAGGACTCTTCGCCTTGCCATTGATCCCCTTTCTCATTTATATAGTTTTGGAAGAGACATTTATTTCACCACACTTTCACATGCTATGTACCTACTTCAAGATCATTGAGTTAAAATACCTGTGCCAAGCAGTGGTGGAAAGTAAATGAGTACTTAAATGCAATTACTATTTGAAGATTTAAACCAGTGGCTGGTCTATTTTGGCCACATTGTCATGTTTCAGCCGGCCGCGGGCCCTCAGGGCCTGCTCCCCCCGACCCCGTGGATCCCTGGGGGGGCGAAAGCCCGCGCCCCGACCCCTCTGCGCCTGAGGTGCAACCCGTGTTGGCGCCTGACGGCGGTGATCTGCCCGCTCGAAAAGATTGTGGAGCCCGTGGGAAACCACCGGGACAAGCTGGGATCCGAGGGCGACTGTTGCCATAACCATGTGAAGGCCGCTGTCTCAATAGGGGTGTAGGCCCATGAAGACTAGCAAACTGCTGCCTAGTTTGGTTAGTCTGGATTCCCCGTTCCAAAGCCTGCTGCGCTGCTGGGCCAAACAGCTTCCCTGGTACTACAGGGAGAGTGCGCAGGGCCCTCCTGCCTGGCTCCAAAAGTGGGGATTGGGCCAGCCAGACCTGGCGGCGAGCCAAGGTAAGCGTTGCCATTAGCCTACCAAGCTCTCTAGTCATAAGGGCAAATGCCTGCAAAGCTGCATCACTGAGGCTCTGGATGGAAGCATCCACTCCAGAGGATTGCAGAGACTGGGACAGAGCTAATATCAGGTGGGAAAAAGAGTTTCCAATACAGCCCATGCGCGCCGCTGTATCATAACCTTTTACCAGGAAGTCATCCGTAATGCGACACTGCGGCCTAGGACAGCGAGCATCCGGTCTCAACACTTCAGTGGGTGACACAATGAGGGACGCGATAACTGGCTCCACAGCCGGCATCTGGCCCAGCCCGTAAGTGCTGGCATTCTGCATGGCAGCCAAGGCCCTGCCGTCAGTCGTGTGGTGAGAAAAAGCCTTGGGGTCTGGCCAGCATTTGTGGAGCTCCTCAATTTATGGCTGGCAAGGTGGCACAGAAAAACCCGCCTCAGGTGGGAGATGCCTAAAGAACGCACTAGGTGCAGGACCTGCAGTTGGTGCTTCATCCAAGCCCAAGCGTGCCAGTGCCATACGGATCACTGGCTTAATTGTAGCATGGGCAGCCTCTGAGCCTGCTCTGGACCCGCTCCCCGTCTGCTGGGAACCGGTGTCAGAAGCACGGGTGGAAGCCTCCACTTTTCCCTGCAAAGGACTTTCCTCACAGAACTGGCTGCAGGAAGCCCTCGTAGACAGGGCATCGACATCCCATCCTTGAGGGGTGGGGCTCCCAGCTGGGCCATCCACACTGGTTGCAGACCCCCTGCCTGGTTGAAGGCTAAGGAGCAACCCTTTAATCTCAGCGAATTCTGAGGCTAGCGTGTCTACCTTGGCTGCCAAACCATCCACCTTTTTGGCCTTCTTTCTAGGGGGGGCACCTGACAGTCGGGGGCAACTATGTCTACTCCGCACCTGAGAGGCCACACCAGATGAAGGCAACTGGCCTTCAAGCTGCAGTCCTTCCACTTCCACTAGCTGAGCTAGTTTCAGGTCCCGTGGCATAAAACTGCAATTCATGCACTGACTGTCAGACAGCCCCTCTCTCAAGTGAGTAACACCAAGGCACATGGGGCATTCATCATGGCCATCTGCAGCCAGCAGCGGAGCCATGCAGGAGCGACAAACATGTGTCCCCAACATGGAGGGACCCTGCATAGTTATGCAGCTTCTATATTGCTTCCACAACAATAACTGTTATTCAGGAGCGAAAACACCCAAAATAACAGATCAAAGTGAGCTCTTATGCCCTTTCTTTGTTATTGAAGACAAATGAAAATAACTTCTTTTAACAAAAAAAAGAAAAAATAAATTGTACCCACAAGCGAAATCACTTAGAGCAACAGATTAGAGAGAGTCTGTATTTTATTTTAACTCAAATTAAATAACTCTCCTTCACTTAATAACCCAAACAAAAATTCACCCATATATGTAGCTATTAAGTCTACTGGGGAGCCAACGCTCCTTACCAAAGGATAAATTAAATTTCACTCGGCATCCTTTAACGAGCGAAAACACTCGACAGAGAGCCTACAATCAATTAAGAATTACCGCTAAGCGTAAACCAACCATTAACAAAAGAGTCAAGGAGACCCGAAAACAGGCTCCTCACTCAAAAACAACTAAGTTTCAACTAAGGAGATACTTACCGCACTTGCCTAACTGCAAAGCTGGAGAGACGCGCTAGCTTGTCCTCAACCCGTGCTGATTGCTGGCGAAAACACCGATCTAACAGCAGGTTTAGGAGCGCAGCCGTACTAATTAACCGCAGCCCTTGGAGGACGAAACCGTAGCTCCAACCACGCCGGTTGCAGGGCTTCTAGCGACAATATGACGGCTATTCTCTCTTCCTTCTTTCTTTCAATTCAACCTGCATTCGCGGATCTGCGAGAAGAATCAAGGGACATTTTTCCTGATGACGTGGGCTTATATAAGCTACGCCCCGCATCATCCCAGGTCACAGGTGACTTTGTTGATATTAAATACTCGACCTGCGCTTGCGCGAGACGGATAACATCCAGTGTTAAGCACTGCCTCTGGCGGTCAGGAAGAATGAAATAGAACTATAAATTTACGCTGCTGGTGATTTATTTCACGGTTCTCTGGATATAAGTGTAGCAGAATAATTTTTGCATCTATAGGAATATTCAAGGATCTTTGTAATACTAATCACTTGCACCCAAAAGTCCCTAATAATGCTGCACTCCCAAACACAATGTACAAATGATTCCTGAGCTTCTCCTCATTTAAAGCATGTATCAGGGATATTTTTATTAAACCTATTTAGTTTGACATTAGTTATGTAAGTCTGCATCAACTAGTTATACTGAAGTAGTTTTAAGCTAACATTACCTGACTGTCTCTGAGAGGTTGTACAGACTTGTCTCCATTCATCCTCAGATATATCCTCTCTCAATCCCACCTTCCATAATTCAAGTTTCGGTGTTGATTCAGTAGACCCTGATGCAAGCCAGTTGTAAAAAACTGATATTAATCCTTTGTTGTTGCATTTCTTTGTAATTAATCCCTCCAAAGACGAAAGTACTGGCAAATGTAATGATTGGTTCTGCATAGAGAGAACAAAACTCCTTATCTGTAAATATTTAAAGAAATGTTTTCTTGGAATATTATACTTAGTAGATACCTGCTCAAACGACATCAACGTTCCCTCCACAAAAAGATCACTAATTTTGCTTAATCCTTTTTCAACCCACAACCTGAATCCTGAGTCCTTCCTGTCTGGTTTGAATAATGTGTTGCCCCAAATGGGGCTAAAATGGGATAAAGAGTCATCTATTTTCATGTACTCTCTAACTTCATACCATACTCTAATCATATTACAAACAATAGGGTGCGTGGTGAGTGTTTTCAATTGTTTAAACTTATCGGAGTACATATGCAACTTCAATGACAACGCAAAATAGGATGACTCCATATCCACCCAGGACGGTTTGATTCCAGAGGAGTATAAAACATTATTGATCTTAATTGTGCAGCTAAATAGTTCCAGTACAGGTTGGGGCATTAGCCCTCCAGTGTCAAATGGAAGATAAAGAAGAGAAAGACGAACTCGAGGCCATTTCTTGTTCCAAATAAATTTCCTGAATAATGAGTTAATCTTCGACAACAAACCAGCAGGTGGCGCCAAAGGGATGTTTTGGAATAGATACATGAATTTGGGCAAAATATTCATCTTTAATATATTTATCCTTCCTATCAATGAAATTGGTAAAGATAATCATCTCTCTAGATCTTTAGATGTTGATTCCATTATAGCATTATAATCTGTAGAAATTATATTTTCTAGTTGGGGAGCTATTTTGATACCCAAATATGTAAAGCTGGGTGATATTTTCAAGATAAACAAATGTGATGTATTTGGATAACTATCTTTATTAAGCAGCATTAACAATGACTTTGATGTGTTCACTTTATATCCAGAGATATTGCCGAATTGATTGATCAGGTCTAAAAGTGCTGGCAAAGAGGCATTTAGCTGTTTTAAGAATAGCACTACATCGTATTGCTAGCGGTTCAATAGCCAAAATGAATAAAAGTGGGGACAGCGGTGAGCCTTGAGGACAACCTCTTGTAATGTTTAATGGCTCAGAAATCACCTCATTGGTGAAAACTTCAGCCACTGGATTGGAATGTAACAATTTGATCCAATGTACAAAGGAGTTTCCAAATCCGAATTTTACCATAATGTCAACGAGATAAGCCCATTCGATTCTATCGAAAGCTTTCTCTGCGTCAAGCGAGAGAAGAGCCATATCCTTTTCCTCTTTTTGGCCATGCAAAAAACACATCTAACGTTATGAAATCCCTGTCTGCTCTTAATGAACCCATTCTGATCATTACCCACAATGCCCGGAAGCACATTCTCTGACCTTTTTGCCAAAATTTTACATAGTATTTTGGTATTGGTAGTTATTAGACTTATAGGTCGCATATTTTCACATTTTGTGTTCGGTTTTCCTGGTTTTCGTAACAGAACAATCAAAGCTTCTCTCATAGAAGTAGGAAGACAATCATTATTATAACATTCTATATACATATCATGGAGTGACTTAACCAGTTTGTCTTTGAAATATTTATATAGGTCGATGGGCAGGCCATCAGGTCCTGCAGTTTTACCACCTTTTAATGTAGTTATAGCCCCCATAATTTCAGCTTCTGTAAGCTCACTATCTAACTTATTTTTTAGTTCCTCAGGTATTTTAGGGATGTTAAGATTATCAAAAAACGCGGAGTGGGTCTCAGCCGTGGCCTTATGTTCAGAGCAATATAGATTTTCGTAGACGTTTTTAAACACTTTAATTTCCATTGGATCTACAGTCATATTTCCATTTTCATCCTCAATATTAGTAATTGCTCTTTCTGATTCCTGTTGTTTTATACGCCAAGCAAGAAATCTGCCTGGTTTTTCCCCCCTTATCGTAAAATTGTTGCTTCAATCTTAATAAATTGGCCGCTGCTTTTTCATGTTATTTCATTATATTGGGTTCTTAACAGTAGTAATTCTTTTAAGACATCAGTATTTTGGCCTGCTTGTAAACTCTTTTCCTCAAGTTCCTTTCTTTTGTTTCTCTTTTGTCTTTCTGCTTGTATAGCTTATAATTTGTCCTCGTATAAAGGCCTTAAAGGCTTCCCATCTAATTGTAGCTAATGTTTGGGTAGTGTTGTGTTCAAAATAGTAATCAATTTGCTCCACTAAGAACTCAAGAAATCTTTTGTCTTGCATCCAGTGTATTTGAAATCTCCATTTAGTACAATTACGAATAAACTTTGGTTCAACATATGTCAAAGATACAAGAGCGTGATCTGATATAAGAATACTACTGTATTGACACTTTCTGATAGAGGAAATTAGTTCAGCTGATACCAGAAAATAATCTATTCTTGAGTATCCTTTAGAAATACTCGACCAACATGAATATTCCCTTTTTAGTGGGTTTTGAGCCCTCCATATATCCTCCAGGTTAAGTCTGCATATCCCCATCACAAGTACTTGTAGCACCAAAGATTGAGGCAGCTGGGTGGTGGTCCACCCTGAGCCAGACCTGCAGCCCAATTTCACCAGAACTCATAGAAAAGACAGAATGGAATTGTAATAACATAGTAATGTCCTGAAGACTACTTACTGTGTAATAATCACAAACCACTATCTTTAGCAAAGCATTTAGCCTATGGATCAAAATCATTACCATAATAAAATCTAAACACAATCACACTTAGAGACACCACAGTACTCAAGCATGGCATAGCTGAAATTCGCTTGGTCCACATCCAACATGGAATATTTAGGATGTTTTCCAGTCTGGTCATCCTCAAACAGACTCTGCTCTATGCCTGCAACCATTTCTTTAAACGCAAACAAACACCATTCAACGACTGTTGCTTCTATTGCAACTTTGTTCATGTATTTTAGGTCATATTTCAAATATATCTACCTGTGAGGAACTCCTTCCGTATTGCCCCTGTATCAATGCCTGCCTCCCCTATGAAGTTGACTTTCAACTGACTGGTAGGCATTGCCTTCTTTTGTCGCTTCCACTGAGCAAGGCCCTGCTCCAACACATTGGATCTTGAAACAGTGACAGTAAATTCCTCCTCTTTGTTAACAGCAGCAGAAATGACCAGCAGGTTGTCATTAAAGCTGAGAGAGAAATCAGTACCTGTTAGGCAGTGTGATTCTTGAAATTACATGTCTATTCCTTTACGTCAGGGCTTCAAACAGTGGTATGTGTACCACCAACAGCATGTCACTTACACTTTCTAATGTGTAGTGTCTGTGTGCACATTTGTATCATACCTTTTTGTTGCTTGTCAGGTGTCAGCCTACATGTGGTACCTTGTTTCTTTGACATAAGAATAACAAGGAAGTTTGACCACTGCCTTAGGTAATGGAGTATTCAAAGACACTATTTAAGCGTACAAACCTACAAAGGCTCTTCTTGGGTTTGGACGTTGCAGGAATGAAGCATGTCAGCATTGTTGCAATGACAAAACACAAGGATGAACTTGAAAGTGAAACCATTTCCTCTCACCACAAATGTATAATGGGACTTTTTTTGAGATTTTGTTATGGTCAGGGCTTACAGATGAATAAAAATATTATGGCAACAGTGATATGACCAAAGAAATAGCCCAGAAAATTGCATAATGTCAAAAGCCAATGTATATGACTGTGATGGCCGCACTAGCAGCCATACATGGAAACAACTCATGGTGGCAACTCTTTCTTTTGTTGTGAGCACATTACATAGTACAAATAACTGCACACACATTTTAGTTGAAACAGTTTATTAGTTATTTGACTTAGTTTCTATTTGGGTGCACACATTTAGTTAACTTTGTCAATTTAGCTAATTTCAGGTTCATTGTCTTTAAGTTATGTTCTGTCAAATTAATACCTTTTCTTTTTGAGTTACCCAGTTCCTGGAGAGTTGCTGCTGGGGGTCTCTGGGCTGAAAGACAAAAGGACTTCCAATTGCCTCCAAGCTGTTTAAGTAGGGGAATGATTAATTGGACCGCACCATGTTTTCCCACATCATGGGGGTGGCATTGGCAGTGTATTACATTTTGAGTTGTGGTATATTCTTTGTTAATCATAACAACAAAGTATAATTATTTGATTATTTACTCTTAGTTTATATTAGGTAGCATTGGTTTAACATATGTTGTAGTTATTGTGGTTTCTTTATATATTATGTGTTTGTCTACTCCCTTGTGTTAGAATGGCCTGATCAGCCACTATATAAGTTTCCCACATCTCTCAGTCATGTGAGGTCTCTTTAGTTTAAGTCTGTTTTGTGTAGCATATGTTGAGTTTATGTTACCTGAGTTAAGTTCTGTTTAGTTGACCTCTTTTATGGGCCCAGAATTTCTTATTTTTTGTGTTTTGTAAGTTAAAAAAACTATATTTTTCAAAACTGATTTTCTGACTCCTCATGCCTGACAGCTTGGTCCCTCACAATGCACACAGCACAGACAGGCCATTTGGTAACAGCTCAGTCAATTTCAATGTATGAAATTCAAATGCTCAATACATGAATCCACTGGTTGAAATACAGTTGCTTGGGAGGACATCCCAAACTAGGATTTGACAGTATCTTGTCATATTATTAAAATTTGTGCTCTGTGAGTCTCTTACCTCTCTTCGCACTCGCTTGCATTGCCTCCAGGTCTTTTGGAGGATAAGTCTCTGCACAGATTGGACACACAGTCTGTAATTATACCCACTTAAACATTTAACATGACATATGAAGACAATAAGACATCAAAAGTATACACTCAAGACACTGAAACATACCTCTATGTTTGGGTACACCAAAACTACATCTTCCTCCGTTTGCTGTCGAGGACTTAAAAAAGATAATAGAAAAATAAATTCTGGCTTTACAAGACAATAATAATAGATTTGTGATGTGATGCAGATATTCATCTAGCTTGATTGTAGAGATGTCTGACTGCTGTCTTTTAGCTTTTAATATGGCTTTTTGCACAACAGTTCATTAGGTAACACAGACTAGGCCTATAAACACAAATGGCAACTAACAATTTCATTAGTCTACAATGATGAAATAAAAAGATCTAGTGTAGACAATTTCATGTTAGGTCCAGGAATTCTTTGTAGTTGTGTAATATGTCTCTTGTAATTTGTCCAAACACTTTTTTAACTCAATCAGAATATCATTGATGCTTTAAAGGTAATAACTTCACCTTCTGATTTGAGTGTATTTCCAAATCTTCCATATCAGGCTTGGGGTGCCTATAAACCAGAGGGCAGTTTCACAAAACCAAGATAAGGGATTAAGCCGGGATTTTCCAGATATCCTGGTTGAATTAAGCCTTGACTCGGTTTCACGAAAGCAGTAGCACATAAGTTACCATGGCGATTTATTCTGTGCAGCTAGCCTGCTCCAGACCAGGCTAACAGCCAGGCTTAGTTAATCCTGGTGCCTTATCTGTTCACTCAGCGGTCACGCCGATCAGAAACCAAAGTGTTTTTTCAGTCATTCCATGTTCTTATGTAGGCCTGTGTGTTCTGCATATTTTTCAGTAGCCTGTATTAAAATCAGTAGGTTGTGGTTATTAGGTTTCTAACTAGAGAAGATGCGTCCACCATACTTTGCACACAATGACATCAGCGAGTAAGTTAGGTTTAGCCTATGTGGAATGAAAGCACTTGTAAAAAATAAAAATAATAAAAAAGGATAAATAAAAGAAAATTAACACGGGTAATTATTACGTTATATTGTGCCTTAAAAGTGAGCAGCGGACATTATATGTCACTCAAAAAACTCACACACACTATGTAGGATTCCTATGTCATTTTATAATACTCTCAAATTATAGTCCTACTACAATAAGGAGGATATATTGTGTACTGTTTATTCATGAAACAACCGTGTGTTTGGGAGAGAAAACAATGATTACAGGAATACATTGTGTTACAGTTTGGCTTACAGTCTACTTCTAGTTCACTAAATCACTAAATAACTTCTCTTTGTAGTTGCTGGTTTTCTAATATCTTCAGTGCTTCTTTTTATCTCCATATCTTAGTCTGTTTTTTATTTTGTTAATTTTTTCAAGTGTGTGCAGTTCAGACATATGACAGTAAAACACATAACAGTCAGTACAGCAGGCAGTGTTCACCACTGGATGTGCTTATACTTACTATATTGGCAGACTGGCTGTCAGACTGTAGGACTACAGCCTCAGGGTCAAGTTGCAGATATCATACAGTATTTTCTATGAGCACTACAACACTGACTTTTTATCTATTATCCATATTGACTAAACAAGTAAACCATTTTCACACTAAACTGACAGACCTCCAGCCTCTCTGCCAAGCCTACTATATATATATATATATATATATATATATATATATATATATATATATATATGTCTAAAATATTTAATGTTGCTTGCACTAAAAAATGGTAAATAACTGAAAAGGCTTTAAGAAAGGTCAATAAGAAAACATGCAGTGCAAACATAGAAGAAAGGTATGTGCACTGTCCAAAAATGAAACTTAAGCTAAATGAACAAGCTGCTGATACTGCATTATATTTTTATATTTTGAATTGTCACCTGCCAGCTGAATTTTGTGTTTCCTTTTTATATAAATAAAAGTTATATAAAATAATTTCCACCATAAATTGGTGTAGAATATTTCTTCAGACGTCAGAAAATGAAGTGTTTAATGCTCAAAAACATCTGGGGGAGGAGCCCCAGACTCCCCACTCAGATATCTCAGCATTACATATTATTTCAAATTAGGGTTAAATGGGCAATACTAGTACTAGTACTAGTAGTAATGCTGCCAGAAAAATAAATACTTTTGTTGTGAACTGTCACTATATAAATAAAATTGAATTGAATAGACAGTATGTTGATTAGTGGTTGTAATTAATACATTTGCTGAGTGACATATTAAGGACTGGTGCTCACTTGTAAGGTCTGACATAAAGTTACTATTCATGGTAACGTTATAATTAACAGTTTCAGTTGGGAGCAGTGATTCTTTTAGCAACTTACTTATTAAGTATTGTATATATGTATTGTCTGCCACGCTTTTCTCGCTGTTTTAATACTTTTCTTTCTTTCTTTTTTATATTATGTGCATTTTTCATCAAAAATCTTTTTTCCACACAGTGAGTAACAGCAAATAAAGTATGCTGCACACGTCTTTTCCATTTCAGCATCAATGAATCTGTGATCGACAGCGTGGTCTCTTGAAAAAAGTTGTTGACGCCCATTTATCTGAATTACTTACACCTGGCTTGACTTAGTTGCACCTTCTGAGCCTGGTTTGGCCTTTGTGAAACTGATAAATCCAGGATGCTCTGATCACACTAGGTCAAGCCTAGCTTTATCTCTTATCCTGGATTTCTAAATTCTACTTTTGTGAAACAGCCCTCAGGTCTTCATTACTAATCTGCAGTGTTGGGCAAACTACTTGGAAAATGTAGTGAGCTAAGCTACTAGCTACTCTACATTAAATGAAGCTTCACTACACAGAAGCTACTCCCCAGTGAAATGTAGCAAGCTAAGCTACAGCAACGTGACAAAAGTAGCTTAGTTACATCTAAGCTACTTTTAATTTTTTAATAGTTTATCGTTAGGTCATTTATATATAAATAATTATATACACACACTCACACAAACAACATAGGCCTAGTTTATATTGAACCAACTTCATTACACAGTAGCAACAGAAGATAAAAACCTGCTCCAATGTGGGTGTGCCAGAGAGCTAAATCAGACACAGAAACTCTCCTACTTACTGCCATATCATTGCTGCTAAATGTAATTCCTCATGCAACAAACAGAGAACCATTGTTGTTTGTATAAAGAAACTTAATTATCATATTAATTAATTAAGTAAGTAATTAATTAATTAATTCTATATTTTTATAGTTTATATGTGACTTTGTGCTCTGGCACCATTGCAACCTAAACATTCATGGCAGAGAAAGAGCAAGAGACAGAGAGAGAGAGCGAGAGCGAGAGAGAAAGACTCTACGTCGCACGTGTCTTTATTCCCGTGCAGCAAAGTTGCAAACATCAATCCAAGGATCGGTACGTGATGTCACCATCACAGGGAAGTGCTTCTGCCGGCTGCACATACAGGTCCGTGTGTGTGTGGCGGTGGTGTCACTTACTGATCCATCAGAAATGCTTGGGAAAATGTAGCGTGTGTGGAAGCTACCGCGCTACTCGGTCAATAAAAGACCTTCGTTACTGAAAAGCTATTTGATTCAGAAAATAATGACGCTACCATCAAGCTACTGAGAAATGTAGTTAAACTAGTAATGGCGCTACTTGTAGCGACGCTACTGCTCAACACTGCTAATCTGATAAAAGACAGTGTCAAGTTCTAAGTTTGTTTATTTTATGAAGGCCTACCAAGTAATATGCAAGAGACATTCACAATGTTAGACCTGGGGAAGATCCTGATGTATTGAAACATTCTTTAGAGACATATAGTACCAAACTTAACAGTGTGTGGAAGTTGTTTCTGTTTTTTTGCAGAGTACAGGTATATCTAATATAACAAATCCCTACATTATCCATACAATGGGTCTGTACTTACCTCCTGTGTATAAGTATCTGAAGGCTTACATGTTTCAACATGCAGTGCTAGGATTTGTAATGGATAGCTGGTGTGACAGGAGTGACACATTGCCTTTGGCGTATTGTTGAAGGAGTCAGGGGTCAGTGGTTGAGTCTCAAGCTCCTCCTGTATTGGAGCAATATATAATATAACTTTTCCCGTCTGCACTTGCTCAGCATTAGCCCAGTATATCCACCCCATCCTCCTAGCAAGAAAAGTTATTACATTTACTCATTTGGCAGACGCTTTTATCCAAAGCGACTTACATTTGAGGAACAATTTACAAGTATCAACAGAGCATCAAATATAGATCTACAACTGACAATAAATACTAGTAAGAGCTCATAGTACATATCACATCAATGGGTAAATACCTAGGGAAGGAAGTAAGAGTTAACAGAAAGTGCAATCAGAACAAAAAGTGCAGTCAATACAAGATAATTGTAGGGATAGAAGAAGAGGAGCACAGGAAGTGCATGTTAGAGGTTAGTTAGTTAGAGGTGTTATAAGAGGAAGTGTTCTCAGAAGAGATGAGTTTTCAAGAGCTTCTTGAAGTTAAAGAGGGACGCTCCTGCTCTGATGGCGTGTGGTAGCTCGTTCCACCATCATGGGGTCACAGATGAGAGCAGCCGGGACTGGGATCGCTTTGTGTGAAGGGCTGGCAGAGCCAGGCGCCATTCGTTGGAGGAGCGTAGCGGCCAAGAAGGAACGCAGGTTTGTATAATGGAGTTTAGGTAGATGGATGCAGACTCGGTGGTCACTCTGTATGCAAGCATTAGTGACTTGAATTTGATTCTGGAGGCCACGGGGAGCCAGTGGAGGTCACTGAGTAATGGAGTGACATGAGTCCTTTTGGGCTGATCAAAAAACCAGACGCGCTGTTGCGTTCTGAACCATTTGTAAGGGTTTCACCGCACAAGCTGGAAGACCTGCTAGGAGGGCGTTGCAATAGTCGAGGCGAGACATAACCATGGACTGTACCAGAAGCTGGGTGGCATACTGAGTGAGGTGGGGCCTGATTTTCCTTATGTTGTAAAGAGCAAAGCGGCATGACTTACAGACAGCAGCGACATGGTCTGAAAAGGACAGTTGATCATCAATCATGACACCCAAGTTTCTCACCACCTTGGTTTGAGTGATGGTTGAGGAGTCAATTTGTAGTTTGATGTTATGGTGAATAGATTGCTTGGCTGGAATGACCAAGAGTTCAGTCTTGGAGAGGTTTAGTTGAAGGTGGCAGGCCTTCATCCATGTAGATATGTCCGAGAGACAGTCTGTAATCCCAATCGAGACAGTGGGATCGTCTGGCAGGAAGGATAGGTAGAGTTGCGTATCGTCTGTGTAGCAGTGGTAAGAGAAGCCGTGTGAGCGAATGATCGGCCACAGTGAGGTGGTGTAAATTGAGAAGGGGCCCTAGCACTGAGCCTTGGGGCACGCCTGTGGAGAGGCAGTGGGAGGAGGATAATTGTCCTTGCCACAAGACATTGTAGGAGCGCCCAGAAAGGTAGGATTCGAACCACAGGAGTGCTTTACTCAAGATGCCCATTGTTGAGAGCGTGGATACCAGGATCCTGTGGTTGACTGTATCAAAGGCAGCTGATAGGTCAAGCAGGATAAGAACCGAGGATTGGGCTGCAGCTTTAGCTGACCTTAGGGCTTCTGTTACAGACAGAAGAGCCGTTTCAGTAGAGTGGGCACTCTTAAAGCCAGACTGATATGGATCTAGGAGGTTATTCTGTGAGAGGAATTCTGAAACCTGTTTGAAAACTGCCCGTTCAAGAGTTTTGGATAAAAATGGTAGAAGAGACACTGGTCGATAGTTCTCAACTTGAGTAGGGTCAAGTGAGGACTTTTTGAGCAAGGGTGTAACCTGAGCCCTTTTGAAAGTAGTCGGGAAGGTTCCTGAAGCCAGAGAAGTGTTTATCACATGAGTGATTGCCAGGACCACAGTAGGAGATATGGGTTGGAGGAGATTTGTGGGAATCGGGTCCAGTGGGCATGTAGTTGGACAGCTACGAGTCAAGAGTTCTGATACTTCGCTCTCTGTGAGAGGAGTAAACGAGGAGAGTGAAGAACCATTGACCTGGGAGGGCAGAGGAAAAGATGTAGTAGGACTGCTACAATGGTTGAGTTTGAATGTTTCAGAGAATTGGCTAGTTATAGCCTCCACTTTGCCTGTGAAGAAGGCAGCAAAGGTATCAGCAGACACGTTTGTGGGAGGTGGAGGGGGAGAAGGATTTAGTAGTGCTTTAAAAGTGGAAAATAATTTCCTTGAGTCAGTGGCACTGCTAATTCTGTTATCATAGAACGCAGTTTTGGCAGTCAAAGCTCAAACTTTTCAAGTAAATAAAGAAAAATATAATCAAACATAAGCTATTAGATTAACTTTTTCACAGTCAAGAGATGCCGAACTATGGTAAAACAAAAAATTATTGTGAGCTGCTAATATGTGTCACAGATCTGGCATTGGATATAACAAATGGCTGCACTGATCTGCTGATCTGCTTGTCGAGAAGGAAGATAGGAGTAATTGGTAGCCCTTAAGGTCGGCAGGGTCTTTGGTTTTTTCGCCATTTTCTTTCAGCAGCTCTGAGATCAGTACGTAGCCCATGGATGGTATCAGTTATCCACAGGTGGGACTGGTTTGGGTGAGCAGGCTTGGCGGATAGAGGACACAGGCTATCTAGGCATGAGTGAATGTAGAGCACAGAGATTGTGTGGCATCATTGACCTCAAGTGAGGAAAAAGTGCTGAGGGAAGGTAGAGCAAAAGCTACCACTGAGGCAAAGTGGGCGGCAGACAGGTTGCGGAGGTTGCGGCGGTGTGAGACCAACGGTGTTGGACCAATGGGCTTTTCCTGTAGGGATACCGTGAACTGAATGAAATAGTCTAACACATATAGAGGTGTGACAGTTAGGCACTCTGTGGCACAATTTCGTACAAGAACGAGGTCAAGCACCTTGCCAGCTTTGTGGGTCGGGGGGCTGAGAGCCCAGGTTAGATCAAAGGACTGAATCAGAGACAGGAAGTCTGCTGAGTTCAAATTGTCTAAGTGAATGTTCATGTCGCCGAGGACAAGTAGGGGACAGTCATGCTCTGGTATGGAAGACAGCAGTGTGTCTAGCTCCTCCACAAAGTTACCCATTTGTCCTGGTGGACGGTATATGACAATCACAAAGACCTTAACCGGAGCGGACACCAATACCATGCGGACAGCATGGTATTCGAAGGAGGCATATTGAATCGGGGGTAGCAGCTGTGTGAATTTCCATTTGTTGGAAATTAAGAGCCCAGTCCCACCCCCCCTCCCAGATGGGCGGGGGGTGTAGGTGAAAGAGTAATTGGTGGACAAGGCAGCGGGGGTAGCGGTGTTTTCTGGTTTGATCCAGGTCTCAGCGAGAGCCAGTAGCCCGAAAGATAATGTGTTAGGATAAGCAGTGATAAAGTCAGCTTTGTTAACTGCAGACTGGCAGTTCCATGATCCAACAGAGAAGTAAGCAGATGTGGGCAGTGTCTGTTGAGGAGTGCCTTATTTCTGTGCCTAAAGACACGATACCTCTTGCGTGTACTGGAGACGAGAGGAATAGTATGGTAGCACATGGCCTGAGTGTAGTTGTAGCCGCCAGCGTTAGGTGAGTAGAAGTGCTTACGAAAAGTTAAGACGCTGCTCTTGTAGGTGGCCTTGCTCGGTGGACTCGCACTGGAAGACTCGCTGGTCTTTACCCAAGTAGGTCTTCACACAAGGAGCAGTCGCTTCAGTAATAGGTTTCAGTTAAGTAGTGTAAATCTAATTGCATACAGGTGTGGTGCATTCAGACTGATTACACCCAGCTGAGATCGCCCTCCAGATTACCAAGACAAAGGTTGGTTTCAGTGGGTGGGACACACACCCAGTTGTTTGAGCTTGCTCAGCCGGCCTTCAGATTCTAGTAGAATGGTCAGTAAAGTGAAAGGTGATAGCACATCAAGAGTAAGGCCCAATCCCAATCTCCACCCTCACAGACTCACAGACTTTGAGGCGCGTTCCCGGGAAGTCCGTGAGGGCTTAGGGCTGTCCCACTGTCAAATCGTCAAGTCGCGAGGGCTCTCGCGGACATTTTGAGCCCTTTTAGACCCTTTCCGTGAAGTCCGCATTTCTGCAGACTTTGGCTGAGGGAATTGCCCACAGTTCATAGCGGTATGACGTGAAACACGGGGTTACCAGGGGAAGCCCGAGGCGAGACAAATATCACGGCAAATACGCCTATACAGGAGAAGAAGAAGAAACGGTAAACAAACAAGCATTGACACCAACGCTGATGTTAATATTGTTAGAATTTTTCTGAACTTAAGATGGTGCATAGAACACATAAAGTCAGAGGAATACACCTTATTAGCCTACACACTTTGTTTATTCAACTATTTATTTTAGTTTTTACTTAATGATGTGTGTTTTGACCAACAATAGTGTCGGCCTATTCATGATTATTGACAAATATATTGACATTTACCACTCCTCCACTCTGTAGAGTGGATGTCACTATAAGAGCCTGCAGGACTTCATTAATCAGACAAAAGCATAAAATAAAAAGTGTGGCAGCGTTTTTCAGCGTTGTCAAGGTAACGTGATAAAGTGGGAAAGGGCCGTCCCGTTCCTAGTTACAGCATTTTGAGTCCTTGCAGCCTCTTGCACTCAGTCACTTTCCAAGTGACGTCAGTAAAGTCTGTGAGGGTTCAGGGCTTAGGGCTTAGGGGGGTGATTGGGATTGGGCCTAAGAAAAAGAGTAAATACCTCACTGCTGCAAACTCTGCAAAATTATTGTGCGCTGCTAATATGTGTCACAGATCTGGCATTGGATATAACAAATGGCTGCACACAGTCTTGCAGAGGGCACACTAATGGCCGATGATTTGATTACAGTACACATTTGGCTGCATTACGTCTATAAACACACTGTATAAATTGCTACACATAAAAAGTCATAGATGTAATTAACTCAAAACAACAATAAGGGTTGTCCCAGTTCAAGTTTTTTGTGAAGTTGATGCTGCTTGTCCTTGAATACCAAGTAGTTCCCTCTTCCCCCTGAGACATCATATCACACACCATCCTCATTCATTGACCATGTTCTGAAAATAATGACAAACACAAACAAAATGCAAGCACATTAAATTGCATACTTAAATTGTTCTTATTCTTGGTTGAAATACATTTTTTTATATTTTAATTCAGGTTTTTAAGAATGCTTACCTATTTGTTTTTCTGTCCGGATGTCTGACACCGTTTTCCCGTGGTCAGTTTGTCAATGTCTGGTTTTAACTCTTGTGCTGTAGCAATCCGTAAAACAGCGTGGAGGTTGTCATCTGTGATGCGTGATCTGTGCTTGGTCTTGTTTAGATTCATTATTGAAAACATCTGTTCGCACAGATAGGTGCTCCCAAACATGGACAGAACACGGGCAGCATGAAGTCGGAGCTGCGGCATCAAAGCAGGGGGCAGTACACGGTAAAAGTCCTCGATTGCAACATCCTGGTACTTTGCTCTCAGGCTACTATTACTCTGAAGCTCTATTAACTCCATCTGGAGGTGATGGGGTGCACTGTCGACGTTGGTGGTGAAAGGACTGGCAAAGATGGCAAAGCCTGATTGCTGTGTTTTAAAGTCAGAGAAGCGCCGAACAAACTCATTAATTAACCGGCTCACTTTGGTAGCCAAACGAGCGCATGAAAATGCACTGGGAACTGAGGCTGAGATGCTCTGACAAACAGGAAAGTGGGCAAGATTGTCCTGTTCCAGCTGGGACTTCCATAAGTGAAGTTTACGCTGGAAAGCTGTGATCATGTCGGACAACTGTGTGATAACTTGTTTGCGTCCCTGCGGCCTCTGATTCAGTTGGGCGAGATGCTCGGTTATGTCACACAACATAGCAAAATCACACAGCCAGTTTGGATCTGACAGTTCAAGCAAGGGTTTTCCTTTACTTTGCATGAAAAGAGCAATTTCTTCCCTAAGCTCAAAAAATCGTCTGAGGACTGCGCTCCGGCTCAGCCACCTTACTTCTGTATGGTACGGCACGTCTCCATGCTGTGAGCCCGTCTCCTGCAAAAACAGCTAGAACTGGCGGTGATTCAGGCCACGTGCCCGAATGAAGTTCACTGTTTTCATGACTGTGGCCATTACATCATCCAGTTCCAGAACTTTTCCACACAGAGCTTCTTGATGGATAATGCAATGATATCTTATCAGAGGTGTGGGGCAGTTACTTTTTTGCATTTTCTCCTTCATTAGTCCAACCAAGCCTGTTTTTTCTCCACACATTGCAGGTGCGCCATCGGTAGTTAGCCCCACCAACTTTTCCCAGGGTAATTTATTTTTACTTATGGACTTCTCCACCGCATTAAAAATGTCCCTCCCAGTTGTAGTCCCATGCATTGCAGCTACATCCAAAAGCTCCTCAGTAACAGAGAAGTCCTCCTTGACCCCTCTTATAAAAATGGACAGCTGCGCTGTATCGGTGGTGTCCGTGCTTTCATCAACAGCTAACGAAAAAGCCAGATAACTGACTGTCTCTTCGGCCAACTGTGTTGTCAGATTTTCTGCTAGTTCCTTAATTCGGTCTGCAATAGTGTTTCTTGACAAACTGACATTTTTAAAAGTCTGCATCTGGGACACACCTGCTCGCACACCTTTAGCATGCACTGCTTCAAAAATGCACCCTCTTCTTCAGCCACAATAAAGCTAGCTTTCACTGCCGCATCATTTTTGGCTGTAGCTTTTGTGAATATATGCTGCTGTAATTCGATTCTGCGCTTTAATTCTCGGACAAGCTGTTGTTTTTCTAGGAGGCTAAATTTTGAAAATTTAGCTCCATGTTTGGTGTCAAAATGCCTACGTATATTGTACTCCTTCAATGCTGACACTGCCTCATAACACAAAAGACATACTGGTTTTTGTCCTTGAAGTGCAAACAGGTATTCACCTTCCCATCTTTCATGAAATTGCCTTCCTTCTTCATCAATTTTTCTCTTCTTTGACATTTTGGGACTGTTTGTCTATTTCTCATCTTCCGTTGTTGGGAAAACCAGCGTAGTTAAACGCGGATGTAGAAACACAGCGATCTAGTGGCGGGATGCCGTTACTTCGCTGGTCACAAAATTGACATGCATTGTGGGATATGTAGTTTATGGTCCATGTACGCTTAAAAGCAGCATAGCTTTTATTTTAGGACAATCATAAATCTTTTAAGCCTCTACGGGCCACATAACATGACGTGGCGGGCCGGATGCGGCCTGCGGGCCTTGAGTTTGACACATATGTCATAGACTATCTTTATAAGGTGTGATTACTAGTATAACTTGTGCCTTTCGATGTGCCTACATGAGCAGAGAAACTGTCCAGGCAGAATATACAAAAAAGAGAAACTGGTCAGGCAGAATATGCAAAATCAAGACTACTGTGTCGTATCCAATGGGAGTTAGCTACCTTATCTAAGGGGAGTAAAACATGTTATCCAATGGGGTTGAACCACCTTATCTAAGGGGAGTGGAACACCTCATCCAATGAGAGGGAAGCACCTCCTTGCAGGGCATCTGCAGCAAGTCACGTAACGTCATATGAGATCATGGCAAATTGGAGCCAAAAATGAGATCATAGGGAAAGTTACTGACTGGTACAGCCTGGTACTCAAAGTACTTTCCGAAACCAAGCTTTGCACTGAGTTTTTAATGAGACACAGCATATTCCATGGTTGACTTGCTCATATTGAAATGTTGAATGATAATATACACCTATTGATTATGTTATTCCTTATTAATTCCTTTAAAAATACAATAAGACTGAAGTTGAAACATAATGGCGAATTTCTAGTCCAATAATGTTAAAAATGTATAAAGAGGGACAAATTACAACAAAATTATGCTAAATAACAGCAAGAAAGTGGAAACTTTAACATTTGTGAAAGGGTTAAATTGGTAGTACATAAAAACGTCCACTAGATGGCAGCAGAGGATAAGAAATTCACCATTAAAGAGGAGTGGCCAGTGAACTCTGTAGGTGGAGTTAAGGAATATCCCCACCTAGTAGGTGGAGATGGGCGGTAACGCCCGACCACAGGGTGGAGTTTAACATGAATATAAGGTGATGTTCGCTGACCACCAGACCACCAGATTTGGAATAAACTCTATTGCACCGACTCTTGACCGTCTCCAGTGAAGTTTTTTTGGCTACAAAGAACTTCACTGGTCAAAAAATTGACTAAAGACGACAACTAATACTAATAATACTCTATGTATTATTTGTTGAGTTTATTACATCGGCGAGAGTAAGGACCACATCCTCTACTGGCCCAGCCTGGCCTTATTTCTGACCCGACACTTGCTAACGCATAACTCATGAGCTGAGCTAATGTAATAAGTTAGCTGAAGTTTAGCTAAGGCAATATCTCATGGCCATACAACCTAATGTACTGATGGAGACACTACAGGTGAACACAGTAACATTTGTGTCTAATAACGTCATCACAATCACCACATTGATAAGCAAATTAGGATGTCAAGCATATCATCACAGAATTTCCCCAGTTAATGACTTACATCAAGAGTTGGCTATTTTCCTCTAACGTGTGTGTAAATGTGCAGATTAGCTTATTTTAGTTAAAATATATCTACAGACAATATATGCAAACAGACCGGGGGAATTAGGCTTAAAACCAACACCATCTAAAGGTGTATTCTTGAAATTTCATTTTCATTAGAGTAAAAGAAGACATTGAAGCAAAATAGACCAAAATCTCAAAATTAACCACTCCATGAAAAAGTGCCTTAAAGAGTAACTTCATAGTTTTGATTGTAGGCTGCTCATCTCATAACTCTCTATTCTATTAGTTTGTTGTATGCTGATAGATCCTTATATAATGCAGACAGTCCTCCCTCAAATGTGAAACTAAGTCCATGTCACCATCAGTAATTGTGTGTGTGTATGTGTGTATGTGTGTGTGTGTGTGTGTGTGTGTGTGTGTGCATGTGCATGGTAAATGTAATATAATACCTAACAATAATAAAGTATTTGATCAACACATGAATTTATTCAGGCAATTCAGTATTCTGTTGCTTGGCTGTGTGAAGGTTATTTGTGAAACAAGAAGTAAAAGTATTTAAATAACATTTATTTTAATTATACCTGCAGCCCAATGCCACAGTTTAGTGTGAAGTTATGTTATGTATTCCAAACACCAAAAGAATTGAAATGATTTATTGTCTTGTGAAAAATAAACAAATTATTAATGAAACTATGCCATAAATGTATACTTGAAACTAGTAGCATAGAAAACATGCACATTGTGGCATAGTTTGCTTTTCTGTCACCTGCTCCTGTGATAAACCTAGTGAATACTAAAGAAGAACGTGGTCTCTGTGTGACCTGATTATTTTGAAGAAAAGTAAAAATGTTGTGCTCATGCACAGTCCAATAATAATACTTTTAGGAGCTAATATTTGAATTAGCCTAACCTGCTGCAGTTTGGGAGAAAAAGCTTTTTAATAGTCAATGTTTTATTACAAATATACAAATAAATAATTTAATGGCTCTAAGGTGTTGTTGTGTTCTTTCATTTAATGTTTATTCATGTTTCTTTGGTACAACTCCTTTACTCTTTTGATTATGTTCAACAACCTTTGTAACAAGCTTTGGTGGGGGTCGTAACGGCCTTTGTCAGGCTAATAGTCTTTAGACGCACTGGAAAAGGTCAGTCCTCTCCCTACATCTTTCTCTCATTCTTTTATTTCAACCTTTCTTTTTTAAAAAACAGATTCCTATTCTATTGCCCCCCTTTTCATCTATTAAATAATGTGGAGAGTCTTCCCCAGTGACTCTCTGACAACACCCTATCCCAATAAATGCTTTCACTGCTGTTGAGATCTGCTCAATTCATCGGGGAATTTTTTTTCCCTGTTTCCTGCCGCAAAAATTACTCCTTCTCAAAACACACTTGAGGAAATTGTTTTTCAGTTCAAATGTGCTTTTAAGAGGAAGACTGACTGATTTGTACCTTTGAGGATCAAACTTCAAGTGAAGATGTAAGCACAGGAAGTTGAGATAGGAGAGGAGGCATATCCTCTGATAAAAAAGCGTTGATGTTTAAGTGAAAAGCCTTGAGAAACATTCTTTTCCACGTTATCGTTCTTACCTTCCACAGAAATTTTTCAACAGGGACTGAGGTGGTTGTCAAACACAACTTGCTCTTTTCCAGTAGCACTTACTTAAGTAAAGGTCAGGCTTCTCTCTCTGAATACTGCTCTGGTCTGAGCTGCAAAGCCTGCTAAAGTCTCTAAGTTTACCCTCAGTCTACCTGTTGATTTGTCCTGGTTGGAGAAATCTATCTTTCCGTCCTTGTCACTTCTGCCTGGCTTTAATTGGTGCTGTATTGTCAGATTTTGAACCTCTGCCCTGTCGCTTGTTATAACCATGAGCACAAAAGAGCAGTACGCCGGAGCTGAAAAACTCCTGCCCATTCAGCATTCCCCTGCTTTCTCCCCTAGCCATCAGGTTGCATGAACAGAGGTAGTGATTAATGGCTGAAATAAGGAAAAGAACAGAAACCACTTATACCATTCTAATGCAAAACCTAACATTTTTAAAAACATCAGGCCAAGGTCAGGGACTGATCATTGTTGCAACAATTAAATTATAAGTTTAATGTATTGCCAGGCTTAGGCAACGAACCTGATCATGGTTACGGTTAAAACAAAAGTGATCGTCTGTAATAGGCAACATTACATTCTGGTCTCTTGCAAGTCTGACAGTACATACCTCTTCATGTTAAATGAAGATTAAACTACTTCATACACTGGCACTGAAGGCTGGCATTAAATGTAAATTTCAAGGTGCAGACTTTTGCCAAAATAAACATAATCTATAGTGATACTAGGCTGAGAATGAATTGCAAGCAGGATTATAAACCTTTAATCCCATGAAGGCTAGGGTTGGGTAACATTTGGATTTTTCACGATTCCAGTGCCAAATCGATACTTTTAAAACAGTTCCGGTGCTGAAATGGTCCCTGAACTGATACTTATTTATTAAAATATTTATTTTATTTAAAATTCTTTAAATTGAATAATATATTAATTGTTTAAAGTATACTTAAACATAAATTAAGTAAATACAAAACACAAATTTACAAAACAAATTCACATTAAAGCTGCAAGCAGCATTGGGCAGGCTCTGGTACGTGTAGGCGCGTCGAGGTATGAGGTGGCTGCGTTGCATTCTGCAGCTCTGCCCTTGCAGCTGTTAATTTGCTATGCGCTTATACGTCACTTACTGTTGCCCCTTTGTGGCGCTTCAGAGCACTTGGCACTATGACTACAGGTTTATTTTGGCGTGTAGATGTCTTCTGGGCAGGAAAGTTGAAGCACGCAAAGTTTGGTATACAGATTTGTGCATGTACAGTTAAGTTAAGACGACCTTCCTGTTTCACGGCAAAGCATGGAACTTCGCCACCCCGCCAAGGAAACAATGTTGAAGGAAAACTTACAGGCTTTACAGCATGACATGATCAGTGTGTTCATATTCATGTGTTGGCTATATGTACATGATCATCAAGTACATATAGCCAACCTGCAAGGAGTGGTGACTACGGGTGAATTTTGGCTTGTAGATTTGTTCAGGGTGGAGCATGTAGACTGAAGTTTTAACTTCCTTTTTCACAGCAAATCATCGCTTTTGGACGCCGCGCCACAAGCACACCATTCCACAAAAAAGTTTGTACAACTTTTAATCATCAGTGGCTTTAGACTGCACAGCACAAATCTGAAGTCGGTTGGACCTTATCCCTAGGAGGAGTTTGTTAAAGTACGGAGTGTGAAAATCATCCATAGATGGCCATAAAAGTTAAAGTGGCTGACATCCTGTTGGGTTTAGAGCATCGCTCCAAGAGGCTTTTTTGGTATGCCTGGACATTATACATGTGCCACAGAAATTTCATACATGTAGGTGTAACGTGCAGCGGGAGCTGCTTCGTTAAAGGTCACTTCCTGTTGCCAGCAGGTGGCACTATGATTGAATGCTGACGAGACTCTTAATAAATGTGTAAAATTTGGTAGACGTCTGAGCATGTACAGTCAAGGGTTAGGGTTAGGTTAATTCAGTCACAGAGAAAAATTTCGTATTTTATGGGTTTCGCGCATGGGCATGGAAAAATGGCTTGCTAGCGCCGCCTACAGACCAGCTCCGGACATAGTTTCACATACGTGCACAAAATTTCTGTTGTACGTGTAAGATGTCCAGACGCACAAAACAGCCTCTTGGAGCACTTGCCTTAACCAAACAGGAAGTCGGCCATTTTGAATTTTATGGTTATTTTTGGATTTTTTACACACTCCATACTTTAACAGACTCCTCCTACAGAATTAGTCTGATGGACGTCAGATTTTCCCTGTCTACTCTAAAGCCTTTGATGATTAAAAGTTGTACAAACGGTGAGTTTTCTTGAAACGGCGTGCCCATGACGTGGCATCCAAAATCAATGATTCGCCATGAAAGAGGAAGTTGTTTCAACTTCAGTGTACATGCTCACATCTGCACCAAACTTTACGTGCTTCATAAGAGTCCCGCCCCAAACACATCTCCATGTTCATTTATAGTCATAGTGTGAAGTGCTATGTAGTGCTGTGTAATGTTTTGGTTCCCATCCTTCACTCCACAAAGATCTTCTGAAAAACCTTAAAAGGCCCATTAGGTAGGTGAAAGCAGTGGTGTAGTCTACGTGATACGCAGGTATACGCCGTATACCCACTAGGAATAGTCAAAGATTTCCGTATACCCACTTAAAATAGCGAGATGATACGTAACAACATCGTTTTGTGGCAGAACTTTCACACGTTCGTTCATAAATTCACCCCGTTTGTGTTGCGAAGCTCTGAACTCCAGGCCACGGAAGTGGCGCACGTTTAAAATTAA
The DNA here is from genome assembly GCA_024633595.2 of Lepomis macrochirus. NCBI lineage: Eukaryota > Metazoa > Chordata > Actinopteri > Centrarchiformes > Centrarchidae > Lepomis > Lepomis macrochirus. Next base: position 562,341 of record JALXJV020000024.1, read on the forward strand.
CTAATGTGAATCACCGAAGGAGATGTGAAACGCGAGTAAACTCAAACTACACTCTTTTAGTATTTTCGTAAGCCTGCAGCTAAAGCTGCTGCCGCTCCGACTGACACTGCAGCTGCAGCAGATGACACGAACGTTAAAGTTACTGAAAAGCAGAAAACAAACCAGATGAGGCTGATGTTATCGTAACGTTACCTGGTGAGTGAAAATAGCATATAGGCCCTTGTTATCATTAACGCTATCAGTACCGGAACTGTAACAGCATTGTTGGTCCATTGGTTTGAATCTAGAAATAGTTAACTAACGTTAATGTGGTGGATCACTGTATGCGGGATTTGTGTTTGTGTGTGTGTGTACAGTAGCAGTTCCTGGATGCCTGCTCATGCATTTAAGCTGATAAAGTACATAACTTACGTTTGACAATGTTTTTTGGAAGATAAGTGAGCTTGAGAGGATGTGGACCCCTTTTGGCGTCCTCAGTGCTAATATTCTGTAATGAATGACTGTTGGTGATATCTGCACATAGGCCTGTATTCATTGTTATTACTGCTACTGAAAAGCCTCAGCTTTCCATTATTGTTAATAATAGCTGCAATTTGCACTGTGAAATGTGCATTGCCAGATGATAAAACCAGATTCATATAGGCTAAGATCTAAGGCTAAATGTAGCTGAGTTAGATGGTGATTAACACTAAACATAGACATTTCCACCATAAATTGGTGCAGAAAATGTCTCCAGAATGCAGGAAATTAAATGTTTAATGCTCAAAATCTTCTGGGGGAGGATCCCCAGACCCCCCAATCAGGTACTCATCAATGAATATTTTTAAAATACTATTAAAATACCTTCTAGTCTTGATCTTGTGACCCCAATATTTTGGATTATCACATCTCATATACTAAATGTTTTGTCGCAACTCTAATCTGAACCCTAAACACGTCCCCACCACGTCTGAACACAAAGTGAAACCCTTTCCCACCTGTAACTGTCATTGGATGTTAAAGTCTTTGCGTAGTTGGTAACACACAGCCTAAGCAGTCCTTCAGCATGCTCTCTATTACATGTACATACTATTAGTGAGGGTAGTGGCACTTATGGGACGTCACTCTGGGACGGGGGAGTATGAGGCTGGGAGGGAAAAATCACAGTATACTCACTAGAAAAAACTAGACTACACCACTGAGTGAAAGCCCTACAAAAGAATACCAAAAAGGACCATTGCTCCTGTAATGGCTATTCCAGCTTCAATTCAATTTCAATTCAATTTTATTTATATAGCGCCAAATCACAACAACAGTTATCTCACAGCGCTTTTCATAAAGAGCAGGTCTAGACCATACTCTGAAGTTATTTACAGAAGCCCAAGTCTGGAGCCAGCTAGCTGCACAGAATAAATCGCCATTTTAACTTATGTGCTACTGCTTTTGTGAAAGTGATTCACAGCTTAATTCAGCCAGGATATCTGGAAAATCCTGGCTTAATCCACTATCTTGGTTTTGTGAAACAGCCCTCTGGTTCTGTTTAACCTTTAGTTGCTTTAGAACTTATGCAAATAGATGAGATGAAAAATTTGAGCATTCACTTTCACTATGGATTATTTTTGGGACACCAAAAATGGACATTCAATTATCAGGTGCTCAAATGGCTGCAAGATAACTGGAAGGGTATAAGGGAGCTGGGTTAACACTCTGATTTGGCTTTCCAGTTATCTAACATGTATGACATGTTTCAATATACTATTCAATTCAATTCAATTCAATCTTATTTATATAGCGCCAAATCACAACAACAGTTATCTCACAGCGCTTTTCATAAAGAGCAGGTCTAGACCATACTCTGAAGTTATTTACAGAAGCCCAACAATTCCCACCAAGAGCAAGCACTAGGCGACACAGGCAAGGAAAAACTTCCTTTTAAGAGGCAGAAACCAGAACCATGGCTCAGGGTGGCGGCCATCTGCCTCGACCGGGTTGGGGTGAGGGGAGAGAGAGAGAGAGAGCAAGAGAAAGAGAGAGAGAGAGCAAGAGAGAGAGAGCAGAGGGAGGCAACCTACACAGTATACACATAGAGGTACAGACAATAAAGGTGATGGTGCTATAGACTAAATGAAAAATGGTACAGATATTTATAGTAATGTTAATGATAATAATAATAACAGTAATAATAGCAATAGGACTAGTAATAGCAATTGCAACTGTAGCAGAGGGCGTCGAGCAGGAACACGGGGGCAGCAGGAGACTCCCAACCACAGATCCAGACTCCACAGCTCCAGAGCCAGCAACACCCGCAGGAAGTGACAGGAGGGGGAAGCACACGACCACGGGAGAGGGAGAAAAAATCGAGTTAGTAACATGCATTAATGGGATGAGGTTGCACTCAGAGAGAAAAAGAGAAGAGAGGAGCTCAGTGCATCATGGGAAATCCCCAGCAGTCTAGCCTATAGCAGCATAATTAAGGGATGGTTCAGGACTCACCCGAGCCAGCCCTAACTATAAGCTTTATCAAAAGGAAAGTCTTAAGCCTACTCTTAAATGTAGAGACGGTGTCTGCCTCCCGAACCCAAACTGGAACCTGGTTCCACAGGAGAGGAGCCTGATAGCTGAACGCTCTGGCTCCCATTCTACTTTTGGAGACTCTAGGAACCACAAGTAATCCTGCATTCTGGGAGCCGCAGTGCTCTGGTGGGGTAGTAAGGTACTATGAGCTCTTTAAGATAAGATGGTGCCTGACCATGAAGAGCTTTGAATGTGAGAAGAAGGATTTTAAATTCTATTCTGGATTTTACAGGAAGCCAATGCAGAGAAGCTAAGACAGGAGAGATATGATCTCTTTTACTGGTTCCTGTCAAAACACGTGCTGCAGCATTCTGGATCAGCTGAAGAGTCTTAATGGACTTTTCGAAGAGCCTGATAATAAGGAATTGCAGTAATCCAGTCTAGAAGTAACAAATGCATGGACTAGTTTTTCTGCATCATTTTTAGACAGGATATTCCTGATTTTTTGCAATATTACGTAGGTGAAAAAGGCGGTCCTTGAAATTTGCTTAATGTGAGAGTTGAACGACATGTCCTGGTCAAAGATAACTCCAAGATTTCTCACAGTGGTGCTGGAGGCCAGGGCGATGCCATCCAGGGAAACTATATCTTTAGATAATGCGTCGCTGGAGGTGCTTAGGCCCCAGAACAATAACTTCAGTTTTATCTGAGTTTAACATTAGAAAATTGCAGGTCATCCAGGTTTTAACATCCTGAAGACACATTTGAAGCTTAGCTAACTGATGAGTTTCATCTGGCTTGATCGATAGATATAACTGAGTATCATCTGCATAACAATGAAAGTTTATGGAGTGTTTCCTGATAATATTGCCTAAAGGAAGCATATATAAAGTGAAGAGGATTGGTCCGAGCACAGATCCTTGTGGAACTCCATGACTAACTTTGGTATGCATGGAGGACTCATCGTTAACATGTACAAATTGAAATCGATCTGATAAATAGGACTTAAACCAGCTTAGAGCGGTTCCTTTAATGCCAATGAAATGTTCCAGTCTCTGTAATAGGATCTGATGGTCAATGGTATCAAATGCAGCACTAAGATCTAGTAAAACCAATACAGAGACAAGTCCTTTGTCTGATGCAGTTAGGAGGTCATTAGTAATTTTCACCAGTGCTGTCTCTGTGCTATGGTGAGCTCTAAATCCTGACTGAAAATCCTCAAATAAACTATTGCTATGTAGAAAGTCACACAGCTGTTTGGCAACTGCTTTCTCCAGGACCTTAGAGAGAAATGGAAGGTTAGATATAGGTCTATAGTTGGCTAAAACGTCTGGATCCAGGTTGGGCTTTTTCAGAAGAGGTTTAATTACAGCTACTTTAAAGTACTGTGGCACGTAGCCTGTTGATAAAGACAGATTGATCACATCCAGCAGAGAAGTTCCAACCAAGGGCAAAACTTCTTTAAGCAGCCTAGTCGGGATGGGGTCTAAGAGGCAGGTTGATGGTTTAGATCAGTGTTTCTCAACGGGGGCGGTACCGCCCCAAGGACGATGGGGGGCGCTGAAAGCAATATTTTAGAAAGGGGGCTGAGCTGCTTTTGGGGGCGTTTGTTGGTTGGAAATTCTAAGGTGAGTTTACACTTAAGACTCACAACAATACGAGTTTAAACTTTAAATTACGAGAATTCATACGAACGTCTTGTTATCGCAGTTGTTACACATTTACATGAGGGATATTCCGCTGTCGGACTCACCCTGAAAGCATCTTCGTTGCGACACCAGCGACTGTTGTCGACCCTCCTCGCGCTGTGAGTTGCAGACAGTTTGTGCCAAAGCGGACATATAGGTAGTTTCAGTCGGCTATAAAAATGTAACGTTAAAAACTGAAGCCCTGTCTCGCTCTGTTGGGGACTGTTAGCGGCACTTTATCAGAGGTGCTGAAGTTATCTGTGTGGAATTAATCGTGAGCTTCCTGTGTGATCACAGGTGTGTCGGTTAGTTTCGTTTTCATTCAGTTTTGTCTGTCAGAGGCGAGGGGAAGCGAATCAGTAACATAATGCAGTAAAATATTATGAATTCTCTTTAAATAGGCTTTAAATGACGTTAGTCTCCTATAACGTCTTTTTTTCTTTACATGTCAGAGAACACAGATCTGTGTCAGAGATTCTGAATGTGCAGAAAGTTTTGAACATGAGCAGATAAGTTAAAGTATTTCCCATACTATCATTTATTTGTGGCGGCCCGCCACAATATCAACGCTGACCGCGACATATTTATTTTTTATTTTTATTTTATTTACCAGGCCTAGTTAAAATCGTATTTGATTGCAGAGCTGCAGGCAGCGCGAATTCGCGGAGCTCATCCTCTCGCTCGTCCCTCTCTCTCTCTCTCTCTCTCCCTCGTGAACACAGGTGCACAACGCAGCCAATGTCGGAGACCCAGCTAATAGAAGTTATTAGTAAGCATGTAAGGAGCCTGGCTAATAAGGAGAGCTGAGTTAATGTTAAAATAAAGCTGGGTTTTCGAGGTTAGCTGTACAGCTGCAGCACAGTTACACTGTCATTCTGTGGGAAACACTGACAGGAGCTAAAGTCCAGTCAGTTACTGAATTAAAACGGATTCATTTATCACTGAGATGAAAAGGGACCATAAACACATTCAAATATGTTACTTCCCCACAAAAGAGGAGGTAAGACTGAATCATGTGTGTTGACTCAGCAGGGATGATATTAAATAAGTTGATCTACAGCAGAAAAATATTTAAAAGCAAGAAAAATGTCTGAGAGCCTCACTACATTGTATTCTATTCTAATTATATATTTTGAATTGTCACCTGAATTTTCAGACATTTCCACCCTAAATTGGTGCAGAAAAGGCAGAAATTAGGGGAGAAATCTTCACCAGAATGCAGGAAATTCAGTCTTTAATGCTCAAAATCTTCTGGGGGGAGGACCCCCAGACCCCCCACTTATTAAGTGCCCCATGAGAAAACAGTATTTTGCTTCATACACAGCTTCTGGGAGGAACATTCACTTATTAGTTAAATATAATAACTTTTCACCTGGCTTTTTGTTACCTTTTCCATGTTTTTAATAACAATGGTTACAATAAAAAAATCAAAATATATTCAGGGCAAGTAGTCAACATCTTTTTTGGTTGGGGGGGGGGTTAAGGGATCTGGATAGTGGTTAGGGGGGGGCGCTGGCCCAAAAAAGGTTGAGAACCACTGGTTTAGATGAAGAAATTATTGAAGTTAGTTAATAAAGATTGAGGGAAGCAAAGCAGTCTAAACATATAATTGGTTTTACAGCTGTTTCTAAAGTTCCTGAGTATAGACTTAAGTCGGTGCCAGTTGAGGGCAGGTCTTGGTGGATTTTGTTTCTAATAGCTAGGATTTTATCATTAAAGAAGCTCATGAAGTCATAACTACTGAGAGCTATGGGAATACTTTGCTCAATAGAGCTGTGACTTTCTGTCAGCCTGGCTACAGTGCTGAAAAGAAACCTGGGGTTGTTCCTATTTTCCTCTATTAATGACGAGTAGTACGCTGCTTTGGCATTACGGAGGGCCTTCCTATAAATTTTAAGACTATCTTGCCAAATTAAACGAGAATTTTCCAGTTTGGTAGAACGCCAATTCCTCTCGAAGTTTCTGTGATATTTGCTTTAATTTGCGAGTTTCAGTATTATACCATGGAGCTAACCGTCTTTGTTTTAGTATTTTCTTTTGTAGAGGGGCTACAGAGTCAAGTGTTGTTCGCAGCGAGCCTGCAGCACTATCAACAAGATGATCGACTTGAGAGGGACTGAAATTTGCGTAAGAGTCCTCTGTTAATTTGATACCTGATAGTGAATTTAGAGCCGATGGGATCGCATTCTTAAATTTAGCTATAGAGCTATCAGACAGACATCTTGTATAGAATTTTTTGCCCAATGGAGGGTAGTTCAGCAGTACAAGCTCAAAAGTTATCAAACAATGATCAGATAAAGAGGGATTCTGTGGGAACACTATTAAATGTTCAATTTCAATACCATATACCAGAACAAGGTCGAGGGTGTGATTAAAACAGTGAGACTATGACATATCCCTTTTTAATCTAGGTCAAAAAAGTAGCGCAGAACATAACCATATGTCTTAAGGACCCCTAAATGTCCTGACTGATCATGAGAAGTCCTCAAAACTTTGTCACTTTGAAGAACTTCAAACTTTGAAGAACAACAATCTGAAACACAGGATTACCAACAAAGTCTTCCCCGTGCGGCACCCATTTCCTCACCAACAGTTGGTTTTGTAGCAAGTAGTCACTTGTATCACTTTTTCCATCAATAGTGGTGAGAACACAAAGCTGACTCAGAGAGGGATCAGGGATCATGTTTACTCCCTCCCTTAGAAGATTTTGAGCTTTAAACTGGTAATTTCCTGCATTCTGGAGACATTTTCTGGTCCAATTTAAGGTGGAAATGTCTTTTTTATAAGAGGGAAAACTATATTGCATTGCATGATTTCTTATTGTTCAAATAAATCTTTCTCAAAGCATTTTCATTTGTTAATGTTAACATTTCTTGGTGCAAGCTATTTTTTCAGAACATTCTTAACAAATGCTTTCAAAAAGTTATGGAGACAAAATCTGCCATTATAAAATGTGGCGGGTCAGTGGACCAGTTACGGTCAGACAGCAGTGGAGCTGTAGGCTCATGTTTTACTCCCTCAGAGGAGGAGGGGTGTTAAAAGTGTTCAGTCTTGTGTTTTCAGTAAAATCTTGTTACATGCTTGCTTTCTCTTTTAAGGGAGTAGTTTTCTGTTGTTGATTGAGTTTAATTTGTCAGTATTATTTAATTGTTATGAAAAATCTTTATTTTGGTTGCACAAAATCTGTGGAGTATAAATTATTTTTATTAATATATTATTCTAATGTTATATTAATACTAATTTTAATAGCTAGGCCTAATGTTAGCAGTGTTGGGCAGGATCAGTCATAATATTACATTTCTCCTTTTACATTTACTCATTTTCCCAGTAGCTAGTAGTGTAATTAATTACTATTTCCAAACAGTTACTTATGCAAGTAACGCTGCGGTACTCACTGGACCTGATGTTGTTCAAGTCAGCTGTTAGTATAATGTTACGATATTACTTACATAATTTCAGCATATTCAATACATTTTCATATACTGTATAGTTTACCACTATTTTAGTGAATATTATAGTTACCAATGTTGGGAAGTAACTAGTTACATGTAATTTACTTACATAATTTAATTACAAATTAACTGTAACTAATATGTTACAGTTACTGGGGAAAATGCTTTCATGCATGAATTATGACAGCCTCTGTCAGGATTTTTTTTCCTTTGTGGTTTCTCCTATTTCTGGTAGCCATTCATCATCACTGCCACTACTATTATCCTTACTTGATTCTGATGGAATTGGCTCCACTATCCTGAATGCCTTTCTATCACTTGCTGCAACACACAAAATGTTGCTCACATAATGGAACTAATCTGCACAAAATGTTGTCTTTGTTACAAACACTGCAAGTGCAACATAAATCCAAAATTAATTGGCTTTTGAATAGCTGTCCACTGTAGTGACTACTAGAAAGAAAGGGTTAAAAAGAAAAACCATACAAAAACAAATTAGCAATTGCAAAGACACACTTTGGGCCAACTTTTAACCTGCTGTAAACCCTAATGCCCAGTAATTCTCAAAAACAAAAGTACAACTCCCTTATTACAAGTCAAGTTCTTTATTGAACAATCATTATCAAAACTTGTAACATCTACTGCCATTTCTATATTTCACAGAAACAAACATTTTATGTACATGAGTACATTCAAACTACCTTTACCGAGTACTTTTAGGCACAGCTTCAGTGGTTTGCTATCATCAAGACATCATTATGTTCTGAATAAAGTTGAATGTGTAAATTAGTTTCTTTGCATAGTCACTGTGACATCCCCTGGTTTGGTTGCTGGGATGTCTGTGTCTCTTTACCCTTTTGTTGCAGATGTCAGGAGGCGGGGTTATAATCAGCCATTGTTGGAGCCACCTGGGCCCGGTGTTCTCCGCTATAAGAACGCGTCATTTGCTCTGCAGCGAGAGGGGCTAGAGAGGAGGGACTCTTGGTTCCCTACGCTCCCTGCTCCCTGCTATTTTTTGTTCTTTTTACCACACAACACTCCACACACAATTTCCTCACGCATGCACACTTGCTGACATGACTGATCTACTGATTATCACACTTCATAGGGTTTTGACTATTGAGTTGTTTTTTGGTTATGTAGTAATAAATGAATGGTACCTTATGGAAACTTGTGTTTTGATTACTGATCTTTTGTCGCGGTGTTGAGCCAGCCGTGACAAAATGGGGGCTCGTCCAATTCGGTTTTCTGCTCTGTTGTTTGTTTAATTAATTGATTCTTTTTGTGCTTGAGCCGTCCAGGTGCAGTTGATTGTGCGGTTTCCCCTGGCAGTCTGAGTGGTCTGACCAATTAGTGACGAAGGTGGTACGTATTTCATTTGGGAGACGCATTTTTGGGGGATTCCCTCATTAATTTGCATATTGTGGTCTGCGCCTTGTCTGACGTAGCTTAATTGAAGTCAAGGAAAACACCTGGGAGAGCGGAGTGTCCGTGATGGAGTTTTGAAGTGGAAAACCTGTTGTCCAAGGGAAGGTAAGTGTTGACATGCTGGTGTGTAATGTTGTTGGCGCTAAAGGGATTTCCCCTGTTAGGCATAAGAGCGTTGCTCCTTTGAGTTGCGCTGATTTGTTATTTTTGTAGTGTTGTGGTGAACGCGGTTGGAGACTTCGGTCTCGGGAGCATGTCCGTGGCGGTGGGAAGGTTGCCAGTGGCTGGTCGCTTTCTCACGCTAGCGGTCTATAGTGCGTAAGTACCCGCCGCAATTAACCACATGAAGACTAGGGGTGAGTTATTTTAGTGTGGATAGGCAGATAGAGGGGAGGCTCCTTTTTGCCTTTGTTTGCAACCAGCGTGTTGATTACTGTATGTTCCGTTGGTCCAGGTTTGTAAAATGGCTGGTGTAGATGATTTTTTTGAGACTCCGTCGGAGGGTTTCCTAGATAGCTGCACGAAAGAGCAGTTGTTGAGAATTGCTGACCACTATAAGATTGAGATCAGTGACAAAAAACTCAAGGATGCTGTTAAGTCTGTGTTGAAGGCTAACTTGTATGAAATGGAAATTTTGCCAGCTGGTAAGAGTTCTGTGGGATTGTCATTGCCAGATAGTCAAAGTTCTGGATTATCTTTTAGAGAGCAGAAGGAACTGTTGCTGTTGCAATTGGAGCATGAAAAAATTAAGTGTGACCGAGAGCAGGCCAGAATTACTTTGGAGCGTGAAAAATTAAGCCTCATTAGAGAAGGTAGGTTAAGCTTGGAAGCTAGTCAGCAGCTAGGTGAAGTCGGTCCTACGTTCGGTGCAGGTTCTTCACAGTTTGATTTAGGGACTAGTTTGCGGCTGCTACCAAAATTTAATGAAAGAGACCCTGAGACATTTTTTTCACTGTTTGAGAGGTTGGCTGACGCGAGGAATTGGCGCGATGAGGATCGCACACTTATGTTGCAATGTGTTCTGACCGGTAGGGCGCAAGAAGCAATTTCAGCTTTATCTGTGGCAGACAGCGTGAGTTATGAGTCAGTGAAAGCTGCTGTTCTTAAGGCTTATGAGATGGTGCCCGAAGCGTATCGCCAGCGGTTTCGAATGAGCAAGAAGGAAGATAAACAATCCCACCTTGAATTTTCACGTGATTTGCTAAATTTCTTTAATCGTTGGTATACAGCTTCTGGTGTAAGAACATTTAATGATTTGTGTAATCTTATTGTTTTGGAACAGTTCAAGAGTGCAGTTCCTGACTGTATTTCCACATATTTAAATGAGCAACAGGTAAAAACTTTGAGTGAAGCAGCTGCTTTAGCAGATCAGTATGTTTTGTCTCATTGCAGTGATTGGAGAGATACGCACACCTATGGTAACTATACTAGTGGGCGTGGTTTTTGGCCTACAGATTCATTTAAGCCTGCAGTTGAAGGTAAGGTGACACAGTTGGGCGAATCAGAGAAGGTCTGTCATTTTTGTCAGAAAAGGGGACACATTAAAGCAGATTGTTATGCTTTCCAGAAAAGAAATAGGCATGGTAATGTTAAATCCTCAGCAATGGCTGCCTCAGTAGCAAGAGTGACTGTAGATCTGCCATCTTCTCATGAATCTGAGTGTGCTGATGAGATTGATGCTGCATATTTGCCTTTTGTATCAAGTGGATTTGTTTCTCTTACTGAAGACGGTGAGAAAGTACCTATTAAGATTCTGAGAGACTCTGGTGCTTTGGGTTCATTTATCCTGGCTTCAGTGCTTCCTTTTTCAGAAGAATCTGATACTGGTGAGTCGGATCTAGTCTTGGGAATGGGATTGTCTGTTTGGTCTGCTCCAGTGCATAGAATACATCTTTTTTCAGACTTGGTCCAACGGGAGGTGGGCATTGCAGTACGCGCAGCATTGCCAGTGAAAGGAGTCCATCTCGTTCTTGGGAATGGGTTGGCTGGTGCACGTGTATGGCTGGATGATCCACCATCTCCACCTGTTGGACTAAATGTGTCTGTGTCTTGTGCTGTGACGCGTGCTGGAAGTTGTGCTAAAGATGATTCGGTTGGTGTGAGTGTGAAAGACATACCATGTGTGAACTTATCTGACTTTCCATTGTTTGTTTCACGCACAGAGTTGTTGACAGAGCAGAGAATAGACCACTCTATTAAAGATTTGTTGGAGTTTGCAGTTCCTATTGCAGAGGAGAAGCACATGGCGCATGGCTTTTTCTTGGACAAGGGTCTGCTGGTAAGGAAGTGGATGTCCTGTGGTAAGTTTGGCTTGAACGGCCCAACATTCCAAATTGTGGTACCAACCAAATTCCGTGATTTGGTTTTACAGTGGTCTCATGATCAGTCAGGGCATATGGGAGTCAGGAAGACATATGGCCGAATTTTGCGGTATTTCTGTTGGCCGAGGCTAAAAAAGGATGTGTCAAAGTACATCAGAACGTGCCACACATGTCAAATAAATAGTCACAACTTTAAGAACAGTGATCATCCCAATAAACAGATTGACTATGTGAATGGTTTCAGACAAAAGTGGAATGTTGCAAGTGAATTGACAAAGCGCAAGTTGGCTACAGTACAACACAGAATGAAGTGTGTTTATGACAGACGGGCCGAGGGGTGTGAGTTCAGTCCTGGTGGCAAAGTGCTGGAGTCACCTCTTCACACCCGGTTCTCAGGTCCTTACACATTGAGGAAAATTTCAGATGCAAATGATTCACTTTTTACTCCAGACTGGAAAAAGCAATCACAACATTGTCCTATTAACTTGCTTAAGCCTTCCTATTCTTATGGTGTTGCCCCAAGTATATTAGATGTGTCTATGTCAGAGTTGGTCAAGCCTGTGGCACCTACAAACACTAGTTTCTGTTGGTCAGTTACTTGTAGGTGTGGGGAGTGCAGGTGGTAGAGCAGTTTCCCCCTTACAACTAAAATGGAACTGAGGTTCGTTGGGATGCTGGGTTACTACTGAAGTTGTCAAAACGTTTCTTTTGTTGTTGCTCCCCTCATTGATTTGTTGAAGGCAATGTTAAATTGTGTGGTCTGTCTCAACAGGTTTCTCAAAATGCCAGAGAACATCTTGCACGTATCGCTCCTTGGGTTGAAGTCCAGTCTGCAGATGGATTTCAGTCACATGGGGGGCAGCTACTCTGGGGGTTTCTACTCTTAAGAAATTTAACAAGTATCAACTGAACTATTCTATGATCGAGATTCTGAAGTGTGGGTGTTTTCTCATTTTCATGTGTATGTGAGTTCCGGGGTGCCTGTTATAGATCATTATCTTGATGTTCCTTGGAGTGTTCCAATTGGCAATTGATTAGATGGTCTCTTCTGTTGCAGTACTACTGTTTGGACATGCGTTACAAAGGGTCGAACAATCTGGTGGCGGACGCGCTATCCTGTACCCCTGTATCGTGGTGTCTTCTGCTTAACCTCTCCTCTTCCTCATGCAGAGTACAATCAGGATCCTGCTGCTAAGGTTATGGGGAGAGCGTAATTAACAGGTTGTATGGTTTGTCTTCATATTGTATGGTTGGTTGTAAAGGTGGTGGGCAGCCGAATATGTTGTTGGCACCCCGTCTTTATGGGGGGGTGTGACATCCCCTGGTTTGGTTGCTGGGATGTCTGTGTCTCTTTACCCTTTTGTTGCAGATGTCAGGAGGCGGGGTTATAATCAGCCATTGTTGGAGCCACCTGGGCCCGGTGTTCTCCGCTATAAGAACGCGTCATTTGCTCTGCAGCGAGAGGGGCTAGAGAGGAGGGACTCTTGGTTCCCTACGCTCCCTGCTCCCTGCTATTTTTTAGGGGTCCAAGCCCGAAGTGGGCTGGGAACCCGCGTTTGCAAAGCAACGCGGTTCCCATACCACGAAGTGGCTGGGAACCCTATTGTTTTCGCTAAGATTTTTATTAGGGGTCCAAGCCCGAAGTGGGCTGGGAACCCGCGTTTGCAAGGCATCGCGGGGGCCATACCACGAAGTGGCATGGAACCCTATTGTAATCGTTAGGGTTTTTATTATTCTTTTTATTCTTCCGTCCCTAATTCCACTACTGCAGCCTAGACGGTAAGTGCTGGAGACACCAAGTTCGTGGTGTAGGTCAAGTTCAGTGCACGTAACTCAGGCGCAAAAATTCGCACACGTCTACCACTAGGTGGCGCTGTGACAAATTTTTCGCGTTTGGGCTTGGAACTCCCGCCTACGATGGCGAATATGGAAAACCTTATATCCACGCGTTCGGGGGATCATGCTGAATCACGTGGTATAGGCCACGCCCATTTCCGCCTAGACTTTTTTCGCGCAAAATCGCGAAAACTGAGTAGCCGCTCAGAATTAACTCCTCCGAAACCGCAAGTCCGATCGACACCAAATTTGGCACAGGCCATCTCTGGACACACATCATACTGGCTTGTGCTCCCCAGATTGATACGCGAAAAACTCTTCCGGCTATATGCTAATGAATATTCACGCAAAACGCTACTAACGCTAACTGATGTCATATCTTCGGTTTGGAATGGCCGATCGACACCAAACTCGGAGCACTTATGTGGGAAGCCCCCCTGAGGGCCTGTGCAAAAGTTGGTGCAACTAGCCTCTAGGTGGCGCTGTTTAACGCAAGAAATTAGTTTTGGTATAACCGCAAGTCGCATTGACGTGAACTTTGTGCCAAATTGTTCAGGATGGTCCCCTGACCTCATGTACCAAAGTGCATCCTAATGTGCCTATAGGTGGCGCTGTTATTGGGGATTAAACACGAAAAAAATAATCCCATTGACTTACATTCATTTTATATCTCCGGAACCGCAGGTCCGATTGACACCAAATTTGGGTCAATTCTTCCCCATGGGTCCCTGATGACACCTGACAAATTTGGTGAAATTCGGCCTAAAGGTGGCGCTATAATGGAAGCTGGAATGCCGAAAAGTCCCATTGAAATGAATGGGGTCTAAAACCATGCCACAATTTGCCTATGTTAGGAATGGCCGATCAACACCAAACTTGAGTATGTTATGCGGCATGACTTCTGGAACTGCTGTGTGAAATTTGGTGTCAATCGGCTAAAAGGTGACTCTATTAATAATTGTTGAAAAATCACTCCCATTCACTCCCATTCATTTTATATCTCCAGAACCGCAGGTCCGATTGACACCAAACTTGGGTCATATCTTCTCCATGGGCCCATGATGATACCTGATAAATTTGGTGAAATTCAGCCTAAAGGTGGCGCTATAATGGAAGCTGGAACGCCTAAAAAGTCCCATTGAAATGAATGGGTTCTAAAACCATGCCACAATTTGCCTATGTTAGGAATGGCCGATCAACACCAAACTTGAGGATCTTATGCGGCATGACTTCTGGAACTGCTGTGTGAAATTTGGTGTCAATCGGCTAAAAGGTGACTATATTAATAATTTATGAAAAAACACTGCCATTCACTTACATGCATTTTATATCTCCGTAACCACAAGTCCGATTCATACCAAATTTGGGTCAAATGTTCCCACTGGGTCCCTGATGACACCTGACAAATTTGGTGAAATTCGGCCTAAAGGTGGCGCTATAATGGAAGCTGGAATGCCGAAAAAGTCCCATTGAAATGAATGGGGTCTAAAACCATGCCACAATTTGCCTATGTTAGGAATGGCCGATCAACACCAAACTTGAGTATGTTATGCGGCATGACTTCTGGAACTGCTGTGTGAAATTTGGTGTCAATCGGCTAAAAGGTGACTCTATTAATAATTGTTGAAAAATCACTCCCATTCACTCCCATTCATTTTATATCTCCAGAACCGCAGGTCCGATTGACACCAAACTTGGGTCATATCTTCTCCATGGGCCCATGATGATACCTGATAAATTTGGTGAAATTCAGCCTAAAGGTGGCGCTATAATGGAAGCTGGAACGCCTAAAAAGTCCCATTGAAATGAATGGGTTCTAAAACCATGCCACAATTTGCCTATGTTAGGAATGGCCGATCAACACCAAACTTGAGGATCTTATGCGGCATGACTTCTGGAACTGCTGTGTGAAATTTGGTGTCAATCGGCTAAAAGGTGACTATATTAATAATTTATGAAAAAACACTGCCATTCACTTACATGCATTTTATATCTCCGTAACCACAAGTCCGAGTCATACCAAATTTGGGTCAAATGTTCCCACTGCGTCCCTGATGACACCTGACAAATTTGGTGCAAATCGGCCTAAAGATGGCGCTGTAATCGATGCTGAAATTTATCGCTAAATCCCATTCATTTCGATGGCATTTTCAAACGCGGGACGTTTCGCCTCTGTTTGAAAGGCCCGTCGAGACCTGACTCGGGACCTTTGCGCTGCAGTCGGAAGCCGGGACGACTCGCGCGCCCTCCGCGGGGCTGGGGGGCGAGTTTCGCCAGGGGCTTGGACCCCGCTTACAACTGCTTGCAGTTCTAGTTAGGGGTCCAAGCCCGAAGTGGGCTGGGAACCCGCGTTTGCAAGGCAACGCGGTTCCCATACCACGAAGTGGCAGGGAACCCTATTGTTTTCGTTAGGATTTTTATTATTAGGGGTCCAAGCCCGAAGTGGGCATGGAACCCGCGATTGCAAGGCATCGCGGGTGCCATACCACGAAGTGGCATGGAACCCTATTGTAATCGTTCTCGTTTTTATTATTATTTTTTTTCTTCCGTGCACGATTCCACTACTGCAGCCTAGACGGTAAGTGCTGGAGACACGAAGTTCGCGGTGTAGGTCAAGTTCAGTGCACGTAACTCAGGCGCAAAAATTCGCACGCGTCTACCACTAGGTGGCGCTGTGACAAATTTTTCGCGTTTGGGCTTGGCACTCCCGCCTACGAAGGCGGATATGGAAAACCTTATATCCACGCGTTCGGGGGATCCTGCTGAATCACGTGGTATAGGCCACGCCCATTTCCGCCTAGACTTTTTTCGCGCAAAATCGCGAAAACTGACCAGCCGCTCAAAATTAACTCCTCCGAAACCGCAAGTCCGATCGACACCAAATTTGGCACAGGCCATCTGTGGACACACATCATACTGGCTTGTGCTCCCCACATCGATACGCGGAAAACTCTTCCGGCTATAAGCTAACAAATGTTCACGCAAAACGCTACTAATGCTAACTGATGTCATATCTTCGGTTTGGAATGGCCAATCGACACCAAACTCGAAGGACTTATGTGGGACGCCCCCCTGAGGGCCTGTGCAAAATTTGGTGCAACTAGCCTCTAGGTGGCGCTGTTTAACGCGAGAAATTAGTTCTGGTATAACCGCAAGTCGCATTGACGTGAACTTTGTGCCAAATTGTTCAGGATGGTCCCCTGACCTCATGCACTAAAGTGCATCCTAATGTGCCCATAGGTGGCGCTGTTATTGCCGATTAAACACGAAAAAAAAAATCCCATTGACTTACATTCATTTTATATCTCCGGAACCGCAGGTCCGATTGACACCAAATTTGGGTCAATTCTTCCCCATGGGTCCCTGATGACACCTGACAAATTTGGTGAAATTCGGCCTAAAGGTGGCGCTATAATGGAAGGTAGAATGCCGAAAAAAGTCCCATTGAAATGAATGGGTTTTAAAACCACACCACAATTTCCCTAGGTTAGGAATGGCCGATCAACACCAAACTTCAGGATCTTATGCGGCATGACTTCTGAAAATGCTGTGTGAATTTTGGTGTCAATCGGCCAAAAGGTGACTATATAAATAATTTATGAAAAATCACTCCCATTCACTCCCATTCATTTTATATCTCCAGAACCGCAGGTCCAATTGACACCAAACTTGGGGCAAATCTTCCCCATGGGGCCCTGATGATACCTCAAAAATTTGGTACAATTCGGCCAAACGGTGGCGCTATAATTGAAGCTCAAAGCCCTTCAGAAAGCCCATTGAAATGAATGGGATTTCAAACCAGGCCACAATTTGCCTAGGTTAGGAATAGCCGATCAACACCAAACTTCAGGATCTTATGCGGCATTACTTCTGTAAGGTCTGTGTGAATTTTGGTGTCAATCGGCCAAAAGGTGACTATATGAATAATTTATGAAAAAACACTGCCATTCACTTACATTCATTTTATATCTCCGGAACCGGAGGTCCGATTGACACCAATTTTGCGTCAATTCTTCCCCCTGGGCCCTTGATGACACCTGACAAATTTTGTGATATTTGGCCAAAAGGTGGCGCTATACTAGAAGCTCAAAGCCCCTCAGAAAGCCCATTGAAATGAATGGGACTTCAAACCACGCCACAATTTGCCTAGGTTAGGAATGGCCGATCAACACCAAACTTCAGGATCTAATCGCGATGCCCTCCATGGCGCTAGGGGCGAAGTTTAGCCAGGGGCTTGGACCCCGCTTACAACTGCTTGCAGTTCTAGTTAGGGGTCCAAGCCCGAGTGGGCTGGGAACCGCGAATGCAAGGCATCGCGGTTCCCTGTACCAGCGGTGCAGGAACCCTATTGTTTTCGCTCAGATTTTTATTATTATTATTCTTCTTCCGCCGCTAATTCCACTACTGCAGCATACCCTGTAAATGCTAGGGACGCGAAACTCATAGGGTAAGTACAAAACTGCGCAAGTAACTCAGGCGCAAATAATCGCACACTTCTACTGCTAGGGGGCGCTATAAGCAAGGTCAACGCGTTTGGGCTTGGAACTCCCGTCTACGAAGGCATATATAGAAAACCTTATATCCACGCGTTCGGGGGATTGAGCTGCATCTTTTGGTATAGGCCCCGCCCATTTCCGCCATTAATTTTTTCGCGCAAAATCGCGAAAACTGACTAGCCGCTCAGAATTAACTCCTCCGAAACCGCAAGTCCGATCGACACCAAATTTGGCATGGATCATCTCTGGACACACATCATACTGGCTTGTGCTCCCCAGATTGATACGCGAAAAACTCTTCCGGCTATAAGCTAATGAATATTCACGAAAAACGCTACTAATGCTAACTGATGTCATATCTTTGGTTTGCAATGGCCGATCGACACCAAACTCGGAGGTCTTATGTGGGACGCCCCCCTGAGGGCCTGTGCAAAATTTGGTGCAACTAGCCTCTAGGTGGCGCTGTTTAACGAGAAAAATTAGTTCTGGTATAACCGCAAGTCGCATTGACGTGAACTTTGTGCCAAATTGTTCAGCACGGTCCCCTGACCTCCGACACCAAAGTGCATCCTAATGTGCCCATAGGTGGCGCTGTTATTTGCGATTAAACACGAAAAAATTCATCCCATTGACTTACATTCATTTTATATCTCCAGAACCGCAGGTCCGATTGACACCAAATTTGCGTCAATTCTTCCCCATGGGCCCATGATGACACCTGACAAATTTGGTGACAATTCGGCCTAAACGGTGGCGCTATAATGGAAGCTGAAAGCCTTCAGAAAGTCCCATTGAAATGAATGGGACTTCAAACCACGCCACATTTTGCCTAGGTTAGGAATGGCCGATCAACACCAAACTTCAGGATCTTATGCGGCATGACTTCTGGAACTGCTGTGTGAAATTTGGTGTCAATCGGCTAAAGGGTGACTATATAAATCATTTATGAAAAAACACTCCCATTCACTCCCATTCATTTTATATCTCCAGAACCGCAGGTCCAATTGACACCAAACTTGGGTCAAATCTTCCCCATGGGTCCCTGATGATACCTGAAAATTTGGTACAATTCGCCAAACGGTGGCGCTATAATTGAAGCTCAAATGCCACGTAAAAGCCCATTGAAATGAATGGGATTTCAAACCACGCCACAATTTGCCTAGGTTAGGAATGGCTGACCAGCACTAAACTTGGGTATCTTATGCGGCATGACTTCTGGCACTGCTGTGTGAATTTTGGTGTCAATCGGGACGACTTCAGCGCACCCTCCGGCGAGTTAGGCGGTTTAGCCAGGAGGCTTGGACCCGCTTACAACTGCTTGCAGTTCTAGTTAGGGGTCCAAGCCCGAGTGAGCATGGAACCCGCGATTGCAAGGCATCGCGGTTGCCATACCACGAGTGGCATGGAACCCTATTGTTTTCGTCAGATTTTATTATTATTATTATTATTATTCTTATTCTTCCGTGCTCAGTTCCACTACTGCAGCATACCCTGTAATTGCTAGAAACGCGAAATTCAGCGGTGTAGGTCACATTCAGTGCACGTAACTCAGGCCCGAAAACTCGCACACTTCTACTGCTAGGGGCGCTATAAGCAAGGTCAACGCGTTTGGGCTTGGAACTCCCGTCTACGAAGGCGGATATGGAAAACCTTATATCCACGCGTTCGGGGATCATGCTGAATCTCATGGTATAGGCCACGCCCATTTCCGCCTATATAGTTTTTCGCGCAAAATCGCGAAAACTGACTAGCCGCTCAGAATTAACTCCTCCGAAACCGCAAGTCCAATCGACACCAAATTTGGCATGGATCATCTCTGGACACACATCATACTGGCTTGTGCTCCCCAGATCGATACGCAAAAAACTCTTCCGGCTATAAGCTAACGAATATTCACGTAAAGCGCTACTAATGCTAACTGATGTCATATCTTCGCTTTGGAATGGCCGATCGACACCAAACTCGGACCACTTATGTGGGATTGCCCCTGAGGGCCTGTGCAAAATTTGGTGCAACTAGCCTCTAGGTGGCGCTGTTTAACGCAAGAAATTAGTTCTGGTATAACCGCAAGTCGCATTGACGTGAACTTTGTGCCAAATTGTTCAGCATGGTCCCTGACCTCAGGCACCAAAGTGCATCCTAATGTGCCCATAGGTGGCGCTGTTATTGGGGATTAAACACGAAAAAAATAATCCCATTGACTTACATTCATTTTATATCTCCGGAACCGCAGGTCCGATTGACACCAAATTCGGGTCAAATCTTCCCCATGGGGCCCTGATGACACCTGACAAATTTGGTGAAATTCGGCCTAAAGGTGGCGCTATAAAGGAAGCTGGAATGCCGAAAAAGTCCCATTGAAATGAATGGGATTTCAAACCACGCCACAATTTGCCTAGGTTAGGAATGGCCGATCAACACCAAACTTCAGGATCTTATGCGGCATGACTTCTGGAACTGCTGTGTGAAATTTGGTGTCAATCGTGCTAAAAGGTGACTCCATTAATAATTTATGAAAAACACCCCCATTAACTTACATTCATTTTATATCTCCAGAACCGCAGGTCCGATTGACACCAAATTTGCGTCAATTGTTCCCCCTGGGTCCCTGAAGACACCTGACAAATTTAGTTATATTTGGCCTAAAGGTGGCGCTACAATCGAAGCTGGAATGCTGAGAAAGTCCCATTGAAATGAATGGGATTTCAAACCACCCCACAATTTGCCTAGGTTAGGAATGGCCGATCAACACCAAACTTCAGGATGTTATGCGGCATGACTTCTGAAAATGCTGTGTGAATTTTGGTGTCAATCGGCCAAAAGGTGACTATATAAATAATTTATGAAAAATCACTCCCATTCACTCCCATTCATTTTATATCTCCAGAACCGCAGGTCCAATTGACACCAAACTGGGGTCAAATCCTCCCCATGTGGCCCTGATGATACCTGGAAAATTTGGTACAATTCGGCCAAACGGTGGCGCTATAATTGAAGCTCAAATGCCACGGAAAAGCCCATTGAAATGAATGGGATTTCAAACCATGCCACAATTTGCCTAGGTTAAGAATGGATGATCAACACCAAACTTCAGGATCTTATGCGGCATCACTTCTGGAACTGCTGTGTGAAATTTGGTGTCAATCGGCCAACAGGTGACTATATTAATAATTTATGAAAAAACACTGCCATTCACTTACATGCATTTTATATCTCCGTAACCACAAGTCCGATTCATACAAAATTTGGGTCAAATCTTCCCCATGGGCCCATGATGACACCTGACAAATTTGGTGCAAATCGGCCTAAAGATGGCGCTGTAATCGATGCGTAAATCTATCGCTAAATCCCATTCATTTCGATGGCATTTTCAAACGCGGGACGTTTTGCCTCTGTTTGGAAAGGCCCGTCGAGACCTGACTTCGGGTACTTTAGCGGCACGCGGTGCGAGCCGGGACGACTTCATGCCACTGCGGCTGGGGCGAAGTTTCGCCAGGGGCTTGGACCCGCTACAACTGCTTGCAGTTCTAGTTATTATTATTTTTATTCTTCCGTGCCTAGTTCCACTACTGCAGCATACCCCGTAATTGCGAGAAACGCAAATTTCGCGGTGTAGGTCACATTCAGTGCACGTAACTCAGGCCCGAAAACTCGCACACTTCTACTGCTAGGGGGCGCTATAAGCAAGGTCAACGCGTTTGGGCTTGGAACTCCCGTCTACGAAGGCGGATATGGAAAAACTTTATATCCACGCGTTCGGGGGATCCTGCTGAATCACGTGGTATAGGCCACGCCCATTTCCGCCTAGACTTTTTTCGAGCTACATCGCGAAAACTGACTAGCCGCTCAGAATTAACTCCTCCGAAACCGCAAGTCCAATCGACACCAAATTTGGCATGGATCATCTCTGGACACACATCATACTGGCTTGTGCTCCCCAGATCGATACGCAAAAAACTCTTCCGGCTATAAGCTAACGAATATTCACGCAAAACGCTAGTAATGCTAACTGATGTCATATCTTCGCTTTGAAATGGCCGATCGACACCAAACTCGAGCACTTATGTGGGACGCCCCTGAGGGCCTCTGCAAAATTTGGTGCAACTAGCCTCTAGGTGGCGCTGTTTAACGCAAGAAATTAGTTCTGGTATAACCGCAAGTCGCATTGACGTGAACTTTGTGCCAAATTGTTCAGGATGGTCCCCTGACCTCATGCACTAAAGTGCATCCTAATGTGCCCATAGGTGGCGCTGTTATTGCCGATTAAACACGAAAAAAAAAATCCCATTGACTTACATTCATTTTATATCTCCGGAACCGCAGGTCCGATTGG
The DNA here is from genome assembly GCA_024633595.2 of Lepomis macrochirus. Classification (NCBI taxonomy): domain Eukaryota; kingdom Metazoa; phylum Chordata; class Actinopteri; order Centrarchiformes; family Centrarchidae; genus Lepomis; species Lepomis macrochirus. The sequence continues at coordinate 584,388 of JALXJV020000024.1, forward strand.
CACCAAATTTGGGACAATTCTTCCCCATGGGGCCCTGATGACACCTGACAAGTTTTGTACAATTCGGCCTAAAGGCGGCGCTGTAATGGAAGCTGGAATGCCAAAAATGTCCCATTGAAATGAATGGGGTTTAAAACCACGCCACAATTTGCCTAGGTTAGGAATGGCCGATCAACACCAAACTTCAGGATCTTATGCGGCATGACTTCTGGAGCAGCTGTGTGAAATTTGGTGTCAATCGGCTAAAAGGTGAATATATTAATAATTTATGAAAAAACACTCCCATTCACTCCCATTCATTTTATATCTCCAGAACCGCAGGTCCGATTGGCACCAAATTTGGGACAATTCTTCCCCATGGGGCCCTGATGACACCTGACAAGTTTTGTACAATTCGGCCTAAAGGCGGCGCTGTAATGGAAGCTGGAATGCCAAAAATGTCCCATTGAAATGAATGGGGTTTAAAACCACGCCACAATTTGCCTAGGTTAGGAATGGCCGATCAACACCAAACTTCAGGATCTTATGCGGCATGACTTCTGGAGCAGCTGTGTGAAATTTGGTGTCAATCGGCTAAAAGGTGAATATATTAATAATTTATGAAAAAACACTCCCATTCACTCCCATTCATTTTATATCTCCAGAACCGCAGGTCCAATTGACACCAAACCTGGGTCAAATCTTCCCCATAGGGCCCTGATGATACCTGAAAAATTTGGTACAATTCGGCCAAACGGTGGCGCTATACTAGAAGCTGAAAGCCCTTCAGAAAGCCCCATTGAAATGAATGGGAATTCAAACCACACCACAATTTGCCTAGGTTAGGAATGGCCGATCAAAACCAAACTTCAGGATCTTATGCGGCATGACTTCTGGAACTGCCGTGTGAAATTTGGTGTCAATCGGCTAAAAGGTGAATATATTAAAAATTTATGAAAAAACACTCCCATTCACTTACATGCGTTTTATATCTCCGGTACCAAAGGTCCAATTGACACCAAATGTGGGTCAAATCTTCCCCATGGGCCCAAGATGATACCTGACCAATTTGGTGAAATTTGGCCTAAAGGTGCAGCTGTAATTGAAGCTGGAATGCTGTAAAAAGTCCCATTGAAATGAATGGGATTTCAAACCACGCCACAATTTGCCTAGGTTAGGAATGGCTGACCAGCACTAAACTTGAGTATCTTATGCGGCATGACTTCTGGAACTGCTGTGTGAATTTTGGTGTCAATCGGCCAAAAGGTGACTATATAAATAATTGTTGAAAAAACGCTGCCATTCACTTACATGCATTTTATATCTCCATAACCACAACTCCTATTTATACCAAATGTGGGTCAAATCTTCTCCATGGGCCCAAGATGATACCTGACCAATTTGGTGGAATTTGGCCAAAAGGTGGCGCTATACTAGAAGCTCAAAGCCCCTCGGAAAGCCCATTGAAATGAATGGGACTTCAAACCACGCCACAATTTGCCTAGGTTAGGAATGGCCGATCAACACCAAACTTCAGGATCTTATGCGGCATGACTTGGGCGCGGTGCGAGCCGGGACGACTTCAGCAGCTCTCAGCGGGGCTGAGGAGTTTAGCCAGGGGCTTGGACCCCGCTTACAACTGCTTGCAGTTCTAGTTAGGGGTCCAAGCCCGAAGTGGGCATGGAACCCGCGATTGCAAGGCATCGCGGGTGCCATACCACGAAGTGGCATGGAACCCTATTGTTTTCGCTCAGATTTTTATTATTATTATTATTCTTCCGCCGCTAATTCCACTACTGCAGCATACCCTGTAAATGCTAGGGACGCGAAACTCATAGGGTAGGTACAAACCTGCGCAAGTAACTCAGGCGCAAAAAATCGCACACTTCAACCACTAGGTGGCGCTATTAGCAACATTTTTACATTTTGGCTTGGAACTCCCGCCTACGAAGGCGTATATGGAAAACCTTATATCCACGCGTTCGGGGGATTGAGCTGCATCTTTTGGTATAGGCCCCGCCCATTTCCGCCTATAATTTTTTTGCGCAAAATCGCGAAAACTGACTAGCCGCTCAGAATTAACTCCTCCGAAACCGCAAGGCCAATCGACACCAAATTTGGCATGGATCATCTCTGGACATACATCATACTGGCTTGTGCTCCCCAGATCGATACGCAAAAAACTCTTCCGGCTATAAGCTAACGAATATTCACGCAAAACGCTACTAATGCTAACTGATGTCATATCTTCAGTTTGGAATGGCCGATCGACACCAAACTCGGAGCACTTATGTGGGAAGCCCCCCTGAGGGCCTGTGCAAAAGTTGGTGCAACTAGCCTCTAGGTGGCGCTGTTTAACGCAAAAAATTAGTTCTGGTATAACCGCAAGTCGCATTGACGTGAACTTTGTGCCAAATTGTTCAGCATGGTCCCCTGACCTCAGCCACCAAAGTGCATCCTAATGTGCCCATAGGTGGCGCTGTTATTGGGGATTAAACACGAAAAAAATAATCCCATTGACTTACATTCATTTTATATCTCCGGAACCGCAGGTCCGATTGACACCAAATTTGGGTCAATTCTTCCCCATGGGGCCCTGATGACACCTCGACAAGTTTTGTACAATTCGGCCAAAAGGTGGCGCTATAATGGAAGCTGGAATGCCAAAATGTCCCATTGAAATGAATGGGATTTCAAACCATGCCACAATTTGCCTAGGTTAGGAATGGCTGATCAACACCAAACTTGGGGACCTTATGCGGCATTACTTCTGTAAGGTCTGTGTGACATTTGGTGTTAATCGGCCCAAAGGTGACTTTATAAATAATTTATGAAAAAACACTCCCATTGACATACATTCATTTTATATCTCCAGTACCACAGGTCCAAATCACACCAAATTTGCGTCAATTCTTCCGTCCTGGGCCCCTGATGACACCTGACAAATTTTGTGTTATTTGGCCTAAAGGTGACGCTATAATCGAAGCTGAAATGCCACGAAAAGTCCCATTGAAATGAATGGGTTTTAAAACCACGCCACAATTTGTCTAGGTTAGGAGTGGCCAATCAACACCAAACTTGAGGACCTTATGCGGCACGACTTCTGGAACTGCTGTGTGAAATTTGGTGTCAATCAGCCAAAAGGTGACTATGCTAATAATTCATGAAAAAACACTCCCATTCACTCCCATTCATTTTATATCTCTGGTACCAAAGGTCCAATTGACACCAAATTTGGGTCAAATCTTCCCCATGGGCCCCCCGATGATACCTGACAAATTTGGTGCAATTCGGCTAAAAGGTGGCGCTATAATTGAAGCTCAAATGCCGTCAGAAAGCCCATTGAAATGAATGGGATTTCAAACCACGCCACAATTTGCCTAGGTTAGGAATGGCTGACCAACACCAAACTTGGGTATCTTATGCGGCATTACTTCTGGAACTGCTGTGTGAATTTTGGTGTCAATCGGCTAAAAGCTGAAGGTATTAATAATTTATGAAAAAACACTCCCATTCACTTACATGCAATTTATATCTCCGTAACCACAAGTCCGATTCATACCAAATTTATCAAATGTTCCCACTGGGTTCCTGATGACACCTGACAAATTTGGTGCAAATGGGCCTAAAGATGGCGCTGTAATCTATGCTGAAATGTATCGATAAATCCCATTCATTTCGATGGCATTTTCTAGCGCGGACGTTTTGCCTCTGTTTGGAAAGGCCCGTCGAGACCTAACTTCGGGGACCTTAGCGGCGCGGTGCGTGGCAGCCGGGACGACTTCGCAGCGCCCTTCAGCGGGCTGGAGGCGAAGTTTCAGCCAGGGGCTTGGACCCAGCTTACAACTGCTTGCAGTTCTAGTTATTATTATTTTTATTCTTCCGTGCCTAGTTCAGCTACTGCAGCATACCCTGTAACTGCTAGGAACGCAAATTCGCGGTGTAGGTCACATTCAGTGCACGTAACTCAGGCCCGAAAACTCGCACACTTCTACTGCTAGGGGCGCTATAAGCAACGGTCAACGCGTTTGGGCTTGGAACTCCCGCCTACGAAGGCGGATATGGAAAACCTTATATCCACGCGTTCGGGGGATCCTGCTGAATCACGTGGTATAGGCCACGCCCATTTCCGCCTAAACTTTTTTCGAGCTACATCGCGAAAACTGACTAGCTGCTCAGAATTAACTCCTCCGAAACCGCAAGTCCGATCGACACCAAATTTGGCGTGGATCATCTCTGGACACACATCATACTGGCTTGTGCTCCCCAGATCGATACGCAAAAAACTCTTCCGGCTATAAGCTAACGAATATTCACGCAAAACGCTACTAATGCTAACTGATGTCATATCTTCGGTTTGGAATGGCCGATCGACACCAAACTCGGAGCACTTATGTGGGAAGCCCCCCCGAAGGCCTCTGCAAAAGTTGGTGCAACTAGCCTCTAGGTGGCGCTGTTTAACGCAAAAAATTAGTTCTGGTATAACCGCAAGTCGCATTGACGTGAACTTTGTGCCAAATTGTTCAGCATGGTCCCCTGACCTCAGCCACCAAAGTGCATCCTAATGTGCCCATAGGTGGCGCTGTTATTGGGGATTAAACACGAAAAAATTCATCCCATTGACTTACATTCATTTTATATCTCCAGAATCGCAGGTCCGATTGACACCAAATTTGGGTCAAATCTTCCCCATGGGCCTGTGATTACACCTGACAAATTTTGTGATATTTCGCCAAAAGGTGGCGCTATAATGGAAGCTGGAATGCCGTAAAAAGTCCCATTGAAATGAATGGGATTTAAAACCACGCCACAATTTGCCTAGGTTAGGAATGGCCGATCAACACCAAACTTCAGGATCTTATGTGGCATGACTTCTGGAACTGCTGTGTGAATTTTGGTGTCAATTGGCTAAAAGGTGATTATATAAATAATTTATGAAAAATCACTCCCATTCACTCCCATTCATTTTATATCTCCAGAACCGCAGGTCCAATTGACACCAAACTTGGGTCAAATCTTCCCCATGGGGCCCTGATGATACCTGACAAATTTGGTACAATTCGGCCAAACGGTGGCGCTATAATTGAACCTCAAAGCCCTTCAGAAAGCCCATTGAAATGAATGGGATTTCAAACCAGACCACAATTTGCCTAGGTTAGGAATAGCCGATCAACACCAAACTTCAGGATCTTATGCGGCATGACTTCTGAAAATGCTGTGTGAATTTTGGTGTCAATTGGCCAAAGGTGACTATATAAATAATTTATGAAAAAACACTGCCATTCACTTACATTCATTTTATATCTCCGGAACCGCAGGTCCGATTGACACCAAATTTGTGTCAATTGTTACCTATGGGTCCCTGATGACACCTGACAAATTTGGTACAATTCGGCCAAAAGGTGGCGCTATAATTGAAGCTCAAATGCAGTCAGAAAGCCCATTGAAATGAATGGGATTTCAAACCACGCCATAATTTGCCTAGGTTAGGAATGGCTGATCAACACTAAACTTGGGTATCTTATGCGGCATGACTTCTGGAACTGCTGTGTGAATTTTGGTGTCAATCGGCCAAAAGGTGACTATATAAATAATTTATGAAAAAACACTGCCATTCACTTACATGCATTTTATATCTCCAGTAACCGCAAGTGCAATTCATACCAAATGTGGGTCAAATCTTCTCCATGGGCCCAAGATGATACCTGACCAATTTGGTGAAATTTAGCCAAAAGGTGGCGCTATACTAGAAGCTCAAAGCCCCTCGAAAGCCCATTGAAATGAATGGGACTTCAAACCACGCCACAATTTGCCTAGGTTAGGAATGGCCGATCAACACCAAACTTCAGGATCTTATCGCGGCATGACTGGGCGCGGTGCAGAGCCGGGACGACTTCAGCAGCCCTCCAGCGGGGCTGGAGGCGATTTACGCCAGGGGCTTGGACCCGCTTACAACTGCTTGCAGTTCTAGTTTTATTATTTTTTTTCTTCCGTTGCATAAACGCATACTGCAGCGGTCGCTGTAACTCCTAGGAACGCGATACTCCCAGGGTGCGTCACATTCACTGCACGTAACTCAGCCCCAAAACTCGCACACTTCTACCGCTAGGGGCGCTGTAAGCAAGGTCAACGCGTTTGGGCTTGGAACTCTCGACTACTGAGGCGTATACCAAAACCTTATATCCACGCGTTCGGGGATCCAGCTGAATCTCCTGGTATAGGCCACGCCCATTTCCGCCCAAACTTTTTTCGAGCTACATCGCGAAAACTGAAAAACCTATTTTAATTAACTCCTCCGAAACCGCAAGTCCGATCGACCACGAAACTTGGCACGGATAATCTCTGGACCGAGCTCTACAAAGTTTGTAGAGGAAATTTTGATCCGAAAAAAACTGTCGCAATTATACGCTAACAAACGTTTGCAAAGCAGCTACTAACAGGAAGTGAGGGCATAACTTCTGTTTGGAATGGCCGATCGACACCAAACTTGGAACACTCAGTTGGGATGGGACCCTGAGGGCCTGTGCAAAATTTTGTGTGGCTGGCCCCTAGGTGGCGCTCTTTAATCCAGAAAATTAGTTCCTCCATAACCACAAGTCACATTGACATGAATCCAGTGCCGAATTGTTCAGCATGGTCCCCTGATGCCAGGCACCAAAGGGGACCCTAATGTGCCCATAGGTGGCGCTGTTATTGCAGCTTAAACACGAATTTTTTTCCCATTCACTTACATTCATTTTATATCTCCAGAACCGCAGGTCCGATTGACACCAAATTTGGGTCAAATGTTCCCCATGGGGCCCTGATGATACCATAAAAATTTGGTGTAGTTCGGCCTAAAGGTGGCGCTACAATCGAAGCTGAAATGCCGTCAGAAGCCCCATTGAAATGAATGGGATTTCAAACCAGCACACTTTTCACAAGCTTTGGAATGGCCGATCAACACCAAACTTGGGGACCTTATCCGACATGACCTCCCGAAGGCCTGTGTCAAATTTGGTGCCAATCGGCCAAACGGTGGCGCTGTTCAACATATATCAAAAAACTCCCATTGACTTACATGCATTTTATATCTCCACAACCGCAGCTCCGATTTACACAAAATTTGGGTCACTTCTTCACCAAAGGGGCCCCGATGACAGCTGAGCGATTTGGTGCAATTCGACCAAAGGCGGCGCCGTGTCGAAGCTCAAACGCCGTCGCTAAGCCCATTCGTTTCAATGGCATTTTCAAACCACGGCGTTTACGCCTCGGTTCGGGCTGACCCGTCGGGACCTCGCTTCGGGGACCTCCAGCGGGACGTCGGCGGGCGCCGGGACGACTTCAGCGACCTCAGCGGGCGAAGGGGCGACTGGCGACAGGTGGCTTGGACCCCGTTTACAACTGCTCGCAGTTCTAGTTGTTCTTTTTACCACACAACACTCAACACACAATTTCCTCACGCATGCACACTTGCTGACATGACTGATCTACTGATTATCACACTTCATAGGGTTTTGACTATTGAGTTGTTTTTTGGTTATGTAGTAATAAATGAATGGTACCTTATGGAAACTTGTGTTTTGATTACTGATCTTTTGTCGCGGTGTTGAGCCAGCCGTCACAATGTCCTCTTCGACTAGAACAGAAACGTTCTCAGGGTTGAAGTGGACCGCAGCAGGGGTGTTGTCAGTGACCACAGTGAGGAGAGCCACAGGCGTGTCAGCAATATCTGGTTCATCTTTGCAAAGCGAAATACGAACAATCCCATTATGAGGATAATTTTAAAAGACAGGTTGCAAGTCATGCACTTCTTCATCGGTGCCCCCAACAAATTGAAAGCACCAATAACTCTTATATTGTACAAATCACATTTTAGCAATTTATTGAGATAGACTAAAAGAAAAAAAATCTATGAATTAGGGTTGGACCGAGACGATGACTGACAGACATCACGATGTTGAGCCGGCATTGTGATTGTAATCTTAGTCTTAATTTTTCACATTATACTACCCTGTGAAAGCAGTTTTTATCCCCATGAATATTATTATAATTTTTTAAATATACCCGCTTTGCACCTACAACTCAGGGGGCATGGGAGCCCGCTCTGGACATGGGGGTCTGGGGACTTGGGTCGTTGGCTGTTGCTCATTTCTGGGCGTGGTGGATCCCTCCAGCTGTGCTGGGGGACTGTCGGCCCTGGTTTTCCTGCATTATCGCTCCCTGGCAGCGGGGAGTTCCTCAGCACGGCTCTCTGGTGTTTTCCTTGGGAGGGGGAGCAGCTCTCCCTGGGACATGTGGTCTGGGGTCCTTTGCGTTTTGGGGAGTCGCGAGGTGTCCTAGCTACTGGGGGCCGGGGTCTCTGGGCACAGCGCGGCGTGGTTCAGTCTGGTTGCGGTTTGGATGACTTCGATTGGATTGTGGGGTGATTGTCAATGCATCTTGATGCATTGTTTTGTTCTGTGCAGGGTCTCTGGGGCGCTGCTGGGCGTTGGTTTGTGCATTAGAGTCCAGGGGGGCATTTCCTGGTTGGCTTAGAACTACATTCTGTAACAGGCTTATGTACACAAACATATACACACACATACACCTACAGACACACTCACCCACACGCACTCAGACACATACAGTCTCACAAATAGACACACACACAAACAAAGGTTCTCCCTGGTAGATTTAATCTTGATGTTTTTCATTCAGTTACTTATTTAAATAATTGTTATTATGTCAGCTCTCACGGCGGTGCTGAGTTGTTTATTTATGTTGCCTGATTTATTTATTTATTTATTTTTCATGTTTTCATTTCTCTCTCATTGTGTTCCTATGTGTAGTCCTATCCTGTTTATTGCTGCTGTTCAACTGGTTGTCTCTTTGTTTTTGTTTGTTTATTTTGTGTGTTTATTTGTTTTTTGTTGTTTGTTTCTCTCCCCTCCCGTTCTCTTGCAGGTTTTGTTGCTTTCTGCAATTGGTGTTTCCTTCTGCTATTTCCTGTAGTCCCCACCCCCTATCCCCGTTCTCTTGCAGGTGTTGCCCTCTCTCTGTGCTGTCTGTTTATGTGGTGTTTCTGTTCCCCATCCCCATGTCTGTCCATGTCCATCCCCATGTCATATTGGTTCTCTCGACTTTTGTTAAATAGGTTATTGGAAACGACTTCCGGTTCAAAGTAAACGAGCGGAACCAGTCATTCATTCATTCATGCAAAACAGCAATCTAAACTTGCTTACGATGTGGGAACACAACCTCAACAAGTTAAAAAAGGGTGACATAGCAGTACCTTTACCTTCCGCGGTAGATAGTTGGGAGGATGACATGAAGAAGTGGCCTCAGAGAGTTCATAACCCACAGCAATTCCTCAGTGATGGCCCCACTGTTTCAACTCCAGACAAATGGTCTTCTTCAGCTAAGTTACAGAGCAAATGTAGACAGCAGCAAGGCAGCCTCCAGCAAACATGATCCAGCTCAGAGTAATACACTTCATCATACTGAACACAGCACCACACTAACCTGTCCAAAGTGTTCACAGTTTTATAAAGCCTACATCAAAGTGTCCCCTGCACAAGCTACTACACTGATGGAAGAAACCAGGATGCAGAGAGCTTCACAGTTGACCATGATGTGTCTGGGCCTACAGAGCTGCAAGCTGGTCATCTGGACACCAAGTGAGGACATCAAAATTGACATTCCATTTGACAAAAAACTACACAGATGCACAAGTGCAACAGCTGCAGAATTTCTACTTTTTGCACATGCTACCTATGTTGGCTGATGATTTTGCTGACAAAAAGATAAATCTCTGCCCAACGTAAGTGCAGATCTTTGAGTAGGAGGGTTTACACTGTACTGTGAGTTATTCAGTATTCAGATAATTTCACTAAATAAAAATAATAATACTGTGAAAGTTCAATTCATGCATTCAGATGTAACAACCTCTGTGAATTCACTCTTCAAAGTGTTATGTCTGCCAACAATACACAGAACAACCATAAACATTTTGAATAATATGGCTCAGTCAGGATTTGTGTAAATAACATTACATCAGAAGTTTTTTTAATTCAGTAAACATTAACATAGGTTTGTCCAAAGGGCAAATACACCCTATTCAGCTCAAGATATTAGACACAATGATACTGACCTTCTTATTTTAATAACTCTTTATAATTTATAACTTTAATCATTTATAACTTTAATAATTCTAAAGAAGAGGCTACATAATGTGTGATGTGAGGGGTCAATGTAGACACCAACTGACCACTACTCTCTGACCGAATTGACTGCTAGCTTGACCGCTGCTCAGTACAGCCATGGGTGTATATAATATGGCATGGACAGCAGTAGAGCTGGTAGTCAGAGCTATCCAGCCATGAGAGGAAAACCATTCAAAACCTTAAGTAAAAATATGTACATACAATTAGCAAAATCTATTTATCAAAAGTATCAAAACTAAAACTATTCATTTTTGTGTTCACAAATACAGAAGCATCTGATGTGCATGTTTAAGCAGTACACTAGTACTTTTGCTAAACCTCCTTTAGAACATATTTACATCCCACCAATTTAGTTTATTCACATTTGCTAGAAATAAGCTCGCCTCGCAGATTTACAAGTGCCGCACAGATTCTTAGGATTTTGTCGATTTTAGGGACAACATTAATAGGCACAGTTTGGGAGAGGATCTTGTACACCTTAAGACGCCTGATTGCTCGTTCAATGTGTATACGGACATTAGCAATGCGCCTTGTGCGAGTGACCAGCTCGTTTGTCAGCTGGGATTTCTTGCGCGTAAAGGCTGGTGTGACCAATTGAACATTCCGTTCCTCGAGTAAATCCCTGTGGATTTGGTCCACAGGTCCCCCATCACCTCATCTCCAGCACGCAAATGGTCGAGAAACCCAGAGTTCTGTGTGATGAATCTATCACTACATTTGCTTCCCCCTCCTGTCCTCCCCCCCTTCCCCTCACTTCCTGCGGGTGTTGCTGGCTCTGGAGCTGTGGAGTCTGGACCTGTTGTTGGGAGTCTCCTGCTGCCCCCGTGTTCCTGCTCGACGCCCTCTGCTGCAGTTGCAACTGCTATTACTAGTCCTATTGCTATTATTACTGTTATAATTAATATCACTAGACATTACTACAAATATCTGTACCATTTTTCATTCAGTCTATAGCACCATTACCTTTATTGTCTGTACCTCTATGTGTATACTGTGTAGGTTGCCTCCCTCTGCTCTCTCTCTCCTGCTCTCTCTCTCTCTTGCTCTCTCCCTCTCTCTCCCCTCACCCCCAACCCGGTCGAGGCAGATGGTCGCCCACCCTGAGCCATGGTTCTGCTCGAGGTTTCTGCCTCTTAAAAGGAAGTTTTTCCTTGCCTCTGTCAGCCTAGTGCTTGCTCTTGGTGGGAATTGTTGGGCTTCTGTAAATAACTTCAGAGTACGGTCTAGACCTGCTCTTTATGAAAAGCGCTGTGAGATAACTGTTGTTGTGATTTGGCGCTATATAAATAAAATTGAATTGAATTGAATTGAATTTGCCACCATAAGCCTCTGAAATATACATAACCATTCCAGATGGAGCATTTGCTACTAGATACTTGACAGTATTGCTGTCATAGTAGTGACTGTAAGATTCGGTTCTTGAGCCCAGATTTTTAGCCTTCTGCAAGACACTTTCTGTGCAGTCAATTACACAAGTTGTGTTTGGGAAATGGTCCATAAAAACCTGCGGCAAAGTGGCCTTTATTGTTTCACAAGGCAGCCATGGAATGAGATCCTGGGTGTGCTCAGCAATCACATCAATCCAGAATTTCAGAGTTTTACTGACCTGACCAGGTGACATTTTGAAGTGTCTTGCTATATCAGCTATAACAAAGTTCTGTCTAAGTTTCATCAGTGTCAACAGGATTTGGTCCTCTGCTGGCAATGCTAATGATGTGGGGGCAAAGCATTGCAAGCAAGACACAAGTGTTTCAAATTCAAGTAGTGGAATCCCTGTGTACAGCAGTCTGCATCATCTTTCAACAGAACATCTGCAACAGGCAGCGACTTCTCAGAGGATGGAGCAGCTGACACATCACACGTGATGGTTGGTCCTTTAGAGTAGGTGTGGTCCTCCATTGCTGGGTCTGACCACTGTGTTTGGGCATCTGGCTCCATCACATCAGGTTCATCTGCAGGGAATCCATTAAATAAATATTTAGTTTACAACCTGAGATTCATTACTGCAGTAGTATCAGTTCAAGCAAATGGACAAGTACATAAAGACTGATACATATTTGTTTAAATAAAGTGATATTAATGTTTAGATCATGAAATTATTTGTGAAGTACACAGAAAAGCATAACAACAACTACTACTACTACTCCTACTACATTTAAAAACATTTTGAACACAGAGTCTTTATTTGTAGCTGTTCTTAGACTATTCGCTAAACCAAATAAGCACTCTGGCCTTTAACTTCATTCTAACTTGCGTACAAACATCTGGACACATAGACTGCATTTAATATTCTCAAAATAGATATTCTGTAAATGTTGACTAAAAGAGTGAATCAAATTAGCACCTGCCAGGTACAGGATAAAGTTTAACGCGAGGTAAAAATATCAGCCCACCTGTCTACCACTATTGCAGACAGTTTTTCTTATATTAGTAAGGAATTCAAGAATAGTTAAGGTGTTCCCCTTCGAGGGAACTCGAACTGCATGGTGACGACACTATGGGAACACCCTTGGGCGTGGCAGGGCTGAACTATGAATGAAACTACTCCAATCCTATTGGTACTGTTCAAAATGGTAGCGTGTGACGGCATAACCGGAGGTGTAAATAAGCACACCGGCACGCAATACTCATTAGCTTTTTTCTATTCAGCAGGCACTCTGGCTATAGTTGAAAGCTCCACTCCTTTATCAGTAAACGAAGCAAAGAAAGAATCCTACCTCAAGATGTCTGGCGGAGGTTTTCGGCGGTGTGTGTTTCCGTGCCCTCGTTACATCACTGCTGGTGATACACACGAGATGTGTGTCTCCTGCCTGGGACTGCCGCACGCCCAAGCAGCTCTTGAGGGGGCTGCTTGAGACCACTGCGAGGCCATGCCCCTGAGGGTGCTTAGGCCTCGTGCAGCTCTCTTCTTGGCTGATGGTAGGATGCGCTCCCCCGTGGCTCCGGTCCCGCGGTTGCTGAGGCATCGCGACGGCTGCAGTCATGGGGATCCCAGTGCAATCTGGACGGTGACGATGTCGGGACGGCTGAGGCCCTTTCCCACTCCTCGTCCACAGGTCCCCGTCCCTCTACTTCCCGCCCGGGAGCCCGCGTTGCGGATTCTCCTGCCGGTCAGTCGAGTTCGGGGGGGCCGCCACGCTCTGATTCCGAGGAATTAGACGTGGTCAGCTTCGTGGAGGAAGACTTACATCCTCTCTCCAGGATTACAGCAATGTGGCCGGTGCAAGAGATCGGGGCTATGGCACAATGCCGCTGGTAGAAGAGGCGCTGGCCAGTTACCTCTCACCCTCCCTGGCTTCTTCCCGGAAAAAGCCGGCGCTGCCCTTCAGACCTTGTCGGGCTACATCGGAGATGGTGGGGAAAGCCTATGTGGCGGCGGGCCAAGCCGGGGCGAGCCTGCACACCATGGCAGTTCTACAGGCTTACCAGGCGGAGCTCCTGAGGGACTTTGACCTGGGAGGAGGCCCCTCTGAGGAGGGTGTTGGAGGTGTAAACAACAAGCGTTGTTTCCCGCTGCTCCGGCGCTTGGGACATACTAGTGGCCAGCGAGCTCACACCGCTCTGTCCGCCTCTAGGGGCCGCAGGCGGGAGGATCACGAGCTCACACGCAGTGGGGTTTTGGCGAGTTTTCCCGAACATACCTGCTTCAAGGGGCCGGCGGGGACCCCCACATAACACCGGTCACCAGCCCCGAGGGGCAGGCTCCCCTGGCAGTTTTTGCAGATGCATGGAGAAGCCTGACGAATATATCCCCGTGGGTTCTGCGCACCGTAGTGCAAGGCTACAGGTTACAGTTCCAGGCCCCTCCCCCCAGCTTCAACGGGGTGGTCTGGACTGTAGTGCATTCAGAGCAGGACCGGGTGTTGGAACAGGAAGTGCAGTCTCTGTTGGAAAAGGGGGCCGTGGAAGTTGTTCCCCCGCCAGTCAGAGAATCCGGGTTTTACAGCCGGTACTTCATAGTTCCCAAGAAGGACGGAGTGCTGCGTCCCATTTTAGATCTGCAGGTTCTGGACCGTTCTCTGAGGAGATTAAGGTTCAAGATGCTCACCATCCCTGCTATTATCAGTCACATCCAGTCCGAGGATTGGTTTGTGACAATAGATCTAAAAGACGCTTATTTTCACATCGCCATCCGTCCCTCCTACAGGAAGTTCCTGAGGTTCGCCTTCGGGGGCGTGGCGTGACAGTATCGGGTTCTTCCTTTCGGCCTAGCATTCTCACCTTGCACGTTTACCAAATGCATGGATGCAGCTCTGACCCCGCTGAGGCTCCAGGGCATCTGCATACTGAACTATATTGACGACTGGCTTATTTTAGCCCAGTCTCGAGAGTTAGCTGTTCGGCATCGAGATGTCGTCCTTGGTCATCTTCAGCGTTTAGGGCTGAGGCTCAACGTGAAGAAGAGTGTGCTGACATCCGCCCAGTGGACCACGTTCCTAGGGGTGGTATGGGACTCCAGGACGATGCGGGCCCGCCTGTCCCCTGCACGGTTGAGTCCATGGTGTCCACTTTAAACAGGGTGAAGCTAGGTCACGCCATCACAGTGAAACACTTTCAGAGGGTGTTAGGTCTCATGGCAGCAGCGTCCAGCATAATCCCTTCAGGCCTACTGCTCATGAGACCCCTACAGTGGTGGCTGAAAGCCAGGGGGTTTTCCTCGAGGGGAAATCGGTTCCAGCTGATACGAGTAATGAGCAGATGCATTCGTTCGCTATCAATATGGAAGAAACCCTGGTTCCTGTCCCAAGGTCCTGTGTTGGGGGCGTCGTGTCGCAGGACTATAATTTCGACAGACGCATCACTCACGGGGTGGGGCGCGGTCATGGACGGCCGCTTTGCGCGAAGGGCTCCTGGGAGGAGCATCATTTCTCGTGGCACATAAATTAGTAAAGTAAGTAAAGTAAAATTTATTTGTATAGCACTTTTCTCAGATGAAGATCACAAAGTGCTTCACAACAAAAGGAAGCATTAACAACTCTCATAAATACATTGCATCACAAAAACAAAATAAATAACACGTACACATAAGACCAGCCTAAACCACCCTACAATCTAGTTAAAAGCCTCTTTAAAAAGCAGAGATTTTAACTGAGTTTTAAAGTTTTCCACACAATCCAAGCAGCGTATGGAAGGAGGCAAAGCATTCCACAACCTGGGTGCAACAACTTGAAATGAACGGTCCCCCCTAGTTTTAAAATGTGTAAGGGGGGCAACTAATAGTCTCTGGCCTGTTGATCTCAGACTACGTGAGGATGTACGCAGCTGTATCAGGTCAGAGATGTATGGGGGTGCCTGTCCTTGTAGGGCTCTAAAAGTTAGGACCAAAATTTTGAAATGCATTCTAAATATCACTGGTAACCAATGAAGTGAAGCTAAAACTGGAGTAATATGTGCCCTTTTACTCGTGTGGGTTAGAAGCCTAGCAGCAGAATTTTGGACAGTCTGGAGACGACCAAGATCCTTCTTATTAAGGCAAATAAAAAGACTGTTACAATAGTCTAATCGAGACGAGATAAAAGCATAAATGATCATCTCCAACTCGGCTCTTAACCTGACAGACACCAAGGCTCTTATCTTTGAAATGTTCCTTAATTGAAAGAAACAGTTTTTAATAAGTTGTTTCGAGTGTTTCTCCAGAGACATGGCCGCATCAAAAACAACACCTAAGCTCCTGAGACTGGGCTGAACAGACGAACCTAAGTCACCAATGTGTTTCTTAATCTGAGGGATGCTCTGCTCAGGAGCAATAATTAAAGTTTCAGTCTTGGCTGAGTTCAACATTAAAAAGTTGTCATTTAGCCACTGCTTGATCCTACTCAGACAATTCATTAAAGATGACAGTTTAAATAACTCAGTAGGCTTAAAGGAACAGTATAACTGAATGTCATCTGCATACAAGTGATAAGAGACATCCTGAAACTGGCTTATTATCTGTCCTAGAGGGAGTATATACAGAAGGAAAAGAATCGGTCCCAGGACAGAACCCTGAGGAACACCACTCGATAAACCTGCAGTATCTGACATGTTCTGATTTATATAAACACTAAAACTTCTACCAGTAAGGTAAGATGAAAACCATTTCAGAGCTGATCCAGATATCCCTAATAGAGCCTGAAGTTTATTAAGCATAATATTGTGATCAATAGTGTCAAAGGCAGATGTAAGGTCCAACAAAACTAACACTGTATGCTTCCCAGAATCAGCAGACATCAAAATATCGCTTGAAACTTTCACCAGTGCAGTTTCCGTAGAATGTTTTTTACGAAAACCTGAGTGATATTTATCAAAAATATCATTTATCTCTAAGAAAGAAGTAAGCTGCTCTGCTACCACTTTCTCTAGAATCTTTGCCATGAAAGGGAGTTTAGATATAGGTCTATAATTCGAGGGTTGCAATGGGTCTAAACTAGGCTTTTTAAGAACAGGTTCGACAATAGCATGTTTGAAAAAGTCAGGAACCACCCCTGTTAAAAGAGAAGTATTGATCATTTATACAACACAGGGGCCAATACTATCAAAAACCTGCTTAAGCAGCATAGTCGGAAGAACATCACTCTGGCCATAAGAGGGCTTCAGCTTATCTAGTAGAGTAGTAACATCGAATAATGACACAAGTTTAAAAGAGAAACACGGATAGGAAAGAGCCAATGTACAGGCCTTGTATGCAGGAGGTGGTGAAATACTAGCTCTGATATCCTTAATTTTTTCAACAAAGAAGTTAAGGAATACATTACTATTCGACAGAGAGAGCACTGCAACTGGAGAAACAGATGGAGAAACAATGGAGTTAATAGAATCAAATAACAATTTGGGGTTTTTCTTGTTAGACGATATTAGCTGAGAGAAGTAGTTAGTTCTAGCATTCTTCAGGAGTTCATTTAGAGAAGCAGTTAATTCCCTAAGATAGAGCCTGTGGACTTCGAGTTTAGTTGTTTTCCATAAACGCTCTATTTTCCGACGTTTACTTCTAAGGCTCTGAATAGATGAATTTATCCACGGGCAAGGCTTTTTAACAGACACAATGTTTGATTTCATAGGAGCCACTTCATCTAGAATTGTTAAACATTGGCTGTTAAAAGACTCCACGTACACATTTACATCACTACAACCTCTTAGCTGGCATGGATCAAACAAAATAGAAAACTTCCCAGCAACATCCTGGTTAAAAACTCTCCTCTGAGCCTTAATACTCAGAGGCGGGGGGTCCCGTGGTAAGTTTAAGTTAAAGAAAACACAACTATGGTCACTCACATGGACATCCTCCACACTCACATTTACTATCTCAAGACCTAATGAGAAAACAAGGTCCAGGGTGTGCCCCTTTAAGTGAGTAGGTCCTGAGACATATTGCGTAAAGTTAAAAGAGTCAGTGATAGATAGGAGGTCTGTAGCTGCAGTACATGACATATCATCAATATGTAGATTAAAATCTCCATTAATTAAAACTTTCTCCAGCTTGATTATAAAGGTTAGTAAATCAGTAAAATCAGTAAGGAAGATACCTGCAGGGCCAGGAGGACGGTAAATTAACACACAATAAAATATGTTAACAGAACCGACCTTAATCATCTGTGACTCAAAAGAGGAAAATGTTTCACAGTGGATTCCTCTGCATAAAAAACTGTCTCGATACACAACAGCAAGGCCGCCACCTCGGCGAGCCGTTCGAGGTGTCCCAATCACTGAGCAACCTGCAGGGCAGAGCTCATTTAAGTGTACGGCTTCCTTATCCTTTTGCCATGTTTCTGTGAGGAACATAAAATCCATCTTTTCCGTGAAGATAAGATCGTTGATGGCATGCGCCTTGTTTGTGATGGAACGAGCATTTAGCAGCGCTAAACGGAGCGATGATGGCAGACCGGTCTCCTTAATAGCAGGTTGTAGTGGCCGCAAACACCTAGTACAGTCACGTGATTTCCAGCGGTGTCGTGGGGCCAATCGCTGGACAGGCAAGTCAGACACAAACTGCAGTTTCCCAACTATAAGACCACCGCCGCCCCACGGTGACCAAAGGGGATCCCGTCCAGCGGGCAGGGCGAGCTGAAGGCGACCCTGCGACAGAGCGCCCCCGGCACCTATATCCCGAGGAAAAACCGGCAGCAGCCACGCGCCGCCGCCGCAGAGAAGCCCGGGCACCCCCATTGCCGAAGACAGCCTCATCGCGACCCGAACGCCAGCTCTGCAACCCCTTTTCCTTCGTCTCATCTTTGGATTTCCACGACCCCGAAGCAAAAATTGCCAATCAAATAGGCTGGGTACACACACCAGCGGGGGTGGAAAAGTTTGACTGTAACTCTCCCAGCTGTTACTGAGTCCTTCCATATACACTCCAATGTTTATCAGGGTGACACGATCGTATGTCAAAACAGTGGTAACAGAGTGGTTTAAAGGCAGGGTTAATGTAACTATAAAAGAAACATACACAAACAAATAAAAACGACATAAATGGGACGCAGCAACGGCCATGCCAAACAAAGGCGCCATTTTGTGTACACATTCCTGGAATGCCTGGAAATGTTGGCAGTTTTCAAAGCTCTGAGGAGTTTTCTACCCTATCTTCGCGGCCACCACGTCCTGGTCAGAACCGACAACACGATGGTGGTAGCCTACCTAAATCATCAGGGGGGTTTGCGTTCGCGCCCATTATACAAACTGGCACGCCAAATCTCAGAGAGACTAACGTCTCTCAGAGACTAACGTCTCTCAGAGCGATGTATATCCCTGGGACCCAGAATCAGGGAGCAGACCTGCTGTCGAGACAGGGGCTGAGGCCCGGGGAATGGAGACACCACCCGGAGGTGGTGGAGCTATTGTGCACAGAGTTCGGCCCTATAGACGTGGACCTGTTTGCGTCGCTGGAGACAACGCACTGTCCACTGTGGTTCTCCCTCTCGCTCCCAGCCCCGTTGGGGCTGGATGCTATGGTGCACACGTGGCCGAGGCTGCGGCTGTACGCCTTTCCCCCAGTTGCTCTGCTCCCGGGGATCCCGGAGAGGGTCCGTCGGGACGGTCTCAGCCTACTGTTAGTAGCCCCGTTCTGGCTGACCAGAGTCTGGTTTTCGGACTTAATAGCGCTCCTGGATGGGCCGCCATGGCAGGGTACTCTGAGGAGAGACCTGTTGTCCCAAGCAGGGGGCGGGATCTTCCATCCTTGCCATAGCCGCCATAGCCCTGTGGCGGCTATGGGTCTGGCCCCTGAGGGGGCGCAGCTCATTCAGGCGGGTCTGACAACAGGAGCAGTCGAAACCTTGCTCAGCTCCAGAGCCCCATCCACGAGACGGATGTACGACCTGAAATGGAATATTTTTTCCACCTGGTGTAGAGAACGTGCGTTGGATCCAGTTAACTGCCCGGTTATTACGGTACTGGAGTTCCTCCAAGACCGTTTCTCTGCTGGCTTATCCCCCTCCACTCTCAAGGTCTATGTGGCCGCCATTGCAGCGTGCCACGCCCCGTTGAGAGAGGGGGTCTCTGGGGAAACAGCCTTTGGTCATACGTTTCCTCCGTGGAGCCCGGAGGATGAGACCAGTGACTCGCTCTAGGATTCCCACCTGGGACCTAGCAGTGGTTCTCGAGGCGTTGGCTGAGGCCCCCTTCGAGCCATTAGAGTCAGCTGATGCCAAGCACCTAACCCTGAAAATGGCCTTTCTCCTGGCTATCACCTCTCTGAGGAGGGTGGGGGATCTCCAAGCGCTTTCAGCATCCCCTGAAAGCCTGGAGTTTGCCCCGGGAAGAGTAAGGGCCATCCTGCACCCACATTTGGGCTACGTCCCGAAGGTGCCATCCAGCATGTCGGGTCCTACGGTGCTACAGGCGTTCCATCCTCCCCCTCACGTGACGGTGGAGGACGGGAGACTTCATTTGCTCTGCCCGGTCAGAGCACTGAGTATCTACACTCAGAGGTCCTCCCGTTGGAGGAAGTCAGACCAGCTACTGGTGTGTTTCGGGTCCCCCCAAGGCTGGGCTCCCCGCTTCCAAGAATACTATCAGCAACTGGATCATTCAGACCATCTCCCTGGCCTATCAGGTGCGCGGGTTGCCTTCACCTATGGCAGTGAGGGCTCACTCTACAAGAGGCATGGCTGCCTCTAGGGCCTTCCTCTCAGGGGCTTTGCTCCGGGCAGGGCCGTTTGAAGGAATTTGGGGGCCCCAAGCAAAATGGACATGGAGGCCCCCCCAACCCCCCCGTACACACGCACGCAAAGCCTACAGGAACCACAGCATAGCCATACAGTTAAAGTTCACCCACACTTTATATAAATAATTTTTTTTTACAGTGCAAATACTGCTGTTGCATATACTGTGCATAAATAAAAGTTTACAGTGCAAATACTGCTATTATAAAGTGTTACGTAACACTTTATAATAACAATCATTAATAGATAAATAAGTCTTTTTTACTGTTAACAAACAATTAAATTATAATTAAATGTTTGCTAATTATTAGTAGTGCTATAAATTAACAGTTTATTGTAACACACATTATATATATATATATATATATATATATATATCATATTTTATATTAGCTATTGGGTAATGATTAAAAAATGTTTGTAAACCTTTAAGAAACCATTTTTAAAACATCTATAAACGATAGACGGACCAGATATTCCTAACACTTTGTTAAGGGTTACTAACTAGTTGGTTTGTAAACTGTCTATAAACTATAAACATTATCTGGATGGTTATTATAAAGTTGCAACAGATGACTATATACCTTGTAAAATAGATAATAATAAACAGTACCTGAAAACATGTGGGTTGTCCTGATACTGTAGTAGCCTACTTCAAAATGTAACAGTGTAAAAATTGCCACACAGAATAAAGTAACTGTTCAAAATCCATTGATATGATAACTTATAAAAATAATGTCATATAGATTATCACGGTGGAATAGTTAGAATGCTATGCCACTTTCATCAAAACCTACAAAGCTATAGCAATGTCATGTCATTAAATATGATAAACAGTGATTCTAGAACAGATCTGCGTCTTCCTTATCCCGTTAAAAAACATAGATATTACTGTATGTAACCATATAATCCGTATCCGTTTGTTCGAAAAAAAAAAAGTTGCACTAACTAACTGTTCGTTACAACTAAGCAGCATTTACCGTCAGGCAGGTAAAGTTACGTTAGCTAACACAAACATATTTTTGCTAGCCTAACGTCGTTAAAGTTACCTGCTGCAAAATTACACCATTTGTACAAGACAAGTAGAGCTATTTTTATCCAGTGTAACTGGATAAAAAAATACTGATAACTTACCACTGTCTTGTTTTTTCTTATCCTCTTCATCCTTTCTCTTCTTTCTTTTTTGGCTTCCTGAGGCATAGTTCCGCTTCATGACTGCCGACGAGGAGGTTTGTATTTTGCCGGCAGCAGAGATAACGGCCCTCATTTATCATTCTTGCGTAGAAACGGGCGTATTTTTGAGTGTAAGATTATGCTTACACTGTTCTCAGCGCCTGATTTATGAAGCTGTGCGTACCTTTGAAATCCAGGTGTACGCACCACATGGTGTTGATAAATGCGGCGGCTGAAAACGTGCGTACTTTGAATGAAACGCCCCCAATTATTCAAGCTTCAGGAGGCTGCACCCAGGAACTTACGGCAGGGACTGACGGAATACGGCTAGAAATACATGGTTTGGAGCAGGAAGTCCACAAGTTAAAACTTCAGAAACAAAATATTATGTTGTTTTGACAGATTTAAATAAAGATTAAATGTTTAGTTTCACTACTAGAGCCCCTCCCCGGCATAAATGTTCAAAAATATTGTGCATTTTAATAATTTTTTATTCGATTATTTAAACTGGACACATTTTTAACAAAATGTTCAACGCGCATAAAACTGGACACGAGCAGTCAGATGAGCCATAAACAGTTCAGGTCCAGCCGGAGAGCCAGTGCTGGAGTCAGGGGGACCACCACGCGCTGTCAACCTCGCTGGAGCGGACCAGTGCGCTGTCAGCCCCAGAGGAGGATGCGCTCATCCCGGAGGAGCAGGGCACGGGCCGAGAGCTTCGCTGAGCCGCTCACTTTGATGAACGGAGGACATACTGGACAGATACGGGCGGTGTACCCCCAGCGTGCAAAGCAAGGCTTCATAATGTTTTGCAGCTTTGGGAGACAGTGCTCTGTGCTGTCCTGGGACTATTACGCGACGGATCACGGGTCTGGACGCCGCACGGACATGGATCTGACCATCCGCGGTGTAACTTTTTGTTTATGTTCTGAGTGAAACATTGTCCAAACACAATGATGAGCTGCACCACGTCTGTACCACCTGTTTGTAGAAGTTTTTGTCTGTTCCTAGAATTATAAATTGGCTACTTGTGGTTCTCCAAGGGACAGAATTAGCACTAAAACGCCCATCAAAGTCCCAAATAAGCTCCAAATGAAAGAATGTTGCTCTGATAAAAGCTGCTCCATCACCTCGGGACTGGGCTTTACGCACTGACCCAGGACTCACACATGAACAGAGATCAGCATGCCAGAGTCTGGGGACGCGGGCCTTTAGCGGGGTGTCGGTGTTCGCTAATGCGGTCATAATATAAAGTTTGTCTGATAATAAATGCAGGGCTTTGTGCGCGACATGTCTGTTCCCGCCTCACCTAAATTAAGGGCCTGGGGCTGTGTCCATTTCGCAGCCAGTCTCAGTGCTTCAAGCCATCCGCCATGCTCTTCGTTGTTTTAACATTTTTTGCTTGTAGGTCTTTTCATTTGAAGGTACACATTTTACCCAAATAAAAGGCACCAAAAGCTACGATAAAATAGTCCAAATACAAATCAAAGCATGTTCTGACTGCTCAATAGGCTGTATAAAGTCCGTGCTGCTCAAATATAAACACAAAAATTAATGTTTCAAACGTTGTTTCTGTTACAGTGGGTCATAATATATCATGTATTTTAGATTGTGAGTGCATTTTGTGCTGTTAGGAAATGAATTCTCGCGATTTCGGCTCTAACTCAAAACTTACGTACATGTACACCACCCTCCTGAGCTGGCGTAGGATTTGAGCGTGCCGTCGCATCAACGTCCATATTGATAAATGTCAAAATCACCGTGGTTTTGGGCGTACGCCAGGTGTACGCTGGAAATTTGGTGTACGCACTTTTGATAAATGAGGGCCAACGTGTTGCTGTTGTCAGCCTATGGCTGTCAGCGACTACTGAGGGGGATTCCGATAACAGTGTCATTGCACTTTACTGCATTGACTATCTATCAAAGGGGCGCGGGCGCTCACAGTTTGTCGTTGCATTTTATTCTTAAACAGTCGTTGTCTTGGGGCCCCAGTCCAGCTCGGGGCCCCAAGCAATTGCTTGGTTTGCCTGTCGTGTCGCGACGGGCCTGGCTCCGGGATGTATGTGAGGCTGCTGGCTGGGCCACTCCTCACACTTTCGTCCGGTTCTATAGTCTGGACCTTCCTTCGGCACCCGGTACCAGAGCACTCTCCTCTTAGTCGTCCCTGCGGGTTGCACGCTAGGGGTAGGCGGGGTTCGGTGCTGCGTAGTATGTATCTAGTTCCCATAGTGTTCGAGTTCCCACGAAGGGGAACGTCTCGGGTTACGTATGTAACCCTTGTTCCCCAAGAAGGGGAACGAGACACTGCGTCGGTTCTCCACACCTCACCCCACCTGAAGTGTCTGCTTCATATAAAAGCTAATGAGTATTGCGTGCCGGTGTGCTTATATACACCTCCGGTTATGCCGTCACACGCTACCGTTTTGAACAGTACCAATAGGATTGGAGTAGTTTTATTCATAGTTCAGCCCTGCCATGCCCAAGGGCGTTCCCATAATGTCGTCACTGACGCAGTGTCTCGTTCCCCTTCTCGGGGAACAAGGGTTACATACGTAACCCGAGACGTTTTCCAAAAAACTCTGTATAAACAAAACTAGCAAACTGGTTGACATTACATTAGTGTTAACTTTACCTGTTGTTGTTGTGACCTTTCGAGTCCTGGGTCGCCGTCTCTTCTCCGGTGGCTTCTCGTAACCCAGAAAGAGCGTTGGGTGTGGGTTATACTGTGTTGGCTTCTTGTCAGCGAAGTGAAACGAGCAGACAAACAGGTGCTTTGGGGGCTTTTTTAAGTTTAAGTTCTTAAGCCACATTCTTTTTGATTCGTCGTCTTCTGGAGGCGATGAAAACTGTATCATCGCTGGCAGGAACACTCCGATTTGGTTTTGGGCTTGTGTTCAAAACACCCACATTTAAGCCACTGCATTAGTTTTGTCCGGTTATATGTACAACCGCAAACAGCACATGTTGTCTCTGAGCTGCATAACGACATATCTCATAAAGGTTTGCAACTTTAAATACTTAGAAAATATCTGAAAAATACTTCGCCTCTTCGCTAGTTAGCATAGAAAATACCGTTGGAATACTACTTCTGCCGCCTCACCGGAAGTTCTACCCACCTTCAATTTTACAGTAGTGCCCCCCAGAAAAAGGTGGATAGGATCTGATGGTCAATGGTATCAAATGCAGCGCTAAGATCTAATAAAACCAGTACAGAGCAGAGCAAGTCCTTTGTCTAATGCAATTAAGGGGTCAATAGTAATTTTCACCAGTGCAGTTTCTGTACAATGATCAACTCCTGAAATGGAGGAGCAGAGAAGTGTGTTAGACTGTGACTTTGCGCAGAGTTTTGGGTGGGTGACTGCTGAAAGAGAAGGGCAGAGAAGTGTGTTAGATTCTGCCTCCTGGTCTCACCTCTGGATTGTCATGGATTTGGTCAACTATTAAACTTAATAATGCATTACATTTATATAGGGGGCTCACCTCAAGCACCACCAATGTGTAGCAACCACCTGGGTGATACACGACAGGCATTTAGCACCAGAACGGGAGGGAGGGAAACATGCACTTTGGGAGAGATAGAAAGGAGGGAAACGCAGTTCCCTTTACTCCTCACTCCTCATTATTTTGCTTTCTTTATTAACATTACATTGCACTCATCATTTAATTCATGCAAACATGCAGACACTACTGACTTACTGATTACCACATGACACTGCCTTATTTTGAGTAATAATGTTAATTTTAGTATAATTTTAATTTGTCGTAAATAAAGTAATGGTGCCGTTGCTGCAGCTTGTCATCGCTGTGTTATTTTTTATGTTTTTTGAGCCAGGCCGTGACAAATGGCCAGATGGTGAAATACAGGTTGTGAATTTTTCCATTACACTGGGGAACCTACACCACAATATTTAATGACCACAGTGAGTCAGGACCTCAGTTTAACGTCTCATCCGAAGGATGGCATCTCCTACAGCACAGTGTCCCCATCACTGCACCGGGGTTAGTTACTGGGGTTATTGGGATCTTATTATTAGGACCAGAGGGAAGACTGCCCCACCAACACCTCTTCCAGCAGCAACTTAGTTTTCCCAGGAGGTCTCCTATCCAGGTACTGGCCAAGCCCAAACCTGCTTAGCTCATTCAGCAGAAGCAGGGTTCACATTGGTACGGCTGCCAACAAAGTTGACCAAATTTCTAGAAATGAGAGCTGCTCCTTCCCTATAGGGATGGATGCCGTCCCTCCGAATCAGACCAGGTCGTCCCCCAGAAAGTCTGCCAATGATCTACAAAGCCAACATCATTTGTTGTACACCAACTCGACAACCAGCGGTGAAATGACAACATACAACTACGCGTCATCACTGGTCAGATTTGGCAGGGGTCCAGAGAAAACTATGGTGTCCGACATTGTTTTTACATATGTACACACTGACTCAACATTAATCTTAGTGACATCCAATTGGCGTAACCGGGAGTAATTACCACCAATGTGAATGTATTTATGTTTATCCTTAGCCAGGAGTTTCGAATTAAGACTCAATGTCGCCCGCTCTGGCCCCATGGATGCACTTAATTATGGCCGCTGGCTTTGCAGCATGTCAGCACGTCCAGTCCAGTCCAGTCCAGTGTCGAGTTGCAGTGGTCTTCCCTATGGCTGGATGGAGTCTGATGCTCCTAATCCGTGTTCCTGCAGCTGGAAGCTCTCTGAAGCACTGCAGAACTTTTCTAAATTCTTCCATCTCAGAAAATAAAGGTCAGGTCGAAAAAACCAAGAGAGGCTGAAACAAAAATGACCATTAGTTCATAACAGTTCATGTTTGCTGTGTACCATTGGATGTACTGATAACTATCACTGAATTAATTTAACATTTTAAGAAATCTTAAAAACCGTAGGATTCTCAGGAAGGAGTTCCTGTTCCTGTTCCAGTTCCTAGTGAGTTACAAACTGAACATTGAGCCAATATTATATAGCTGCAGCCTCCGGTGTGCACTAAAACTAAAAATCCATCCAGCCAGCTCATCTTAATTACATTTAATCAGGCACCGCCATCGCCCAAGTGTATCTGTTGCAGGTCTATCAAGTGTACAAGTAACACACAACAACTACAACTACAACAACAAAAAT
Source organism: Lepomis macrochirus (assembly GCA_024633595.2). Classification (NCBI taxonomy): domain Eukaryota; kingdom Metazoa; phylum Chordata; class Actinopteri; order Centrarchiformes; family Centrarchidae; genus Lepomis; species Lepomis macrochirus. The sequence goes on from JALXJV020000024.1 coordinate 610,985, forward strand.
TGAACTTATTAAATAGCAAAATCAATATTTTTCTGTTTTGGTTTTAAAACAAAAACAAAACACGATGTCTGTTTTTTTAATATAATAATATTTAATATAAATTGCTTTTTACACTAAGATGGTGTCTATAACTCAATGGCAATTTCAAAAGGTTGCAACAACACTGAGGCCAGACATGTTGCCACTTTCAGTAGCCTCCAAGAGGGTCAATCTCAGAACCCACTGTCCTGTGGGAGGATTGCCTTCAGGAGGCAAACGAGAGGAAGAGGGCAAAATAACCTGCAAAACAGGTGGAGCAATGCTGCAGCAGGGTGCAAGTTTAACAACCAAATGTTAAAGATACATATTATCTGCTAAACAATAGCATGTTAATATTTTCATTTTGACCATTGTGAAGTGTCTAAATTCTGAATGTGTAATGTCCCCACTCTGCAGTGACCTCATGCTAAAATTATCATTGTTTGACTCTACAGTTGTCACTGATGATGCAAAATGATGAAATCTCAATTTATAGCCTTTGTCTTGCTGTAATATTTTATCATGTCTAGACATTAAAAAGTACCTCTCCTGTCTGGACCACAAACTTAAAATTATGTCTAGTCTGAAAAGTTCTAATTGCCACTTATTCTGGTAGACATCAGCAAGTGAACAACAGAAACTTTAGACTATAGCTTTTTTAAAACATTCATTAATTATCCCTTTTTTTACATCAGTTGATTTGCTCCTGTTTTGAGCAGGCAGTAAATTTTAATTCTGCTTTGTTTGGCACGACATGCTGCCCATTAAAATCGCATGATCCTCTCCCTGCCTCTCTCCCAGTTGCTGAATGACGAATGATATATTACAACTAGAATGTCAGGTATGATTTACTATTTTAATAAGTGCAAGGAGCAGAGAGTCTGACACACACACACACACACACACACACACACACACACACACACACACACACACACACAGTACCTCAGGTGGAGCATTGCCCTGTAATCTGCCTCCCCAGCTGGAATTTTCCACTGCTTGCTCCGAATGAACTCTTTTATATGAGAAAGCGAGTGTGACTTCCGGTGTAGAGCTAGCTATTATTATTATTATTCTGTCACATTACACAGATATGATTACTTCCCCTCTCAAGGATGTGGAGAGTCTCGCCATTGGTGCAACCTGTTATCCCAGCCCTCTTATCATCTGGTGCCAAGTCAGTAGTTCTCACAGTGTCAATGGAGAGGAGCATGTTGAATGGTGGCTCTTTCTTCATCTGATGAAGTTGCTTCACTTTCTCGTGTCACTTCCTCTCGCTCAGTGCACCGCAGGTGATAATCCCCCTCTTTTCTTTTGTAGGTGCCTCTATGTCACTTTCTCTCCTTCAATCTTAGGAGACCAAACTCCAGACTCAATATGTTAATCTCATAGAAAGTCTGCTACATATCTGGATTGCTGCCGCGTGGAGAGAAACAACCAATTTCCTATCCATTCATCCATCATCAACCACTTAGTGCCACACCGACCCCGGTGACAAGCAGGTAATAACCCAAAAATCTCCAGAGCGTGAAGGATCCGGGACAATCGTCCCCACGCCACGCCCTATCTTAAGGGAGAATTACAGAAACCCATGCTGGGGAGCTCCTGCAGCCAGGGTGCGAGATGATGGGAGAAACAGGTGGAATAGCCCCTAGCCAGCAAACCTGTACTGAATCAACCAGCCTTTCACCTCAAGAGTAGGTGAGATCCACAAAGGGGGGCTCCATTGCTAAGAGTTAGCCTTTTGACATGTAAACCAGAGACATCGCCCTAGTGTTTGTGTAAGGACCCTGCACAGACTCAATCGAATGTGCCAGACTTAAGAATTGTTTTTTGGGACCATCCAAACCACTTCCTCCGTAAAGGTGTCAGTTGGACACTCTCCAGGATGAGCAAAAGGGCTGAGAAACCATGGCAACCCCTCTCAACCCACAGGTTACCTTAAACACTAAAGTAAAATACACCTTGGTCCTCTACTCCCACAGAATGGCTAAAGCCATAAAACTGAGACACACTCATACGACAAACACTACTCACCCCCTTTTCTAGCAGATGTGTGAATGAGATAAGCAACGGGAATGTGAATCAAAAGACACTATTTCAATCCAGACCTTGTGACCAAAAGGTTCTTCAGTATAAGCTTTGCTAGGTTAGTATTGGAGCTTGCCTTTTATATTTTGTTTAGTAATCTCTATGTCATTGTTCTTTAAATACTATGCTGGTAAAGCTAAAAAGAGTCGTACTTTAAGTTAACGTACAGTCATTTCTTCTCTGATGCATTTACTTTCCTGCAAGTGTTCCAGGTATTATAGCATGAGTTTATATTGTGTGTTTACATTTTGTATCAACACCATGCTTCAACACCTTCTTATATATTTTCTTGTTAAGAACATGTAGCAGAAAGATCATACTGTGTTATTTAATAATTTTCCCCTGCTCAAGAATTGAATTTAAATGTTGAATTAACCCTTCCTTAAGTAATCAACCATCCTTTTTTGGAACCAGAGCCCCACCAAGTGTGCAGAAGAGATATAACCAACCATTGTTAGACTTTCTCCTTTACGAGACTCAAGTATCAAGTATTGATCACAAACTGTGTCATTGTTTAACGGATTTCAATTTCAATTTCAATTTTATTTATATAGCGCCAAATCACAACAACAGTTATCTCACAGCACTTTTCATAAAGAGCAGGTCTAGACCATACTCTGATGTTATTTACAGAAGCCCAACAATTCCCACCAAGAGCAGCACTAGGCGACAGAGACAAGGAAAAACTTCCTTTTAAGAGGCAGAAACCTCGAGCAGAACCATGGCTCAGGGTGGACGGTCATCTGCCTCGACTGGTTGGGAGTGAGAGAGAGAGAGAGAGAGAGAGAGAGAGAGAGGGCAAGAGAGCAACAGAGAGAAAGAGAGAGGGAGGGGAGGGAGGTGGTCTACACACTATACACATAGAGGTACAGACAGTAAAGGTAATGTTGCTATGGACTGAATCAAAAATGGTACAGATATTTATAGTAATGTTAATGATCATAATTGTAATATTAATGATAATAATAACAGTAGTAATTGCAATAGGACTAGTAACAGTAGTTGTAATTGTAGCAGATGGTCTCGAGCAGGAACACGGGGGCAGCTGGTGACTCTCAACCACAGACCCAGACTCCACAGCTCCAGAGCCAGGAACACCTACAGGAAGTGATAGGAGGAGAGAGGAGACTGACGAGAAAGCACACGACTACGGGAAAGGGAAGAAGTCGAGTTAGTAACATGCATTAATGGGATGAGGTTGCATACAGAGGGAGAGAGAGAAGAGTAGAGAGGAGCTCAGTGCATCATGGGAAATCCCCCGGCAGTCTAGGCCTACAGTGGCATAACTAAGGGATGGTTCAGGACTCACCTGAGCCAGCCCTAACTATAAGCTTTATCAAAAAGGAAAGTCTTAAGCCTACTCTTAAATGTAGAGACGGTGTCTGCCTCCCGAACCCAAACTGGAACCTGGTTCCACAGGAGAGGAGCTTGATAGCTGAACGTTCTGGCTCCCATTCTACTTTTGGAGACTCTAGGAACCACAAGTAACCCTGCATTCAAATCAAGTCCAAATCAGCTCTGCCCCCTTTGAGGGGGCACAGGAGAAGAACCACAGGAACTTCCTATATTTCTATGATGGGAACATCAAAGTATGCATCCTTCAAGTCGATGAAAAAGGTCTTTCCATAATCGCACTGTTGAAAATTGACAGATCTAGGATGGCCTCATTCCCCTCTTCTTTTTTCCTGACTAGGAAGTAACAGGTGTAGAACCCCATATTCTCATGCCCTAGAGGAACCCTGGAGATAGTTTGCTTCTCCAGAAGGTCCTTCAGTTCCGCCTGGAGAGCGGCATTCTGAGCCACGATGGAGAACACAGTCTCCACTATCCCAGTGAAGGGGGTGAAGCAAACTGCAGCCAGTGCCCTCTGCGAAACAGGCTGTTCATCCATCTGTCCATCGAGCAAGAGACAAGCCACTTAGAGTAGCACTCTGAAAGCAGTCGTACATGCTGATGAAGCACCGTGGTGGCCATGAAGAGGAGCAACTTTGCTGCCCTTGATGCCGTTGCAGGTGGGGGGGCTGGAAATCCCACCACGGGGACGTATGGCACGCAACAACATCCATGCTCCACCGGACAGGAGGGTTGTGACAGGGAGAGGAAGGATGACCGTCAACAGGTATCGTCATGCAAGAGGGAGTGCCTCCCTGTGAGGCAAGCATGTGTGTCAATCCAACAGGAAGGTGCACCTACCGGATAGGATGAGACAATACCCACCACATCGGGGCCATTTACTCGCCCATGCCCCCCAACGGCGGAGCACGGGCAACATTGTGAGAGACCTTTACACACTGTCAGAAGGGATTAGGGTTCCCTCCCATGTGTGGCTGAGGGGTCCACACAAGGCAGCGTAGCCGCTATCATGGGCCCATAGCCACGCTGCTCCCCCGGTGAGGGAAGGGAGGCAGGGGCATAAAGAGTCTCCGAGGGGTGCACATTAAACAGCGTAACCACACCTCTGGGCAGACAAAAGGGAATGTGAGCTGCTTGTGGCATTGGAACCAGGCTGCAAGAAGGCCGTCGGGCCAGCCACAGCCGGTCCGCGCAGTGGGGAGGAAATGTGCCGAACAGCAACAACTGACTCCGAAGAGACAGTGGCGAGCCAAGGAATATGCCCTACAAGGCTCTGGATGTGTTTTATTTGAAAACGCTTGGCCTCAACAGCAAGTGCAAGCAGAACATGAACAATGAACACACATTTCTCCCCTAAAATGTCACTGGTGCTTCCCAGAGCGTCATGGCTGCACAGGGGGTGCTGGGGGAGGAGCAGGAGCCTGCTGTGACTGGAAAGCAGGAGGCTGGGGGAAACATGAGCCGCTTGTTTCTCCGCTAGGGAGCGGTATGAGTGGGAGGAGAGTTGGGACCAGCCAATGTGCAACCTGATGCTCTCTGCCTCCTGAGCTGCGGACCTCATGGTGTCCACCAGGGTCTGGAAATGAGGCTCCAAAATGTCATTGTCAATGTCAATGTCATATTTATTTATATAGCACATTTCCAAGGCCGAGGCCTACCAAAGTACTTCACAGTAAAAAAGCACAAAAAAATATTAAACACAAACTGATACAATAAAGACACAATAAATAACAAATACTAAGAAATAGAATACTACATTCATCAAGGAGGCTCCCCTGAGCCAAACACTATTTCAAATAAATGAGTCTTCAGCAATGATTTAAAGACATGCAGGCTAGGTTAATTGGTGTTTCCCAAATTGTCCTTGTGAGAATGTGAGTGTGAGTGGTTGTCTGTCTATGTGTGGCCCTGCGATGGACTGGCGACCTGTCCAGGGTGTACCCCGCCTTTCGCCCAATGTCAGCTGGGATTGGCTCCAGGCCCCCGCGACCCTGTACGCAGGATAAGCGGTTGACGATGGATGGGTGGATGGATGGAATTTAGACTATAATGCGGGCATTTCTATGAATTCAATTTACATACCACAGGAATGCACACACACACCAACACACACTGGTGCGGAGCAGAATGGGCTATCCACAACTAACCACTGCGCTGTAGTAAGTAACGTTTGAACTAAATTTCCACAGAAAGCCGACACCCTACGCTTGATAGTTAATGAGCTTCAAATGAGGCTAACCGTTCAAAGTTTCTCTCGACTGTCCCTCACGATTACAACATTATTCTAACATCGCTGAGCGAAATAAACAGTAAAAGAATACAAAACATGGCAACACTTAAAGCTTCCAAATTTGCAGTCAGGTCACATATAGCCCATGGCAATCCGTCTTTGAACCATAACAGAGCTTGTTACAGTTGTGGAACTTTTGAAGCACTAATTTATAAATTCAACATGCCCTTAAGTGTAAAGTATGAACATTGCGGTTGTTGAGGTGGTTGCCATCCTCTGCGTTAGGCTTGACCAATAACACGGTATCTCAATTTTGTGGCCATCGTGACAGCCCTAAACTCCTGTTCCGTTCGCGTCATTTCCCATGTCACTATTCATGTGTTTTTTTGACAAAACGTACGTCATAGTCATTAGCTCGTGACAGCCCTAAACTCCTGTTCCGTTCGCATCATTTCCCATGTCACTATTCATGTGTTTTTTTGACAAAACGTACGTCATAGTCATTAGCTCGTGTAGTGTGTGACCACCTGTCCTGGATCAGTCATGTTGTGTGAATACCACAATGACTTCAAGACTCCCATTACAAGACTTGTAGTCTCAACAGCACAGCGATCTGCCAATGTCGTCTGCACAGGCCTTTAGATAACCATGATTTTTTGCACAGAGGGCTGCTTGGAAGAGCTGATTGCTTTCACAAGATGGTATATGCTAGTCACTTTCATTTTTGAAGCTCTTTCAGGCACCGAGTGTGAAAAAAACCTTAGAGTTCCTGCCACCCGAAAATGACTTCGGATCAGAGCAGATTCCTGTCAGAGTCAGTGCTGTAACTCTAGTGTTTCTGTGTGTTTTCCCTTGTTTCTCTATCTCCCTTGTCTGGTGTGTGTATGTGTGTGTGTGTTGTGTGTGTGTGTGTGTGTGTGTGTGTTCTCCTGCCATTCTGCTACTCGTTGCCAGATTGTTCCAAATCTACAGTGGAAGAGTACTCTCTGCCTCCTTGTTTCTAATATGAATATTCACTTCATTCGTGTTATTCACACAAAAGGTTCAGGCCAGGGCAGGGATTCCTCCAGTTGTCAGCACACTCCACACCAGCAGATGGAGCTAAAGCTTTATTGATACAAGTCACAAGATTGAACACTTCCTGGTTCTGCATAGTTACCAGGAAGTGTTAGTTGGATGATGTGACATTGGCAGCAAATGACAGGGGGAAGCAATGCAGAGGGATCAGTAAGCCCTGAACTGTGACTGTGATTTTGCACTGTGTTTTTGTGTATTTTTGTAAATGACAAGTAGACAGCTGTCGAGGGCAGAGGCCTTGGCGTGCTCAGGCTGCAGATATGCATGCCATGTGATGCTCTACTCTGACACGAAAACTCAGCTGTTTGGGAGAATTCCCATGAGACATGTCATACTGGTGAGTAAGAGCATTGTGGGTGTGCACATGCATGTATTTAAAAGATTATTCATTTGTTAACACATGCAAAAAAATACAGGTGAATATACATAAACGACAGAAGATGTGATAGAGAGGTACAAAAAACCCTGTGTATACCTCAGTCTATTAGAAAAGGAGAAAAAAATTAAATGGGAAAGAAAAAGAGAAAAAGACTAAATATAAGTTTGCACACACTAGCAGACATCCATAAATACTAATACTAGTAATTAAATCATGCAGGTACTGATTTTATAATATGAGATTGTGGAGTATTCCATATCACTAAACCACTATAAATTAAACCAAACTGTAATTGAGATGTAGGTATAAGTTTTATAACAAGACTAGAGATTCATCAAGTTGTACATACAGAAATTATGTAGACTGCACTTAATCAACATGGGGGTGTTTACATGGGGGTGACATGTCCCCCCCATGTAAACATTTAAAAATTTATTATTTTGTCCCCCTCACTTTTGTCCGGCAAGTTGGCTCATAGCCGAAGCAGTTTACTATGAGTGACTATAGTCACTCAGTCACACACGCATTAGACATAGGCTAAATAAACGGTTGAAATGCAGACAAAAATCATATAGCCTATAGAAAACTTACGACAGAAGGCAAAGCTGGTGCTCCAAAGTGCCTCAATGTTAGGCTACAGACTTTTCTTTTATGCTGCTTTTACTTAAAGCCTACCTGAAGACAGTACTGAGGATGCCTGCAGCAGCTTTTCATGTTCCTTTTTAAAACTGTAGCCTCTTTACTCAGTATTTTCCTTAGGCCAGTAATCTATGTTTAATTTCGCTACAGTTTTCATTCATACCTTCATACCTCGCCTGTCTGTAATCTGCATTCACCGTCATTAACCAAAATGAGCTGTCATCCAGGCTGTGCGCAGTTATGCAGATCAGTCCTTAGTCTTGGGCGCTTCTCAGTCACATAGTTGGGCAAATGCAAACTTTTAGAAAATCTGGCAAATGTCTTTTCAGTTTCAGGCCTTATTGTTCTCATAATACTTACTGAAATCCAGTGAAAGCACACCATGGCACTAGTGGCCGTGTTGGAAAGCAGCCTGTGTCGCTCTTTAACTAGCCAACAAGTGAAATACTTTCACTTTACATTAATGGCATAGAAAAGCATATTTAGTCTCTGCAGAGCAAATGAAGACTACACTAACATCTAAGTCTGATGATCTCTGGATTGATTCTGATATATTAACAGTATCCTGTTGTTGAAAAGAGCATCGTTTTCTTTTGTTCTTTCACATCGGTTATTTGTTTTATAGTGATAGTCAGACGGTGAGTCCATAAACAGAATGGCACCAGTGAAACTAATCTAGGCTTTCACTCAGCAGCTACCAGCTGTATTTATTCAGAAACAATTCTTTTTGAGATGCACAGAGATAGAGAGAGAATATGAGTGGATAAAACAGTCCTGTTGGGCTTTACTTATGATGCACGGCTTCCTCTGCTTCAATGACAAGCTGCTCCCGTGTTACTGTCACAATAATTATTTGCATTGTACATTTACATTTATTCATTTAGCTGACGCTTTTATCCAAAGCAACTTACAATTGCTATTCATGTCAGAGGTTGCACGCCTCTGGAGCAACCGGGGTTAAGTGTCTTGCTCAGGGACACAGTGGTGGATGGGTCACAGTGGGGGACCCGGGTCTCTTACACCAAAGGCACAGTCTTATCCATTGCTGTTACATGTCCATTAACAATTTAAAAGTAGCCGAAATTGTCACACAGAGATAAGTACATGCTGTTCTCAAAAGCCATTAGAAATGACCATTTAAGTGCTTTATTAAAAAATGTGTAGTGGGGGGGGGGGGGGGTATCCAAACAGGATTAGGATATGTTGAATTTTGTGGAGATTACAAACATTGACATGTAGAAATGAAAATTCACAATTGTTAACATATGCATTGAATTTTGAATTGATCTTCAGTAACCTGACATTTCAAAGGCATGTTGACAGATACAATGCATACAACAACAATATAATTAAGATCCAGTAACTTTGAGGCAAAGGAATCAGAAAGACAGAAATATGTATCTGGTAAGAGTAGATGGAAATGATTGAGTCATTGCATGCACAAATGATGTACTACTACTACAACTGTACTACCTGCTTTCAGTGTTGAGTGTCGGCCTGTTTGTGTCTAAGCATCTCTGCCTCTGTGTGTGTGGTTTCATCAGTGTGTATAACAGCCTCTAACACTTCCCACAGATGCAGATGCGCTTTGATGGTCTGTTGGGTTTCCCTGGCGGGTGAGTTTGTTTTATTCTTTTATGTGTACAGGTCTCTTTTTTCATCACAGATGAGCCTCACTGTGCATTCAGCCTAAACGCAAAGTGAGGGTTTGGGGGTCAATGCAAAGATGCGGAGAGAGCATTTTCCTGTTGGGCGCCACAGAGGACCCGCTGTGGGGGACGTGAAGGGATTCACGCAAGCTGAAAATGTTCAACTTTAGTGAGAGAGTTGCATGACACTTTATTACGATAGTCTATCAGAATTGACATTGTCTAAACTTCGCCGATGGCTTCAGAGCATTGTTTGGTAAGACCAGAGTGGGGGGAGTAAACATTATTCCTGCTGTCATTAGTACTGTCGTACTTCACTGTGAACAAGTTAGCATAGCCCTGATCAGTCCGAACTCCATTCAGAAAACATTTTAAAAGTTGTTGTCCAGTTGTCTTGCTGACAGACCTGCCAAAGAATGAATTCATATGTTTAACAAATCTTTATCATGTTGTAGCTATTTCAGCATCATTTTGATCCATTTATTGCAACTGAATCAAAGCCAAATGTATACTTTGGGTTCATACAGTTGTAGTAATTGCGGGTTGCGTTTATTTGTATTATCGCATTGTGTGAACACTTGACAGTGGTCCAGCAATAAAACCCCTCCGAGGAAAGTGAAGCGAGGATTAAACTCTCATTTGTTCTGAAAGCACAAACATTCACAGATTGTTAGTGGAACACTCATCTTACAGAGGCTAATTGTGTAAATCCGATTGCACAACACAGAGCTGAGATGAGGAATTATTACGAGGAATTTATTAACAAACTGCATTGAATGGTTGAGATAGAGTCTTTTGGCCAGGGAGACCTGAGAACCAAGAGAGTTGTGCAGGGCAAAGTAGGCAAACAGACTTACTGGATCCAGGTAGAGGGAATGCAGGTTCTACTTCATATAGGCTTCGCCTTCTAAGGCTATCGCTATCGTTTGTCCGGCACTGAGAAAAGCTTGTTTATGCCCACGCATGGTGTGGGCCTCTCTTACGTCCTCATCTTGTGTATATACAATGGTGAGAGCTGGCCATCGGCTCCCGTTTTTCTTCAGCACTGTTTAAAGACCTGCAGATCACCAGCTACCAAAGTTTACCAGCAAGTCAGCCAGAGCCGGACGCCGCTACATTTGTATGGGTGTAAGGCTTCCGAGACATGGTCTTGGTCCTGCCAGGGGACCTCCATCCCGATGCTAGGCGAGCCTCGCAGGGCCACACATAGACAAACAACCAATCACTCCTCTTCAAGGTGTCAATTTAGGCTTACCAAGGACAATTTACCTAGTCCGCATGTCGGTAGACAGTGGGAGGAAGCCGGAGCACCCGTAGAGAACATGCAAATTCCACATAGAAAGGCTGGGGAAACCGGGGACCTGCTTGCTGTGAAGCATATGTAAGTACTAACAACTCTTCATCTGCTTACTTCCCCTTGACACGAGGTACATGGCAAAGTTGCCCTATTTTGTATACCTTTTTCAATATATTTCACTATTTCTGCCCAAATCATTCTTTAGATCAACAGACTAGGCTGTCTCTACCTGCATTTGGGGGATAAACAACCAAGGATTAGGAAACAAATACTACAGAAAAATTAAAAATTACAGGGGATTAGCTCTTCTCAACTTCTTGCATTACTACTGAGCAGCTAACATTCAGAAAGAGATCTTTTGGTTGCAGTTATGTTGCATATCCCCTGTTCCTGCACCGACGTACTCCTCTTTTCCGATATCCTTTTCCAAATTTACCTCAAACCTGGTAGTAATATCCACTCTTAAGATCTGGGCTCAATTCCGTAGCCATTTTGGCATTGAAAACTGTTCTTCAATAACCCCTGTATGTAATAATCCTCTATTTCCACCTAGCTTTCTGTAACTAACTTCCGTGCTAGCCACATTTGCTGATCTCTATATAGGTAATATTTTCAGCAGTCTAGAGACACTGAACAGAAAATTCTACCTCCCACAACATAGTTTTCCACTATAGTCAGGTCCAGTATTGTGCACAAAACAAACTCCCTGGTTTCCCCTCACTGCCTAACATAGATGGGTGAAAAAATTGTAAAACAGCTCCCGGACAAAAAAGACAGCATGAACATGTCAACTCAGACTAAAACCAGAGGCAGATGAGATGAGTTGGATCTTAAATTTGAAGATGAATGGTGGGATAGCACTATCCAGAGACACTTCCACTTCCTGTGCCCAACTAGGTCATATCCAATTCAAAACTTTCCATAGACTACATTTCAGTATTTAGTCAACAGAAATATACCCAGATGTGGACAAAAGGTGTAACTGAATTGGCCAGTCACCGGCTAATCTTACTCACGTGTTCTAATCTTGTACAAGACTGGCTCATTTCTGGGCCTATGTGTTTGTCACCCTGTCAGGAATGGTGACTAGCCATTTGAACCCTCCCACCCGTGCCTGTTATTGGTGTGAGATCATGAATCTTCTTGCAATGTCCACTGACGCTAACACTGTGGCTTTTGTCACCCTGTTGGCAAGAAGCAGAATATTGCTTTGTTTGAATTTTCTTACCTCTCCCTTAACAGATCTGCGGCTCAATGTCATGGATTTCCTGTCAGGGCCTCATGCCTCATGTGTAGGCCTACTCATTTCAGTGTCTATATCCATTCTACGCTCAGAATCTACCTACTTACTTTTTTGTTAGCTTTTTTGTCTTTGTTTTTCTTTCTTTCTCTCTTCTCTCTCTTACATATAAATAATACACACAGTGGTGTCGCAATGTGTGTATAAATATGGTGCGTAGAGATTAGGGATACTCGGCTGAAACGAGTATCCGGTACAGATAAAGCATTTTTGCTGAGTATGAGTATTATACGAGTAATACGAGTCAATATCTGTACTCGGATTGAATAAAAAGCTGACTGTGCACACACGCTCTCTCTCTCTCTCTCAATTCAATTCAATTTTGCTTTATTGGCATGACTGTTGAACAATATTGCCAAAGCATCATCTCTCTCTCTCTCTCTGCCGGTCATCGGAGATGACTGTCAGCTGCTCTAACCATTTTTTTAACTTCAGGCACTGAGTGTCTGACACTTTCTTGCTGTATTTAAAAAAAATAAAGGTAGTTGTGGTATAAATAAATTATTTAAAATAATATTACAAATTAAGCTACACACACACAAACATCCCCCCCACATTTGTCTCTCTCTTACTCACACACACACACACACACACACACACACACATACCTGTCCTGCACCACGAAGCGAGTTCAACAAACCCAGGATATGTTTTCGTTATCTGGCTTCACTAACCGTAACAATCGATCGGGATAAGCGGCACCACAAAGCTGGTTATCAACTCTGTAAATTAGCCCAGGGTTTCCCGATCCAGCCGGGAGCACGTTCACATAAAAGAGGCGGTGTTAGCAGCAGATGACCAAACAGACATGAACAGGTCCACTGTCAGCAGAGCGTCATATTTTACTATCGAGGATCAAACACTACAGAAATACGACAGTAGCACGGCTGAAACTGACACATGCAGGGAGACAGGAAATCGCGAACAGTGTGAATGTCTAAATGAACAGGCGTAGTCTATAATAATGCGTTGATAAAAAAATATCAGCCTTATTCTTTCAGCTCGGCTGTGTGTCGGCGTTTCCACATTAAAAAACTTGTGCGTTTTCCCTCACTTTAAAAAAAGTGTCTTTATTTAACACACTCAAAGTGTTCCAAACATTGTTCTAAATTAACTTCATAAAGCAGTGAAACGGAAACATCCCTTCATGCCATAAAATGAGCTCAAAAAATGTTTGAAAGACTGAATCTGACCACTTAGGCTGCTGAAAACTCAACGTCCCACATTTTGCGATGTGGGCGCAAAAGGTGGGACGTTGAGTTTTCAGGAACATGACTACAGTCTCTGTAGTCGGCCTTAGAAAGCTATACTAATCTAAATAAACAGCCTACGTTCATATTAAAATTTAGTATTTCAATACCAAACTGTTCATCATATTCAGTCTCACATAAGAAAAATAAAATCCATTTATTTAACGGCTGCGTCAGGCAGTAAGTAGGCTGATCCTGCTGTACTGTAAAAACCTGTAGGCAACATTAGCCTGAGGCTTTTAATCAGTCTCTGTAGGATCCCATAGTCAAGAGTTTCTCCACATAAAGCAGCCTATTGGCTAAAACAGTCTGTGGGATTTCCTACAGATGGTGATGTCATTTTCCAGAGAGCTGATTGGTCAGTAGGCAGTTTACACAGAGTTAATCTCTTTTCTGGAACATAACCTGCTCGGAGCAGGTTAGCCGTTCATAAGAAAATTAAAAGTTAAAAAAAGAAAGTTATGTTGAGTATGAAAACCCTTGTTCATTACATTTTACTTCATAATTGCAACCGCATGTGTTGTATTCATTGTTGCAAAACTTGTTCTGTATATAGTTTGTTTGTTATCGTGATCAAAACCATTGATCTGAAGCTCAATGCTGATGCTGTTATGTAAATAGTTTTCTAATCACCAATAAATATAACAATTTCTGATTAACCCATATAAATTGCATGCTTAAAATAACATACCGTTAAAGCCCCACCCATTTCAAGACAACCCGACCCACTTCCGGATTAAATACCGCCCTCTTCCGGGCTAGGCCCCGCCCAATCCGAGTACGGATACAGATACAGATAATTCATATGGTTAACAGATACAGATACAGATAATATGTACTCGCTCATCCCTAGTAGAGATTTATATAGTACTGTAACATTGGATATTAGATTTAAGGATTATTTTCCATGTACTTACCGTTAATACCTAGAAAGAGCGATTAGGTAATCAGGGAAAGAGAAGAGCCTCTATACTGTATTGGCGACTGTGGCTTAGAGAGTAAAGCGGTTGTCTGCAGTCTGCAAAGTTGGGCAAGATACTGAACCTCAAAATGCTCATGATGTCCCGTTTGAATGCGTGTTACCTTAAGAGGCCAGGCAGGAAACCAGCGATAAGTATGGAAACCCTCTGGAGGCTAATTGATCTAATTGATCACCATTATCATGGTGAAACAATAAACAAAGGAAAAAAATAGTTCTGGGCTTTGGGCTGAAGGAGCTTTTCATTCAGCTTGATTTATTTACATCTGCACTGAGGAGTTTCAGGAGAGCAATACAGTGGACTGTTTATTTGCTTTCATTTCTGATCCTTACCTTTGACCCCACCTTCCACACTTCAGGTTTGTTAACCCATTGGAGGAGACACTCGAGGCTGGACTTAGCAGGGAATTGTTGGAGGAGCTGGGCGTGGCTATTCCTATATCAGTAGAAGATCATGTGGATTCCTGCTATGCCCCTTCTTCCTCCCCCTCATCCTCTTCCTGTCTTATCACCAACTTTTATGTGAAGAAGATGGAGGAGGAGCAAATTAGGGAGATAGAGAGAATGGCTGCATCCACGGCAACAGATCATGGACAGGAGGTAATGTGTGTGTGTGTGTGTGCGTGTGTGTGTGTGTGTGTGTCTTTCTTTCCTTCTAAAAGTAGCGATATTTAGCAGATTTTCAGCAGAACGACCACATGTCTATCATGCCACTTCCAGGATATCCATACATACCCACCTAACCCATTCTAGAACTCCTCCTCCTCACAACCCGCAGCCGGGCGCAGCAACACAACTAAGGTCCCTCAATAACTAGCCTTCTTCCAACTGACTAGATCCTTGCCTCACTTCAAAAATGTATAAAGATAAAGGTATACATTTCATCACAACAGACAATTAAGAAAAACTTTTCAACACTCTCACGCCAACCTGTCAGGCCCACCACTTGCTAACACCAGCTCACTTCTATATGATGTCATCACGCACTCCTGGTTATCACGCTGTGACATCAGCCCTCGTGTTAAAGGGACAACTCAGAAAGGCCAGCATTAATCAGAAAGATCTATCAGCCCCAAACAAAACTCACTAGGGCTTCTGTAACCACATCCCAGCATCAGCTCTCACAATCAGCTCCAGTCAGACCCAACAACACCGAAATTCCACGTACCTCCACCTCTAACCACCTCTAGCAAAAGTACCAGCAGTCTGCACCACTCAGCGTTAACTACATAGTGTCACTCTAATAGGGCCAGCCATATACTACAGCCACTGGCATTAGCCAGGACCAGGCCCGCCAGTAGGAATTTTGGACAGGGGGACAACATTTTCCAAACTGGGCCCCTCATCGACACCCAATCCAGTACCACCTCGAACCAATCCACCCTTAGTTCTAATACAAACACGGCCAATTTCAAAGAAGCTCTTGGCCATTAGTCTTATAGTGACATGGATGGAGTCCCTAACAATCAGTTCCAAATTCAGTGTTATAGACTCATCCAAGCTATGCTTGCATATATTCAGTTACTCAGTATGATTATAAAGCACAAAAGGTCATTACAGTTTTTAAAAAAATCTTTTAAATTAGAATGTGACAGTAGTGTTCCTCATTTTAACTTAAAACAAGGACAGAAAAAAATTCCCTTCAATTATTTGCCCGATTAGAGAACAGTAAAATCAAACATTGAAGAAATTACTACAAAGCATTAAATCTTACAATTTAATTATGACTGAACAAATACACATACGTCATCTATCAAATTCAATCTTAAGGACTACATTAATCAAAGGTCAAATTACAATACTGAAATACTGTATGAGTATATTGCTGTGTTAGCTGAAATGATGATCATAATAATTTAAACAGAGGTTTACAAAATGTATAGCTTATTATACTGTAACCATACAGCTGTATCCTGTGATTTGTGATGTGCTGCTGACTAGTGATTACTAGGTCTGTTTTCTTAAGGCTGTTACAGGAGAACTTGTGGATGTTACTAATCTTTATTCATAGGGAAACACAAAATTCAGGTGGCAGGTGATTATTCCAAATATGGTAGAATATAATGTAGTAAAGCTCTAAGGCATGAATATATATTAATATTTGAATACACATTAAATGTGAATACAAATATTTTATCACGTCTTTGTCTTTGTTTGGGGAGGGAACCTCTTTAAATATGACTGTGGCACCTTTACTCACCTCACTGATATTAATTCATGTTAGTTCAGTTAGAAACTCCTGCACTTTAACTCGTGTGTTTCAGCAAGTTTCTGCTGTTGTTCAAAACATTCTGCACATTCAGAATTTCTCCCACATAGGCTATCTGTGTTCTGACAGGTCCAGAAAAAAGTCGTAGGCCTACTATTAACGAGAATATCATCATCATTTCTGAGAATTCATAATATTTTAAAAAAGTCTACCTGCCCTATAACCTATTCTGCTGTGTATAAGCCTGTGATGTTGCTCTGCTGATTTGGCCCCTGCAGACCGTTGGCAGACACAGGACCGTTTGGGACTGTACTACTGGATGAGAGGAGGAGGTGGATACTCACCACAATATAACACAAATCCACACAAATGTTCACTTCAGCACCTCAAAAAAAGTGCAGCTCACAGTCCCAAACAGAGCAAGTCTGCATCTCAGATTTTAGATGTTATTTGCCACAACTCAGCGCTAGATCACATCGCATCAGCTGGGTGGAGTTCACTCGCCCCGACTTATTATCATACACTCGTTTTTCACTGCGTGAGAAAATCGATGTGTTGTGTGACAGTATGTATACATTTCAACTGCGTGCCACATTCAACGGCTGAGAGTTGCAGCTCTGGTGTTACATTATTCAAAGGTTAAGCTGGCTAAAGTTTAGCTAGGTCTGCCTGTTAGCTCCTCACCTTCACCTGTCACATACACATGGTGCTTCTGAACACATTGTTTGGACAGAGATTTGACCATTGCCTCCCTATGATTTTATTCTTCTTTGTTTATTTTGGCTGCTTATTTCTTTGCCCCTGACAGCCTGCAGTGTTCGCTTAAACAGACTCGCTTTACATTTGCTGGTCCTGCACATCTGAATGGCCAAATGTTTCGACCATACCATTTTCACAATAACATCGTGAGCGGATTATCAAATGACAAGTTTGAAATATGTTTTAATGATAATAATACATTTATTTATAATGTAAATACATCTAACGTGATTCCATTTAAGGGTTAACCATAGACCTTTGCATGGGTCCCGCCTAGGCCTTGGGCCGGGGTCATCTGTACACTTTGACCCCCCCTGACGGCGGGCCGGGCCAGGACTTTTGGCACTGAGATGCCACAGCAGCTGCTTCCAATAAGGGCTTTCACAATTTGGATGCCAGAACCACTGCCATCCAGTTCAATCAATCACAACAGCCGGTCTTAGTCAGGGCTCCCAGCACTGGGATGCCAGGATTGTCTGTAACCTTTTCTCTTTACTCTGGTCTTATTCTTCAATACATTCCAGCACATCAGGCAACCACCACCTTCACCTGTATACTGCTAACCTTCCTATTTGCCATTCTAACATTTCCATCTCCGGTCCTTCCCCCAGTTCCCACAAAGATATGCAAACAGATCATAGAGGGTAGTTACGTTGATGTTGCTGTTCTAATCATGCCATCCCTTCACCAACCACCTGCTGACAGATTTCTCGAGGGTCAAGAAGGGTTCTCTTACTCAAAAGGGAGGAAACTTACCCGAGCTTGCTCTTTGGGTACCTACTCCTATGCCAATGTCTCATCCCCACTACTTTGCTATCATTCTTAATCTAGCCCTCCACTTTGCAGGCAATGGTTTCTACCAGTACCATATTCATTTTGCCTCTGAAGCCACTGCCTTCACGCAGCCCTACCTTGTTCCCTCTTTGGTGCCCTATCTCACCCTGCTCACACTAAGCCAAACCAAGTCCAAACAAGAACCTCAGCCTTCTCTTTCCAGAGAAGGCTGAGGTTCTACCTAAGGGGTTCTAAGGAGGTTCTAAGCATCTACCCATTGCTTTGACCCTTGTTGTCATGCTTACATTCAGAGTCTCATTTCTTAAACAACACTCTACTTAAAGCGAACCAAATCTAATCAATTGGCCCAGCTTACATTTGTCTTTTACTTCAATGTCCCGCCCCTTCTTAAGTCTTTCAAGATCCCCACAAACTATTTGCAACTCTAGAAATCCCAGAGCACAACCATGACAGATCCTCTTTGAGTCTCGTCTAGTGGCCACTCAATTGTGGTTCCACCAGCACTTCTCGATGTACTGTCTTTGTGAGCCATTTCTCCCATTCGTTACTCCAGTCACTCCTTCTGTGTCAGAGCTGCAACTTCAGTCTTCTACACAACATGAAAGGGTCTGTCATGCCCAGGTGCTACGGCGGATTTTCCCTATCGTAGCTTCCCCTAAAACACTTCATAATTCAGCTACCAATCAAGTGCAAGCCTTGCACATCTTCTGTTTTGTTTATCAATAAATAATTTAAACCTATCTGTTCATGTTGCGATCCTTGCTAGTAAATGACTAGTTGCAGCCATTTCTATAATCTTATGCTCCTGTTCCTCGTCATCTGATTTCTCACTCTCTTTCTCTCTTTCTGTTTCCAGGTTTTAGGAATGGTCAGAGTCCCAATCTACACCACGAAAGGCCTTGGGTCTTACCTGTCGCACTCTTTCATCGGCAATGCTCGTTCCCAGTTGGTCGACTCTCTGCTACGCTTCAACCTAGTTGACCCCAAGGAGTTGCACAAAGCCCTCACATACTCTCTGAAGATACACACACAAACTGCAGAGGACCTGCAAGCAGCTCTCACACTGACAGAGGCTAAGTGGAAACGGCTTTGAAACATATCTACCACAGCACATCCTCTCAAGCATGCACATAGATAAAGTTTGGCCATCAGCAGACTAAACACAATAGTTCATCCTCACACTTAATAATAAACACACTGTCAAACTCATACTAAGCTTGTGACTCATAATTGTCTTTGTGCATCAAACTGTTTGTGAAAAACCTCATCCCCTATTTTAGCATTAACGAAAACAAAATAATATACACTCTCATTATATTTCAATGTAACAGTCCCACATCAAAACCTTTTATATATCTCTATGTATTATGTTATGAAGATGACATTTTAATGATTTTATCAGGAATTTTGACACATGCTGTAACTTCTTGCAAGCTAGTGACAGTGCATAAAAAATGACAGACAATAAAGGTAACACTTGACAATAATTCTGAACTCCCACCTGAAGTGACGTTGTTTCTGATGGTGGCAGCTGGATCAGCTATACAAGAGAGGGGCAGGAAGTACTGATCTGTGATGAGTTGGTCGGAGGTGACTGTGGTGGTGGATGGGTAATGAATTGCAAATCTACATAATTCTCAAGAAATGAACAAGCCTGGGAAAGTGTGGAATGGCCCAGATATAGAAAACGGATAAAAAATGTGTCCTCATGACAATAATAAAATAATTTAATGTATTTTTACAAAAAAATCACCCTAAAAACAATTATTTATCAGTTTATTCACTTGTGATATTACAGAAGTGTTTCACATATTGATTATTCTTTATGTTTTGTTGAATATTTGATATTGCTAATACACCTCCATGATATAACCACATGTGACTGCAGGGAGGAATAGATAGGACTCAATTGCAGTGAGTTATATTGGTGATGTGTTTTAATTATATTAATTTCCTGGCTGAGCAGTGGCCAGTAGAACATTACATCTCTGTTTCTTTCAAAGTGGATGAGAATAACAATTTATATAATGAATGGAGCCAATAATTGTAATAAAATTTGGGGTAAATTTCTGCACCATAATATATTTCTCTCCCTCTTCCCTGCTCTGTTGTTAGCTCGCTCTACCTCTCTCACTCTTTATCTCCTCAGCTTCGTGTCAGCTGGATAGCCATCAATTTCTCAGGCCCATTTTTAATTTCCTGTCCACTGTCAGTGTGAGCTATCTCTGTGGCAGAGAAGGAGAACATAGAAAGTAAGAAAGAGACCCACAGCAGCAACCAATCGCTTGATGTTTCTCTGGGACTCATCCAGTTCTGTTCTAACCTTATTGCTTCCCTAAGGCTGTGAGACTCCTTTATTCATCCTCAGACATCAACCATGTTAAATAATTTTATTTGTATTACTTATTATTTATTCACATCCTTTATTCATCTACTGCATATCATTTTTGTTTAAAACATTTGTTTTTGTGAGTAGAATAAAGGGGAACTACAACTTAATCTTGTTATACAACCATGTGTTGTAAAATTACAAATAAATCTACTTTGTAACTTTTACTATTGATAGAGAACACAAAAGAGTGAAGTCACAGAACATACACTGAACAAAATTATAAAAGCAACACGTTTGTTTTTGCCCCCATTCATCATGAGCTGAACTCAAAGATCTAAGACTTTCTCTATGTAAACAAAAGGACTATTTCTCTCAAATATTGCTCACAAATCACAATCTGTTAGTGAGCACTTCTCCTTTGCCAAGATTCCATCCACCTCACAGGTGTGGCATATTACAGTTTTTTACAATCTCTATGACAATTTTTTCAATACTTTTAACAAATTTCCTAAACTCTTAACACAGTTAGCACTACATCCGTCTGTATAAGCTATACTATTAACACATTTGTTGTTGCTTTAACACAAAATGCATACAATTAACACAAATTTAAAATGCTTGAACTTCTTTTACACACAAGCTCAACCAAGACCAAAACAATGTAATTTTACAGTCAAATTTACAAATGCTTTCACACTGTATGTCAGAACAGATAACATCATGTTCTAAACATAACTTATATAGGCTAAAGTCAAAGTGAACAGCTGTTCATATTGTGAATTGAAACACAAATATATTCCCTGTATCTTATTCCATTGCTAATGAGAAACAGCTTATTGAAGTTATGCAAATATATAAATCACAGCTGATTCCCATCTAGGAAGCACACTCAGGTGTTGAGGTTCTTTCAATCGCATGATCATTATGTTATGAAAGAAAGAAAGAAAGAAAGAAAGAAAGAAAGAAAGAAAGAAAGAAAGAAGATGCCTGCATTTACTAAACCCAACAAAACAAAAATATAGAGAGGCATCAAAAGAAACTACAGTGCAAAACACAATCTATGATCAATACAATATACTGTCTATTGTATAAGGGCAGACCTGACACATAAAATAATGCACTTTCTGTAATTTCAGCTGATGATAGTGTTTTTTTGTCATTGTGTTATGATTGACTAAATGTTCCTGTTGGAACATGTGTTAGTGTTTTGAATAATTATTTGATTTTGAAACATGTTTGCAGTGTTTTGTTAGACATAGTGTATTGTGTTAGTGTATTATTGTATTTTAAAAATTAGTTTTGGAGTTTAGTTTACAATGTGTGATTTTGAGCATGAAATTAACCGTTTTGCCAATTGTGTGTTTTAGGTGTGTTGGTGCGTTAAGAGTTTAGGAAACTTGTTAAATGTATTGAAAAAACTGTCATAGCGATTGGAAAAAACTGTAAGATGCTGACCAGACAGCATGGGACACGTGTGCCTTAGGCAGGCCACAATAAAAGGCCTCTCGAAAATGTGCAGTTTCACTGTATGGGGCCCGGAAACCAGTCAGTATCTGCAACACATCTCCTTCGCATAGAGTTGATCAGGTTGTTGATTGTGGCCTGTGGAGTGTTGGTTCACCCGTCTTCAATGGCTGTGCAAAGAAAAAGAACATGCTCAATGGGTGACATGTCCAGTGAGTGTGTTGGCCATGCATGAACTGGGATGTGGTCTGCTTCCAGGAATTGTGTACAGATCCTTGTAACATGGGGCTGTGCATTATCATGCTGCAACATGAAGTGATGGTCGTAAATGAATGGCACAGCAATGGGCCTCAGGATCTTTTTATAGTAACTGTGCATTTAAAATGCCATCAATAAATGCATGTGTTCGTTGTCCATAACACACACCTGCCCATACCATAACCCAAATCTCCATGGCAACAGCCATCTGTTTTTTGTCTCCTTTTTTTATGGAAACTTGTCTACTTATGATCACCTATGACAGTAATAAATTAATCAATTGGTAAAGAAAATGCGGGGACTGGACTGAGAGCAATGGATCTGGAAACAACAATGAGCAACGGCATCTCTCTACAAAAGAAGCAGACAAACATAAGAATAAAGGAAAGAGAGCAGGGAGAAGCGTGAAACTAAATAAGTTTGGATCACAGGCTTTCCCACTCCCCCACCTACTCCTGGCTAATATCTGGTCGTTGGAGTCTTGCTAAGCAGGGAAGCTGTCACACTTAACAGGAGGAGTTTATTCCATGCAGACAGGACACTAGACCTCCTCCCCTTGTCTTATCGGACATTTGTGTACACCCTATCTACATAAATAATGCTTGGTGCTCAAATGCAGCTAAAGTGGATGGACGCTGTTTACCAGATGTAGAATTTTTAATGTTGAAATGTTGGCCATATTATCTGCCCAGAGAATTCTCCAGTGTTTTTGTTGTTGCTGTTTACATTCCTCCAGATGCAAATTCGAAAAATGCACCAATTCAGTTTAATTCAATTAGCTTTATTGGCATGACTGTGTAACAATATTGCCAAAGCATCATGCATACAACATAAGAACAATCAACCCCAAACATTTCATTAAAGAGTGTAAAGTAATCAAAGCATATATATATATATATATATATATATATATATATATATATATATATATATATATATATATATATATATATATATATATATATATATTAGTGGTGGGCATAGATTAATTTTTTTAATCTAGATTAATCTAGATTAAAATGGCTCATTTGTATTCTGCCGAAGGCATTTAAAATGTGTGTGCGAACAGGTTTCGAGCCAGGTTTCAAGCCAGGTGGCGCATTAGACCAGGGGCTCATCTCCTGTTTCCAAAATGCATCACAAACTGCTTGAGAAAGCTGTTCTACTAATTGGTGATGAAAATAAATCATGTTCAATAAGATGTACTTGTGTGTAGCGTGTGATGTGCTTTGCGCTTAGGTGGTAGGCTACTTGAGACTGGAAGAACTCCTACAGTAAACTAATTCCAGCATTGCACAAGGTGCAAACCAGGTGTTGTGCCGAGTTTTGCCTGGCTGCAGAGAATTGCATGCACCTCCAAATAATGCTTTTAAATGCTGTAAAATTCTTTGTGGACTTCATCAATGGTGATAAATTGATTTGAAGTATATATTTTATGAACGTTTAGAGTCTTTAATATTTTAATACACTTAGTAGGCTAGAAGGACCATTCCTTGACATTCAGTACATATATGTGGCGATAAAGCTGTTTGATCAGTGAGCACAGCAAAGTGTCTGAGAAGGACCTAAAAAGGTGGATGCATAATTCGGCAGATCAGATTCTGTAGGCTCCCTGCCGAGATTTGCATCCACCTCTTTTCTCAGCATAGATGACCGTTAGCACCCGCGAGGTGCATGCAATTCTCGGCAGGCAGGCAGAATTGGGCACAACACCGGCGGCTTCAGAAATGTTCGTATACAAAGTGCTGTCCAACAGCTGTCTGTGGACGTGTTGCTACAGTTAGTGTGAGTAAATACCGCACAATGCGTTTTTTAATCAACCGGCGTATCAATAACTAACCTGGCTAGTTGTAAACAAACAGCTGGCCGAGCGAGGTTGTAACAGGAACGCCGTCAAGTCGGGTGTGACGTCATTCCCAGCTCCGCCCTCCGAGGTAAATGGAACGCAGCAACAGCTGCATCCATGTTAGCACGTCACGTTTGATGTGGTAATTTCACAGTAGGCAAACACACAGGTTCGAAGACTCGTTCTTGCCCCCTACAGTGCATTCGGCTAGGTATACATCTGCGCTAAGATATCAAGGTGAAAGTCATCATAGCTTGCGTAGTATAGACCCAGCTCCCAACCCAACTCTGAGAATAGATTAACGGCGATATTTTTTTTATCGCCCGATAAAAGTCTCACGTTAACGCCGATAACGGCCCACCACTAATATATATATATATAAAAAAATCTCCCTCTCACCCCTTGTGGGGTGGTATGTGTCATCCTCAAGCTCGGGTCCTCTACCAGAGGCCTAGGAGTTTGAGGGTTCTGCGCAGTATCTTAGCTGTTCCTAGGACTGCACACATCTGGACAGAGACCTCTGATGTTTTACCTGGAATCTGCTGTTGCCACTCTCCCAGTTTGGGGGTCACAGCCCCCAGTGCTCCGATTACCACTGGCACCACTGTTGCTCTTACTTTCCACATCTTTTCTAGCTCCTCTTTCAGCCCTTGGTATTTCTCAAGCTTCTCGTGTTCCTTCTTCTTGATGTTGCTGTCGCTTGGGATTGCCACATCTATCAATACTGCCTTCTTCTGCTGTTTGTCGATCAACACGATGTCTGGTTGGTTAGCCATCACCAGTTTGTCAGTCTGGATCTTGAAGTCCCACAGGATTTTAGCTCGATCATTCTCAACTACCTTAGGAGGTGTCTTCCATTTTGACCTTGGGACTTCCAGCCCATACTCATGGCAGATGTTCCTGTACACTATGACAGCTACCTGGTTATGGCGTTCCATGTACGCACTTCCTGCCTGCATCTTACACCCTGCTGTTATGTGCTGTACTGTCTTGTTTAATATTGGGCTGAGGGACATGATCAAAAAGTTCATTTTTGTTATCTGGATGATATTTAGATGGAGGAACACTGTCAACAATGGTTGGACTTCCATGTGACCTCGGTAGTTTTTTTTGGGTACTTTATTAAGCAGGGGCAGGTGAAGCCAGATCCTGTCAAAATAAGGGCTATGGAGGAGTGGCCGGTTCCCTTGAAAAGGAAACAGATGCAGCGCTTTCTTTGCTTTACAAACTTTTATCGCAGGTTCATTAGAAATTATAGTAAAGTGACGGCTCCTCTCACTCGCCTCACATCTCCTGCCATCCAGTTTGTATGGGACTCTTCTGCTTGGGTTTTAGCCCAGCCCCCGCCCTTCAGTTTGTGGTTGAGGTTGAGGCCTCTGATGTGGGAGCTGGGGCTGTTTTGTCTAAGTGTCTGTCTCAGGACAATAAGTTGCACCCGTTTTTTTTTCATGTAGGTTTTCCCCGGCTGAAAGGAACTATGGTGTCGGAAATAGAGAGCTGCTGGCAATAGTGTGGGCTCCAGAGGAGTGGAGGCACTGGCTGGAGGGGGCCAGGATTCCCTTTGTAGTCTGGATGGGTCATAAGAACTTGGCTTACCTGAGGGTTGCCAAGAGGCTTAATTCTTGCC
Source organism: Lepomis macrochirus (assembly GCA_024633595.2). NCBI lineage: Eukaryota > Metazoa > Chordata > Actinopteri > Centrarchiformes > Centrarchidae > Lepomis > Lepomis macrochirus. The sequence goes on from JALXJV020000024.1 coordinate 636,537, forward strand.
TGCTCCCAGTGGCAGTCAAACAGGCAGGCTCGCTTGTAGGAGGAAGCATCCTAGCGAGCTGTTCCTCTGTGTTTCCAGCTTCCTGTCAGTCCATAACACTGCAGGCATTGTTTAATTCAGGGGCAGTTTTTTGGATTCACTTGTTTTTAAGCAGCTGGGCCCTCCCACGGAGCCCGTGGAGGTTCTCTTGGAAACTAACACTCTGGACGGCAGACTCCCAACCAGAGTTACATTGAATTATATGAGGACTCATTAGCTGCTGGCATCATCAGGCCATCCTCCTCACCACTAGGGGTGGGCTTCTTTTTTGTGAGAAAGAAAGAGAAGAGCCTGCGACCTGAGCCTGCATTGATTTCCTTTGATTAAATACTCCTTTGATTCCCTCCAGGGATTGACAGTTTTCACTAAATTGGACCTGCGCAATGCCAACCACCTGGTGCGCATCAGACAAGGGGATGAGTGGAAAACGGCTTTCAATACAGCTTTAGGACATTTTGAGTACCTGGTCATGCCTTTCGGACTAACTAATGCTCCTGCTGTTTTTCAGTACCTTGTTAACAATGTTCTTAGAGATATGTTTGGCCATTTTGTTTTTGTGTATCTCGATGATATCCTTATTTTTTCCAAAGATCTCACTGAGTATGTCCAGCATGTGTTGCAGAGACTCCTGGAGAATCATCTCTACGCCAAGGCTGCGAAGTGTGACTTTCATGCCTTCACAGTCTCGTTCCTCAGTCTCACATGGACAGGTTAAGATGGACACCACTAAGGTTCAAGCAGTCCAGGAGTGGCCTTGCCCTGAGTCCAGAAAGCAGTTACAGAGTTTTCTTGGGTTTGCTAACTTGTACAGGAGATTCATTCGAAACTACAGTCGTGATGCTGAACTTTTGACCTCACTCACCTCACCTCACTGTCAATAGAACCTTTTCCTGGACCTCTGAGGCAGAAAAAGCCTTTCAGGAGCTTAAGGATCTCTTCACCTCGGCCCCCGTCCTCATACAGCCTGATCCCCCCTGTCAGTTTGTGGTCAAGTTTGGATGCCTCTAACATCAGAGTTGGAGCAGTTCTCTCACAACGCTCACCTAAGGATTGTAAACTGCATCCTTGTGCCTACTTTTCTCATTGTCTGTCTCCTTCACAGAGAAATTATGATATGGGTAACAGGGTGCTGCTGGCGGTGAAGAAGGCTTTGAAGGAGTGGCGCCATTGGTTTGAGGGGGCTGAACATTCATTCTTAGTTTGGACAGACCATCAAAACTTGGAATACATTCAGACAGCCAACCGACCCCACTCACGTCAGGTCAAGTGGGCTTTATTTTTTGGTTATTTTATCTATCCTATAGGCCTGGATGCCACTTGGCGCCACCTCCTGGAACATCGAGAGGGAGGTCAGAAAGGCTCTTGTGACCAAGCCCAAGCCAGGTAAAGGCCCTCCTGGTTGCCTGTTTGTGCCCCAATCTGTCCGCTCCTCTGTGTTGTCATGGGTTCATGCTTCTAGGTTGACATGCTACCCAGGGATTGCTTGCAGTTTTCCTCCGCGGACATTTTTGGTGGCAGTCTATGGAAGCTGACACCAAGTCCTTTGTCTTTGCTTGTAACGTCTGCACAATGGTCCCACATTGCCTTAGATTTCATGACCGGCCTGCTGCCATCTGAGGGTAAGACTGGGGTCCTCACAGTAGGAACCTTCCTTCCTTTGCTTAAACTTCCTTCAGCTAAGGAGAACAGATATTCTAGTCAAGGAGATTTCTGTGTCCATGGTTTGCCCTGTGACTTAGTATCAGACAGGGGCCCCCAGTTTGTATCCTCAGTATGGAAAGCCTTCTGCCTAGCTATCGGGGCCTATCAGTTTAACATCTGTTTTTCATCCTCTGTCCCATTTGTTTTTGAGAAATTGAGAAACTGTGGCTGTCTGCTTAAAGCTGCCCCGCACTCTTCGGGTCTTCAGCCTACTCCATGCATTTGCAGGTACCTTACCTTTGACCTTTGCCATGACAAACAAAATGCATTTAGAAATGCTTTAATGTTTTAATTTTATTATTTCAAAAGGGTAGCTTGAATTGGCATGAAACAGCTATAAAATGTAACTAAATGAAAAATTCTTTGTTGGGCCCGATTACATTATTTTTTAAAATCCCGTCGTGGGCTGGACATAGAGGGAGGGCAGGCCTGATGTGGCCCGCAAGCTGGGAGTTTGAAGCCCCTGCTCTACAGACATTAGACTACAAAAGTACAATTGTGATTTGATTGTTGATGATGTGTGTCTCATTAATTCTCTATTTTGATTGTTCATTGGTGGAAAGAAATTTGAGGCAGTAGATGGTGTCATATCAGAGTTTGGGCATAGTTTTCAGCATGGTACTGCCACAAGTGGCCTTCTAGTACAGCATAGGAAACTGAATTCCTCTTTCATAGACTTAATGCGGTTCCACATCTTTCCATTGTCGCTTATGCCGATAAGTTATTATAAGTTATTATATCTAAAGTTCAGGAACAACACCACACTCCTCTCCCTCACGCCTCATTCAATTCCTCCGCCAATAAGCTTGCCTAACTCCTTTCTCTCCAGATTGTCTCAGTTCTCAAATCCCCCCAACCCTCTATCTCTTCCTCTCTCAACAGGCAGGACTGTGTCCTCCAAGCAAGAAGGTCCCGGGTTCGAACTTTGATGTTCCCAGGACTTTTTGTGTGACTGACGTACTGTGGTAAGCGTGTTGACTCATTTCCGTTTCCGGTGCTTGTCTGTTGGTAGCGTGCGTGCTGCTCTCGCTAAATACCAGATAAAATTGTTAGATTTGTCATTACAGCGGAAAATTGTCCACTAAACACTTATTCTTACAGTAAGTTTGCCTAAGCACTCACAGTTCTTTCCATCTTTAGTGACTGCTGTTCAATCTCATAGTTGTTTTGAAAAGTTTTGGTAGCCAACGCTACCGTACTTTAGCTTAGCCGTTAGCGACTTTAGCTTAGCAGCTAGCGATGGCTTCTCCTTCTCCCTCTTGCTCTCCTGCTTTCTCCTGCTCGGTGTGTCAGATGTTCGGTTACTCCTCTGCCTCCTTTAGCGGTAATGGTACGTGTAACAAGTGTTACACGTACCATTACCGGTCAGTGAGTTAGAAGTCCGGCTCCGCATCTTGGTAGATCAGTCTTTAGCTACTGTAGCTAGCCAGTCCCCGGTAGTCGGTGCGGACCGGCCTGAGTTAGCCTCAGGTAGCCATTCCCCGGCATTTCCTGAGCAGTCGTAAGCATTCAAAGCTCACGGGGCATCATCAATCTGTTCACGTCTCTAACAGATTTTCCCCACTCAGTGACACACCCGCTGAGAAACCAACTCTGATCATTGGCAGCTCCATTTTGAGAAATGTGAAGCTAGTGAAACCAGCGACCATAGTTAAGTGCATCCCTGGGGCCAGAGCGGGCGACATCGAGTCTTATTTGAAACTGCTGGCTAAGGATAAACGTAAATACAGTAAGATTGTTGTTCAATCTGAGGTCACTAAGATTAATGTTGAGTCGGTGTGTTCATACGCAAAAACAATGTCGGACACCGTAGTTTTCTCTTGACCCCTGCCCAATCTGACCAGTGATGATATGTATAGCCGCATGTCGTCATTCGTCATGTCGCTGGTTATCGAGGTGGAGTCCAGCAAACGATGTGGGCTTTGTAGATCATTGGCAGACTTTCTGGGGGAAGACCTGGTCTGATTCGTAGAGACGGCATCCATCCCACTTGGGAAGGAGCAACTCTCATTTCTAGAAATCTGGCCAACTTTATTAGCGGACCAAATCCATGACAACCCAGAGTTGAGACCAGGAGGCAGAGTCACAGTCTAACACACTTCTCTGCCCTTCTAATTCAGCAGTTACCCACCCAAAACCCTATGCAGAGTTGCAGTTTAACACACTTCTCTGCTCCTCCGTTCCAGGAGTTACTTAGTGAAATTTTTTAAATCAAAGGTAAACAGAAGAGGAGCTGTGCATAAAAATCTCATAAAAATTAAAACCGCAAGAGCAATATTCGTTTGCACACGAATAGGAGAGTAAAGTGTGGACTCTTAAACATCAGATCTCTCTCTTCTAAAGGTGTACTAGTAAATGAACTAATATCAGATTATGAAATTGATTTATTTTGTCTTACTGAAACCTGGCTGGGTGATGGAGAATATGTAAGCCTAAATGAATCCACCCCTCCCAGTCATATGAATACTCACATTCCTCGAAGCGCAGGCCAAGGAGGTGGAGTTGCAGCTATCTTTGACTCTAGCCCAGTAATCAGCTCTAAACCTAAACTAAATTATAACTCATTTGAAAGCCTTGTTCTGAGTCTTTCACACCCAAGCTGGAAATCATTGCAAACAATTCTATTTGTTGTAGCGTACCAAGCACCTGGTCCGTACTCTGAATTCTTATCTGAATTTGCAGAGTTTTTGTCAACTTTAGTCCTTAAAACGGACAAAGTTATTATCGTAGGGGATTTTAATATTCATGTGGATGTTGAGAATGACAGCTTTAGTACTGCGTTTATCTCTCTGTTAGATTCAATTGGCTTCTCTCAGAGTGTTCATGAACCGACTCACTGTTTTAACCGCACTCTTGACCTTGTTCTGGTTTATGGTATTGAAATTGAACATTTAATAGTGTTCCCACAGAATCCCTCTTTATCTGCCCACTGTTTGATAACTTTTGAGCTTGTATTGCTGAACTACCCTCCATTGGGCAAAAATTTGTCTGTCTGATAGTGCTATAGCTAAATTTAAGGATGCGATTCCATCAGCTGTAAATTCATTATCAGGTCACAAAGTAACAGAGGAATCTTATGCTAATTTCATAACTGCAACTCGCAGACGTGAGAGGACGCTGGCGCTGTTTATTCGCCGCTTTTCCGTCTGCTATGCTGTTCTTTCCTTCCTCCTGTTCCTTCTGTTAGTGATTGTTTTCACTGTAACGTTACCCCTACCTCTGAATAGCCTTTCAGCTGGTTCCTGAAGCCGCTCGGCATCTCGCTTGGACTAACGTTACTGCCCCGTCGGGTTGCCGCTAGCTGGCTGCTCGTGCTCATCCAACGCGTGGAGGCTAACTCTAGCTGCATCAGCGGCTAACCTGATTTCCTAGCCCGTCTCACAGGCAAAACTCCAACCAGAAGCAGCCGTGACCTAGACCTTCATCTACTCCTGGCTTGCCGTGGATCATCCTGGCACTTACATCAGTCATCCATCTCTGTGTCCCTCGTCCACCGCTAACTGCTGTCACGCAGCTCACAGTCCCTCTGCTCGGCATCATGTTCAAATACTCAACTCTGCAACTGGTTGAATTAATCAACTACTCCATCCCATCCTGCTTCCCAGTCATCAAACAGCTCGGACTTCTTCGACGACCCCGCTACATCCACAGAAGCTGTCGCCGCAAGTTTGTTTATCTCAACCACGGACAATCCATTCCATCCATCTGGTCCCCGGCACGCTCTGTCGCACTTCTCCCACGTCATCGGAACGCTTCCCTCACTGCATCACTTACAGCTGAGCGCACCGACAGGCTGCACAAAAAACCCGGACTGGACTACAGCGCTATTCACACTTCACCTATACCTGTTCTCCAATCATCTACATACTCCAATCATCTACGCACTGTTAACTGGGACAACCTCAGATCTTTCCAGCCCGCCCCATCTCACCACCCTCTCACCATGCCAACTTTGCCCTCCTCAACACCCGATCAATCAACAATAAAGCCCCTGTCCTTCATGAACTAATCCTCGACAACTCGCTGGACTTCCTTCTGCTCACCGAAACCTGGCAACAACCCAATGGCTTCTTCTTCCTCAACCAAGCATCCCCCACTGGATACAATTACATTTGCAAACCCCGCCCATCCCGACGTGGTGGCGGCCTCGCCAGTCATTTACAGTCAGAACTTCCAGATCACCGAACTCACCCTCCCTCTGTATCTTCATTTGAATATCTCTCCTTCAAAGCTCTTTCCTCCATGACAGTTCTTCTCATCTACCGGCCACCTAAACCAAACCCTTCCTTCCTCTCAGACTTCACAGAATTCCTCACAGTAGCCTCATCTCTCTCCTCACGTCTGCTGCTACTCGGTGACTTCAACATCCATATAGACTCCCCCACCTGCAAGCTGTCATCAGAATTCACCACTTTACTGGACAACTTCACTCTCATCCAACATGTCACATTCCCCACCCATGACAAAGGACACATCCTCGACCTGGTCTGCTCCATCAACCTGCCTGTGCTGGACCTCCATCCATGCCTCTTCCCCCTCTCTGATCACAAACTGATACGGTTCATCATTCCTTCTCCAACTGCACGCCCACGCATCCTTCGAGAAATCACCTTCCGCAATCTTAAATCCATTGATCCCCACCATCTCTCTGACCTGCTCTCCTCCACTCTCCACTTGGACTCAACCATCACCTCACCTGATGATCTCACAAACCACCTCAACTCCATCTTGTCTTCCTCCCTTAACTCTCTGGCCCCCCCTCAAAACAAAAACCGTCACCTTTAACACCTCGTCACCCTGGTACACACCTGCACTCCAGAAAATGAAACAAGCTGGCCGCCAACTTGAACGCCTGACAAAAAAATCATCCCTCACAGTTCACCATGAAGCCTATAAACTCCACCTCACTGCCTACAAAGAGGCTCTCATTGCTGCCAAAACTGCCTACCTCTCCTCCATCTTCACCAACCCCTGTCATAACTCCAGAACCCTCTTCGCCACAATGAATAACCTCATCAAGCCTCGGACCAACACCCACCCTCCTTCTTCTCCTGATCTCTGCAACTCATTCCTTCACTTTTTCGCAGACAAAATTAACACCATTTATCAGTCTCTATCCCCTGCATCTGACCTCCCAGTATCTACTCCACCACCTACCACGGACCCCCCTCTCCCGATCCGGCCTGACCTCCCTTCTCCTCCTCCACACTGCCTCCTCTCCCAGTTTGACCTGGTCACCTCCCTGATATCTCTAAACTCATCAGCTCTTCCAAACCCACTACCTGCTCACTGGACTCCCTACCTACTCCTCTCTTGAAGTTATGCCTCCCCGTCCTCTCCCCCTACCTCACTAACCTCTTCAACTCCTCTCTGTCCCTTGGAACTGTCCCCTCTGCTTTCAAAACTGCTGCTGTCACCCCAGTCCTTAAAAAACCTGGTCTGGATCCATCTTCCCTTAATAACTACCGCCCTATATCCAACCTCCCCTTTCTGTCTAAAACCCTCGAACGCATAGTTGCCTCACAATTACAAACTCATCTCCTTGCCAATAACCAATTTGAACCCTTCCAATCTGGTTTTCGCCCCCTCCACAGCACAGAAACTGCTCTGCTCAAAGTCTTCAACGACCTACTCACTTCCGCTGACACCGGTTCCCTCAACATCCTTATTCTTCTCGACCTGAGTGCAGCCTTCGATACTGTAAGCCATAACATCCTGCTCACCAGACTCAAAGACCTTGGTATCGAAGGTACTGCACTCACCTGGCTCAGTTCCTACCTCTCTGACAGATCCCATTTCATCTCCCTTCATAACCACACCTCTGCTACTGCCTCAGTCACCCAAGGCGTTCCCCAAGGCTCCGTACTCGGCCCCCTTCTTTTCATCATCTACATCCTCCCCCTTGGTCAGATACTCCGCCACTTCAACCTGAACTTTCACTGTTATGCCGATGACACCCAGATCTACCTCAGCACCAACTCCCCCCACAATCCCCCCCTCTCCCACATCAACTCCTGTCTGTCAGCGATCAAAACCTGGATGCACCACAACTTCCTCAAACTAAACAGCAATAAAACAGAATTCCTCCTCATTGGCTCCAAATCCACTCTCAGCAAAGCCAATAACCCCACTCTCACCATTGACGGCACCATCGTCTCCCCATCTCCCCAGGCCTGCAACCTTGGTGTGATTTTTGATTCAACCCTCTCCCTTGAGCCTCACATCCGTCAAGTCATCAAAACCTCCTTCTTTCACCTTCGAAATATTGCCAAAATCAGACCCTCACTCACTCCTTCTGCTGCTGAAAGACTTATTCATGCCTTCATCTCCTCAAGACTTGACTATTGCAACTCACTACTCCTCGGCATCAGCTCAACCTCCATTAAAAGGCTTCAACTGGTTCAGAACTCAGCCGCACGACTCATCACCCGCTCCTCATCCTGGCACCACATCACTCCGGTCCTAAAACAGCTACACTGGCTTCCCATTTCTCACCGGATCACATACAAAATCCTGGTCCTTACCTACAAAGCCATACACCACCTTGCCCCGTCATACCTCACTGTCCTCCTCTCCCCCCTACCAACCTTCACGGTCCCTCAGATCCACCTCAGCCGGTCTCCTCTACGTCCCCAAGTCGAAGCTTCGCAGTTTTGGGGACAGAGCCTTTTCCAGGGCAGCTCCCAGGCTCTGGAACTCCCTCCCCTATGAGATCCGCATGTCTGAGTCCCTTACCATTTTTCAGTCCCGTCTGAAGACCCATCTCTTCTCTTCTGCCTATCCATAGTTGTTGTTTTTTTTTGTTTTGTTTTGTTTTGTTTTTTTTTTAAAAATATATTCTACTCTGTTAAGCGACTTTGAGCCTGGGAAAAGCGCTATACAAATTCAATTTATTATTATTATTATTAATTTCAGTCCCTCCCAAGTTGATCATCTTGTTGATAGTGCTGCAGGCTCGCTGAGAACAACACTTGACTCTGTAGCCCCTCTACAAAAAGAAAACACTAAATCAAAGACGGTTAGCTCCATGGTATAATACTGAAACTCACAAATTAAAGCAAATATCACAGAAAATTGAGAGGAATTGAAAATTCTCGTTTAATTTGGCAAGATAGTCTTAAAACTTATAGGAAGGCCCTCTGTAATGCCAAAGCAGCGTACTACTCGTCATTGATAGAGGAAAATAGGAACAACCCCAGGTTTCTTTTCAGCACTGTAGCCAGGCTGACAGAAAGTCACACCTCTATTGAGCAAAGTATTCCCATAGCTCTCAGTAGTTACGACTTCATGAGCTTCTTTAATGATAAAACTCTAGCTATTAGAAACAAAATCCACCAAGACCTGCCCTCAACTGGCACCGACTTATCTCTAAACTCAGGAACTTTAGAAACAGCTGTACAACCAATTATATGTTTAGACTGCTTTGCTTCCCTAAATCTTTACCAACTAACTTCAGTAATTTATTCATCCAAACCATCAACCTGCCTCTTAGACCCCATCCCGACTAGGCTGCTTGGGTTACCAGTTTGGGTTCGGGAGGCAGACACCATCTCTACATTTAAGAGTAGGCTTAAGACTTTCCTTTTTGATAAAGCTTATAGTTAGGGCTGGCACAGGTGAATTATGCTGCTATAGGCCTAGACTGCTGGGGGATTTCCTATGATGCACTGAGCTCCACTCTCCTCTTTTCTCTCTCCCCTGTGTGCAACCTCATCGCAGTAATGCATGTTACTAACTCGACGTCTTCCCTTTCCCATAGTCGTGTGCTTTCTTGTCCCTCTCCTCTCTCCTCCTATCACTTCCTGCAGGTGTTCCTGGCTCTGGAGCTGTTGAGTCTGGATCTGTGGTTGAGAGTCTCCTGCTGCCCCCGTGTTCCTACTCGACACCCTCTGCTACAATTACAACAACTGTTACTAGTCCTATTGCTATTATTACTGTTATTATAATCATTAACACAACTATAAATATCTGTACCTGTATAATATCTGTACTATGAGCTCTTTAAACTACGGTGTCCGACATTGTTTTTGCGTACATACACACCGACTCGACATTAATCTTAGTGACCTCTGATTGACGTAACCAGGAGTCATTACCGCCAACGTGAATAATAATCTTACTGTATTTACGTTTATCCTTAGCCAGCAGTTTCAAATAAGACTCAATGTCGCCCGCTCTGGCACCAGGGATGCACTTAACTATGGTCGCTGGCTTCGCTAGCTTCACGTTTCTCAAAATGGAGCTGCCAATGAACAGAGTTGGTTTCTCAGCTGGTGTGTCGCTGAGTGGGGAAAATCTGTTAGAGACGTGAACAGATTGGTGGTTCCCCGTGAGCTTTGAATGCTTACGACTATTCCTCCTTTGGACAGTCACCCAGCCACCCTTTCCTGGCTGCTCAGGAGATGCCGGGGGATGGCTACCAGAAGCTAACTCAGGCCGGTCCGCACCGACTGGCTAGCTACAGTAGCTAAAGGCTGATCTACCAAGGTGCGGAGCCGGACTTCTAACTCACTGAGCCTCACCTCCATGTCTACAAATAAACTACACTTGTTACACGTACCATTACCGCTAAAGGAGGCAGAGGAGTAACCGAACATCTGACACACCAAGCAGAAGAAAGCAGGAGAGCAAGAGGGAGAAGGAGAAGCCATCGCTAGCTACTAAGCTAAAGTCGCTAACGGCTACACTAAAGTACAGTAGCGTTGGCTACCAACACTTTTCAAAACAACTATGAGAGTGAACAGCAGTCACTAAAGATGGAAAGAACTGTGAGTGCTTAGGCAAACTTACTGTAAGAATATGTGTTTAGCGGACAATCAGCTGTAATGATTAATCTAACAATTTTATCTGGTATTTAGCGAGAGGAGCAAACACGCTACCAACACACAAGCACCGGAAACGGAAATGAGTCAACACCGCAGTACGTCAGTCCTACCTCTATGTGTATACTGTGTAAGCTTCCTCCCTCTGCTCTCTCTGTCCTTGTCTCTCTCTCTTTAACTTGCCCTCTCTCTCTCTTTCTCTCTCTCTCTCTCTCTCTCTTTCTCTCTCTCTCTCTCTCCCTCACCCCCGACCGGTCAAGGCAGATGGCCGCCCACTAGTGTTGTTTTTGGCGGCCTATTTTAATTTTAGTTTTAGTCTAGTCTTTGTGTCAAGCTGTCATTTTAGTTTTTATTAGTTTTAGTCACGTTCATACTCTTTTTAGTCTAGTCAAGTTTCAGTCGACTAAAAGTCTGACCATTTTAGTCTAGTTATAGTCGACGAAAACTGATGACATTTTAGTCTAGTTTTAGTCAATGAAAATTGTATTTTATTATCTTTTTTAGTAATGCAATTCTATTTAACCCAGTCAATATAATATAACTACCTACTAGTAGTGTGGTAAGGTAGGTGACTGGTGCACATGCATGGTCATATGACCTTGTCATGTGACCTGCAGCTGATTAGGAAGTAATAAAAGGTCTGCTAGTCTCAGTGTGAAGGCCTTTGCTTTCCACTGAGCACACCTTGCAGGGTGACAGACAGACAGGAGTGTCCTATCCTTCATGGAGGGAACTGGAGAAGATTGATGGTAATGCCTGTCAGTATTGCAAGCTGTATGGTGTAGCATTGAATGGTTTCAGCTAATGCTAGTTGTTTGCACTCATGTGACCATTTGTTTGTATCACTGGTGCTTGCTACGCTAGTAGCATTTTCTTAACCTTTGGTTTGTTCTGTTTAGTAAAGGTTATTTGTATGTTTCAGTGTACAGCTGACGTGGCCATAAATCAGCGGCTGTGGATGTAGGGATTCGGAGATACCGGTAAATGATATACATGTTTCTGTATACCTTAATGAGTTGTAGGCCTGGTATTTATAATGTGTTTTTTCCTTTAGCACTGGAATCCCCCCTTCCTCCTGCTGCCTTACTGTGCTACAGGACTTGGTAACCTTGCGAAGTAGGCTTATATTTCACTCTTCTGTTAATCATGTGCAAGGCACTGTAATTTTGGAACTTGCAACTAACATCTTGTGTTGTTTGTTTAAAGGCAGACCAGGCCAGCCACTGTTTTTTCTATTGTTTTATCTTTTGTTTTGTTAAATGTTAAGTCAATTTTAAGAGGTCTGTTGCTCTGTCTAGTGCCCCACTGTGATTGAAACTGTTATCCTGTATTGGGTATCTACTGAGTGTTATATGTTTAGGTGTTTGATTAAATACAGGTTGCTCTCCTTTTCTGTATATCCACAGCTAGCTTTTGTACAAGGCTGGGTCTGTATCGGCACACTGCCTTCGGTTCCGTGGTGAGACTGCACTGGGTGACATTTTGTAGTGGTGTGTATACTCAACTTCAACACTGCATGGTAGTTTGTAATGAATAGTTTAGATGTTGAGCAGGGCTGGACTCGGACAATAAAACGGCCCTGGCATTTTTGCTCAGACCGGCCCACCACAATCGGTCGGACACAACCAACCAGTACAAACCATCCTTGCGGTCCCTGTAGAAATGCATATCTACTGTTCCATTCCCA